>CM076578.1:458324340-458974553 GCA_034641835.2 Pinus albicaulis | reverse complement strand
ACCGCAGGTTTTCTCATAAAATTCTCCATCAAAACTAAAAAAGGTAGACGTTAGGAAAATTTCCACCAAATAAGTAGTATCAAGATCAGTGATATGCCTGATAACACCTACTCCCTCCACTAGTTTATCATGTATATTTTTTATTTATAAATAGGATTTGTTATAATATCATGGGCCATTACTATGGATTATCAATACTACATGCCCAAAAAACCATAACTCATTTCATATGACACGTTTTCATATAATTTTTTTTTAATTAATTAATTTAATTAAAATGATAAAAAAACATAACTACGTTGGAGATAAATCTCATCATTAATTTGTGTATACTACTATGAAAATTATAGAATATTTCATGGAGGTTAAATCATACCATCCACATAATAATTATTGATAATTAAATTAAAATTCTGAAAACCATTCCAAAATATACATGCTTATCTAAATAATTAAATTTCAAATTGTAAAATTAATGAAAAATTTGTGGAATAAAATGTGGTTTTTTATTTCAACTTAAGATGAATCTATTGACTTTTTTTTGTTTTTAATGGGAGCCTAGATTATTCTCAAGGGATATGCTCAACATATGCTTAGCCTTAATTTTTATCAAGCGTTGTAGTGAATTTGTTAAGTTGCATTACTGACTTTTAATGAATTAAAAAAAATAGATTCATGCCAAGTGGCTCCCAGCCACCAATTTATTAGGGATTTGAGATTATTCCAATTCTAATAAGTTCCTCATGATAAGTTTCTCATTATTATTTTTAATAAATTTTAAAAATTAGATTCGTGCCCACCAATTTCCTCTCTGAGAAGTTGAGATTATTCCAATTCTAACAAGTTCCTCCATGAGAAGTTCTTCATTATTATTTATAACATTCATTTGTATATAAAGAAAATTTTATTTAGCAAAATGATCCATTACTTTTAATGAATTTTAAAAATTAGATTAGTGACAAGTGGCTCCCACTGACAATTTCCTAGGGATTTGAGAATATTCTGATTCTAATAAGTTCCTCCATGATAAGTTCCTCATTATTATTTATAACATTCATTTATATATAACCAATTTTTATTTAAGAAAAATGGTCCACTTCTGATAGATGTGTAATTCTTGTTTTTTCTTAAGTGAAAGATGACCCATGTTAAAGCAGTGACGGACAAAAGTAAAATGGAGATGAAAAAGGTAGACAATGCCTAGCACGACCAATTTTAAAATGTAATTTAGCTGTAGTTAAGAAGTCTTTATGTGAGGATGGCCATTATAAAAAATAAAAATGCCTAATAATGTCTTAGGTTGAACATGATTTAAGGTGAGACTTTATCATAATTAGTTAATTCTTGTTTTTCTTAAGTTAAGATGACCCATGTCAAAGCAGAAGGATGACAGGACAAATGTAAAATGGAGATGAAAAAGGTAGGCAATGCCTAGCCTAGCGATTTCAAAATGTAAGTTAACCATAGTTAAGAAGTCTTTATGGAAACGGTGGCCATTCTAAACAAAAAAATGCCTCATAATGTCTTAGGTTGAACATGATTTAAGGTGGGACTTTATCATAATTAGTTAAAGCAAATTTGTGTAGGAGTTATCGTAATAAATTTTATTTGAAGGGGTACCTACTATGTATATTATAAGCATTTATAGCTTGGATAATTTTCACATTATTGAATTGTTTATTTTACATATATTTGTTTTTTAATGTGGAATGGGAAAATTATAAATCTATTTCATATTGACAAAGTATAAATATAAATGAGAGAAATTTCCTATATATATATATATATATATATATATATATATATATGAGCCGATTGAGAATAAGCACCTGGATGCGGGTGACCAGCCGACACACTTGACGATCATCCCACACTCACGGAGACGAGAGATCACCTACGCAAAGCCTCACCTGTTGCGGATCCTCGAACCATTAGCTACTCACACGAAACTCACGAAGTCAACCCCGATGATTGCAGGAGGATGGGCACTACGTCACCATGTCTAGAGCATCACCTTGCATCACATCTGCCATTAATGACCACTATGATTAACCCGTATTGACCCATACCCCTTGCCCTCGAGGCTTTGATTAGGTAATAAATCACGGCTTACTGCAGAGATGCGTGCAAAGCTTACTCATTGCTTCCCTCGTCGCACATACCTCCACCCCTTTAAAAGATGAGCTCTCGGCCCCTTTCCAATACTCATCTTGTTATCTCTTGCCTTTCTCCTCCTTAACCTACTACACTCTAGCACTCTCCCCTAACTTCGAGACGGCTACGAAGATCTACTCTCTAAACATGTATTTGCATAGTCTCCTTTATCTTGCTGCACACATCCCTACGTACCTTCTCCCCGGCTACTCCTACCCCCTTAGCACTAAGCGTTACTTTCCCTTTGTGTGAACCGCTCCTCACGGCCTCTGTGCGCAATGGTCCCATGACTTCATCAACAAACCATTCGAGGAGTACGAGAGAGGGGCTCTCTTTGTCCGTTATCCCTTTTGGCGAGGAAAATTGTCTAGAGTCCATGGAAGGCTCCTCTTCCGGCACTTTTGCGATATAGAGCCCGATCCGAGTAGATTGCGAAGCCCTTGGGAAAGTTGCGCGAGAGAGGAAGACGCGACCCGCGGAAGTCCACCATCTCTCCTCTGGCAGCACCTACAGCACCACAAAGCTGACCCATTCTTCCCAGTTCCGGGAGGAGGAGATGCGAGTTTAGATGTATGGGTGATGGACTGCGATGGAATTTAGACGTTTTTTACGACGATGTAGATCTGGACTTTCCCCCATCCTGCGCACTCGGTCCACCAGCCAGGCGTATAGTGGCGGCAGCGGAGGATAACTACCTGGAGCTCTGCTTAACCCATTGAGGAGGAGGTCTCAACGATGATGATGAAGATGAAAATTGATGCATTTTTGCCTGGCCCTTGCAGTTCTCTATGTTTTTCAGAAGCTTTCCATCGGTGCCTTTTTTGCTTTCTTGTTTACTTTGTGCTTCTTAGATATGCCAACACTAATGCGCATAATGTAATTTTCTATTTTAAGTTTTGTTCGGGTTAGTTTCCTCCTTGGATAGCCTATAAACCATGTAACAAAAGCTAGGATTATTCATACAACTTACCAGCCCGGCATGTAGCATATGTAACTTCTATGTTTTCGGGTAATAAAATAAATAACTTCAAAAACAACGGTTTAGAATATGTTTCTTTGGTAAAATTTTATAGTTCAAATTCAAATAGGATATATATATATATATATAGCTTTAAATGAAAAAATCTCATATATCAATTTAATATCTAGTTTGTCCATAATCTTAAAATTAAATTATCTTTATTATTATTATTCTACTTTCAAAAAGTTAAAAATAAATAAATAATAAACTTTATTTTAATTTATATATTAAAAAATAATTAAATATATTCTTGATTTGTAAATGAGCTTTGTTATAATATCATGGGCCATTACAATGAATTGTCAATACTACATGCCAAGAAACCATAACTCAACATAACTACTTTGGAGATAAATCTCAATCATTAATTTGTGTATACTACCATAGAAAATGATAGAATATGTCATGGAGGTTAAATTATTACCATCCACTTAATAATGATTGATAATTAAAATAAAATTTACAGAAAACCATTCCAAAATATACGTAACCTCTAAATAATTAAATTTTAAGTTTAAAATTAATGATTTTTTTGTTAATTTTCTCATCATGTAATGATATGTGGTTTTTTTATTTCAACTTAACATGGATTTGTTGATTTTTTTTTAATTGAGGGCTTAGATTGATTCTCAAGGAATATGCTTAGCATATGCTTAGTCTTAATGTTTATGGGTGTAGTGAGTTTGTTAAAAAATTATATTTGTGCCAAATGGCTTGTCGTCCACCAATTTCTTAGGGATTTGAGACTATTCCAATTCTAATAAGTTCCTCTATGATAAGTTCCTCATTAATATTTATAAAATTCATTTATATATAAGAAAATTTTATTTAGCAAAATAGTCCATTACTTTTAATAAATTTAAAATTATATTAGTGCCACATTATTTTCTTCTCCCCCCAATTTCCTAGGGATTTGAGATTATTCCAATTCTAATAAGTTCATCCATGATAAGTTCCTCATTATATATATATAAGAAAATTTTATTTAGCAAAATGATCCATTTTACAATAAGATGTGTAATTCCTTTTTTTTCTTAAATTAAAGTTGACCCATGTTAAAATAGTTTAGGACAAATGTCAAATGGAGATGAAAATGATTCAATGTAAATATTATAAAACTAGAAATTGCAAGTTATGTATAAAATTCAATTCGAGAGATATATAATATCATTGAATTTAAAAAATTAATAAACAAAATGTCATTAAAAGTTAGAATATAAAGATAAATCACTTAATCAAATTCCAAGTTCCAATAGCAAATCAATATTGAATTGCCTATTCTTTTACCACTTGCTCTTAAGGTGATTGGATTTTCCTTTGCTTGTCCTTGCTTAACTTCTTTTGAGGCATTTGGATTGGTTTGATAGGATGTTTATACTCAGTTTTTTTTTTTTTGAAAATGAAAAATTCAAATTTACCATTGGATGAACTACTTTTGGGAATTTGGGATTGGTTTGTGATAGAGGAGGTTATATTCAAAGTTTCTTTTTTGAAAATGAAAAATGAAAAAATTCCACCGTGGATGAACTAGTTAAAGGATATCTACAAAATAGATATATCAATAAATCTAATGACATATAACAACTTTACATTGTTTGATAGGAGAGAATTAAGATCTTTTATTGACCATTGATTAAAAATAATTTTTCTAGCAGCTAACATAACAAATTTAACTCACTATTTTGAGATACCAGGGTGAACTCTTATGGTATCATCCACAAGATTTTATTTATTCAACATGATATTCTATGAGACAGCTATGTATTTGACTAGGAAGGGGCCTATAAATAAATGCAAAAGTATTTTTATTCCTAACACAACATAATCTATTTGGGGGAAAAGTATAAAAGGTTGTGAAGTGTACATTTTGATGTTGAGATTGTTTGCTTCCCTTAGGTTTGGTGCATATTTCTTTCTCCTTTCATAGTCATTTATTTTGTCTCATTTGATCAAGCTTCTACTCTTTTACATTTCACTGCACGCATATAATTTGATCGGCATTACTGCACATAAATTGAACATGTACCATTTCATATTTCAAGTCTTTTATGATATCTATTTCCCCTATTTGTACCAGAAATTCCTACAAGTTACAACTCAAGCTTGCATACCTATTAAATAATTTTATGTTAATTTCTATAAAACCATCTTATATGCAATTTTCTTGTGGAAATAATTTAAACTTAAGTGAAAAAATTCTTGTCTTCCTCTAATATCCATTTTCCTTAACAACACCTTGAAATTTCTATCATTTACAACTCAAGTTCATTTTTCCCTCATAGATTATTCTCGGCCCACAAATGATTCTAAGTTAATTTGGTCACATTATTATAATGCAATCTTTAGAGGCATAATTTCTAACTTAGGTGGTAGGGACTAAGCTAATGTATGTATTTATAGTTATTTATAGTTGTTGTCAAGAACAAAGCTTTCCATCCTTTATTAATCATTTATGAATATGAATCTTGTGATAAAGTTCAAATACAAGATATTTGTATGAATAAGTTCACTCATTGATAATCTCATACATAAAGATAGTGTAAATGATCTTTTAAATCTAATTATCCTAACCTTTATCTCGTTAATGTTTATTGGTAGACATGTATAATAAGAGAAATCTTGGAAAATTCTTAGTTACATCATGAGATAAGAGAGACACTACATCAACCCTTCATGTTATGATATAAACCTTAAAATTAATTTTATTTGTATAGAAACCCCTCCCCCCATCTCTAATCAACTAGGAATTCTAAAAAAAACATTTATAGCTTGTGCATGCCAACAAAATCTAACAAAACAAGGCTATATATTAAATAAAAAAGATGAGTTACACTAATTTTTTTTATGAAAACAAATTAGAGGAATTTAATTCTTATAAATATCTAGAAAATCTTAAGCTTAAACGAAATCTTAAGTGGAAATTTAAAAATGAGAACATGAATAAAGAATGATGGAAGGTCTATTTTAGTTTTGAAAAAATTATAAATGATCAAATGTTTAATTTAAGGAGAAACTGAAACTCCTCTTTCACATCGAGAATGCTCCTGAATTATCTTATACATTTGAGGATATATCTTCCTAAAATTTGTTTTAATATAATAATAAAATAATAGTGATAAATTTTGGAGGGAAAAAGAAAAAAAACTATTTTTTTCTAATTGTATTTTTACTTATCTCCTTACAAGTTTACTCAAATTTCAAGTGTATACACTCGTTGGATGCGGAATTAAATTCCAAATCCAATGAGTACCCATTACACATACTTTTGAGAAGACCCACATTGATAAAAATGAAGATACATTAAAAATACATGTTCAACAAGTTTTTTAATGTATCTTCATTTTTTTAATATCAATGAATATACAAAAATATGTATTACTTATTAGATGTGGAATTTAATTTTGTAACTAGTGTCTACAATTGAAATTTTGGTAAAAATATGAGAGACCAAACAAAAAATATAACAAAAAAAGTTGTTTTTCTTCTTTTCCCTCAAAAATATTTACATGTACCTCTTTTTCAATTTAAAAGGTTTTTTTATTGGCTTACATATAATAACATGGAAATTATATAAAAATTTCATGGAGGCACTTTTAAGTTGAAATTTACTCTAATGTGGATGTGAAGCGTAGGGTTGTAGAATGTCTAAGAAATTATAGAGGGGTGAAAAAAGAAGAAGTGTTTTAACTTATAATATTGATATTTAAAACAATATGTCATATCTCATCCCCTTCATAAAAGTTGGCATTTCCTCCATTAAGAGTGTGGTTGTGATGTACAATCAAAATACATTTAACATGAGAAATGAAGGTTATTCGTTACTTCAAAATTTAGTCAACATCGAGGTTAGCACAAAGTTACTAAGCCTTTGCTAGAAAATATTTCGAATAAATGAGGTAGTCATTTCATAGAATAATGATGCCATTATGAATACTATCAAAAGTAAAAAAGATGGAGGAAAACTTACCTCCAATATTTATGAGCATAGAAACAAATTTCTAAAACAAAAGAATTAATTTGTTGTCATTTTCCATAATTCAGATAAACCGAAGTTAGTTTTTATAGATGATGGAAATCATTATCATCTGCTTCAAGTTTGCATTGTTTATTCCCGGTAGTAGTATTTACCTTCACAACTTATTCGCCATCAACTAGCCCAACCACATAATATACACACCAATACACATCTGTCATCTTATGTCAACCACCTCTCAATGAATTCATCAATAGCTCAAGTAATAATTGGGAAAGTATTTTGTGAAAGGCCTAACCTCACGGGTGTGATGTTTTACTTGTTCTACCACGTGGCATTGTTAATAATATGAATAAACAAGCACGAAAACCTTGATGTGATATTTGTGATTTCGTTTGACCTTATAAACCCTCCGGACTATGGTTTCGACGAGCGTTATTATGAGCATTGCTTTACACGTCATCCATCGTAAACTCGGATTATCTTTGGTTTAAGGTTTATGTGCTTTGTTAATGTAGTTTATTATGCCATCGGTCACGTCCTTGGCGCATTTGCTGTGCAGGAGCTTTGTCTTTATGCTCTTTGATAGTGAACAATGGTTTCTCTATGGTTGTTTTGTCGAGCAGAGATTAAGAAGAGAGGGTTTTCCCTCGGCCCTTTGATGGTCTCGGATTTCACACCAAACACGCTCTGTCTAGCGTTCTCTACGTAGGTAACCTACGTGGGTTCACAGAGACCTCCAATTCCTTTAATGGTGCTAACTGTCGGATACATTGTGGCTATTTCACAGTGAATTTCTTTGTTGTTAACTCTTTAATCTCAGATCGGTTATGGTTGGTTTGCAAACGGCTAGCCTTCTCCCTCCATTCGTCACTAGGTTGTATGTTATTTTGTTATTGAAACCATTTGCGGAGTGCGACGGGGTGATAATGTCGAGGTTCTCACGACTCGAAAAGAGCAGCAAGGTAACTTACTCTTCACGATTTCACTTCAGCTGCTGGTTTTCTTAACCCTAACCCCTCGTCTCCCTTCGTGTACCCGGTCTTAGCAAACATACGTGCGGCTCCATCGTTCGTCTCGCCAACTCAAAACCACGGTAGGTTACGCTTTCAGACGTACTTCACTTCTTCGTTTTCCTGTAGGCTTAAATGAATGTTTGTTTTGGACCATAGCCCTCGACTCAAATCTTTGGTAGTCGTTTTCCATATGCAAGTTTCTCTGGCGAAACCTCGGTTATTCACTCGGCGTTGCAAACCCTCCGGTTAGGTCTCTCCTTCCGAACCTGCGTGGTTAAAAGCTGTTCTCAAGACTTGTTTCTTTTAAGGTTTTCTGTTCACAGCTGACCAAACTTCTGTTGGTGGCAGGATTTTACGGGTGTACTCTTACGTGATTAAGAGCTTAATGACCATATCATTCGTTTGCGTACGTAGCAGAAGTTCGGTTTTCAAACCACGACTGAGGGTTATATGGTTGTTCTTATTTTATATTTGACATTAATTTCGGGTTTTCAAACCCTTATCTAGTACGTAAGTATTTCTTCATACTATTTGAATGAGTCGAATTTTGTTGAACTTAATTTGAAGTCATTGGTATATAAAATGATTTACGTAGGTTCTTGAATTCAAATGCTTCGGTGTTCGAATGTATAAATCTTGTCTCGACGCCAGGTTGCTCCTCCTTTCGCTTGTCTTCGATGAGCAGAGATATTGAGCGCACTCCTTGTGGATTTGCGCTGTGTCACTCGTTCTATGTCCTGTTAATGCATAATGTAAAAGACACGACTATTTGCTTTTCTCACCTTACGGCCTTATTTCTCAATATCAAATCTAGAAATTTATTTCGTTTGTATAAAAACACCTTGTGATTACAAATCATTCAACGGAAATAAACTACTTCTTCGAGTTTGAAATGCACATTCATGTATTGCACTTAAATAAATTACAATATTGATTCTGAGTATATCGTTCTTCAATATTCTCACTCTCTCCTTGTAAACAACTCCGAACCCTACACCCCATCATTTCTGTCCATTTTATAACGAGTAGGTACAAAAACCGTTTTTGATTTATGGTTACCCTGTCAACCGAACATCACCACCAATGTATTTTGTTTAAAAGAAAACATCACTAACTAATTAAAAAGCAGTTTATGCTCCTGATCTGCCCAGTTTCTATTATTTGTTACACTAAACTAATAAATAACAAAAAATAAACACGAGCTTATGACTTGTCCATAAACCTGTAAATTAAAAACAATCAAGTGAGACGGTCAACCATCTCTTGTCTCCTCGGGCTGGATACGCATCATATTTAAATAAAATTGAAATGTTATAGTAGAGCATCAACTATATAGAAAACAATGGTGACATATTTTCCTTCTAAGGAAATGATTGACATGGAAATATTTAGAGAGAAACAAAGTTTGTACAAATTATTAAACCTACAAACTCTAATAGATGTTGAAAAAATTTCTAACCAACCCAAAGTTTTATCTAGCAAATATGAAAGTTTTTGTTAACTTGAATATGGAAAATTTGTCGAGATGAATTTGTTGAAGAATACTTCAATCTCTTAGAGCTAAAAAAAAGTCTGATAAAAGTGAAGGATGAAGAGGATGTTATAATAAATATTTGTATATATATACAATGAAAAAGTCAATGTAAAGGAAGAATTTGAAAAAGGAGAAAGAACGAGTTTTAGAAATTTACAATAAGTTAACTCTTTTTAAAAAGAAAATCTATTTTGTCAAAAAATAATAAAAAATAAAAATCTTATGTTGAAAATATTTTTGGTGTCTTATTTTAAAATCATTATAAAAAAAATATTTTGGAATTGAGAAGGGAAATATATTATCATTATTAAAAAAAAATGGAATTGACAAAGGAAATATATTCTATACAAATCAAAAGATAAATCAAAATATCATTTATTCCAATTAATATGAGGACAATTTTTTTATGAATAAGCCATTGGAAATGTACTATTACATGGCATTAAAGAAAACTAGTGATTAAATTATATTCTAAGCTAGAAAAAGTTCAGCTTCCCATCTAAATAGTTCATAAAAACCACGTCTCATTATGAATGAATTTAATTAAAAATCAAGAGATCAAGAATTAAGATCAATTTAGATATTGGTGAATCAAAAAATTTGGATTTTAAAGATGTCTAAATGTATGGAGAACGAGGAAAATCTTATTTTTTAATTAGAATCATTTTATTTCCTTTAAATATTTGTTGTGCATTAATGGACTAATGATAAAGTTGAAATGTTTACTTTTCATTTCATTCTTGTCAACATTAATTAAGATCAATTTAGATATTGGTAAATAAAAAAATTGGATTTTAAAGATCTATAAATGTATAAGACACAGGGGAAAATCTTGTTTTTTTAATTAGACTAATTTTATTTCCTTTAAATATTTGTTGTGGATTAATGTACTAATGATAAATTTGAATTGTTTACTTTTCGTTTCATTTGTATATCAACATTAAATAAAAGTATCTGACATATCTAGGTAATAAAAATTACAAAATGATTATGGAAAATGAAAAATACAAATTTTCTTACTAGTTCCTATTCTCAAATATTATTTCTCAACTATTTTCATCCTTAGGATCCATCGAGTTAAGGAAATTATGTAGGGAAGGAGACGAATTGTCAAAGCGAGAGGAAAAAAGTGTTAGATGATAGTCAAGGGTGTTTATGGGGCCTATAAGTGAGTGAGGTATGCAACGGATCTTGGTTGGAGGTGGTCGCTACGCAAAGGTGTTGCGGAAGTTACAACTCTAGAATCTTAAAATTGCTCGTTGGTGGGTGGTGAAATATTAGACTTGTGCTATAGAAAAGGAAATCAAGAGCTTAGTTTGATGGTTTGAGGGAGAAAAAATGTATCATCAAAGAGGCCGAGCAAGAAAGAGGGATTAGTCCATGAAGGAAGGTACTAAGCGGGAAAAGGGTAGTGCCAACGATTAGAGGGGGTAGGAGCCCAAGATGCGATCACGGATGAAGGTGGAGCCATAACCCAGGCCAGTCACTGAAAAATTGACCTATTATATATATAGATTGGGTTGGAATCTGATTTAAGTTGAATATTAAAAACAACACGCCATATTTTGTTCGAGGGAAAAATTTAAGGATGGAGAAAATTATCTTGAAGTTTAAAAACATTGGTGAATCTCACTAGTCCCTTATATTCAAACTATAAAATGTTTATTAATATATTTGCAAAATTATTAAAATTTATAATGATTTTCTTATATATTATCTATATAATGTTGGTCATTTTAAGGTAAAATAATTTTATATTGCAAAATTTGGGCTAATCATTTTTAGAAAAAGTGGAAATTGGCGAATATTTTTTAGGGAAAAATAATGTGAAATTAACCCACACAGCGAATATTAGCCCCTAAATTTTCCATGATTTTATTGATTATTTTCTTTACCTCCTTTGATATAATGGTTGCTTCTTCCCTTTTTCTAATATAAGGGTTATTACGTTAGATGTGTACATAATTTAGAATATATGAAAAACATTAATTTAAAGGTGTCTGAAGATGGGGTATGGTTACAATAGAAAAAAGATCAAACAAATAAAATATAAAAGGAGAATAAAGTCAAATCATCGAAAATAAAAGGCGAAAAATTTCGGAAGGTCAGGAAATGATTTTCTTGTCGCTTTATAATCATATATTATAAGTATGTAATATTTTTTTGCAAGGGTATATGAATATATCTATTCTTCACAAGTTGCGAGATCATGAATACCTTTTATTTTTCGACAAGTTACGGACACATTCATTTTATTTTTCACATTTGTAATTGCATGTTATTTCAATTTATACACACAACACTTGTATGAAAAACAAATTCTATAATTCTTTTTGGGACTTCTACGGTTGTCCTCTCACTTTACCCTTCTTAAACATGCATTTTACCGCTATGATTCGAGCTTTGGTGGGGATGGAAATTATTAGAGAAGGTAAGATGTTTGTTACAGGATAATTTTTAATATAAATACGAGGTCATTCCAATGGTCTCTACATGTAATGGTTAAGTGATATTGTGTGAAGGCCATTATAATAGATTAAGTTTTTTGAAGCATGGAGAAGGGTTATCACATAACCTTGCATTTGGATCCTTCCCCTTGCAAAATTTTAGAATTTAAGAATTCAAGGAGTGATCATTCTATAAGGCCATCATGGACGAATTCGTAGCGACGATTTTATTTTTGTATGTGATTTTTCCACTATCATCGGGAATGCACGGAGAAGCAGAGAGGAATCTCTGTGGTGGGAGATTCAGAGGAATCTTGGGCATTGCTTGGTCTTTCGAGAGGAATGCTCTTCATTCTCATATATTACACATAAGGAATCTCAAGTTCCCATTTATTCTTGATTAATATATACTCCCATGTTTTGGTCATATAATATCCTCATTGATCATTCAATTTGATAATGTAGGTGGACACATAAACCCACATGATAACTTTTTGGCTTTTGTTTCTCGGAAAGTGACTCTCAGCGAGCATTATTGTATATGGTGGCATAGTGTGCGGGTGCAGTATGCAAGGAGAGGATTGTGAAAGGATGGCGGAAGAGTTACTCACGGAGGAGGAGCTAATTCGGTGTCCTAGTATTGATATCCTCGATCCTAGTACCCATGCTCTTGATGAGAGTAAATAAGTATACCTACCCATAGAGTATAAAGGTGTAAAAAATAAAAATAAATATGCATATATGGGATAATAATACAAAAAATAAAATTGTGGACGCAATGCTTTTCTTCATGTCCAAAAGCCACAAAAATCAATGACATCTCCATGTTATTCAAAATACCCAACAAAACGTCATGCCTCAAATGAAACACAAACATTAAAAAGCACCATGAAAAAAATAAGATATAGAGACAAATATCTAATCGAGAGATAGTGTTCATCGAGAAAAATATTTATTACATGGAGTCATCACAAATAAATTTTCGGCCTTAAAAGTAAATGATATATATAACATTCGACATAGATAGAGATATTTTTTAAGAAATTTTTTTTTTTCACTCACTAATGTGGTTTCCGGGGCTGGTTTTGTGCTGAAAGTTTCTAGTGATCCAGAGAGGTGCATGAGATAGGTTCGTCCCTTGAAATGTTTGTGGATATTTGTGGGTGAGCGTCTGCATATACCAACACTAAAAATCTTGGACAACGAAGTAAGGTGGAAACACCTCACCCAACAACATCTACACGTTCCCGCAAATCATAGATCAATGTTAGGGAATCATCTAAACCTAGCAAGTCACACCTACCCATCCCGATCCTGGGACTTGTCCGGTAGTGCATCCGGCCAACGAGAAGAAAACTTACGGTAATTTACGGTCAAGTTCAACCGCTCAAGGAGGAAAGTCGGTTTCGAGAGTTTGTAGATCTCACAAAAAGGTTGTATGTAGTTTTTTCCCTAAGTGTTAATGCTCTGTTAACTATTTTTTCTAACTACTAATATGACATCACACAAATATTCAATTGTGTGACGTTACGATCTAACGTTGCATATATGTACATAGTGACAACTAAAAGAGTTGTTTTTAAAGAAAAATACCTTACGGTATAAAAATATTTAATTTACACACATTACTATCATAAAAATATATATTTTAGATTTAATAATAATAATAAATATATTTTAAATTTATAAGAAATAAATATTTTTTCCTCACTTTATATAATTTCAATTATATATATAATTTTAATATAATATAAATTCATGACAACACTTCAATTTGTACATCCTTGTTGATTATATTTTCATTTTCAATAAATAAAATCATTTTCTACTTTATTTTAATAATAATTGTATATTTTATGATAAAGTTTATATAATATCATAAAATAAGAATAATTCCAAAATCTCTAAGTCTAACTCACTTTTAACTAGACTTATATTTTTGAACATAATTGCATTATAGATTTATACACTTTAGAGTGTACTTTGGTATGATTGTTATACTTTTTAAATTACACATTGTCCATGTTAATTATACATTGTCCATGTATTAATTTAATCATAATATTATCCTTTTATAAAAATTCATATATTAATTTTCTCATGTTGTTATGAGAAACAAGATATTCTCAATACAAAAAAAAAAGATATAGTCACAAGTACTATTATGAAATATTGTATTATGAAATATTATTACATGAATGATTGATCTCAATTTATCGTATTAAATTTTATTAACATAATAAATTAAATTAAATATGGAAATAATATTATATATAAATATTGCAAATACATAAGGTTTTTAAAATAACATAACATTTTAATATGACAATCATCTGGAATATAAAATAAAAAAATAATATAAATATTTTTATCATGATTTATAAATAAAATTAAAATTATTAATTTACAAAATTATTAAGTGAGGTTAGCATAAGGATACCTAGTCATGACTTCGATTATTGGGGGATAAAAAGGGAGATCATCTTTGAGAAGAAACATAATATTAAAAATACTAATACTTGAAATTTAATGATAAGTTTTTGGAGTGAAAAGCAGTTAGAGGGAAAAGGAAGCTAAGGTATTATAAGGAGGTGATCAACCCCAATCTTCCTAACCAAAATTATCTTTCTATCTTGACTAGTTCTAAGAAGAAAATGAAAATTTCAAAGACAAAAATTAATTCTCATGAGCGTTGAAGTGGCTTGGGTATTGAGTGTATTCCCCAAAACACCTCGGGATGAAGAACACCTCCCCTATGATACTAAGAGAGTCAAAGATGAAAATCACTTTCTCTTAGATTGTTTGACCTTACTCACACCCGTTCTCCTTTTGAAATCATTTGCCACACTACCAACCTTCTTGACTTGTTAAGTAAACAAAACTACATTGATATCATAACACTTCTCTCCTTCTTTTTATCCTTAGAAATAAAATATCAAAAAACCGTTAATCTGCTGCTTTCTTAAAAATCCCGAATGAATACATATTGGTTTTAGTGGACATTAATCATCATCATCATCATCATAAATAATCAAAATTAGCTATGATATCTAATGCAAGAATTATTATCAAATAACCATATAATATCTTATTCATTAAGTGTTCTTCGTGGGCCAGATTATCAATGCCTTATTTGTTATGTTCTCATCGGGATATTGTGAGTTTTCTAAAGATGAGTTTATATTATTTTAATAGAGGTTTCCAATTTATAGATTAATATATAATTGACCTATTAGGATGCTAAAATTTTCCTATATTTTCCTTACTTAGTACCTTATTAAAATTTCAAGTAAATCCTACTTTTAAGTCACAATATCTAAGCATGCATTCCTTTTTCTATGTAGTGGAATTAAATGAAATTTAACACTAAGTTATTCTTGAGAACTAGCATGCCTTAAATTGTTGATATCAAAATTTACTTTCTTAGCTTTGTCTATATTTTATCATTATTGAAAATTCTTATGTTAATTTAAATATTTTGATTATTTATTCAAAGTTACTACATCAAAATCATGAAGAGGCTACAACATCATTCTTTAGGTTATCATTATTCACATAAGAATGATTAAAAATAACCAATTAAAAAACATGGTAGTGATTAACATTCAACATTACTCTTCATGATAGATGTTTATTGACCAATATCCCAAGAATAAACCTATTAAATGGCTTCTATGAAATTTAGGTTAGCCTTTTGAGATTCACGGGGTATATGAATAATGTATTATACGAAATGCTTGGATTAGGCAGGTCTTAGGCTTTGGGACTTGTTTGGAACAACCTATTTTAATCTTGATATTTTAGAAAGTTGAGAAGAGGGAGTAGAGATGTGTACTTATTCTTCCTCACAATTATGAATGTAAATTTTTTGATGCTTTTTGTGTTCACTTGGGTGGCTCTTATACTAGTTATACTAGCGGGTTATATGGAAGATGTTGGGAGAAAATGGCTTGCAGGAGTAATATAATTAAAGTTAACTTTGAAAAAAAATCTTAAGCAGGGGAGTTTTCCAATTCTTGAATATCATTTAATATATTAATAGTAAGTAATAAGTAAGTAGTCTTAAAATAATATAATAGAATAACAATTAAAGTAATGCATTGGATCCCATAGCAATTCCATGATTATGGAGTGGAGAGATGATCTATATTGCAAGATTAAAATTTACTAATACTTAGTGTTTATAACCACTTTATGGAAACACTTGAAGGACGGAGGCCAATTTCACTCCTTTCAAAACATGGTGGTGGGAAATAGATTCAACAACCACTTTCAAGATTCCTTAATGGGTGATAGAGGAAAAAATATTGCTAATGAGTCATGCTCTAATAAGTTCTAAAATCCCGAAATGTCATACAAGAACATGCAACATTGCACACACACCATATTTCAAATATGAGATCAACTTTATAAGAATTGCAAAAAAATCACAAGTACATGCAAGATCATGAAATCATTGGAAAGTTTATGAACCTTTGTTTAGCAAAAAAATCCTTGGTTTGTGGATCAAAATGTATTGAATCTGAAAGTATATGTTGATCTCAAGTTGGGATAGAAAGTGTTCTTTATAAGCATATTCAATAATTTAAATGAGAGGTAGCAAGTGTTCAGGAATGACCTTTACTTCTTCAAATTTGTCAAGATTTATCATGTCTTTTGGATAGAAATATTCAACTTAGATAAGAGAGGAATATTACATAGATTACGCAATTTAGATTTGTCTATATTTTTTCTCCCTAAAATCTCTCAGGATGAGGAGGTTTGGAAGGGATGTGTAGAAAATACACATAGATTCAAATTGCTAATTGTAATATACTAAAACAATAGATTTGAATCTACTCTACCAATTGCGGAAACCAATTTTTATCAGAAATCACAAAGCATATAAGAAAAGAACTCCAATCGAACATGAAACAATGATTTCTTGGGGAAAGACTACATTAAAAACCCCACTATATATGTATTTTTCATTAGTTAGAAAATATGAGAAGAATACAATGTTTTTCTCAAATAATAGAAACCTTTACGCTATCTCTATCAATCTGAGTGCTTCCTAGATAAACCTAAACCAATACTTAACCAATTTTTCGATCACAAGGATCCCTATTTCCTTGAGTTGTTTCTTTAGGTACTAGGGGCTAAGCCAATACTTAACCAATTTTCTACTGCCAGGATCCTATTTCCTTGCGTTGTTTCCTTGGGTAATTAGCCCCTATTAATTGGAAATTCCAATCTAAAAATACCATATACAGTTCATCTAGGCCTTCCTCTGACTACATGCACCTATGGTTTAGGATGATTATACACCTAATAATACACTTCCTTGAACTCCAATATCAAGCTAAGATTATTTATACGATTTAACATGCATGAGTTGTTTATGGCTGATTTATCGGTTATATGATTGATCACTTCATGTGGTTCAAGTTGAAGTTCCACTTTTGACCTCTCACTAGTTCCTCCAATAGTTGGAACTAGTTAAATTGACACTAACTTAGTTAAGAAAGTTAATTAGTTACAATCGAAATAAAATAAACCAAGGTTCTATTAAGTAGGAACCACTCTACATGACCCAAGTTAGACCCTCAAATTGAATTAAATAAAACAACGAAGTCAAACTAACTTGATTGCTAAATCCTGATTTTTCATGTGATGTGGAATTGCAATTTTCTTTCTAATTTTATTTCAAGGGAAAATTAAATTAGAATCTTTCTTGGTGCCATTTAAATATTTCTTGTTGTCATTCTCAACACTCCCTCTCAACAAGAAAAGGAATTCAACTCTATCCCAATTTGGTACCTTTGGAATGTTATGCATGCAACACTTCTCACTATTGTTGTTTCTCTTTTTAACCATTGCAACTAAAAAACACAAAAAAAAATTAAATCACACAGTATCACTATGATGCATATCTTGCACAGCCTTTGATTGCTACTAGCTATTGCACTTTCTACTGAAAGATCCCTCCACTTTTGACTCTGCCTTTAGCGTCATGCGCACCTCTTTGCCTTTCGAAATCGTTCTAGTATGTTTATTTTGCTGTACCTTTGCATTTGTCACTATGGCATTTGAATGCATCAACTACTCTTGATCAATCTTGCTCTCTTGTATATTGTGGCCCCCATAGCGTATTGATCAATAGGAAGAACATATCAATGGACGTTGTCAAATTTGTGCACTCTTAGGACTATTGCTTCACATTGCCCCACCTCTGCATGAGATATGCATGTGCTCCCTCTTCCCACTTGGATAGAAATCCCCCCTATTGGAAGTCCTTTGCTTGAGTGGATATCTCCTCATCCTCCTCCTATTATTCTCAATTGTTGCTACTCCACACTTTTCGAGATTGCTGGTGAGGCTGCATGTTGAGAGAGTAACTCATGCTCCCTATCCAACCACCAAGTCTAACACTTTCCTTACTCCTCAAGGCTTTGCATACATATTCTACTTCAAGTGATCAAGTGCATACAAGTTCATGACTTGCTGTGTCTGCTTCACACCCGTCTGCGTAGTTATGTGTCTAGAGGAAAGCCTTTCATTTGAATAAATATCACATCGTAACCCGGTCTTCCATCTTGTGAAAAAAAAAAAATCTTCTTTAGTCACGGAATAAACATCACATCTGTGATTAGAAGGGCAGAGATCTAGACTCCCTCGAAAAGTAACTATGCGAGTACCGAGTCATGTTATACTTCACATCATCTCCAAACTATATGTTATGCTTGGGGTCTTTCTCCTCCAAGTCACTAAAAAGATCTCTATTATGTGTCATATGGAACAAGGCACTATTTGTTGAAATTCCACATGCATTCCATTATAGTTCTTGCCATGCATGCAATGAGAGTGAAATCAGATTGAATTGTGAAGTTAGAACTTCACATGTTGCTGCTACTATAAGCTACTTTTCCTTCCCTTCTTCCATGGACATTTTGTGGCATAGTTCGAATTTGTGACAATGAAAAAATTTGATGTTGAAGAAGTATTTCTTCGTGCCACTCTTTCATGGGATTTATTTCCCTTGGATTTATTTCTTTGATGAATAAAGAAAAATCATCTTCCAATTCTTTGGATGAAGTCCCCATCTCTTTGGTGTTCTTCCTTATCACTTCTTGCACCAAGTCAAACCACAAACACTCCTGCGGTAGCTTCCCACTCCGGATTTATCAAATCTCGTGATTATTCTAGCTCTTGGAAAGGCCTAGAAGTGCTAGGATCTAGAGATCATCTTCAATAGTTGTAACACCAACACTTCCAAGCTCATCCACGACATTGGGTGAAGACTTGGTCAAGTACACAGTATTGTGTCACCCTTCTCCATCTTATTTCCCCGAGCTTGTCCTTCGGAGTCCCGGCTTCTTATGGTCACTACTATTTTTGAAACAAATATGTTAGGGTATTCCGCATTTCATATGGATTTCCTTTCCATGTAGGTTCGAGACAATATGATCTAGAACTCCTTCTATTAGAATCCTTTTGGCCTTTTGCTACACACTTCTTCCACTTCTTCAGATCTATGCATAGGCTGGGGCTAGTTTCGAGATGTACTTATCAATGAAATCCTTCAATCGATTGTCCTCTAGTAGCTTCCATCTGAACTCTCTAGGAAATCTAATTTGAGTTACCACAAAGGAATACCTAGAGCCTCGGACGATAGAATGCCATCACAATCCTTTTTCTAGATTTGAAAGACATACACAAAAATTGGTCCTCCTACAAGTGACTCGTATTATTCTCTTCTATAGTGATTTTAGCTCCGATACCATGCAGAAAATCCATGTATATTCAAACTTTTAATTGTAATATGATAAAACAATAGACTTGAATATCATCACCAATTATGATCATGAGATAAAAAAACATACAAGCAAAAAGAATTTAAATCACACATTACACAATGATTTCAACAGGAAAACCAAAGCTAAAACCCCGCTATACGTAATTCCATTATTTGAAAATATGAGAAGTTTACAATGATTTTCTCAAACCCGGAGAGAAACCTCTATAATATCTTTATGTGTCTCCATGCTTCGAAACAAGCCTAGGCCAATAATTAACCAATTTTATTCACTTCCCGGGGATCCTATTTCCTTGCGTTTTTTTCCTTGGGTAATTGCTCTCCTATTATTTATGGAAATTCCCATCCACAAAAATGCAATTCATGTAAGGCATTCCTCTGACTAGATGCACCACACAGCCACTAATTTGGATTATTATGCACCTAATATTACACTTCCTTGAACTCCAATCTCAAGCAGGTATTTCTACGTCTGACATGAATGAGTTATTTATGGCTGATTTATCGATTCTATATAATTGATCAACGCATGTGGTTCAGTTCAAGTTCCACACTTTAACCTCACTAGTTCCTCTATGGGATTGGAACTAGTTAAAGTGACTTGCTTAGATAAACAAAGTTAATTAATTATAACTCAAAATAAACTCAACTAGGGCTCCTATTAGTAGGAACCACTCTACATGACTCAAGTTAGACCCTAAAATCAAATTAAGCCGGAACAAACTAAGTAAAAATAACTTATTTAACTCATACAAGTTGTCGGGTGAATCGGAATTGCAATTTTCTTCTAATTTAATTCAAGGGAAAATTAAATTAGAATCTTTCTTAGTGCCATTTTCAACGGAGTAGACAAAATTTGGTTACTTTATAATAATATTAGATTTAACAAAGAAATTGCATTAGAAAACTTATTCTCATATGTGTTTTTATATCAATGTACCCAAGACCCTTACGGTAATAAAATTTTGATTACCATGAGACTAACTAAATACAAAATATAGATTTTGAACATATTCCCTTATGATGTGATAAATACCACTTACCATGAGAACCTATTTAGGGACTATTATCTTAATCAACCTCCTCCTTTCACAAACCCCAAATGGAGAGAAATATATGGAGGTTTCAAAAGCTGGAAGGAGGAAACAAAGTGGCTAGAAAACTCGTCTTGAATGTCAATTTAGCTAGAGAGATATCCTGTAAATGCTATAAAATATTATCAGCGAGGAATAAATCCCGGACAAGGCTATGAATACTATTTAGGAGGAATCCAAACATCACGATTAACTTCGTAAACAAAAATAAAATAAATCAAATGAAGAAACGTCGATAACGAAGCTACGAAGACACATAAATGATCTTGGAAGTTGAAGTTCTAATGGAATCATAGGAACAATAACCAAATGGAGTTGGATGGTCTTGGTATGCAATATTTAGTAGTTCCATGGTTTGGAAACCACCTAATCAATCTTAGATAAAATATTTAACTCGAGACAAAATAATTCATAAAAATCTAAGAATTAGAAGAGCAAAAATACCAAGTTAAGAATCTTTAGGAGTTAAAACTAACACCCCAAAGAAAGCTTCAAAAATAAGAAAACGAGAATAAAAAGAGATGAAGAATAAGAAATAATAAATTACTACAATAGATTGGGAAAATTCTAGTTATAATAACTCAAGAAGAATAAAATTAATGAAGGACAGTTCACCCTTCCCCATCCATTACCCATTAAAAATATTCTCATGGAATACCCTACTCCCATGGATCCTCTTTTGGATATGAAACATAGACAATAAAACATGACTATTGTGGTAAACAAAAGCTTCCATTCAACTAAAACTAGGATTCTTAAAAATAAAATTCTAAATGAATAGTCAAATATTGTTTTGCTACAGAAACCAAATTCATAAGTGACATTGTCTCCCAAATTACGGCGGTTTTTTTTTTTGAAATAATATAATTCAGTGGAAAGCAGATACATAAGGGAAACATGGGGAAGTTTTGCACCTAGAACCCTTATGAAATTATACTTTCAAACTGCTTCTCTACTCAAATAACTCTATTTTATCGAATAGGATCAACACAAGTGATCTTCATTTCCAATGTTTATGGAGCCCTGGTCACCTTGAGGAAAAAGTTGTCCTTTCTTCACAATATTCAATCCATATTTAAATTTTTTAGAGATGGTTGCTGATAATTGGAAATTTTAATTTGATCAAATCCATAGAGGAAAAATGGGAAGGTATAATATGACTAGATGTGAATTTATAGTTCTTCAAAGGCACTCAAATCCTAAATTTATTCAACATGGAATCCTCCAATGGAAGTCACACCTAGAACAACATAAGATGAGGCATTCATTAGGTAAATTAAAGATTTTATTGAAATCTCATTTTAAAACCTTTAGTGATCATAGGAATAATCCATGAAGCCTAAATTCTTTGTGGGATTGGATAATTAACTAATAAACCTAACACTACTTTTTCATATTTGGATATTTTTTTCTATATCCTCTATATTTATAATATAAGGTTGATAAATGGTGGAAATAAGCTCCAACAAACATAGTCACCAAAATGTATCAATTTCAAGAACATCTAAAATATCTTACGAATAATTTACAAAAATGGTATAAGAGGGAATTTTGAGATATATTTAAAACTTAGAAGGATTTGATTGAATAAATGGAGCATTTGGATAATAACATCATCCTAGAAGGTAGAACATAAGAAATTATTAATCATGAATCCCAACTTCAAAAAACGGATAAGGTAGAACAAACAAAAGAGTAAGTCCTGTAAGGAGAAAAAATAAAAAGTTCAGTAAGCTAAAGGAAGGAGATAAGAACACCAAATTATTCCATTGCTCCATGAATAAAAATTGACATCATAATAGAATTTCAACCCTAAAATATTGTTAGGGAACAAAGTTAGAGTCACAAAAATGACATCAAGGAATTGAAAAATTAGTACAAAGCCTTTCTTTCTAAACCTAAGGGATCAAAGGTTTTGAAAAGGATTAGAAAACACATTACCAATTTGATTACTCGAGAGAAAAATGAATCCTTACTAAAGAAATCACAATTAGCGCAATTAGTCATGGAAATTCCTAAAGACAACTCTATAAGGTTAGATGGCATTGCAAAATCCCCTATTTCAACCTCTTCCTTTTGTAATTTTGAAAGTAATTGCAACATTAGTGTGGGTAAACCATAAGATGGTGAAGCCTTATTTTAAAATTTCTTATTTATTTTAATTAAAAATCCATTAAATCAACTAGAGGAAGGAATAACTTATAGATACGAGGTCCAAGGGGTGTTTTTTGTTTTTTCTCATGTGCTTTGAAAACCCATACCCAACCAAATTAAATGCTAAATCCACTTGCAAGGCGGCCTCAGCGTTCACCTAGGAATTTTCAATGTGATATGATTGGGGGTGAACTATATTTGAATGATAGTAATTATTTAAGATCATATTTGAAGCGATGGTTGAGGTTAAAAGCGATTAGCAGATTTTCCTTTCTCCCTTTGCATATTGAAGAGGAAAATGAGGGAAAAACCATCCAAAAGTAGATAAAACATGTTTTGGAAGTGATGAAAAGATGGCCATTTTAGGAAAACACGTCAAAGAGGTAAGAAGGTGCTCTCATATAATTAGGGGACATAAGGGAAATTTTACTTATATGCATAATAGAAATGAGTCGGGGTTCTGTTGTTCAATTGGATTTAGTTTCTCATAATTTGACTATTTAAACTCTTATTCATTAGTTATGAGACCAAGTTGTTCCTCTTAGTTGTTCATGTTCGAAATTGGTTGGCTTGTGCTCTGGTCTAATGTTTGTCCCTTAGAGTTGACCACGGGATGTGTGTGGGGACTAAATTTTCTCTTTCCTTGTAATCTTTATTTCATGTGAATTATTATCTCCAAATTTAAGGTTGATTTGAGATAGTGTGGGGTTGTGAAGTGTGACTTGGATGACCTATAAATGTTGAAGATAACTGCGATATTGGTGCCATTATGATCTTGACCATGTACCCTATTACTTTTTGGCATTAATTAATTTAGTTGTGTTTGAGACCACTTAAATCCTTGTATAAGCACATTAATTTTACAAATTTGCAGTTCGGTGAATGAATCCAGCCACTAAGTTCATGCCTTTAGTGTCAAAGCACCCTAGTACTTTCATTAGTTGATTAACCACTTTGTGCTTTTCGGTTTGATGATGAACCATGAAATTCTATTTGAATGGTTAATTAAACTGCTTGGAGTTCTTGCTATTGGTTGATGAACCACTTAGTGCTTTGACGTTGGCTAATGAACCACTATGTGTTTTCCAATTAGTTTTTAAACCACTTACATAGTGGATTAAATCCCTTAGAAACAGGGGAAAAAACCCACGAGTGTTTGGCGAAGACATTGGTGTAAAATTATTTCTTTGTAATAATTCCCTCGGACTTTGGATCTAGCTCGAGGGTGGTTAGTTGTAAAAATTGTAGTGTAGTGGACCTATGGTTGGGTGGAGAGTGGAATTTCTTCTTTCAGTTTTGAGTTGCTCGCATATAATCGGAGAAGTATAATGACACAAATATTTTAATTATGGATGATGAATATACTTGTCATGATATTGGTTGATTTATGGTTTAGTCATTACTTATGAAAGGTTACTCAAATTCACGCTGCATATTCATAGTTTACAAGTTGTTATATATATATATATATATATATATATATAATAACTTACATTAAACCATGAATATGCGTGGACTAGTAATATAATAAGTATTAATAAATTATATATCCTTGATATATATATATATATATCGAGCTGTTGGAATAGTGTGATTATTACCATATTCAAAAATTGCAGGATCACATAAATGATTATAAATGATGCTTTAAAGTTCATTTTAGTTGGCCTATTATCTTATAAGCTTTCAATTATCTTATATGTTTATGAATTGGGTAGCTCATAGCCATAACCTTAAATGTAGGATATCTTGCATGTTATGAATTTAATTTATATGTCGTGTGTTAAATTATTATATGGTTAAGAGCTTGATGGGTCCCATAAATATTTATATTTTTGCGGCCCATATTTCTATCCTCCAACCCATAAACTCTTTCTTTCTTCACATTAATTTACATTTTTGGCTATAATGTGCTTGGAATATTAAAGGGTGCTTGTCATACTTTGTGGCCTAATGTGGTTTATGTGCGGGGAAAGAGAATTGTTTATTACATTTATAATGTGGAGGCACGTATTTGGAGGAAGATAGATGAAGTGTAGGTAATATTTTCCCCTACATTTTATTCTCCCTTTCACTCAAGTGACCCTAAAATCACTCATCTACAGCGACCTATAAATCTATATCCACTTACATAATTAATGAAATTAAGTGCGTGAGGGATATAGGGAAATAGATCCGCTGATTTAGATATTTTGGAAGGAATAAATCCTCCTTTCAAGGGATCTTCCCCTCGGTCATCTTGTATAAATAAACGGTCCTAAGGGCTCATTGTGATTCAACTTTTAGAATAGGAATAGATATTGAGGGCTAAGTACTTGATATTGTTATTTCCATTTTGATATGATGTATTTGAACTCCATTTTATGTTAATTAAAGGTTCATTGTTGGTCTACATACGAGTTAATTTTGGAGGGCTAAAACGTTATGGCCCAAGCCGAGAGGTTTAGTCCCTCTCATGTATTTTCTTTTGTCTCTATTTAAGTAGTGGTCTTTATTTCCTTGTTAGGTAGAATTTAGATTGAAAAAATTGTGGCTTCGGGCCTTATTATCTCACCTCTCTTGTGAGAAATGTGGTTGAAAAGTCTACAACAACAACCAGAAAATATGTGTTTGTGTTCCTTTGAAAGTTGCTAGGATTTGGTTTGTAATTCTATTGCATCCTCTATTTTTTCACCCTAGAAGTTAATATCATGCCTTTTAAAATGGATTATATGAATATTGTAGGATATAATAGCTCTTCATGAATTAAAATTCAACTCATCGTTTCCATCTTGATTTATTTCTTTGCATTTTGATCATTAGATGTATGTTCTTCCCAAGAGTAAAAAGAGGTTGATTTTTAGTCTGTAGGTAATGCTAGTGACTTGTAGGGATTTCCACACTCAAAATCCATCCATTTTTTCTTAACCATACTCATCTAGATACCTCATACCGCTTTCAAATTATGTGATATAATATTTTTCGGGGTCATTGAGGATACTTTCAGTATGTATTTTTTGTGCAAGATGGGTCTCGGAGGTTGCTAAGCTTGTAAAAGGCCTCATATATCTTCACACCCTCATCTACTTCCCCCACATTTAGAACACCTTTCTTACCCTTAGGATGCTCTTGGATCCCATCCTTTTGCTAGCAAAACGGGGTATCTGTAGTATCATGTAGTAGTCTTGTAGCGCTATCTAAAATTGGCTAGATTTGCTATAAGATATTGATTTTTTCAGTTTGGAATTGAATAATTGGCACTCAGGGTTCTAATCCATGATTGGGAGACCCAATGACCACTCTAAACCCATCCTTCCTTTACTTGAAAGTACAAGACAAAAATTATAATTAGGAAGCATATTTCCACACATTTGAATCACAATGAGTATTATTTTATGAAATGAGTAAGGATCTGATACTAAATCCTAAAGCATCTTACACTCGGTGATATGACGGGAAAATATTCAGTCCAAATACATTAGATCTAGTTTTTGAAGTTACATTCTTAGATTTTCTAGTCATGTGTTGTAGATAAAATTTCCTCTTTCATAGAAATTTGCATTTTAGAGTAGTATTTACATTCTACAAGTAGAATTATTGAATTGATTGTTTTACAAGTAGAATAACATGGTCCATTTACGCAACTAGTAAAATATTTTCCGTCCTATGAATTCTGATTAGACTTAACATTTGATGAATGACACTTTCATTTATGCAATTGGAGGATAATGTTCACCTTCTTGTAATTAGGGTAGGATTTTGTCTTTTCATGCAAATTCACTCTAAAATTAGTTGAAGTAGTGGTATCTATATACCCTAATCTGATTGGATTATTTGAAAGTGACATGAGTGAGCTTGACCTATTGTGCATATAGCACTATCACCTCTATTTTTGTAGGAACCCAGGGTGATAATTTATGTTCGTAGCCTTAGGAGTTATAACATTCTTGTTGCAATACGAGGGCTCATGAGAGCTAATAGTCACTTAATATATGAATGATGTTTGTGATTCTATGAGTTATGCACACATATATATTTTTGTAGTAGAAATGTATTTGCAAAATAAAGGATCTTTGGTATGGATGGTTGTTCTTAGCCAAAAAAATTATTTAGAAAATTAATCAATGTATGCAAGTGACCTATATCATGTACTCTCAAAAAAATATCTATGTATGCAAAAATATGAAATCCAAACCAGTTAAAAGAAAAAATGTACCTCTCGTAACTCCTGGAAATGACACCAAAAATAGCAAACATTTTAATTATGATTATCATTGCTTAGAAGAAAGTCAAACGATTGTGCATTTAATTGTCAATTGAGGCACATATGGAAATTAATGAGTTACCATGCACATATATGTATCTCACACTCTCTAATTTAGTTGGTTTTTTTTGTAGTTGTAGTATAAATGATTAATTTTGCAAATGGAGTATAGATACTTCACAAGCTTAGAAAGGTTCTCTGATTCAAAATTAAAGTGGCTAAGGATATTTTAGGAAACTAAACACTCTTGCGAAATTAAGCACAATTGCAAGAAAGTAAAAGCACACTTGCAAGAAATTATACATGCTTGTAGGAAATTAAAAGCTTGCAATAAAGTGAACATGCTTGTTGGAAAGTAAACACACTTGAAAAAAGGGGTGGGCCACTTTTGAAACTTTAAAACATATGCGGAAAAAGAAAAAAACATATTTGGAAAGAAACATACTTGTAAAATTGAAATTGCATACTTGTACCTAATTGACTTAGGAAGTGTATTGTTATAGCCCTTATCACACTCATTATAAAAAATACATAGGTAGGAAATAAATCACACGGAAGAAATGAATGAAATGACAAGTCCTTGCATAAGCTATCCTATTTTTATTGATACCAACAAATGTAATCATTGCTTTGAGAAGATATATTAAACAACGTAAATGAATTAAAAAAACAATCAAAATGAAAACATGTCAAATTAGAAATAGACATGAATAATTAATTGTGTGAATAAATTGATAAATAAATAAATACAACGCGTTCTCTAATAATTAATTGCATAAATAAATAAAATCAAACAACCATAAATTAATTATATAAGAAATAAATAAATACAATTATTTTCCAATAATTAATTGCATAAATAAATAAAATCAAACAACCATAAATTAATTATATAAGAAATAAATAAATACAATGATTTTCCAATAATTAATTGGATAAATAAATAAAATCAAACAACCATAAATTAATTATATAAGTAAATAAAATAATTATACGTAAATAAATAACTTAGAATTAAATTACACAATCGAGAAAAGAAAATTCCGTCTATTCTATAGGAGTGGACCCTGACTCTATAGAAGATATAGTCGTAGTATTTATTAATATTTATTATAATGAAAAAATAAATTTAATTAACTAAAATAATTAAAGAAACTAATATTTCATAAATATGCACCAAAAGATAATAATAATAATAAATTAATTAATAAAATGAGAAACTATGAAAAATATAAAGTACATTTAAAATAATAGTTTAATAATTGAAGTATTTCATTATATTCAAACATTTCTCTAAAATTCCTCTATCCGAATGAAAGAAGAACACCTTTTATATATATAATTTGTTTAAAAATAAAATAATAATATATAAATGAGATCCATAAAGTTTCTTATGGTTTGGTAACAAATAAAAAAATAATAAATATGCTTACATATGTTTTAATTAATTATTATTATTAGAAAATGTAATTCCAAACTAATTATTAAAAAAAACAATTAATCATGTCTAATGTTAATCCAAATTAAAATAAGGAATAACAATTGTATAACAAAATTCAACTCAACGTTTTTTGGATCATTGTGTTTAACTTTATTTTCCACTTCATTATAATGAGAGAAACCCAAGTTCAACTTACCTCGATTCTTGGCTAGAATGCATCATGTTTCACCTTTTATTTTACTCATGTGGAATTTATTCGTGTTTAAGGTGAAATTACATAATTGGTAATTTCTAGTAAATATTGTTTCAAAATTTTTTAACTATAAGATAATGATAATTGTATAGTGAGACAATGAGAAAAAACACATAATTGAGAAAAAAATGTTTCTAGAGTTTGTCATTCCCAAGGAGATCAACTTAATACGCGTATATATGAGTTGGATAAAGGGCCATTATTATAAAAGTTTCCTAACTTATCAAGCCCCAATGTGTCTAGATACATTCTACTAGACAATAGATGAACTTATATAATCCTAACCAAGAGGAAAAGGGGATAGATCTAGGATCCATATTCTAGCGCGGGAGCCTTGCTACATTTGCGAAAAGAAGCGAGTTGCAAGTTGGAAGAGGAGCTCATTGCTTGTATGTTATCTTGTGTATTTTTCCATTTTTTATAATGAAATTTTATGATTCCTTTCTCTTACATACTACTTGCATCATGTGTTCATGTACTTTTTTTATGCTAATTTTCCCTCTATGGAAGGTAAGTTTCCTTTCTTTGTTGGTGTAGTATACCTAGGGGATATAATATAAGGTACAAGGGAGGAGGAGTACCAAAGGGAATAATATGATGTAATAATGTAAAATAATAAATAAATGGGCCATAATTAATAAATAAAGTGGTTAACCCATATTGTAGAGGACCGGGTGTAGCCCGACGAATAAAGTGATAAGCCCAATGTATTGGGTGTATGGTATTGAGATATAAAGTAACTATATTATCCCTAGGGGGGATAATATAGTTAGTGTATATATGTATATCCTGTCAGATCATGATAGCTAGGAAAAGTTCTTTAATTTGATTGGTTCTTGGCATCGAAATAAACACCCCTAAACCAACCTCGAGGGATCAAGTACATCTCATTGAACCATTCACATAAGATATCATGCATGAATACTATTGATGTTTAGGAATCTAGTTGATTTCATTTCATTTATCTTTTCACGCACGCACGCGCACACACACACACACCTTCCTCTGGTATATTTTGATCTAATATACTAGTTTAAAAGTAACCTACCTCTATTAGGTGAAATCCCCCCATAAGAGAACTACCACTCCCCTTTGGAGACTTACTACCTTATTATGTTTAGATCTCCTTTCTTTTGAATTTTTAGTTTTTTATCAATTTCTTCCTTATATTTATTGTTATATGACCCTCCTTTGGATCTTAGTTAGTCTCATTTGCTTTAAATCTAAATCTATTTTTTATTTTTTATAAAAATACGGGGAAAACAAATCTTTTACTGATTTCAATTCAAATTATGGAATTTTTTTTATAGAATTTGACTCAAATAACTACATATCTGAATTATTCTACTTGGAATTTCGTAAAAAAAAAATTATAAAACAGAGTCAAAATAAAGAAAATATGGCTCATTGAAAAATGAGCTTATTTTCTAATTCATTTTCCAATTTTAGGGTTTTCCTTCCGGTTCTTTGCTTGATTTTTTTGAGGAGTTTTTCTTCAAATCTCGTTGTTGATTTTTGGATCTAAATTTTTACTATTTTTATAGTTCCTTATCGCGTGGAGTATGCTTTATTTCTCTTTTCTTGTTAGATCTATTGGTTTATCATTTGTAGGGTTTCTTGAATCCGATTTTGCTTGGTTTTAGGGCATCTATTCTCAAAGGCTTTGATTGATTATATATATATATATATATATATATATATCTCTTATTTTGAATTGATCTATTTCATTTTCCTATCTTGTTTTAGGTGGATTTTCTTCATTTTCCTATTTTAGAGTTTTTGTTGAGCCCATTTTACTTGATTTTGGAGTAGTTATTTTCAATATATTTTTGTTATTTTTTTGGATATAATATTATTACTATTTGTTATGGTTTAGATACACTTAAAATATAGTTTATAACTCTGTTTTGGAATTGGGTCAATTTTTCTTTCTAGTTTTAGGCTTTCCCTTAAGATTACTTTTTCTTGTTTTGAGGGGCTTGATCTCAAGATCTTGATTTAATTTGGATATATATTCTTGCTAAGCATATCAATTTAGATATATTTTGGATATTCATTAAATATTTTTCTTTAATTGGTTACAGATTTAATTCCCTTTTGATGTTTCAATTGATTTTTTTGTGATTTTGATCACTTTCGGTGGAGGGTTTTGTTTTTTTTTTTAATTGTTGTTATGAAAATATTGAATGGAAAGGATTATTTGGGTGTTTTTTTTTATATATTCTCTATATCATATTAAATATATTTCATTATCATATTAAATATATTTCATTTGTTTCTATTCCTTTATATTTTCTCCTTGAGTTAGATTTTTTTTTTTACCTATTTAGATCATTATTTCTGCGTGTACATTGAGCTACGACTTACTTAGTTTGCACCATACATTTTCTCTTACTTAGCTTTTGTTTATGGGGATTGTTAGAGGTTAAGCTGAAAAATAGTTCACAATAAATTACTAGCATTAGCATGGAGTAAAGTAGAGATTAAAAAAAAAAACACATGCAAAAAATAAAGATTAGTTCATAAAAATATCACTGCATGAAAGCACACATACAAACACAATGGAAATCTGGAAACTGATACAATCGCTATTTGAGAATGCATATGAATGAATGTAGAAAGTGAATAACTTCTCATTATTCATGTTGCAAATTCAATGTACATGTCAAGAAAATTCATCAAATCCTAATAGTAGAATATGATACTCATACTATCTTCAAAGAAAGATTAGCCTCACCACAATTCTTGTCAATGCGAATAATAGTGATTCCCCAGCTCCTTAAGGAGAAAATAAATCTTTAATTTCTATCCAAGCTCAAGTGCTAAAATTTCCCTGCAAATGAGGCATAAGAGGGTATACTTATACAAATGGGGAGGTGGATTTTCACCTTTCTTGTGACCTTTCATATTCCTTGTATGCCTTACGATGCTTTCTAGTCACCTTTTTTTTGGAAGGGCCATATGGATCTAACGATAATATGACGACGTTGAACCACGGATGAATCCTAAATCATATTATAACCCTACCAACATAATAGTATCTGCTCACATTAGGAGTTGCTACTATTGGTAGTAAGTCTATTATGATTACGGCCTAATCCAAAAATTGAGATACAAAAAGGCGCACATAAGTATAGTTTTTAACACCTTCTTAAAAAACTAACTCCTTTAATATGAAAACACCAATGGAGAGGTAGTTGGTGAGGCCACAGTGAACCAAAATCTTGCAAGTCAGAGAGCTTCCACCTTTACTTTATCAACCTAGAGGTTTGTACAAACTTTGAGGTGTGATGCTATATACCCTGAGATGCATTCTACTCATGTCATCATCTTGAGCTCTACGAGAAAAGGGTGCCACTTTTAGGGTTTCTAGGTAAGAAGCATATACACTTAGGAATTAGGCCTAGGGATCTAAATGATTCAAAGCCATGGCACTATCGATGAAAGTAAAAAATCATGCACCATAGTAAAAAAATTACATCTAACTCTTCGCAATGAAATAAATCTACTTATTAGACTATGATAAAATTGTAAAAGAAACCTAGGTATCTTACAGAAGTAAATTTCTGAAATGAATTGGAATAAAGAAACTAATCTAATCACACTTAAATGGGCCAAATTTCTAAAAAAAATCTACTTACCCTATGCTCTATCTATTATGCTTTTATTCATGCAACTATTCATTTCCTATGCACGGAAATGTGTTTTTTTGCGACTAGGAGAAAGAAAGTGCTTAAGGTGGCTAATGGAAAGGCTTGAACACATGGGGACAAGGATGGAAGTTGTATGAGTGGTTCTTACAGGTTTATAAGGTGTTCATGGTGGTTTCTTAGCTTGGGGAGGGGCCCTGGCGAAGCTGTTCCAAGTGCTACTACGGGTTTCTGGCCAGTGCTGAGGAAAAGTCTTGAATTTCTACGGGGAAATAGGACGGGGAACAATATGAGGCCAAAAGAGGTGGAAAAAGGGTAGGAAAGGTGGTGTGAGGGTGGATAGGGATGATTTGCGGAAGTGACCTGCCAGCCAAGCTTAGGGCCTCTTGGGAGGCATGTCTTGCACCCCTATGGTTTGCTCATGGTGTAGGGATGGAAAATTCAGACCGATGGTGATTTTAATGAATAAAGGGATGAAGGGAGATGAGAGATGAAGATGGAGGTGCTAGTGAACTTATCCTTGGTGGTAACACTTGTACCTACAATAAAAATACCTATTCATGCAATAAATATGGAAAAATTGATGATAAAGACGGTGGAAAAGATAACTTGAGATTTCTTAAGAAAATCTATCCTAATCTAGAAACGAGAGATCTACCATAACATGCGGAACATGTTCATGGAATTAAATAAAATAATCTTTTCTATTCAAGAAATCATAAAATAAAAATCATTTTTGATATGTGGGGTAGTTCTACCCTCCTCAAGCTCTATTGACGAGAGATGAGAGAGGAGGCTTGACTCACGGCTTTATGGAGTTAACACATATTATCTGACTAATGTAGAAGTAGACTAAATATATAGCAAAAGACAAATGGAATCAAATTAAAAGTGTGAATGAAAATTCCAACAAACTTACAGCTAACTATTTATAAGAAAAAATAGCCAAATGACATGAAAGTAAAGAATGATTATAGATGAGAGTCTAAGGCACATGGATTGGACCCTAACCCACAATCCTAGCTCTACGCGAAACTAGATTAGTAAGGAAAAGTCTGAATACTCATTTCATTTTCAAAGGTAGTCTCATTAGATCAATATTAAAGTCTTGAAAATATGATTACAAGAGAAAATAGCCTAATGGCTTTCTCCAAAATTCGAATCATAATGAGATCTTGCTCGATTATATTTAACCTAAAGGGTAGCTACCAACAACTCCCTATAAAATAGGTGATGAGTCCACTTGAATCCAAGTGAAGTATGGCTTGAGTGCACTTGGTCTTGAGTTTTCTTGGCTTCATTTTATTTCGAGCTACATTGGAGGGAATCTAGGATCCCTTGGCTACCTTTGGGGTAAAATGTTTTTTTCCTATAATATCTCCTTTAAATTGTCTACTTTGAGTCTTTATGACAAAATCTCCACAAAGATGCCATATCTTCATGATTTTCACATTTAATCTTATGTTATGTACTCAAAGTATGTGAAGCCTCAATCACCACCTACACTAGCATCATAAGACCATAATATAATTAAAATGCAAGAAAAAAAGACTTAATAAGGAAAAAAGGTGACCATTAACCCCTCCAAATGTACGTAATGATGGAGCTCATCATCACCCCTATTAAATGGTTATTCTCTGAGGCAACTAATCCTCATACTGCATTTCCTTTAAAGCCTTGATGGACCCTTTGATTTCCCAAGGAAGAAGTGTGGGGTCCCCTCGGGAAATTAAAATCGATCATTCTTTTTTGGTTCTTCCCATTATTTGTTCTATTCATATTGGTCCTTCCCATCACTCGGCCCCAACAACAAGGGTGGGCTGAGATTTAGACAAGCCACTAAATATTTTTGTCTTGCATGGCCCTCTTGTAAAATTGTTTCATTTCAAGGCACCCCTTAGTATTTATGGTGTATGGTACTCCATGTTTCTACAAAGTTGTGAGGAAGTTGTTCCATCTTCTATGGCTAGCCATAATGCACCCATCTCCCAACAGCCTAGAAACATCATCAAAGTGAAGGTATTTCTTGAGCTTGTGTATGGGTATCTTTCGGCTAGTTTTAGAATCCCTTTCAATCTTGAGATAGTTATTGATGACTCCTCTAGGGCTGAAAAATTCTACCCTAATGTGTAAGGGTTCTCTATTTTCTCTTCTCATAACCCTCCTCATCTATTGTGCTCTTTCTCCTCATTTACCATCCATGATGCCAAGTCCATTAATTCCATATCCCCCATCCTAGGATTGGGTTCCACGATATTTAAATATGTTATACAAGGTTATACATATAAAACTCTACAATTTTTTCCTTGTCATCCATGCTAGCTTGATTGCAAAAACCAATGAATTGTCTACAATTTTGGAAAGGCAAGGATCCTGGGAGAGCTAAGTTTTGATTTGAAGGAGGAGCCACACTCATGGGTAATATTCATATGAATGCGAAGGATGCTTGAGTTGAATGGCCTCCATGCACAAGTATGCCATGGTGGTCACACATTTACCTTTTTTTTTGAAGTTGCGTTTTTAGAGCTATATTCTTTGTTTGTGCTTTACGAAGCTATTCCTTAGCTGATTCTCTGAGCCTCACATCGGATAAATATTTTCCCAATTTAGCTACTTTTCCTTCCTTAACCCCTATATCACACACTCCTTTAAAATGTGTCAAGCTTCATCCAATGATGATTGCGTGCCCTATCTTCCTCCAAGCTGATAAAACAAAGTAATTGTGAAATTTTTGAGAATTAATCTACCCCCCTCAATGCAGGTGTAGTAAAAACTGAGATTGGGTTGAGGGCTAGGGGTTTGGCACCATTGCAACATCTCACGGGATTTGATTTTGGTGAGGTGGCCACTTCTTTGTTATCTTTTCCTCCCTCTTTTTCATCACGTATTTCCTTTTGTGCCTTGCCCTCGGCTTCCTTGACCTCTTGCACTCATATGGGCTGTCTTTTCCTCCTCAACCAAAGAATTTTATCCAAATTTGTGCTTCTTTGAGTTTTCTTGTAGAAAAAATATAGTTTCATGTAGAAAAATCTATTTTTCTTGCTAAATACTCTCTTCTTCTTCAGTTTTACTCTTTTCCTCCTTGGAGGTTTTGTGGAGGTTTGATGAGGTGTGTGGGTTTCCAATCTAGATGAATGTCTTCTGATATATGTTACGAGTGTCCTTATGGGAGAAGTGACTTCTTGTACCCTTCTTCTCCTAATATTATTTCTTACTCCTTCTATGGTGATTCTTCAATGGTGATAGGGATCTTGGTGGGATTTTGTGGCTTTCCCACTGTCCCCAACACTTTGACTCTTCCCTAGTTACGAGAAGTACATAGGTGTCTACCTCTTTCTTTTTATTTTAAAAAAGGTGTGCTCAAAGTAGTTAAAGTGGCAGCTGCACCTGCCTTGGTCTGTGATGTTAGGTGACATGCTTGTGTCTTGAGGGAGGTTTCATGGCTTAAGTTATGGTCCACCCTCTTGTTTTCCTTAGGCTTTACTTCCTCCTTTCCTTCAATTTCTTCTTGCTCTCTTCCTGTTGTGTCTGTGTTCTCTGTGCGAGATTTCCTTCTCCTCCTTTTCCTCTATGTTTTTAACCTCTTCATCCTCTTCTGCTTCTTCTTCTCTAGGGCTAGAAGTAGAGGTTTTCCGTATTTGGGTAGCTATAAGGCTTCCCTATCCATGTCTATAAGAGGACTAGGATACGGAGTAGGTTTAGCCTTATAAGCATCATCTACAATTAATTTTATCAAGCCATGATGGGCCAAGTGTTGTTATTTCCTTTGTCTCACTTTATGGCTCATATCGATGTAGTTTAGGAGGAAGTCAAGGACACTTAATCTTTGTTCGAGTGCAGCTCTCCTTGAGACCTTAATTAATTTAACAACCTAAAATTATACCCATAAACCACACTCAATATTCCTTCACGAGGAGATGAATTTCATGATATGGAAGGCAAATTCACCCCAAGGGTATGGGGAGGCTCTCTCTTCTCACACCATTTTTATCTTCAATATACTTCTACTCTCCGGGTAGGAAGAAATTATTTTGTTTGTAGTGCTAGGCATTATTTCGTTGACCATTTGACTCCTAGGGAAAGGTGGTAACTTTGCTTATGAGTTTAGGAGATAGAGTGATGGTTAGTCCTCTTATCACGGTGGTCGCTCTTTCTTAAATTTGTAAATTTGCCAGGTACTTTACCAAATTCTTTATCTATTTCATCATCATAACCTTTTCAATAGCTTGAAGAACCCTAGCCATTGGTGATTTCGGAAGATTTCCATAACCTAAGGGTGCTGACTAATTCTCTTAATGTCTATAAGATCCTGCGAGTTAAATACCCCTCCCATTTTAATGTTGTGAGATGTAGGTGGTGAGAGGTTTTAGAGTTAATTCCTGGAGATGGAGGCCTTGAAGCAAAACAAGTATTTTTTTTACCCTTTAACTAGAACATATAATTTTGTTGAGTGTAAATTACATGGAGGAATTCAGTGCTGGAGGATGAAAATCCACTTACCTTGGTCCTTTGATATTTTGGATTGATATATGAGATTTGGAAGCCAATCCACTCATAGGTAACTGTGCTACCCTCTAAGCCTTTGGTGGTGTGTTATTTGAAGAGTACATGTAAACGTGTTTCCTATAGAACGATGAATAAATACAAGCTAGGCTTTGATGTTGCTCTTACGATGGATCCCACTACTCTCTTGCACTTGTTGCTCTTGAAATTATCTTGTAATGGTGGAAATGAGACAAATATTACCTTTATTTGAATTTTAACCAAATTTGGAGCGATGTAGTGACTCGTACTCAACTTGAGTTTCCTCTTAGAGACCATTGGACCCCACTTCAATTAATCATTTTTCGACCTTGTGATGCCCCCTTTGTACTCATCCATCATGACTTGACTCGATTTGACTTGCCCATGTGGCATGCACTTACAATTTTCCTTTAGTTTTACTTCTGAAGGTGGCCAAGTTCTTGGCCACATTTTTTTTCTTTTAAAATTCTAAATCTCGACATTTAACTATTTTTTCCATGGATGCACAATGAGGGTTGAGAGGCCATACTTGAGCTTACACAGTGTTGGTGAGGTGTTGCGGGAGATGGTGCAAGGAGTGGGAGCTGGTGGTGGCGGCCACGAGTCATTTGTTCTTTGTGTATTCATTTTTTTTTTTCTGAGTGAGAAACTTCTTGAATGAGTTGCTTATCTTTTCTGAGTTAGTTTCTTACCCTTTTTCTTGTTTTTCTTTCCTTCTGAGTCTTGCGTGGAGGCTTTAGATGCCATGGTTAAGATAGGGGAATAAGGTCCCTTAGTTGAAACAAGATCTTATTCTTCCCCAATAGGTTCTTCAAAATTTTTAGAAGGCTCACCTATCTTGTGTTGATCTCACGGTAGTAGAAAACTTGGAGTGAAGGGTGACTATGTAGTGAAGTGGGGTTTTAAGGTAAAAATGCCACCACGAGTATCACTATTCCTACGAGGCATGAAAATATTATTTTTTATGTATTATATATATTTACGAAACAACGTGAAAAAGGAAAGAATAAAATTAGAATGCTAAAACAAGATCAAAGCATATACTAGACACCTCCTCGGCAACGGCGTCAAAAAGTGGTGAGCCACTGGTATTGCACACCAAGAATCTTTGCAACTCCTAGGCTTTCCTACTTTACTTTATCAACAGGTTGGATTCTTACAAACTTTGATGTGGCCAGTGCTATATACACAACATATGCATTTTACTCTTGTCATCCTCTTTTTTGAGCCCTATGAAAGGGTGCTACTAGGGTTTCTAGGTGAAGTCTGTCACACCTTGGAATTAGGCTAAGGCTACAAATGATTCAAATCCATGGAAATATCAATAAGTAGAGAATTATAGCATAGTAACCAAATACATATAACTCTTCTGTAGTGAAATAAATATACTTATTATACTATGGTAAAAATTGTAAAAATAACCTAGGTATCTTGCATGAAGTAAATTGCTGAATTGAAATGGCATAAAGGAAACCAATATAATTACACTTATCTAGGAAAAATGGATAAACACACTTTTTCTTACCCTATGCTCTATCTATCATTCTTTTATTCATGCAACTATTCATGACCTAACTATGCTCGGAAATGTGTTGTTTTGTAGCTAGGAGAAGAGATGCTAAGGTGGCGATGGAAGGCTTGAACACATGGGGACAAGGCTAGAGGTGTATGAGTGGTTCTTGCAGGTTTAGAGGTGGCCATGGTGGTTTTGGGTTTAAGGAGGGGCCCATAGGTATTTTTCTAAGTGTTGCTACAAGTTTCCTATAGTGCTATAAGCAAGTCTGGTGCCATAGGAAACAAGCCGAGGGTGTCCACGGGGAGGGCAAAAAAGAGATTGAAAAAGGGGTAGGAAAGGTGGTGTGAAGGTGGATAAGTATGATTTGGAGGTGGCCCACCCCCTTGTGGCTTCCGGGGCCTCTTGGGAGGCTTGTATTGAACTCATAGGGTTTTCTCATAGTGTAGGGATGGAAAATCCCAAAACAGGAGCTGATGGTGATTTTGATGAACAAAGGGGCTAAAAGGAGATGAGAGATGAAGCTGGAGGTCTTGGTAAGATTCTCCTTGGCTATGCTACTGTACCTATAGTAAAACTACCTATTCATGCAACAAGATAGCAAATTCATGATAAAAGCCGGTGGAAAATATGACTTGAATTTGTAAATAAAATCTATCCTAATCTCGAAAGGAGCTCTACCACAACATACAAAACATGTTCATGGAATTACAACAACTAATTTCATCTATTCCATGAGAAAATCATAAACTAAAAAATATTTTTGGTTTGTGGGAAGATACGCCCTCCACCTCAAGCTCTATTGATAGAGATGAGAGAGAGCTTGAATCAAAAAATTTATGGATTTAACACCTATTCTACCACTCATGTAAATAAACTAAATATACAACAAAATACAAATGGAAACAAACTAAAACAATGAATGAAAATATCAACTTAATGAATAACTATTCATAGAAAAAACTTGCTAAATGACATGAAAGTAAAGAATATTTACACAAGAGAGGATGAGGCCTGGATCGGGCCTAACCCACAAACCTATCTCTCTAGAACTAGATAAGTAAAGAAAAGTCTGAATACTCATTTCATTTCAAAATATAGTCTCATTGCATCCAATATAAAAGTCTCAAAAAAATGATTACAAAGAGAAAAGAGAGCTTAATGGATTTTTTCCAATATTCGAATCATAATGAGCTCTTGCTCGGCTCTATTAACCCTGGGTAATACCAAAAACTCCCTATAAAATAGGTGATGAGTCCACTTAACTCCAAGTGAAGTATGGCTTGAGTGCACTTGGTCTTGAGTTGCTTGTTTGGCTTTGATTTCGAGTTGTTGGAGGGAATATCGAGGATCCCTTGACTTCCTTTGGGGATTTAACGAGGGTGGAAAACCCCCTAGAATCTCTCTTTGTTGTCTACTCTGAGTCTTTATGAAAAAATCTCCACAAAATGCCATATCTTCATTATTTTCACACTGCCATTTAATCTTATGTTAGGTACTCGAAGTATGTTAAGCCTCAATCACCACCTACACTAGCATCACGCCAGACCATAATATAATTAAAATGCGAAAATATGGAAAAATGGTGACCATTAACCCCTCCAAATGCCTAATTATGGAGCTCATCGGTAGTATTGAAACATCCTTTGTGAGATGAATGAATGCAAAATTCCATAAACCTAATGATTAGGATAAAGCAATATAGGTAAGCATAGGAGATGTCACTCATGGAAATATAAGCCATTGCTTAGCCTTGATGATAACTAGGTTAGTAAATGGTTTGACTATTTCAATAAATAAAGAATTCTAAGACCTTGAAAATCACAAGGGGACACAATTTAGTATACAAGTGATCAGTTTATGCGAGGAGGCACCTTGAGAATAAACACATAACCATAAATACGGATATACGGCGGAAATACTTCATTTCATTAATATCAAAGAACTGAGGCCCCCTTGCAGACAATGGAAATAAAACTAGCTAAGTCACTGATAGCTATCTCGAAGAGGTCTGGTGGCCCTACGGACAGATTCTCTGAGCTTGCTTTACAATAGGCGCGAGGGCTATTTATTATTGAGAAACAATGGAGAACCCTAAACATCCCAAAAACTAACCGCTAGGAGATGAAGCGCCAAAACTATGGGCCCCGTTTAGGTAAATTGGTGTTTCAACTTCCCGGACGTAACTTTGGCATACTATCTCCGTTTGACGCATATGATACATCATTAAGAAAGCTCTATCCGAGGACTACAACTTTTGTGACGATTTTGATGATCAAAATCGCAACAAATTTCATACCCAAAAAACGTCGTTTAGGGCCTCAAAACGGCTCCGGAAGTTCAGGACCCGAAAAACTGCTAAAAATAGTTAGTTATGCCAAAACTGAAAAACTGAAAGAGACAATGGTGGGGGCCCAAGTGGAATAGGTGGGTGGCCACCAATATCCACCTGGATCATTCCTCCCCCCTTAGGAAGCAATGGTCCCCATTGCGTTAAGTTCCTCCATGAGATGAGGAAATTTTTGCTGAACTTGGTCCTTGGTGAACCACTTTCCTTGGTGCAGGAGTTGGCCAGCTTTGACAACCCGATATAGTTGGATCTTCTGCTGGCGAGTGTTCTTGATTTGCATGTCCATGATGCAATCTGTGGTGGCCTGTTCCATGCAGTCTGGATTTAACTCCGTTGGTGTGAGTTGTTCTGCAATGTCCGAGGTGTCCAGTAGAGGTGGGAAGTAAGGACGAAGGCGATCCACATTGAAGACTGGGTGCATACCAAGGAATGGTGGAATACTGAGCTCGAATGCATTGTTCCCTACAGCCTTGGTGATGGTGTACGGCCCGTATCGGAGCGGGCGAAGCTTGCGGTGGGGTCCAGTGAGGCGCTCCTTCTGCAAATGTAGCCATACTTTGTCGCCCACCTGGAAGTGGTGTGGCACCCGGTGTTGATCATGGCGCTGTTTGTACTTCGCATTGGCTCTGTCCAATATCTCATGAACCTATTGGCGGATGTGTTGAATGCGTTCGATGAAGCTACTTGCTTTGTCAACTTCAGACTGGACATGAGCTGAATCGGCCTGAGCAGCTGCAAACGGCATGGCTATGTCAATGGGACATAGTGTCTGGAATCCCAAGCCCACCTGAAAGGGGCTATGGCCAATTGAACTGTGGAGAGCCCGGTTATAACTGTGTTGTACATAGGGGAGGCTCTCGTCCCATGTGCGTGGGTGCTTTGAGTTGTACATGCGCAGAATGTGTACAATCATTCTGTTGACTACCTCTGTCTGGCCATCTGTTTGGGGATGGAAAGTTGTGGACTTGGTGAGCTTTGTGTCCAACATTGACCAGAGGCTGGACCAAAATGTGCTGAGGAACCTGCTATCTCGATCCGATATGATAGACTGTGGGATCCCAAAGTGCACCCACACTCGTTCAAAGAAGAGTTTAGCAGTGGCTTCTGCTGTGATATTCTTCTTACAGGCCACCATGATGGCCATCTTCGAGAATCTGTCAACGACCACGAAAACACAGTCATTTCCATTCTTAGTAGAAGGCAGGCCCGACATGTAATCCATGGAGATGGATTCCCACGGCCGACTAGGGGTAGGTAGTGGAGTATATAGGCCTTGCTTCTTGATGGTCGGTTTGGCAATGGCACAAGCAGTGCAGGATCTGATGTGCTTCTCGACATCCTTTCGAAGGTTCGGCCAATAGAAATACTTCTGTAGTATTGCTACCGTTTTCTCGACCCCGAAATGCCCAGCGACTCGACTGTAGTGTGCTTCCCATATCATCTTGGCACGCTCGCTTGAAGGAACACAAAGGTGTCCCAGGTGACATAAAAGTGCATCTTGGAGTTGAAAATTTGGAACTTGTGTGCCCCCTAAGAGTGCCTTGTAAGTGTGGCCGAATTCTGGGTCACTCTCATAGAGAAGCGGCCAATCAGAAGTCTCGTGCCCACAAGAGTTGAGCACGGTGGTGAGCGCCACGATCGGTGGTCGGCTGAGGCAGTCTGGAACATTATTGGTGCTACCCTTCTTGTACTTGATGTTCAAATGAAACTGTTGCAGATATGTGGACCACTTCTGATGGCGATCATTCTGCAACTTCCCTTGTGTCTGTATGAACTGCAGGGGCCGGTGGTCCGTGTGGATGATTGTTTCCTTCCCCAAAATGTAATGCTTCCATTGTCGACAGGCTTGCACAATGGAATACATTTCTTTGTCATAGGTGGGATACTTGCGAACTGTCTCAGACAATGTCTCACCGTGATATGCCACTGGATGTCCCTGTTGAGTAAGAACTGCCCCAATAGCATAGTCAGAGGCATCTGTCTCGATCTCAAACGGCTGCTGCAAGTCTGGTAAGGTGAGCACTGGGGCAGAACATAGGCGATTTTTCAATTCTTTGAACGCCTTCTGTTGAGGTTCCGACCAAAAGAATTTTGCTCTCGCTCCTTCTTTGGTGACTTGACTCAAGGGCCAAGTGATATGAGAGAATCCCAACACGAATCTACGGTAGAAATTAGCAAGACCCAGAAAGCTGCGAAGCTCTGTTATAGTAGTCGGGGCTGGCCAATCCCGAATGACTTGGATCTTGGCCGGATCCACATGCACCCCCCTTTCATCAATAATGTATCCCAGATATTGAACCTGGGTCATGCCAAACGTGCACTTCTCCAAATTGGCACACAACTTGTGCTGCCGCAGTGTTTGGAGGACTTGTCGGATGTGATGAAGGTGCTCTTCCCAAGTCTTGCTGAAGATCAGAATGTCATCCAAGTACACCACTACGAATGAGTTGGTGAATGGCCGCAAGATGTCTTCCATCATCCTCATGAAGGTTGTGGGAGCATTCGTCAACCCGAAAGGCATGACCAGCCATTCAAAAAGGCCTTCCTTAGCTTTGAAGGCAGTCTTCCACACATCAGAGGGTTCAATTGGTACCTGGTGATACCCAGACTTCAGGTCGATCTTACCGAAATATTTTGCACCTTGGAGTTGGTCCAGAAGGTCATCAATCCGTGGGATTGGGTACCTATTCCGGACAGTGATCTTGTTCAGCGCCCGATAGTCAATACAGAGTCTCCACGTCCCATCCTTCTTCTGTACCAACACAATCGGGCTCCCACAGGGCGATGAACTTGGTCTGATGTGACCTTTCTGCAACAGCTCCTGAATCCGCCTCTTGATTTCATCATTTTCCAGAACAGAGCGTCGATAGATCGGTCCATTGGGTAGTGGCGCACCTGGGGTCAGATCAATCGGGTGCTTGACCTGGCAGTGCAGAGGAACCCCCGTGGGTGAGGTGAAGATGTCCCCGTACTCCTCCACGACCTTATCCATTTGTTGTCGTCGTGCAGAGGGGCCCTGTCTGGAGGTCGTGGCCACAGTCTTCTTCTTGCCCTGGGGGCGGATCATCAGGAAAACGAATTTCCTGGTTTGGGAAATGAGCTTACTACATTGTTTTGCAGTAACCAAAGAGATAGCGGCAGGAGGTGGTACCTCTGGTATCCCGTACAACTTATTTCCCAAAGTAACAATAACAGCACGAGGTCGAGACTCATACACAGCATGATGCTTCCACAAGTATGGTTGTCCTAATAATACATCAGAAACATCAATAGGAGCAACGTTACATAATACCTCATCCGTGAAGGGCTTGATGCTATAGGGAAGGCGGCACTGCTGGCTGACGCGGAGATCTCGTCCTTGGTGAAGCCACCCGATGGTGTATGGATGTGGGTGAGCCGTGGTTGGCAAGCCCAACCGCTTCACGGCGTCTGCTGAAATGAGGTTCTTTTGGCTCCCATTGTCGACAATGAACTGTACAGGGGAGCCCTTTACCCACATCTGGGAGTGGAAGAGACGTTCCTCCTCCTCCGGATCTTCCGGTTCCTCCTTCTGGACCTTTGTAGTGGCAACAGTGGCGTTGGGCTCCGCATCAATAATCTGTTTCCCTTTTTCATTCCCCTTTTCAGGTTCTGATTCGGAGTCGGAGCATGCATCTGACTCAGAAGCCCTCATCTCGGCCACTAGCGACTGCTTCGCCCGACACTCACTTGTGTTGTGAGTGGAGCTCTTATGGAACTCACACCACTTTCCCGTGTCCTTCTTTGGCTTTACGGTGTTGTTCTTGTCTTGTGGCTTTGACGGGTTGTCCTTAGCCGCCATGCTCTATCCTTTGTTCTGCGGTTTGGAAGCACCTTTTCCTTGCTTTTGATTCGCAGATCCAAAGTCTCGCTTCTTCTGTTTGAATTTCTGCTCAATCTTGGCAGCATACCGGTATGCCGTACCAAGCGAGGAGATGTCGAGGAACTCCATTTCTTCCTGAATGTATCTGTGCAGACAGCTGCGATACTTTAGCACCAAATGTTTCTCTGAATCTTTGATACCCAACTTTGTGCGCAGGGTATGGAACAGATTCGTCGGCTCGTGCACATCTTGATCCCTTTGTTGTCGCAGCGTGGTCCATTGTATGTACTTGTCCTCATAGCTCCCCACGGGATAGTACTGTTCCTTGACGGCGTCTCGGAAAGAATTCCAAGTTGGTACGACCGAGAACAGAGAGGGTTCTGTCTGGTCCTTGTTCTCACAGTAGGTTTCTCACCAGCCCTTAACATGGGGGGTAGCTTTCAGGAGTGCAAAAATAATCTTCTCCCGGTCTGAAAAGTCATGAACCGAGAAATATCCTTCTAATAGATTCAACCATCTATCTACGGCATCTGCATCTATTTGACCCTCAAATATTGGAATGTCAAAATTTACTTGTACCTTAAAGGGAGTCGCAACTCCAGAGTGGCTAATCGGATGCATGCGCCGCCTGGGTGGCAAATGTTGAAGGATCCTGTGTTGTATATCATCGCGCGTTCCTTTGTTTTTCGAGGGCCTCCTCGAGCAATATTTTGATGATCTCCTGCTCCCTCATCTTTCTTTTCGTCCCCCATGGGCGTCCGTCGAGGTTTGCAAGGCTGATCTTGCAAAGGTTCCACCAGATCAAGCCCTAGCTCCTTATACCCCGACCTCGTTGGGGACATGCAAAGAAGGATCGAGAAAACGCAGACCCCTCTGATACCACTGATCCGGATTTATGCAGGAACGCAACAGAATAAACACATAACCATAAATACAGAGATGCAGCGGAAATAACACTTCATTTCATTAATATCAAAATCACAGAAAGATGCTTACAGACATAATGGAAATAAAATAGCTAGGGTGCTGGTAGTGAATCTCTGAGAAGAGATGTGGTGGCTACAGACCTCTGAACTGTGTTACAATGAGGCTCGAGGGCCTATTTATTATTGAGAAACAATGGAGAGCCCTCAACATCCCAAAAACCTAACCCTAGGAGATGAAGCGCCAAAACTAAGGGCCCCGTTTGGGTAAATTGGTGTTTCAACTTCCCAGGGACGTAACTTTGGCATACTATCTCCGTTTGACGCACATGATACATCATTAGAAAGCTCTATCCGAGGACTACAACTTTTGTGACAATTTTGATGATCAAAATTGCAACAAATTTTCATACCAAAAAACGTCTTCATGATATAAGTCTGAATCTGGAATTTCAAACTCATCCTTGGACTGTAGGAAGTCTTCAATCTATTTGTCACCTTCAAAAACTTGCCAATATTTAATATTATCAAGGACAGTTGGTTTGTATTTAACCTTTACTGTATATTGTTTGTTATGATGAGGTTGTTGACAAGTACTGGTTGCAAATGCTAGTCCATTGGCAAGGATATTTTGATTTCTGGGGACAGAGGCAAGGTCATATTCTTTGAATTTTTTTAGGAGATCAAGGGCTGCATTCCTATATGCTCTTAGTCTTGGATGTTTGGCTGAATATTCTCCCTTAATCTGCCTAATGACTAGCTCAGAATCCCCATGGATAGAGATCCTTTTGGCCTCTAATTTTTTTAGAAGTTGTAATCCTAGAAGGAGGGCCTCATACTCTGCTATATTATTTGTACATTGAAAGTTCAATTTGTATGAGTGACCCTCTACGTGATTGTTCTTAATGTTGTGTACCCAAACACCTGCTCCTGATCCATTTTTACCACAAGACCTATCAAAGCTCATGCTCCAAAGAGGTTCAGGTTCAGACTTATGTTGTTCATTTTCTATTTGGTCCGGTTGTTCTTCTTCTTCCTCTTCTTTTTCCACAGATTTTTCATTAACTGTTGTTTTTTCATTTATTGCCACTTGTTCATTAATGTTTTCATCATTGTAAAGGATAAATGAATCAAGGTCTGTGTGGATAGAATAGAGAGGGGAGTTATCAGGCTTTTCTTGACTACTGACCATGTATTTCATATGAGTCTCCCTATATAATCTTCTTGGTTGACTAAAGACTAGTATGGTGGCATAAGTCATATCCATTTGGAGGGTGCCTTGCAGTTTGGCTCCCCATGAGCGTGATAGGAGCATGCCATATTTAGGGGGAATGTTAGCCACTACAGTATCCATTACTAGGCTTTTGGCTGTTATTTGTGCTATATTAACACAGAGATCTTTGATCAGGCCTAGAAATTTAACTCTACTAGAGTCAAAAGAGTACAAGTCTTTGTATGGTCTAGTTATCTCAAGGCCAAGTCTCTCCATAACTACCTTTGGCATGAGGTTATGAGATGCTCCTGAATCTAACATGGCATTATGGAGGATTTTATCATGAATATTCAAACTGACATAAAATGGAGGCACACCTCCCTCTTGGAACTTACCTTCTACTTCAGGTCCAAACAAAAGTTCAAGTTTATCACCATTCAAATTTACAGTATCAGCATTTTCTACTATGTTTAGAGCTTTCAAAAATTGGGATCTATATACATATTAGCCTACTAATTCCGTAAGAGGTATGGAGATTTTTATCTTGGCAATTTCATTCTCAATACTGAATGGTGTCTGTGTTTTTGGAAGATTTAAATTAGTTTTATCAGACACTGTTTTTGCAGCAATTTCAAATTGTTGATTTGTATTGGGGAACTTAGTTAAATCGGTTTTGTTGGGGCTACTAGTTGATTTACTAGTGCTGTTTTCTGGACTGTTTTTGTTTTTATTTTTATCAGAACTTTTAACCATTATGTTTGAAGTTTCTGCTGTTTTTTATGATCATTTTCAGGGGTCTTCCTAGCAAAAATTTCAGGGTTCTTTCTCTTGGGAGTATCTTGGGTTTTCTTTCTTCTGAGGTCATATTGCCTATGTAATTCCATAATAGCATTTTCGAAGCCTTGTTTATAGTCTTTGGATTCTAGTCATTCTTCTTCAAATTGAGTTGGGGAAAACCTGCCTTGTTCTTCCTCAGTGAGGAAAACAATATCTTCATTATTTACTCCCATTAGATTGATTTGACTTTTTTTTGGTTCTTCGATCACCCCCTCATCCTCATCAACATAGTTTTCTTGGAAAGGAGGCTTGATTTGCTGGTCAGGTCCCCTCTTTCTTATTTGAGGGGGATTTATCCTAAAGTTTTGGTTTTGGTTATGGTTTCTATTCTGAGGAGCTGTTTGATTTTATCTAGGAAAATCTCTCTCATTCATGTTTATCCTCTCCATCATCCTCTCCATGGTTCTAACTAAGTTATCAATTTTAGTATCAGGTGTGGAGGCTACAGCCTCTTCCCTGTAAGTGACTCTCTTTTCATTTTTCATTCTAGCCCTTTTGGCAATCAAATTGGCTTCCACACTTAATGCACCCCTCTGCATGTCTTCTAAAGTAAGGGGGTCTCTTTCTCTTAGTTGGTAAGCCATCTCTGGGTCAAAACCATCTAGAAATTTCATTAGGGCTAGACCTTATGGAGGTTTCATGTGAGGAGGGAGGGCATTGTATACACTATTGAACCTAATGCAGTAATCTTGGACACCCTCTCCAACGTTTATTTTGATGTTTTCATACTCTGATAAGACTTGGAGAGGATTTTTCTTGACTTCCCATTTATTTAGGAATAGTTTATTAAAATCAGGGAGGTCATGTATACTATTAGGGGTTAGGCCTTTAAACCATTTTCTTGCCTCTCCCCTTAAGCTTTGGGCAAACATTCTTAGTTTAACAGTTTCATCATCTATTTCTTGTCTGTCAAAATAGTAATCCATTCTATCCACATGTTGTTGAGCTCTTGTAGAACTACTCGCATCAAATAGAGGAATTTTGGACTGATAGTCCTGTGGTAGAACTACTAAAGGCAACGGTAGGACTAAGGGGGCATACCGGGTTGCCATGGCTGGTGGTTGGGGAAACAAAGGGAGGTTAACAAGTGGAGGGTTTATAAAAGGAGGTAAAGGTTTGAATGGAGGAAGGTGAACATTTGGTGCATGAATGGGGGTTGAAGTTAGTACAACAGGGTTATGCTGCAAGTTGGATGGGTCTAAAACTATCTGGGTTTTCTAATTATGGGACATAGTCTTGAATAATCTTTGCTCTAGGTGTGAGCCAGGTAGGATACCTTGCAAGTTTTTAAGGTTTTCAGGTAAGGAACTTTCTTTGTGAATAGGTCCACTAACAGTTGGACTCTCAGATCTATGAGTTTTCCACAGGATATTTTTTTATTTGTCAACTATTGCAAGAGGGTTTAGGTCAGGATGGGATTTGGTATTGATTCTGCTAAAAGCCAGGATTTAGACCCAAGGCACAGAGAGATTGAAATTTTTATAATAGTTTGAAAAACAAATCAAATTGTGAAAGAAATACTTAATTCACCAAGTATTTTTACTGGGTTCTATTTGAGTTTTGATAATATCAGGATTTCTCAATAATTTCCCAGTGGAGTTTGTAGGTTTACTAAAAACCAGTGGAGTCACCAAGTGGATGATGTCAATTTTCTTGAGGTTGGCTATTGTCCACCATCAACAACCAGATACCAATCTTGGCTAACACTTGAGTCATCTAAATTTGAATGGGGTTTTCTGAATTCTTGAGGAAATATTAAGCTTTTTAATACCTCAGGTTTTTCCCCAGTATGGTCGCCATTATGCTGGCTCCCTATAATTTGCAAGAATGGTAATAACAAGTAGCAGGGAAGCACATAAAATCACTTTGGAGTCTAAGGACCTAGCCTTCCTGGGCTCAAAGAGGGCTCTCTCTATGTTTATGATTAACTTATTTATCTTTATGCTTTATGTTTTCTGATTTTAGGCTAATTATGAAGTTCTGGGGTTGTTTGTTTTGATTGATTGATTGATTGATTGTAGGTTGAGCAGATAGAATGTGGGAAGCTTAATCCATTGGGCTATGGAGTCATAAAAGGTTTAAATTGTGCATCAACTCTTCAATGGTTTTCATAGGGCTAGCCAACTATATCAAATGGATCTTCTTAGGTAAGATGAATATGAAATGACAGCAAGTTGTGAATTCAATAAAACTAAAGGGAAATTAAGAATCATTTAATTATACTTCAACAAGAAAAGCTTTTAAGATAACAGTTTCAAGGGAAACTAAAGAGCAGATCACCTCTTAATTCTTTAGTTAAAATTTACTAAGAAAGCCTCAAGACAACAATCCAGTAATCCTAAAGAGCAGTTAAGAATTCTTTAGTTATTACTTTCAGACAAAGAAAACATTCAAGATAACAGTTCCGTGAAATTAAAGAGCAGGACACCCCTAAATTCTTTAACTAAACTTCAAAGAAGGCCTTTAAGATAACGGTTTAAGAGAAACCAAAGAGCAGGACACCCTTGAATTATTTAGCTAAACTTTACTAAGAAAACCTCAAGACAACAAGGTAGGTGAAACTAAAGAGCAGGACGCCCCTGAATTCTTTAATTAAACTTTGAAGAGGAAAACATAAAGATAATAGTAACAGACAGAGTTAAGGTGCCCAAACAGCATAACTCAATCTAAAATTTATGTTCTATTATCAGATAAATTGATGTACAATATGGAAAACAAAGGAGAAACATTAAAAAAAGAGGGATAACATCACCATTTAACATAGCTCAAGAATCCTATGAACGTGCTTGTATTACTGATGTCCAACTCAAAAACAGTTACAATGCTCCAGTGCAATAATCTTTGCAACTCAGAGTCTGATCAAAATCCAGCCTAGCAACCAACAATGATAATGAACAATACATGTAGTATTTATCTGCAAAATGAGGATGTTTCCCTAATCTAGGGTGACAAATTTGTATTTACTACAGAGTAAATGATGTTTGACAATTGAGACCATGCAAGGCCCAATGCCAAAATATATCTAACTAACTTGCTGTAATAATAACTTCTAAATTAACTGTTGAACTAACTTTAAGATATTTTTGACCAACTTCCTGTAATATTAACTTTTATAATAACTTCCAAATAGATGTTAAGATATCACTGACTGTCATATTGACTTAGGTGGCTTTCATTTAATCATAATCAAGCTAGAGGTAGCTTATGTGTTTGAGATGTAGTAAATGTTGAATGGACTTGACACCTGGCCTTGTCTTTCTTGTTGATTTGTCTTTAAACCTTTAAACTGCCTTTATCTATGTTTTCTCTTTACTGCTTTAGCTATCACTGTCATTTCTTTCTTTGCCTTCTTTATCTGCTTTCTTCTTTAACCTTGTCTTCATTTTGAAATTGTCTTCATATTTACCCTTATTATTCTATTTAATTATTTTTCCTTCACTGTCCTGGGAAAACCCTCCTTTTCCTTACTCTATCATTTACTTTGAAAAAACCTCGTTGTCTTTGGAGGAATTGAATGATCATTATTGATCATGATCCATCACTGTTTCTGATTATTCTTGCGCTCCTAATCCTTTAATGAACAAAGCTTCTGAATCGTCATCCAGAAAGCCCCGATCTTAAAAATTCTTGGAATTAGAAATGCAAATTTATTATCACATCCTTCGATATGTATTTCACCTGCACAATCCAAAAAATTGTTAATTAATTAAAAAACGGGGGTCCATAAGGAGGGGAGCAATGGTGATTTATCGCGGATCACAGGGAAAACAGGCGCAGTGGACAGGTGGTTTTATTTCAAGCAAGGAGGCAGTTTGTGGTTTTATCGCGCGGGGATAAGCGGTTGGGCGGTTTATTTTGAGGGGATGCGATAAAATGGAGAGGCGACACGTGGCAGAGGGAGGGGTATGAAAACCGCTCATTTCGTAACCTTTTTGGCATTTTAAGGTCGGGCATTTGGGATTGCAATAAAGGTTGGGGGCCGTCGGATCGGATGGTGGTCGGGTGGATGGATCGTGGGTAGGTTTCGAACGGTGGGGTCGAGATTTGAATGACGCGGCAGGTTAAATAACAAAGCGGGGCTGAGGGTTATATAAGAGCGGGGAAATGAAGGTTTAGAGCGGGGGTTTAATATGGTGGGGGCCCAGGGATATAATCAAGTTGGGGGGTAATGTTTATTAAAGCGGGGGCTCTAAAAAAGGAGTCGGCGTATTTTAACATAACGGGGTCGGGTATTTGAAGACAAACATGGTTTATCTTGAAGAGTGGGACTCGACACAAAATTTATTTTAAAACAATGTAAAAAACGGTTTTTACATTGTTTTGAATGAAGATAGAGGAAAATGAGTGATGGGGAAGGGATTTTAGTGAGGAAAATGGGGTTTTTAGCATAGGGAAAAGGTTTTAAGAAAGGGGACAAAGCTAAATGAGGAGATTAGGGGGTAGAAAAGAGATTTCAGAGCCTGAGAGTTATCTGAATAGGTAAAGTGAGAGATAATGGATAGGTTAAAATGGAAAATAATGAAGGCAATGATATTTCTGAAAATAAATGATAATCAGGGAATGTTATTTTCAGCAGACTATAAGAAATCCATAGTCATCTAGTGATATTGTAGAATACAAGAGATTAACAGCTCGTATGTTGAACATTCTTGGATCTAGAAGAAGAAGAATTTATCACCATAGGGGAGCTTAGGCTACCACCCTTCCTCCATCATGCTACCATTCAGAATATTTACTAGTGGGCCACTACTCGAAATATCATCGTCAATCATCATCGAATAACATATCATCAAGGATCACATCTCAACCTGTAACCACATCGGGGGGAATATCTCTACCTGAAATCTCACGGGGGAGCTATACGTCTACAAATCCATATCGACCAATATGATATCCAAACACGCAGAGGAGCTAATATTGACCCTAGGATTACATCGGGGAGCTCAATCTCAACCCATCATATTGCCTACTGATATTCCCATCGATGATCTTGAATAGTCATGTGGTAGAAGACCTGCATCATAATCGACTTGGGTTGTACACACCAAGTACACTCTCAAATTTTTGGCCAGACGGAGAGGGGTATTCCCGACAAGCCCGACTTGTGGGTATGATGCCAACTGGGGTATACTCTACAAGACCATATATGGGAGCAACATTCTCCGACCCTATGAAGATAGGGGAGCAACATCTCTAACCCTATGGGTAACAGACATGGGTCATACCCTATTGTCCAGAGTTCCCTCAACCCCAGGAGCCCTTTATCTCAATTCCTCACCCTGGGAGCTCAGTCAGGGTGGAAGAGTCGGCTCAGTGTCCTCGATCAACGCTGCTCTCATCATACTCAAATATGGTATCTTCTTGTTTCAATATCCGTTGTTTCTTGTTCATACATGACATCACATCAAATATTATGTTTGAACATAAATAATCATATAAAATCACAAATGGATACCATAATCATCCTCCCTCTCAAGGAGGTGTCAATCACAAGCCTAAGCTTGTCTCGAACAGCTACAATGTCTCAATGAATGGATAAATCTCGGTCCCAACTATATATATGGGATTCTTTGTCATTACAGTGTATCCATGTCTTATCTAGATCATGCTCAGATAACTCTCTAAGGAGCTTCTACAACCTGCCTCACAGCTAGCCATGTTAGCAATATCGTATCCAACCTTGGTCATGCTATGGACCTTACATCCAAGATATCATGGCAGATCTCATATTAAGGCAGCATCCAAATGTGCTCATCAATAATAATCCCAAGTATCATTACATACAAGGAACTACATATCATAGGAAAAATATCTCAGCCTTTAAAAGTAGAATATTTCATGAAGATATTTTAAAGGATGTTTGCTGGCAATTCTGAATGAATTAGTTCAATCATGAATTTAATCATGTTCTATACATGTTGAGATTTTGGGGTAGCATCGAGTGGGCTCTAGCTCCGAAACTTTGTGGAGGGACTAAGACACATGAGATCCCCAAGACGCAGAAACCATTTGGATAAATTTCATCTGGTGTAATAGTTATTCAAATAATTAAATTTTGTAATGGGGACCCTAAGTCTAGCTTAGGGAAATTGAAAAATTAAAGTGAATTAAATTACACATGTGATGAAATGTTATAAGTGACGTGGATCAAGGTTTCTTTTAATCCCAGCCGTTGATAAGAGATTAGATCACAATCGTTGGGTTCCCAACAAGAAAGGTATAAAGGAAGGGCTTGGGGTCAATTGGAGGACACACACACATTGCAGAAGACTTAAGCTAATTCGAATTTCTGGGGCGAGGTTTGCTGAGGAATTTGAAGTGAGTTTGTAGTGCAATGATGGGCAGAGATCGGCAAGGGATGATCTGATATGAGGCCTAGAATACAGCAGCAGAGAGGCAACATCATACCAAGGCAGCGTAGAGCCCAGCAGAAGGGACGCAGAGGCCATGCAAAGGGTGACGCAGAGCCGTCTGGGTGACGCAGAGGCAGCACAGAGCCTTGCAGAGTGACGCAGGGTAGCCTGCACTACACAGAGGTTGCGTTGGGCCAAAGGGTTAACGCAAAGGCTGGAGAAGACTGCGCTGAGGGTTTCCAATGGGCCAAAAAGGGCTCGTTATCTGTAAATCCCGATTGAGGGTGTGATTCAGCCATATTTTCTGTCTCCGAGTGAAAGGTACAACTGCCGCGTAATTTCTCTGTAGGGAAGATTGTTTCTGGTGGCCATATTGTTGTTTTCAGATTCTGCATAATAATAAAACCCTCTAGAGCTACTACACTGGTTTTCCAGCATTTGGTTTTTCTGGGAACATTTGTCTGAAATATCTGTGTGTAATTTTATCACATGTGTGTGTTGTTCAGTAAATGATTTGTAGATGTGTAGGCTGCAGTTTGTATTTTCTTTAATGTTTTTTTAATACTTCAGTTAAATAACTTGTTAAATTAATCAAACAAGTAGGCGAAGTAGATCAAGACACTGTAGTGGGGTTTCTATTTTGAAACTTTCACATGGTATCATAGCATTGCAGATGAAGCTAATCCACCAAAAAAGCAGCTAAAGATAATTGTTGCAGGAAGGGCAGCTGAAGCAGCATAGATCAAGAAGAAGGCAGCGCGGCACCAGGAGGGACGTAGACCCTGCAAGGGTTACGCAAAGTCAATATGCTCACGCAGAGGCTAACACAGCTCCAGAGAGGTGACGCTGAGCCGGTATCATCACGTAGAGGTTAGCACAGCACCAGAAGAGGGACGTTGAGCCAGTCTGCTCACGCAGAGGCTGACGCAACACCAGAAGAGTGACACATTCCAAGTTGGGAAGATGTTGTGCAGATTTGCTGAGATCGCAAGTGTCGTTTTTTATCTTCAATTTTTTTGGTGTGGCACAGGTTTTTTCGATGCAGAAAAATGCCTAGCAAAGGTGACAAAAGTGGGAGGAGAACAGTCACTTGACAGATTCTCTAGCCAAGGAATCTGAGTTTGATCAAGAGGAGTGATCATAGAGGATTGATTCATTAGAATTGGTGAAGGATTTATGAGAGCGAAATCACTTGTCAGGGGGAGCACATTCTCTAGAGGGGTTCTTTCGCCAAGAATCCCAGATCCAATATTTAGCTGAGTGTAGCAGCAGTGGAAGGGAGAAGAGTTTGTGATTCGACAATTGAGCAGAGATGGTTTCTCATGTGCTGAGAGATTAGGATAGTTTGGACGATGTTTCCAACTTTGTTAGCTGGAGGGCCAAAATCATGACAATCCTGGATGAGTACGACATCAAGGACCATGCAGAAAACGTCCTAGTTGTGCCAACCGATGCAGATCCCCTAAGGAAATTCAACGAGAATCAGGCACGAGCAAAGCGCTTTATCATGGATGGAGTAAAGGATCACGTGGTCCCACATATTTTCAGGAAGAACACGTAAAATGAGATGTGGACAACATTGAACACGATGTATCAAGAAAGCTCCGTTCAGAGGAAGATGCTTTTGGAAAATCATATGTAGTTGTTCTAGATGCAGAAGGGAGAGGAAATTGATCCCTTCCACTTTAGACTTCAGACTATTAGGGACTAGCTGATTACCATGGGGTCAACTCTGGATGAAGGGCTCATGGTGAGGACTGCCTTGAATGCAGTCACCGACGAATGGGAAACGTTTTTCCAAAGCATCTTGGGTAGAGTAGGATTACCATCCTGGGTGGACATGTGGGAAATCCTTCGTTAGCAGGAAATCAGGAGAATAACCAAGAATCAAAGCAACAACGGTGGATTCAAAGTCAAGAAAGAGGAGGAGGAGGATGCAGCCCTTGCATCTAAGGGACAAAGGCAACAAGGGAAGAAGAAGGATGACCTATCAAAGTTCTGGTGCTTTAAATGTGGTGAACTTGGACACTTCTCCAGTGCTTATCCTAAGAGGAAGGACAAGGAATCTTATGATTCCAAGGCAGCAGCAGCAAAAGGGGACGATGGAAGTGACGATGACGTAGCCATGAGTGCTCATGAACCAAGGAAGTGGGGTGATATTGATATGTAGAGCAGCTACAAATGTTGGTGGGATCCTTGAGATGGCCAAACTCTTGGATCACATACAAGCTATAGGAGCCTTAAGACAGTAGCAGGATGACTGGAGCAGTGGATGAAAAAGATCAAGGAGAAGAAGAGGCGAGTTGGAACGATGAAGTCTGGAGCAGCATATAGGAAAGGCATCAGTAGGGTGGAATCAGCAATGCAGAGGCTAATGGGATTTCAACAGTGCAGAAGCAATGCTTACACAGTGCAGTGCAACAGACAGCGCAGCGCAACAGCAGAGGGTGCTTCGGTGATGAGAAGCATCCCAACTGACTTATCTGTCAATGATTGGTTGATCGTCCTTCAGTTGTTTACTTCTCAGCAATCGAGTTGCAGTGCAACAGTTAGCAACGGTAGTGCTATAGGCAGCATGATGCAGCAATTTGAGAGGAAGCTGCAGTACGGATGGAGCGGTGTCGGTGGAAGTGACATGGAAGCAGTACAAAAATCAGCAACGTAAGGGATGGAGGGCAGTAGGCCAAGCATCATCAACGCAGAGACCGATGCCGAGATTAGGTGATTCTTCAGTGTGGAAGTATTTCTAGAGCACAGAGGCCACACAGAGGGTGACGCAGAGGCAACGCACAGCCTTCCAGAGTGACGCAGGTCAGCCTGCGCTATGCAGAGGTTGTGCTGGGCCAAAGGGCTAATGCAAAGGCCAATGAAGATTGCGTTGATGGTTTCCAGTGGGCCAGAAAGGACTCGTTATCTGTAAATCCCGATTGAGGGTGTGATTCAACCATATTTTTTGTCTCCGAGTGAAATTTATCTATAGGGAAGATTGTTTCTGGTGCCCAGATTTTTGTATTCAAATTCTGCATAATAATAAAACCCTCTAGAGTTGTTGCACCAGTTTTCTCGCATTGGATTTTTCTGGGGACATTTGTCCAAAAAAGTTGTGTGTAATTTTGTCACATGTGCGTGTTGTTCAGTAAATGATCTGTAGATGTGTAGGTTGCATTTTGTATTTGATTTAATGTTTTTCTGAATACTTCAGTTAAATAACTTATTAAATTTATCAAACAAGTAGGCAAAGTAGATCAAGACATTGCAGTGGGGTTTCTGTTTTGAAACTTTCACAATACACATCACATACAGATGGATGTTCAAAACAGAACATCAATGCTTCAATCAACTGTCAGATGCCATGTCAAGTTCAACAACATTTGAACTTTAAATCAGAGTGTCCAAGGATTTACATTTCCATTACACAAAGACATTTTTCAACAGTTTTGCAACATGGGATTTCTTTCCCAAATTCTAGAAATTGATTCATCATGCCATGATACATCATTTCGAGATTCAGAATCCATCTCCCTCTTAATTGTTTTGTCAAAGGATCATCACCTTTCAAGGGTAGACCATCGGTATGTAAAACCAAATTCATAATAAAAAACAAGGCCATACCTTGGAACTCATCATCCTGATTTCGTTAGATAACTATCAAATATGGACAAATATGAATCAGGGAGCTTGCATCACGCAACGCTCTCTGCAAGCATAATTCCTTACCAAGCCAACATTATCAACCTTACATAAATCAATGTTGTGTCAACGAATTCAGATCATCGGAGTTTAGAAGCCAAACATAAACTATTATCAAATACATTAATGTCATAGTATCAATTCTTTCAACCAGGTGACAGGTAGAACTCATATCAAGTCTTGACATCATTTACAGTCAAGTCATAAAGTATGACATTAACATGTCATTACAAGCCATTTCCATCACTAGATGCAAGTGCATACATCAAGGTTAAGTCATGCAAGTTCCATCTTCATACTGAATCACAACAACCATTATGCTGGGAAAAAGGAGGCTAGTACAGAACCATAATTCATAATACTCACATAAGACACTGAAGGTCACTATGCCCACATAACGTTGTCATTAAGGAAAATCAACAATCAACAGATCAAGTCCAAATAGAGAGATCTATGATCCAAATACATGTCTCAATCATCAATTCAAAGTCTAAAAAACAACTCATATGTATAAATCAACGAAAAACATTTAGCACAAACTTCAAACATAATGACATATTCATATGAATGTCTCGGTCACCTACAAACATAAGTTCGATTCAAACATATGAAATTTTCCTGTTGACGTATCTTACTGATATCTGCAAGACATCTACAAAACTGGCATCTTCTAGGTGACCATATGATTTCATGCCTAATCCTTTATTTACTTTGATCGGAAATTTAACCCGACAACTTCAGAAATTAGTTTACAATGGTAGGACATGTCAGAGATCCCTTTTAAGAGTAAAAATTGATTTCATGTACAAAAATTCAATTTAGTGTCTATCAGACATAGTCGCATTTATGGGTCTTCCTTTGTGCGAGTGAGGCTTAGACCTCTGATGTAGATCAACAATGTCAGATACCCATAAATCATAGTAGAACATGTAATTTCATTTTCATTCATGTCATCATCCTGTCTTTACTAGAGTCATGCAACAACAGATCTGTTAGACTACAAACAAATATCTAACATGATTATCAACTTCATGTCATCAATCTTTCATCAAGGGTTGGACTTGAAAGATCAGGGCAACAGGCATATGTGACAACACAATATTATGAACACAATAACAATGCATCAAGTTAGGGAATTTAATTTCACCATTTTCCATAACCACGGTTAGTAGGAGATCTAGAACATCAATGTCATAGATATGCATCTATCATCATGGTCACCAATGCCATTCTTATCATGATAAATAGAATCAAGTTAGATTATTCAATAAACCAACATAGTGTCAATCTATTTTTCCATGACCATTCATCATGCTTATCACAAGCATTATCAATACCATATCAATGAGGTAAACCTCTATAAGAGATCAACATGTGCTATGCATATCAAGAATCAAGAGAATCATTTACTAGAGTCAGAATCAGGTTCTAAGAAACAATAGATGTTAGCAAAACATCAGGTTGTGCCACTATATCCAAGATCAACAATAAGTAGCCTCGCAGAATAAAAAATATCATCAGGGTCAAATATTCAATATCGGGTGCACTATTTGATCACAGGAAACATAAATCACTTTCATATGCATGCATGAGCCACCATAGGGCTTACCTAGCCATCCAATGTTATAGCTAAAACATAACATTAAAACAATATACCATGCATACATTGTAGTATTCAAATCCTTGTGCACCTTCACATAGACAACCTATCACCTTTTTCATCAATTGCCTCTTTACCTTTTTCAAGATCCAGCTTTTCTTTCCTGCATCTCAAATGATCCTCAAGAGGGATCTACTTATCAAATCTCATCAAGAAGGTTAGAAACATCCAAGTACTCAAAATGTACATGCGGGAGGTATAAGCAATGATCAAAACAACAATCATAATAGTCATATCCATAAGTCTAAACAAGAGTAAAGTCATAAGTCAAGGAATACTTATCTTCAATGAGAGACGATCCTCTCCCTCTTGAACCAACCTTCAAGAACCATCCATAGACCACATAATAGTGTTTCCTTCAATCAAATTTATCAACATCCAGGTCATCTAGGGCTTCATCGAATCAATCCCAAGTGCTCGAGCATCTAGATCGTGCTAGGGTTGCATACATCAAATCTTAAGACTTTACCATGAACTAGGGTTTCTCTCAAACCATCACTATCAAATTCTTATCCACTAACTACCTAGGGTTTTCTTCATACCCTAGAATTCTTTTAGGTATATACCATCCTTTTCTTGCTTCCATCAAAAGTGTCTCCATGGAATGATCTCCATGGATTTTCTTCAGCCCAGCTCTGATACCATGTTAATTTTTCTTTGGGCTACATTGATCTTTGCTTTGATAATTGCATTTCTTCATAAACACATTAAGTTCACCCCATTTCATTATATCATTATTCATATTTACACTATTAACCATCAACATATGCAACTATGTAGAAAGAACAACAACATCATCATCATCATTATCTATGCAGCGGAACATAAAGGAACAAAGGAAGAAAAGCATGTACACATATAGACACCAGGATTGGTCCGAGACCAGGGAAAAACACTTGCAAATTCTTCTTCTTATATCGCCATCAAATGATTCAGCAAACAAGAGCACAATTATCCATAGATCCATATCTTCATAATATAGTAAAACAACTAGCATATGCATAATATGACCTTAAACATACTTCTGCTCAAGGAACTTTATTTTGAGAACTGAAATGCATTGACATTGGTTGTAGCATACTGATGAACATAGTTGATACTGAGTGAAAACTATAGGTACATATTTGTAGCAGAAATATATAGAGCATATCTATATATCTCCAAATCTACAATAGTAAGAAACCCCAGATACAACTGATCATTGAAACTCACAGAATCAACTGTCAAACCCTAGATTTGAATCTAGGAAACTATCAAAACTCACTACAAGCATCTGCACAAGCACTAGAGGTTGATCAGTCCTAGATCTTCTCAGAAACCCTTAGTTTCACCCTTGCAACGTTGTGCTCACGGCTAGGGCTTCCCTAGCTGCTACCTTGTCGTGTTGTGCCTGCGACTAAACGCTACTTAGTTGTATCTGCCTCTGGCTATGGCCCAGATCAGCCCAAATCCCCATCCTCTACCTTGCCACATTGAGCCTGCGGCTATGGCACCTCAATTGCTACCTTGTCGTTTTGTGCGTGCAGCTACAACCTGGTTTTGTTAGTTTTGTGCCCGTGGCCAGAATAGAAAACCCTAAATCTTGCACGAGCTTCGCACCTGTGATTTCAGTGCCTCCGCGAAATCTTTTCGATGAACCTGTGTGAGCCAAAAATAGAATAGACTAACCAAACAAAGAATGTAGATAGAAGATCACTTGAGAAATATTGTGAGAATGAGCTTGAGGTCGCTTCTATTTATAACTTTCGTGAGGGTCTGCTTGGGGTTGAGGCCGACTTGAATTATTCCAAATGTACGTAGGCCGACCCATTCCATTCCACTTTAATAAATAAAATAATTTATAATTTAACTTCCGCTTAATTGATTAGGGAAATCTATAGGTCAATTTATGTCCTCTCGAAAAGAGGAATCTAATGCAATTATGATATTGACCATCTGAGTTTTCCAGAGTGGAATTTGACCACAAATGCATAATTTTAACATCCAAGGCAAGAAAAAAGGTATGATATTTATTTTACCTAATCTTAGTCAAGAAATAATCTTTTATATTTCTTTTAGCTTGCGTCAATTGAAGGAGACAAATGTTTTATCTCTCATGTTTAAGATATAGTAATATATTGAGGTTTTCCATCGTATGTTGTGAGTTGGTTGAAAACATGAATCATTTTTCCCTAGAGCCAATCTGTGTTGGGTTATATATCGTATACATTACCTCTAAGTTGTTATTTCCTAAAGGTGGTTATGGCCATCCTTATGGTGAATACATGAGAACATCTAATATAATACTCCATCATTACATACCCTTGGATGCCCCATAGATGCATATAATGTTAACAAACAAGATTTCTATGGTATTGTGTTGTGGTTGTATAACATGGAAATTGATATGTAATAACATTGCTAGATTTGAGGAATTTTTATTTCCTTTCTCCACCTCGCAACACATTAACACAAGAATAATGATAGGACTTCCCTTACAAGGTGCATGATAAAATCATTAGAGTAAAACAAGAAAGCTATTGAATGTTATGACTATGCAACCCTATGTCATGTATAAAATTTAAATAGATATAAGACATACAAAAGAGTTTTCATATATAAAATTCAAATTGTTATAAAAAATGGGTAGTCAATAGTGGGCATATCATTTTTCACGAATGAAAAAAAATGGGAAGGTTTCCCATAAGAACCTCCCTTTAAGAATAATCTATAAAATCGAATTTCCTAAATTTTGAGGGTTAAAATATGTGTCATCTTTCTTGAAGGGAAAATGTGTATGGAACTTAGTGACACACATGTTGAACTTCTCATAATTTGAAGGAAAAAGGAGAATTTGTCAACCTTCTCAATGGAGCAAATGGTCTATTGAAATTAGTTTGACACATCATGATGACAAACCCAGTGCTTCATGTTAAAGAGGGCCACCTAAAAAAGGAAAATGGCATTGGATAAATGAAATCTATAAGAGGAATAAAGAGAAACTAACAAAATTATGGATTAAAAAACATGTTCGCAAAATGGTAATGATATTTTCTATGTTGCATTGGTTTTTGGGATGGAGAAATGGTGAGGATGGTGGGATGTGCCACCAAAAAAGCTAGAACACGCCCCTAAATTTTTGAGGGGACAACATGTTGGGGATGGCAATTACATACATACATACTATTAAAAATTTAGAATTTAGTATTAACATTTGTAGTTGCTTGAATCTTGTAAGCATAACAAGCTATACTATATAGTATTATGCACAACCCTTACACTTGCCAATTCTACAAAATCTTCAACAATTTAAAAAAGGTTGAGTTTCATTCAATTACTAACCGCTAGATAATATCAAATGTAGTTTAGCTTCAAGAAGCTTAAGTGTGACTATTTTCAACTTGCAATAAGTTCCATGAAGGGTCTATGAGACAGGGTATTGTCTCGATAGAAACTTCACTTTCTCATTTCTTGTTAATGGTCGCTATGTTAGAATGTAGAAGGAATTCCCCTTTCAATAGGTTTCACATACTTTTACCACTATGTCGAAAACCACTGTAAAATACTTAGGTTTTGTGAAGAAATCAGGTTCATATTTTAGATTAAGAATGTGATTGAATAGGAATTTATTCAACCCAATCCAAGTCACTACTATTTTATTATTTTCACAATGCTTGAAGTTGGGATGGTGGAATCAATGGACTTGAATGACTCATAGAAACCCGTGTAAACTATGCCAAAGTTGAAATTACCGGAAGAATGAGAAGAACAAGAGTAATTACCACAAGGATCAACCCTTTAAAATGTTTCATTTCCTGTTTTCTTGATGTGGAGTCTCTACTTCTTTTAATTTGTTGCTGAAAATATAATATTTAAATCACCAGAAACCCAAATTGAAACCCATCATAAAAAACATATGTTTTGAGTTTCAACCTATACAAAATATTTAGGTTTAGAGTAATACGAAAATAATGGATAGGAAAAATGATCATATTGTTTAGTCATCAGTGTTAGGAGGATATGGCGAGCTATGAAAGAATATTTCCATTCCAATAGAGAGCATGTTAGGTAAGTACAAAGATACACAATTACCCATGAAGTGTAGACTAATGTATTTGCATGGGGTTTAACCCCGATGAGGTCTCAGGTTCAAATCTCATGTGGAGGGATTGAGGGTGCTGGCCAATTATCGGGGTTACACTATCCCAAAGGGCATCTAAATTCGACCAAATCTTGCACAATCTTGTTGACACCATTGCACCGTTGGGCATATTGTTCTTCCATCCAACATGTGGGCTAGCCTTGACCTAGGCACAACCTAGTAGAGAGAAAATAAGCAAAAGCACAAATATACACAATTGTGGATGACGTAAAACTGTTACACAGTAATTTGTCACCATCCCTGCAATCCCTGTCCCGCACATTGGAGGGCTCATTTTGTGATCTGTGAGCAGTGACATGGCTTGAAACCACTTTCATGACATCCCTCTGAACAAGAGCTTTCATTGCCCTGGAGACATCTCCTTGTGAAAAACCCTAAAAATGGCCCTTTTAGCATTGGCGCGAGCAGGCAGTTCAGTACCCGCGCCAATGGGGAAAATACTTCAAAGAGGCTGCGCCAGTTGGCGCTCTATCCCAGAGTCGCACTCGTGCCAGCCAATTTAAGGGATGTTTTTTAAAAATAAATGGTGTAAGTTTCGTCCTAACTGATCCAGGAACTAATATCTATCATGAGTTGGGAGGTTTGGCTACGGATTTCCATAGAGAGGAAGTGGTTTGCCACCTCTCATGGAAGCTTCCTTGATGATAGGGCCAATCCCATGATTATAGGGATTCCAACTCCTCTTCCTCCATCTATAAAAGCTTTCCCATCTCCATTGCAAGCTAGTCTTCAAGTTCCCAAATTCCCAAGAGCCTTATGCTGCAAGAGCCTCCATAATTCCCTTAAGGCCAATTTCAAGCAAGGAGACTATCGTCAAGATCCGAAGAGAGAGGTTTGTCCCATCCTTTACAGGATTTTCAAGACGTGTTCTGCTGGCGACCCCCCGAAGGAGAATTCAGCGTCAGAACTATGGTTGTAATTTTCCTTTGATTGATTATTAATGAAAGACTATTGGTTATGGTTCCACTCTTGTTGTTTATGATAATGAGTTATGTCCTTTCTGACTGACATATGGTTGCATCTACTGGATTTTACGCTTGCGTTTGTTTTGTTTCTTGCATGTGCAGGTGTCCTATCACAGAGATCGTGGGGATTGTGATCTGCCAGAGCTAAGGAACGGGAGCGCTACCTCTTCTAAAGGCAACAGTGTTGGATTCCAAGTAAGCCTTCATCGCTAGTTGGTTTATTTGTAATTAGGAACCTGCACTATAGCGTGAATGATTGTTGCTAGACCAGGTCTAGGCTAGTAGGGATCGCCTCTGTCCGCAGAGGGGATTTACCTCCACAACAAATTGGCGACTCCGCTGGGGATCGTTAACTTGTTGTCGTTCGTTTTATGAGCTATAGACGGAGCCTGAAGTTGGCCAGATAGCCTTCAAAACGCTTTTGCTCTGCAATTGCGAAGTAGATCAAAGCTGCTTTAGTCAATCTCTGGTTTAGTTTGTAAACTGAACACTTGGAGCATTGTCTTGTCTTTTTGGTTGATTCTTGATTCTCCTTGCTTGATCAGCTCTTTTGGGCTGGTTCTTTCTGTGAATTTGGGTCTTTGATAGCTTGATCATCACTGATCTGCTTGTTGGATTCCTTTTTTTTAATTTTTGACTGGGAAACTCGACTAGCGTGCTTTTCAGCTTGACAGTCGCGCCCATTGGCGCAAGTTGCTTGTGTATTACCCACGCCAATTTGTCTCTGGCGCTAGTTTCAGCCTCACAGTCGCGCCAATCCAGTGAGGCACTAGGGTTTTCTCAGTTCTGAGCTTCCTGAGCCTAATCTGTGTGTGTCTCGCTTAGAGCCTAGATCACATGGTTCATTTGAGTCTTGGAGATTCTGCTTGAAGTGGTGAGTCTGGTCTTAGTTGGGAGAAATTCTTTGTTTTTTCATTTTCAGGCGTTGGTGCTTGTTGTCAGTTAGCAACCCGCGCCAATTGGCCATTGGCGCTAGTTGTCAGTGTGCAAGTCGCGCCAGTTGGCACTAGTTGTCAATGTACAAGTCGAGCCAATTTCAGGGTGTATGAAAATTGAGATTTTTTCCCTAAATCCTTCACCAGTGTGTCTTTCCCTTCTGGTATTTTCACTGTATGAGCATAGATTACATTGCTCATTCTTTGAAATATCTTCTTTCCATGATTGTTTGATGTAAAAGGGAATGAATGCCTTGTTTTGATCTCTTGCTTTGGAAGTCCTCTTTATGTTTTGAGGAATTTCGTTACAAAGTGTTTTGAAACAATGAGTGCATTCTTAGTGTTTGTTTGCATCCCTTTTGCCTTCATCCTTCACTAAGGAGATTTGCGTTCTTTTAGTTTTCGTCTCATAGTTTGCTTTTCGTCAAAATGCATTAGATCACATTGCATTGAAAAGTATTTTTTGAGATCCATCATTGAAATTAGATTACACTGTTTAATGATTGAAAGCTAAAAATCGCTATGAGTGCATTCTCTTTCATTGAAAGCATGCATTAATTAGATTCTCATTTCATCGAAAAATGCATTGAGTGCATTCTTATCATTTGGAAAAAAAGAGGATTTTTCATAGATTACATTGCATTATTCGCATCGTTGAATGTTTGAAATTACTTTTGGATAGTGAAAGTCATCTAGTTTGGAAAAGTTTTCGTTTACAGTGTTGTTGTTTGTTGCATCATTGTTTGAAGCTCTTCCCTTAACTAGATAGCATTCATCAAATTGAAAGATTTATTTCGTCATATAGTTGCATATAGGATATTGTCATATGACATACGGTAGGGCCTGAAAACTGAAATGTAATTGAAGATTAAATTTAAAATTTACTCAATTTATACTAAGGCAGCATTGAAACATTAACGCAACATTTAGTGGTCTAGGCTAGAGACGTGTTCCGGCGTCGTTAAACCTAGTAGCTATCGTTCGCCTCTTGGCTTTAGACAGCACTAGTACGGACTTGTGCTCCCCGTACCGTCGAGTATATAAAGGGATACCCCACTAGGTTTCTATCCTTTATCCATAGGAAGCAAGCGAAGATGCCGCCCTATGCCGTGATACACCGGACACAGCATTCGAGAGTTGCGTCGTTAAGTCAGCAGTTTCTCTTTCATTTTGAAACAGGTGTCATTGGGTTCACGGTTATTTGGTACACCCTTTGCCTAGTATTCATGAGTAGTCATTTGATCTTTTCTGACTCTTTAAATTTGAAAGGATCACCAAGTGCTTGTCCTTTCACGCTTGCTTCAAAACTGAAAGAGATAGAGTCACCTTTCATCCGTTTCTCGACTCTTAAAACATGAAACGGTGAAGTTTCTAAGTTTCAATGTGGTAAAATAAATCACCCGCGATCACATGCCCTTTTAGAGTTTTCTTGTTGGCCGTTTGATTGTGTGCCTTGGTTTTTATCCCGTGTGCGATTTTGAGTTGTTGATGGCAACTTTTCCAAAGTTCACCAACCAAGGAATCCCCTCCGATGGGAATCCTGGTAATTTTCGTCCTTTTGGAAATGTTGGTGCTCCTTACATGGCAACGTTGTCCCTTCCTGGGTTAACTGTTGGGTTGCCTGTTTGGTTGTTCTCAACCTCTTTGGTCCCGAATGTCCCGACTACTGTTCAATCAGTTCCTCCACCTGAACAACATCATTTTGATTCTAAGGTGGACCTCTCCCCTTCTTCGCCTGTTTCTGTGTCCTCCTCTTCTACTTCTCCTGGTGAAAGTCTGGATTCTAGTAACCAGGTGGCTAAGAAGAAGAAGAAGAAGTCTGATAAACGAGAGGCTAGCTCTGCAACTATTGCGCCTAAGAAGTCTTCCATTGATAAACCTTCCAACCCTCCATGGAAAGTCAAGTTCCCTTACATGTTGTGCACGGGAGACCATCTTCTTCGAGACTGCCCTGGCATTCCCAAGGTACTTGAAGTATGGTCCAACAGTCGTCCGTCGTTGCCTTTGGCTTCCGAGAGTCAAGTTGGGGGCACGTCTTCAACTGGTATTGGTAAGGCTCCTAAGAAGCAGGGTAAGATTACCAATCCCTATAAGTTTTGTGAAGGGCATCATGCCATTCACCTTTGTCCATACATGGATGAAGCCAAGCGATTTTTGGACAACTCAGCTGTTTCTGCGCCGTGCCTTCCGGCTGGTTACAAACAACTTTCTTTGAGTCCTCCACCAGTTGATCCTACGATTGGTCAAGAGTCATCCTTGGTCGATCCCGCTCCCTCATAAATTCAAATTCAGGAATCCGTTCCCGACCAACCATTGGTCATGGGATCAGTTGAACTGGCCTTGTCTGCGATGCACCAGGTCTTTTCCGTTGAGAGTGGACCTCACACCCCTCAGGTTCTTCTTGTTTCTTCAGATTCTTCAGACTTGGAGAAAGATTCTTCTGTCCCTAGACCTCAAGAAGCTGCTCCTCCGCCTCCCGTGATGGAGGTGCCGGAGGATACTCCTCCCACCTTCGAGATGGAGGTCGTGGAGGATGCTCCTCCTTCTTCCGTAACACCAGGGGAAGACCATCTCGGTTCAATGGTAGCCCCTCCGAGTAGTTTGGTCGCTTCCTTTGATTGGAATCGATTTGTAGGATACAGCCTTCCGTCTTATGTGCCTTTCGATATCACGGTACAAGCCTTTGGTCTGGTTGTACCCAGCACCATTATAGACAAAGGCACATCTGTTAGTGTTCTATCCTCAACTACTTGGCAAGATTTTGGCTCACCACCGCTTGCGCCTGTTACGCAGAATCTGTTGGCATTTAACAGAAGAACGAGTCAACCCTTAGGGATCCTTCCAAGGTTACCTATTACTATGGGAGGTAAAACTGTCCATATGGACGTGATGGTTGTTCCAGGCCCCTTGGATTTCAATCTGCTCTTGGGGCGCGATTACACCTATGCCATGGGAGTGCTAGTCTCCTCCCTTTTTCGTGTGGTCTGTTTTCCACATGAAGGACGGATTATGACCATTGATCAGCTTTCGTTCTTTGGTCCTGATGTGGCAATTGGTCCACCATCATCCCTTCCTGGTTCTTATCCACTCATTGTATATGCCCCACCGCAGGTCAACTATGTGGCTACCTACCCCGTGCATGTACCCAATGATAGTGCCGTTGTGCATCAGGTGCTGGGGGCATTGGGTCCTGACTTCCAGGATGTTTTCCTTCCATCGGGAGTGGAACTCTTGGAAGCGATGACTTCTTGTTCATTATGATGAGGTCGATCGGAGCATGGTTCTTTTCTTGTGCCAAGCTCCTTAAAAAATGAAACAAGGTGTTCTGAGGATAGTTCTTTTAATGTGTCAACCTCATTAAAATAATGAAACACTTTCCTGTTCAATTCGAGTCATAAAATCCCAGTCGAGTATGTCTCTTGATCTCATAAATTGAACCTTCACTCCATCTGCCTTTCATATGGACTGAAGCTTGGGGGGCATGTACCTCGAATTGAGTCACCATGCTGGGGGCATGCTTACTATTTCAAGCATAGTTTGTTTCTGTTTCAAGCTTGTGTAAAAATGAAACCGGTTTCAAGCACAGTTTATCTTTGTTTCAAGCTTGTGTAAAAATGAAACCAACCTTCAAGCAGAGTTTCCTGATTTCAAGCTTGTGTAAAAATGAAACCTTTCCCATTTTACCTCTCGTGATTGCCATTCTGTCAGCCTGTTTTTGCCAGATGAGCCTTGGTTTTCTCACTCCATCGTCACTATCTGCTTGGTCGATCATATGCCTTCACTTGGTTGTTTTACCCATTCCTGAGGAACCACTGCGATTAGTGGTCTTGTTAGCCAGCCTCTTAACCTTTATTTGTTCAGAGTAGTTCCACCATTACCGGAACTAGTTGCTACCCTTTATACCACTCGTTCCTCCAGGAGGAGTCAACTTTCAGCTCTTTTCTGACTCTTGAAAATTGAAAATATTGCCGAGTCCCTTGTCATTTCGATCTCGTTAAAGTGGACACAAAACAACATCTACCTAGTATACGTTTACCCCTTTTTCAGGCTGGGATAGATTATTTACGAAAAAGGAATACCCTAGCCTATCGCGACTAGGAGGTTTTCTCAGACATAGTTTTCTACCTTTTCGGATCTGAGGAACTATTTACGAAAAGGGACCGTTGGAGTTTACTTTTCCGTTGTCTTTTCAAACTCTCTAAACATGAAAAGATGCTGAGTTCTTCCTTTGTCAGACTCGTTAAACCCTGATGACATTGGATTCAGTCGTAATGACGATATTCGAGTTTCTCCTTCCTAGGGCTCGTTAAATGTACTAGGATGGATTCGTCCAAAGGACGAACTTATATGACAAGCATATGGTATCCTCTTCAAGCTTGTGTAAAAATAAAGAGGTACTCGCCAGAAATGGTGGGGAAAAATGGAACCAGTATCATTGTCGTGTCGGCAGTATGTCGCTCTTGAACATGGCACTTGTCTGCATTCGTGTCGGGTTGGGGACATCTCATCTCGTTTTCACTTGCCTCCGTGGGTTTGGGTGATCCTTTTGACCTCTCATCTTCTCTTTTCCTCGTTGCCATGACCTTTGATCCGTTGATGTCAAATGCTGCCAAACTCACTGTCGTGCCATTTATATGTTCAAGAGAAGTTGACCTCTGAAAATATCAACCTCCCTCTGATTCTCATCTGATCCTAATTCACAAAAACATTATGTTCCTCTGTCTCATGTCGATGATGTGGGAAACATTATGGCCCACCTTCGATCAAGGTCACTTCCTGTCGACTTCAGCTCATTATCCAGGAAGCTGATCTAGAGACTCCCTTCTGGTGCCTTGGAGCCTGCATGCCTCAATGGCAGGTTCTTCGCATTCGACGCGAGGTTTTCATTATCAGCCTCTGATCGAGTGATTCTATGGGTGTTCGACGCCAGCTCATTGATTCACATGCCGTAGATTGTACCTGTAGTACCTTGAGGACCATTGTCATTATTGATGGTTTCTCTCGCGTCTGTTAACAGCTCTCATCATTGGATGGTAATCAGACGATGTTCTTGCATTTTCGACTTCAGCTCACATATTCGCATGCTTGAACTTGTACTTTGTTCGGGTCGAGATGGAGCGCAAGACCCTGGATTCCTGTCTGTTATGATCTAGGCTGCGATTTTGTGGATTATTATTATTAGTGACATGACTCATTGATTGGATGGCTACGACCATACCTGAGTCTATTTATCGATCCTCACTGGATGGCTGCGTCCATACCTTGGATCTGGATTATTGTATACTCTGTTATGGATGGCTGCGCCCATACCGCATATATATCATCTATCTGAGATATCAGTTGTATTTCTCCACGCAGGTTTTCCGATGGCGGAGTTTTCAGTTGGACACGTTCTCGTAAAGCATTTCACCCCTCTCTCTCTCTCGGGCTTCATGCTTTAGGGGGCATCTGTTACACAGTAATTTGTCACTGTCTCTGCAATCCCCGTCCCGCACATTGGAGGGCTCATTTTGTGACCTGTGAGCAGTGACATTGCTTGAAACCACTTTCATGACATCCCTCTGAACAAGAGCTTTCATTGCCCTGAAGACATCTCCTTGTGAAAAACCCTAAAAATGGCCCTTTTAGCATTGGCGCGAGCAGGCAGTTCAGTACCCACGCCAATGGGGAAAATACTTCAAAGAGGCCGTGCCAGTTGGCGCTCTGTCCCAGAGTCGCACTCGCGCCAGCCAATTTAAGGGATGTTTTTTAAAAATAAATGGCGGAAGTTTCGTCCTAACTAATCCAAGAACTGATATCTATCTTGAGTTGGGAGGTTTGGCTACGGATTTCCATAGAGAGGAAGTGGTTTGCCACCTCTCATGGAAGCTTCCTTGATGATAGGGCCAATCCCATGATTATAGGGATCCCAAATCCTCTTCCTCCATCTATAAAGAAACTTGCCCATCTCCATTCTGACTAGTCTTCAAGTTCCCAAATTCCAAGAGCCTTATGCTGCAAGAGCCTCCATAATTTCCTTAAGGCCAATTTCAAGAAAGGAGACTATCGTCAAGATCCGAAGAGAGAGGTTTGTCCCATCCTTGACAGGATTTTCGAGACGTGTTCTGCTGGTGACCCCCCGAAGGAGAATTCAGCGTCAGAACTATGGTTGTAATTTTCCTTTGATTGATTATTAATGAACGACTATTGGTTATGGTTCCACTCTTGTTGTTTATGATAATGAGTTATGTCCTTTCTGACTGACATATGGTTGCATCTACTGGATTTTAAGCTTGCGTTTGTTTTTTTTTCTCGTGTGTGCAGGTGTCCTATCACGGAGATCGTGGGGATTGTGATCTGCCAGAGCTAAGGAACGGGAGCGCTACCTCTTCTACAAGCAACAGCGTTGGATTCCAGGTAAGCCTTCATCGCTAGTTGGTTTATTTGTAATTAGGAACCTGCACTATAGCGTGAATGATTGTTGCTAGACTCGGTCTGGGCTAGTAGGGATCGCCTCTGTCCGCAGAGGGGATTTACCTCCACAACAAAAACCTCACATGATAAATACAATTAGTCCCTTAAAACTTGATGACTTAGAGAGAAATCACCTGATCATAAAAATAAACAACTCTAAAATCCTAGCTCAACCACCTAAGAAAACAAACTTTAATAACTACATTAAATCTCCTAATTCTACCCATAGTTTGAAAAAGAAAAACATAATATCTAGAATAGTTGCAAAAAAAAAAGATAAAATAATGAAAATTTTAGAAATCAAGTGTTGGATCCATCAATGCACTAAAAAAAGACGCTGGCACATCAAGAGATTTTCTCAAAAATACGTTGGCACATCGGGATATTTGATCCCTCTTGACACTTGATAGATTCATAGTTAAGATGGATCTTGGTGGAAGCCAAAAAACCAATAAAAAAAACCAGGTAAAAGGTAAACATAAATGTAAAGAGAAAACCCTCAAAAAAATCTTCACCATATAGTAAATAGCCCACATTATTATAAACATGAAATAATAAATAACTCTTGAATCTCATTACGATTAATTCTAAATATACTTAATTATAATAAAAATTAAAATGTGTTTAAAATAAATTTTATAGAAGACATTTCCAAAAACCATGTAAAAGAGTTGGTAAACATAAATCCAACGTTAACATATTTGTACATAAAAAATTAAAACATACAAAACATGCAAAGATAATCAAGAATTTGACAACAAAAAATAAAGCATGCCAATATAATCAAGAATTTGATGTAATCGAATTAGACATGAGTATGTAAATGGAAGTAAATATGTTTGTTAAAATATGTGATCTTTGATAATATGATAATTTTATTTTTTAGATAGTAATCATAAAGAGAAGTTCATATCCTTTTAATATAATGGAAAAAAATATACAATAAAATTTTGTGTATTAATCGGTTGATGTTAATTGAATTATTTTTATTATTTATGTACACATCTAATAGCTTTGGAAAAAAGTTCCTACTCCATAACCATTAAGAAAAGTTTCTATCCATTAAACCATTGTATTAAAATCACAGTGGTAAAGCTATAACTTATTGAAAATAGTCCTTGCTCAATGACGATTAAGAAAATTTTCTATCCATTAAACATCTATATTAAAATCATAATGGTGAAGACATAAATCTTATGTTAGTTCAATGTGATTCTATAAAGGAACTAAGGGAATTTATAGTGACGATGACATAAGGAGAAGGTAGTTGGACTGGAGGTATATTATTGGAATGTATGAAAAAATGGTTTGAGGAGAAACCCTCAAGTAGTATAGAGATTTATTAGTCCCTATGAAGACATGAATATAACAATCGACTTGTCTATTGACCACTATTAGTTTAGCATTGACCAATGCAAGTTATAATGCTTAACTTTGAAAAATAAAAATTTATTTTTCAATATTTTTTAAAAATTGTTTTTCAAACATTTGATTGGACCACAACTTGAAGGCCTTATTGTAGCCTTTGCACAATACAATGACTTGTGGATAATTTCCCCACAAATTTTCTACCATAAATTTTGGATACAGTTGCAATATTCAGGTCATGATTTATATATTTTTGTAGTGATTTTTTATTGCTAAGATTTGTAGGAAAAACATCCAAAACTAAAATCCTTGAAAATAGGAGTGAAAGAAACCATCTTTTTCTTTTTGCAGGGTCCTTAGGACTTTTCATGCACAAGCGTCATTGCAACTCTCAACCATTGGCCACGATTTCATAATCCCCAATTGTTTTGTAATCATGTCTCTAAACATTTCTACAATTTCAATTTTTAAATGCGTGTAACAAAGTTTATGGAAAACAAAAACAAAAACAAAAAATATGTTTAAATTTTGTTAGTTGATAGTGGTTCCACTTTGCAAATGTGATTTCTTCACAAAACATGATTATCCAAGGGTTTTCTTGTAAGCATGTGCAAATTAATCCATCCTAATGTAGTAAATGTTAAGCTTAGTATGAATAATGTTGATACCATAGAATTGAGGATGGCAAAAACTAGCATTATTAACTCCCAATGCTTTGTTGTGTGGCTTCACACGTGTCATGGAGGGAACTGTAGTGTTCTCACCATGCCTAGGACCATATAGTGCATGGGTTAGAAGTCAAGTGAGATATTTTTTTGGGGAATGTAGTCTATTAGAAACTTTATGCATTGATTAACACATACCCATTTCAAATTTAAAGTCTTCTTGCAATATCCATTTTTCGTAACTTTGCCAAATTTGATTTGGATTGGATCATTATATTATTTTTCATTCATCTCAATACTTTCAGAGTACAAAAAGTGGAGGAATCAACTCATAAGACCATTTTCACCAACTGGACCCAGTTTGGAAAATTGGAGTCTAAATCCTTCTAGGATTAGTTTGAGGCATCAAACAACGTTTTTTTGAGGGTAAAATTTTTCCTCTTAAGCATAGTGTCTTTTCATGGTATTCTACATATAGAAACCTTTCCAATAATGCAAGAATCGCCTCAATCTGAGTCCTATGCAAAATTTATGCCACTCAAAAGTCGATCTTCTTGTTTTAACCACTGTAATTCGAGAGGATGTCATCTTGGCCCCCATTATTCATGGAAAAGGAGCTATCTGCATGATAATGATGAATAATACTCTAGAAGATTCAATATTGTAAATCTAGTTAAGAGTTGGAGTCAAACCTAACTACTAATAGGCTATTGAGTTGTGTTAGAATTGGGCCATTGGGAGGAAAGGGGGTTTCATTTAATTCAAATGCATTTTATTCCATAGATGAGCAAGTAGTTTAGAGTGGATAGAGAGAGAGAAAAAGAATAGGATTTTTGCACTATAGTAGCCCTTAGGCCACATACCTCACTTCAATTGTACTTACATCCATTTTCTATCCAATAAAAGAGAGCAGAGTGATTTGACCTTCCGACCGGGTTGTCTCCCAAAAGGGTTTCCCAGGGTATATATTGTGTTCAAATGGTTGTAGGTGATTATATTTTTATATGTTCTCCATTCTCCACATTTTAAATGTTGCATGCATGAAATTGTACTTTTCATCGGATCATAAATCTGAAACATCTACATAGTATATATTTTGGTTTTTTTAATTATAATTTTATCAGATATGTTGTGACGAACTGTCCTGTGGAATATCCATGATAATTTACGAATCATATTGGTATCAGAGCAAGTTTCTTTAGGTATACCGTGGGGAATTGCATGGGATCTAGATCGGTTAAGCCAAAATTCAGAAAGCCCCATTCATGGTTGATGAATCTATGAATAACCTTCATGATCCCACAAAGAAAATGTTTGTGTAGCTAGAAGCATAAGCTGCAAATATTAGATGTAATGTGAGCATCCTAATGGCGGCCCTAAGAAATAAGCTTAAGCTATTGATAGAATATGGGGGTTCTAACATATAGGTCCAATCAAATGGGAAATCAAGAGATCGAGAAGAAACAGATAAAGAGTTGAAGAAAGAACCCGAAAATGATCAACCCAGTTTGAGTATCGTGAACTTCATAGTCCCCATTCAAAATTTAAGTGAAGGTTGACATCGAGTTGTATGAAGGTGATATTTCCAATCTAAAGTTAAATTAATGGTTGCAATAATTAGAATTTTATTTTAGCTTTCATCATATAGAGGAATAACATATGATTATGTATGCCTTTGATGAAATTAGAGGGCTATGCAATGACATGGTGGGAAATCCACATGAATACCTTGAGGCCAGAGGGAAATCCTCCAGTGACTAACTGGGAGGATTTCAAAACCCTCTTAAAATCACAAATTTACCCTTTCGAGTATGTAAAGGACCAATGGATTTGGTGGCATTACTTCATACTGAAACACGAGTAGAGTGTACAAGAGTACACCTCTAAATTTAGAAAGATGGCCATAATGATGGGTACCTCCCATAAGAACCCCGATGTACTCCTCAAGTATTTGGGGGGGTCTATACAACCATAAGTGGAAGTGAGTGAAGTTATTCAAATGTAGATCGATGGATGAGACTTGTGTACAAGCACAGTAACTGGAGAACATAGGCAAGAAGAAAGGGAAATTAAGTGGGTTGAAGAAAAAGGAGCACAAGATGCCTCTAAGGAGGGGAGGAAGAAGTGGAAAGGGGGGGAATATAAAAATACAATAGCCAAAACACACTAGTACAAATATCCCAACAACCACTGGAACCACTATAACATTAACGATCATGGAGATGAGAAGCATTAGAAGTTGAATCCAGACCTTGACCTGAAGAATAGAAAGAATGATGCAAAGAAGAAGAACCTCGTGGTCATTGGTTCAAGAAACTAGGTTGAAATAAACTTGGACATGGATGAGAAGATTTTATGTACATCGATGGAGAGGGAGGTGAATCTAATAACATTCATCCACATGATGAGAATGAAAAAAACACTCTTCCATACAAAATATAATTGTCAAAAAGACAAATATTGATGCTCTGTTTGACTCAGGATCACAAGGTAATCTCATTGCAATAACCCTAGTCAACAAATTAGGATGGAAGTTCATGATCATCCAAGCCCATTCCACTAGGATGGGTAAATAAGGATGTAGAAATAAAGGAAACCAATCAATGAAAAATTAGATTTGCTATTAGTGTTGATTTTATTGATGAAGTGGAACTAGATCTAGTTCCCTTTGATGTATGTGGAATGGTGTTTGGAAGTACCTATATGTACATGTGAGATGCAACCTTTATGCGGATATCCAACCAATACCACCTCATCAAGGATGCAAAATCCTTCACCATCAATGTGCACAAGGGAAAGTTGAAAATTTTGCTAGTAAGTGCCAACAAACTTCAAGAAATTGATCAATTCTAGCAAGAAGTATATTTTACTATTTTAAAGAGAAAATCAGTCAATTGAAGAGTTAGTGACAGCAAATTCATCCCTAGAGGGGTGAAACAGGAAACATAAACAACATCTGGAAGCTACTGACATATAGGGTCATGTTCCAGGAGCCTAAAGGCATACCACCCAAGAGGGGAGTGGAGCACAAGATCCAACTATTGTTGGACTCCCCATTTCCAAACATTGGGTTGTACAACCATCCTGTAATACAAGTAAATGAAGTGAAGAAACCGTTGTGACAATTACTAGAACAAGGTGTCATTTGGTTGAGTACATTACCATGTGGGTCACCCATCATCATTATGCCAAATAAGGATGGGACTTGGTAGCTAAGTATAAATTATAAGATGTTAAACAAAATTACACTCAAGAACAGGTACCTCCTGCCCAAGGTATATGATTTGTTGGATTAGTTGCAGCAAGTGAAATAATTCACGAAGATGGGCCTTAAAGTTTGGATGTCACCAGGTTTGAGTCAGAGAAGAAGATACCTAGAAGACCACCTTCAAAACTAGGAAAGGTTTGTATGAGTAGTTAGTCATGTTTTTTGGCCTATGTAATGCACCGACTACATTCATGAGGTCAGTGAATGATATGTTGCACCCTTTTATAGATTCATTTGTTATTGTCTATTTGGATGTTATATTGGTATCCAATGATACATGGAAGGAGCACATCTCACATTTGACATAGGTGCTAGAGACATTAAAGAAGAACTTGTTTCTGGAAAATATAAAGAGTGAGTTTGAATATCAATTTTTGGTGTATCTAGGGTATGTGATAGGTAAAGGAGCGTTGAATATAGATCTCGTCAAGATGGAGGCTATCATGAAGTGGTCAGTGCCTTCTAATTTTATGAGGTCAAGAGTTTTGTTGGGGAAGCACAATGCCTAAGGAAATTCATAGCCTCATTTTCAATAGTAGCAACACCACTCCATGCCATAATAATAAGTGTAAATAGCTTCCAGTTGGGAAAGGGTCATCAAAGGGCCTTTGAGGAGTTAAATAAGAAGATTAATCAATCATCACTTCTCGCATTACTGAACTTGAAATAGCCCTTTGAAGTGGAGACAAATGCGGGTGGGTATGTTATGGGAGCATTTTTATGTAAGGAGGAAGGCTTGTATTCTACCATTATAATGTAGTTCATGGGGAGGTTATTAACTACCATAACTGCATCAAGGAGCTCTATTCCCTAGTGCAGGTTGTGAAGAAGTGGAAACACTATCTGATGGGAAAGGAGATAGTGATCCACATAGATCACTAACCACTACAGTATCTGCAAGCCCAAAGTAAGATACAACAAATCAGACATTACCAGTGGATGGTGTTTTCATAACAGTTTCATTTGGTGATCAAGTATAAGAAGAGAAACAAAAACAAATTGGCCAACATGCTTTCAAGGCCTCCCATATCAAAGATCGTACCTTTGGAAACACTTATGCACATGGATCCATTCACCCATGATGCATGCAGAGGCATATTCATAGGATGAGGGCTTCAAGGAGGAATTTTAGTAGTTGCAAAGGCAAGGTAATGTGCATGACGGTGACAACACATATGACTACCATCCACATGAAAACTTAGATAAGTTATATGTTCTTAAATATGAGAAATTGCAATTGATTAGAGAGGCTCACACCTCTAAGGTTGCATGGAACTTTGGTCTAGGGAAGACAATGACTAACTTGTAGAGGTATGCTTATTGTCCCATGAAGCAAGAAAAGGTAGCTAGGTTCATAAGAGGATACATTCTTTTTTATACAAGCAAACCTAGTAATAAGAAAAAATGTCTATATCATCCCTCACCTATACCCACTGGTCTTTGAGAAAGGATTTCCATGGACATTGTGGGAGGTTCCCAACAACCAGGAAGGGACATGAATACCTATTCATGGTAGTTGACAAGTTCAACAAGATGTGTTTTCTGATGCCTGTAAAAATACCATCAGTGGGAAAGAGGTAAAGAACTTGTTCTTTGGATAGGTCTAGGTGCACTTTGGGATAACGCAGAGCATTGTTTTAGATAGTGACACAATATTTATTAATGAATTTTGGTATACAATGTGGGAGAAGACGGGCACTAATTTAAATAGGTCTATAGCATTCCATCCACATACAAATGGGTAGACATAAGTGCTCAAAGATACTTTGGTGCAACTTTGAGGGGTTACAATCAAAAGCATTAAAAGACTTGGAATAAAAATATGGTATATATACAAAACTCCTATGATAGGGAAATCAACGAGTCTACTCGTAAGTCCCATTTGAAACTTGTTTTGGATATTTTCCACCTTCACCTTTGGATATTGCATATAGGTAACAAGGAGGAGTGAGGGAGGGTTTTACAAGGGATGCCTTAAAGGAAAAAATTTGTTGAGAATATCAGGTAGATCCATATACAGATACATGAGACACTATAGATGTCACAAGAAAAATATAAGGCCAGGCATGATCAACACAAAATAGAGAACTCCTTCAAGGTGGGAGACAAAGTATAATTATAGTTGAACAAGGAGAGATTGCAAGGTCATGGTATAAAAATTAAGGCTTTGTGATATGGCCCCTTTGACATACTGGAAAAAGTGAGAGATAATGCCTATAGAGTTAGTCTACCCCATACATGCACATTTACTCAGTGATGAATGTAGGGAATATGAAACTCTATGAGCCTTTCATGATAGATCAGGAAGAGGAACATGTCCTACCTTTCATAGAGGATTTGGCAGCAGATGCTCAGGAAGAGTTGATAGAGGATACAATTTTCCAGAAGATATCCATAACTACAAGACATGAGCAACATGACCTTTGGAACATTGGGTTAAAAGGAAAACTTCTAGGCAAGGCTAAATGGTACACCCAAGAGAAGGTAGAGGAAAAATTTCTCACCTCATTCAGTAGAAGATTTTAGGGACCCAAAATCCTCCCAAAATGGGGAGGTGTTATATGGATTGGATCATTATATTTTTTCCATCCATCTTGATGCTTTTAGAGTGAAAAAATTGTGTAATTAATTCACGAGACCATTTTTACTCGCGGGGCCTAATTTGGTAAATTAGGGTCAGGAATCTTCCAAGAGTAGTTTGAGGCATCAAAAAACGTTTTTGTGGGTAAAAATAATATTCTTGATTGAAACACCTTTTTTCTATTATACACATAGATAGTTTTCCAACGATGCAAGAATCACCTCAATCAATGTTTGTATGCAAAAGTTATGCCACTAAGAAGTTTACCTTCCTGTTTTAACCGTTGTAATTCAAGAGGATGCCATGTTAGCCTCCATTATTCATGGAAAATGAGCTAGCCACATGATAATGATGAAGAATAATTTAGAAGAGTCAATATTGTAACTCTAATTAAGAGTTTAAAAAGTCAAGCGTAACTACTAGTAGGCTATTAGGTTGTGTTATAACTATGCCACTATGGGGAAAAGGGGTTCCATTCTATTTAAGTGCATTTTATTCCATAGATGAGCAAGTATCTAAGAATGGATAGGGAGAGAGAAAACATAAAGGATTTGTGCACTATAGCATCCCACGAGCTACCTGCCTCACTTCTTTGTACTTGCATCCATTTTCCTTTAAGAGAAAGAGAGCATAACAACCTCAACTTCTCATTGGGTTTTCTCCCAAAAAGGTTTCCCATGGTATATCTTTTGTTCTTATGGTTATGAGTGATTGAATTTTTGTATGTTCTCTATTTTCCACATTTTACATGTTGTATGCATGAAATTGTAACTGAATCAATCTAGAAGTTTAAGGAAAAATAATCCACATAGTATAGATATCAAATTTTTAAGCACAATTTTATCATATCTGTTGTGGCGAACTGCTCAATGGAATATTCACAATAGTTTAAAGATCAAGATTTATGTTAGTTATTTTTGAAGCTCAAATTTGGCATACCCATCAAATGATTCAAAATTCATTTGAACACAACGATCTTATATGCAATTTTTCTAAGAGTGTAATTTATAACTTAAGTGGCATTAACTAAGTTTCCCTGTAGAACTTGTTTCTAATAGTGTTTAAAATGTAATAGGTATTTTTCCATAACAACCCATGTATGTAAAATCCAGTTGCATGAATTATAGATATACATATATCTATGCGAAAATAAATTGATGACTGGCCTGAAGGGAGGGGCATACAGATCTAAAGTTTTGAGAGGAAAAGCTTGTGGTGGGTTGTTACATGGCTGATAAGTGACTAATGCGTGTTGGTTGATTTCCCTATGGCGTGTCATGAACATGCCCATACCAACATACTTTACTTGTCATAACTATCCACCTAATGATGAACTAGCCAACACTAACAAACAATGAAGTTGGAGCGGGAAGCTTGAGTAGAGTACGGTGCTATACCATCCCCCCTCCTCATGAAATGTGGAGAGATGAGAGTCTTAAATTTCCTAATGGTTATAGAGAAGTGGTGGTCAAGGAATGTAGAGAGCTTGAGAGTGCCAGGAACTAAGGAGAAATGAAGTTTTGGGTAAATATGTTGGAGAGGAGCATTGTTCGAAGATGCTAGCATAGAAGCTAGAAGGAACCAAGACGACTTAAATTGAATTAGTGTTTTGTGGATTAGGAATGTGTTCCCTGTAATGATGTTGAGACCACTCAGGGTTCAAATGGTGGAGAATTGGAAACTTGAGGTTCAAATGGCCCTAACCTTAATTCCTAGTCATTGGTCAGTATAAGGGTTATGACCCAATCCTAAATAAAAAGGGGCCATATGACTATGTGAAAATAAGGACTCGAAGGTTTTAATATTGCATGTTGTGGGATAATATCAGTATAGGATGACCTCGAGAGATAGGCCATTATTTGATGGAAGTAGTTCTATTAACCAAACAGATCATGTAATGGCATTGAGACCTAAGAACATCGAAGAAACCAAAGTACCAGGCACCCGAAAGATATGAGGGATGATGTCACAATAATGTCACCATTGATACATGTGAGACACGTGTCACCTCGAATTATCCCTTTGGCATGCCAACCTTATGAATAAAAGTGACACGTGGCATATGCCAATAGTGCCACATGGTTGTGGACATGTTAGCATGTACCACGTGTCAAGTGGTGATTGGTTGTCAATGATTGATGTCATACGTTGAGCTATCATATCGACATATTGACATATCACAATTTTGAGAGGATAATATCTTGGAAATTCGGTGATATCTCGATATCCCAATGCACACATCTGTGGTGCCACGTGTCAGACACATCAACCTTTTCCACATGGCAGGATACAATTGATTGTCAGAGTTATGAGATGGCATGTTGAGTTGTCCATAGGCCTATCATTCTACCAATTTTTGTAACGAATTCCAATTATAAAGAAATTGATCAATAACTTGGTCATTTGTGTGAGTATATTAATAAATCAAAGGATATTGGCCATATTTCCATATAGAGCATATATGCTATATCAACATATTGGGGAACCAGGGTATTTGTTCCTATATCAAATATCAATGTATCAAATGAATATTGCCACATCAACATAACTACTATATCAATGAGGTGGCGTACTGGTCATATCAGACATTAAAATTCCTGGGAGAGAAAATAGTGTGCATATATTGAAAACACTAATATGACGAGAACTTGGTATGACACATGTGTTGGGGACGTGGACTAGTGCGGAGGCACCGCATGTCCAAGGAAGCCATGTGTTAGCCATGTGGACATGTATAGACAATAATGTGGCTTTAAGGGGAAAAACTTCACATGGGCATAACTTTGTGCCTGAAGCTCAAAATAAGATGAAATTTATATCATTTGAAAGCTCTCGACGAGTAAAAGATGATAATGGTACTAGAAATGTGATTCAAGGTGATGGAAGAAATAATATTTTTGGATATCTCCATATTCATAATGTATTTTTAAGGTTGGTTCTAATTATGCCCCACAACTCTAATACGACATTAGGCGGTTGGGGTGTGTTACACCACTAATGATAGAGAAAAGTTCATATCCTTTTAATATAATGATGAATCATATACAATCAAATTCCTTGTATAAATTGGTTGATCATCTTAATTCAATTAATGTTATTATTTATGTACACATCCATTGAAATTTGAAAAAAATTCCTCCTCTATGATCATTAAGAAAAGTTCCTGTCCATTAAAAGCATCTATATTAAAATCACGACGATAAAGACATGAACCTTATGCTAGTTCAATGTGAATTTACAAAGGAAGTATGGGATTTTATAGTGACAATGACACAAGGAAAAGGTAAGTGGAGTGAAGGTATATTATTGGAATGCATGAAAAAATGGTTGGAGAAGAAATATTTAGTAGTATAAATCCTTATCTCTAATATTGTCGAGGGTTATATGGATAGGTAAAATCATACGAATTTTGAAGGAATTGTATCTCAACCTTCTAAGTTATAGAAACGATTTAAAATATCAAAGGAATTAAAGAGATGCCAAAATTCAAAAAACCAAGAAACATAGAAAAGTTGAAGGTAGATAAATCTATACCTTGTGCGTTCTTTGATGGTGCAAGTTAAAGAAGTTAGAGGTGTGTAAGGTTGGAGAATCAATTTTCTTATTAAAAACTCACAAAATTATTTCCAAGATAGACAATGAAAAAACGAAAAACATTGATGACTGAAAGGCTTTGGAAATTCTATTGAAGTTGGCTATGAAGAAATATCATACCCAAATAATGGGTGGTTCAAATCTTTTACTTCATGAATGCATATAGAATTGCATATAAAAGAGTGTATAACCAAGTAACTTAAACACATGAAAAGAAGCATAAATCATAAGAAAACATTAGATCAAAGACACAAGATGATTTTATTACAGAGTTCACCCGGTGTGGGCTATGTCTACGGGCCCTGCTTAATGTGGGGAGGCCTCTTTTCTTAAATGGCAGCAAAAATGAATTACAAGCAATTTAAAAAAATGGCACCTTATACCTCCACTTCCGGTGATGTCCTAAAAATGGAGACCTCAGATGGAGAAATGGGCTGCACGATTGAATTCATGGCAAAAATTCATGTAAAAAAACTATAAACTTGTCCCAATCTGACACTGACACTCTTGGACCCCAAAGGAATCTTTTCAACATCCAAAGATTCCCCACTTCAATTTTCCGCCCTCCTGGACTGCTCCAGTTTCCGCCCTGGACCCCGCTCCACTCCTTCGCTGGTGGGTCGAGTGGAAAAGAGTGAGGTTTATATAATGTTTGTGTGGAAAAATAAACAAGGATTGGTCTGTTGGACCCCCGTTGGCAGTGGCGGGTTTGTTGGGGGAGGATCGGGTTCAAACCTCGCTGCACCCCAAATGTGGCACGGACTTTTTTGGCATTTTTTTTTTTTTTAAATGTAATGTGGAGTGTTCATTTATGGGGCCGCCACGTGGGTTGTCCGACCTCCAGGCAACGTAGGTTCAAGCCCCGTTGGTCCCGCATAATACGTTGTTTATGTTATAATGATTGTGAGCTATGGGCGAGGTCCCAAGTCAACCGTGGGCCCTAACCCATATTTAAATATAATATATAACATAGCCATTGGGGGCTGGTGGGGTTGGTGGCCTGCCACCCCCAAATTTTTTTTTTTTAGGCCCAACTATTCAAAAAATTTCCGCCGAGTTTTAAGGGTTATTATGAAAATTAAAGAGGTGAAAAATTCTCCATTTCTGATCGTCGTTTTCCTTGCGTCGTCCCTTTTCCAAATTGTTGTCTTGTTAGTGACTGTCACTTGGCCTAGTTTGACCAGAACTTTGACTGACTATAACTTGAGCATACGAACTCGGATTTGAGTGGCGTTCGCATCATTGGAATCCAGACGATGAGCACTACGATCTGGTCTTAGTTTCACTTCAATATGATGACTTTTAAGTTTGAGCTATTTCAAGGCCACTTCTATTTATAGAGCCACCTAGATCATTCCTCCCCACTAATGAGTTTTTGGGACGCCAAAATATTTATCATTCAGTTGGAAAGTGAGGGAATTTCTCCCACTTTCTCCTTTTCAATCCATCTGGCCTTACTTGGATGCATTCCCTTGAAACCAATAAGAAGGTACTCCACGTTTCCCCGTCGTGAAGTCTTGGTATTCTTGTTAAGAATGATATCCTTAGGTAGCTTGTCCAAGTATTTAGGTGCAAAATCATCCACTGTAGGAACCTGTCCAACCTCTTTGGTGTCCATGATCAAAGGAGGCTCATAAAGCTTCAGGTTTTCAATGTTCACCACTAAGTACATCTGCATGTATGCTGACAAATCGAGACGAAAAGCATTGTCACCAATCTTCTTTAATATGGTGAATGAGCCATATCGGGTTGGTCTCAACTTCTTCCTTCCCTTTTCATCCTGTCTTTGTGGATGTGGAGACATACTTTGTCTCGAGCCTGTAATTGGTGTTCGACTCGGTTCTTGTCATGTTGAGTTTTGTATTGAGATTGACTTTTCTCCAACTACTCTTGCACTGCTTGGTGAATCATCTGAATTCGTTGAATGAACTTCCGTGCTTTGTCCCTATCATCTTTCCCACTGGAATCTTCATCTCTCCCAAAGACCATGTCTAAGGGATCCTTTAGAAAATATCCAAAGCATGTCTCGAATGGTGAGCTCTGAGTGGATGAATCCACTGCCCGGTTGTATGCATGTTGTACATAAAGAAGTTGTTCATCCCACAACTTGGGATGCTTGCCAAAATAGCCTCAGAGTAAGTATATCACTTTGCGGTTGACAACCTCAGTTTGTTAGTCGATATACAATTTAAATGTTGTGCTCCGCTTCATCTTAGTGTCCATCATTCTCCACAAACTCGTCCAAAAATATCCAAGAAAATGAGAGTCTTAATCAAACACAATGGATGTGGGAAACACAAAATGGACCCATACAAATTGGAAGAAGAGATCAACAGTCTGCTCTGTAGTGACTTACTTCTTACAAGGTATTAAGACACACATTTTGCTAAATCAATCCACAACGACATACAAATAGTCATGACATCTCCTAGACAAAGGAAAAATGCCTACAAAATCCACTGACACACTATCCCATGGACGAATCAAAACAAGGAGCGGTCTGTAGAGCCCCAATTTTCTATTAGAGGGCTTGAAAATTGAACAAAACACACATCCCTTTACATATCTAACCACAATATTTTTAATTTGAGGCCAATAACAAAACTTATGTAAATGACACAAAAAATTTCTACACCAAAATGACCCGACACAAGAGAGGTATGTGCCTCTCTGATTACAAGTATCCTTTCATTGGTGGGAATACAAAGTTTGTCAACATGGTACAACAATTTTCCCTGTAAGTGATAATTATTTACCTGCGATCCATGCGTCATTTTTGCATAAATTTCCTTAAAATCATCATCATCAACATATTTCTCAACATAACTTTCAAAAGATAAAGAAGCATTTTGTAAAACTATAGATGCCGAAATAAGAGGGTGAGAAATCATATCTGCCACTTTGTTGTTGGTTCCTTTCTTGTATTTTATTACCAAGTGAAACTGTTGGTGGAATCCCATCCATATGAAATGACATGCTTGTTGAAGCTTGGTTTGCGACTACAGGTAATGCAAGGGCAGGTGATCTGTGTGAAAGATGGTATCCTTGCCGATTAAATAGTGCTTCCACTTCTTCACGCTTTGAACCAAGGCATACAACTCCTTGTCATATGTGGGATAGTTGACGACAAATTGGTAGAATGTCTCTAAATGGTAACATATAGGTTTCCTCTGTTGCATCAACACTGCTCCCATGGTGTACCCACTAACATTTGTCTCGATCTCAAAAGGCTGTTGTTGGAGGTCATGTAAGGCCGAAACTAGTGCAGTACTGATCTTATCCTTTAGTGTATCAAAGGATTTCTGCTACTTTCCTCCCCACTGAAAGGTTTGATTCACACTTTTCAATGCATGTAAGGGGGATGCAATGATGGAGAAGTTGGCAATGAACCTTCTCCAGTATTGCAATGCACCCAAGAAGCTACAAACATCTGTAACATTGGTAGGTTTAGGCCACTTTACAATCACATCAATTTTAGAAGGATCTATTTTTAATTTTCCACCTCCGAAAATGTGACCCAAGTAAATCAAAGAGGTCTTACCAAATTCACACTTAGAAATTTTGACATACAATTTTTCCTTTTGCAAAACATCAAGCACCTTTTTAACATAACTCACATGATCTTCTCGTGTCGTACTATAAACAAGAATGTCATCAAGATACACAAGTACAATATCATCAAGAAAATGCTTGAAAATATAATTCATCACCCTCATGAATGTGGCCAAAGCATTGCATAGTCTGAATGGCATCACCAACCATTCAAATAACCCTTGTTTATTCTTGAATGCAGTCTTCCATACATCATGTTCTTCAATCTTGACTTGATGATAGCTACTACGCAAGTCCAGTTTTTTGAAATAGACAACATTTTTCAATTGATATAATAATTCATCAATGCGAGGGAGAGGGTACCGTTTCTTTGTCATTATTTTGTTGAGTTCCCTGTAGTCCACACACATCCTCCATGTGCCATCCTTATTTGGCACCAACACAATAGGTTAACTGCATGGAGAAGAACTCGATCTTATGACCCCTTGGTTCAACAATTCCTGTACTTGTTTCTTTATCTCCTCCGTCTCCATGGCTGATAGCCTGTACATACCAATGTTGGGTAAAGGAGCATCCTATTGCAATTGATCTCATGTTGTCTCACGCTTTGGAGGCAACCCACTTGGTTCCTAAAAAAATCCATCATAGTTAGAATCAATTTCATACAATTCCTTTTTATGTTGTCTCTGTATCTTTTTCTCTCACAACCATGAGCATGCACCCTTTGATGGAATTCACCAACATTTTCATTTTACTTGCACTTACAACACTGGCACTTATTATGGAACAATGAGATCTAACGATGTATTCCACCTCATCTTTCGTGAGATGATACTTGTTTTCATGGTGAAATAAAACTGCTTTCCTGTCATACAAATATGAACTCCCCAATACCATGCCACAATGGTACAACATCAAGATCAACCTCATCTACTAGTTTGGATGCAATCAAAAAATAGCTCTACATTGCTTGGTTACATGTAATTTGGCTTTATCACACACCCAACTAAGAGGGTAAGGTTTCAGATGAGGCTTGGCTTCCAATCCTAATTTCTTAACCAAGGATTATGAAATCAATTTTACTTGTGAGCCCAGATCAAACAAGGTCTCCACTTTAGTATGTTTCATTATGACTCTAATGTGGAAAAATTCAGTCCTCTTTCGTTCATTAAGAAGAGACTCAGTCGAAGAACTTGTACTTGCATGCAATTCAAAATTTTCATTAGCATGAAGAGAAAGGTTACCTTGTATGCCCATTGTTGTGATCCGTGTTTCATCACCAGAATTGGATCCAAGGTCATTGTGTGCAGTTGCCACCATATTTTGCTTATTCTTCCCACCAAATCTCTTTGGTTTCAACTCTGGATGCAACTTACAACAATGTTCATCATCATGGCCTTCCTTCTTGCAATGTGTGAAAGATAGCTTTGCTCCTTCCTCCTTCTTTGTTGTAGCTACTTTCTTTTCCTTTCCCTTTGCTTTTCCTTTGCACTTGCCATTATGAGGTTTGAAAGATGATTTCTTTGGTTGCTCTTATTTTTCATTCTTGCCCCTACTTTCAAGGTGAATGGCCTTCACACTGATCGCATCAATAGTAGTAGGCTCAAACAATAACAAATAATTCCTAATGTAACAATGTAAAGCACCAATATACTTTGTTACAGTTTCAGGTGAATCAAGTGGAATGTTCAAATTTAAATCTTGTTTCCTAAAATCTTCTGTGAAGCTTTGTAAATTTTTACCCTTTCCTTGTCTCAAATATTTCCATTCCATTAAAGCCTTTTGTCAATAACCCAAAGGATAAAACTAATATTTTAATGCAGAAACAAAATTGGAACAAGAATAAAGGAGATTACCCAAGTTTTTTCTACCTTTCTGCAACTTTCTCTCCCACCAAATGAGAGCGGTGCCACTCAGCCGAAGGGATGTTAATTGGATCTTGGCCTCATCCTCCTCAGCCGTGGGTGGGGTCCCGGGTCAGCTGCGGGCCCTGACCCATATTTAAATATAATATATATCATAGTCATTGGGGGGTGGCGGGGTTAGTGGCTTGCCACTGATCCGAATGTAAATTGGCGTCTACCCATGGTATTCATTCACCCATGGTATTTATCCACCCATGGTATTCATGCACCCATGGAATCTACCCATGGTATTATAAGTGCAATCCATTGATGGTATTTATCCACCCATGGCATTGTAAGTGACATCTATCCATGATATTCATTCACCCATGGTATTTACCCACCCATGGAATTTACCCGTGGTATTGTAACTAAAAAATACTATAAGTAAGAAAAACCACAAAGAATTTTGAATAACTGTAAAAGCTACATTGTGGTGGACAATCTATCCTTTTACAAAATGTGAAAGGACAAATTGTCCACCACAATGTAGCTTTTACAATTATTCTTTGTTTTAATAAAAAAAAATTCTTTGTGGTTTTGCTTACTTATAGTATTTTTTCGTTACAATACCACGGGTAAATTCCATGGGTGGGTAAATACCATGGGTAGATGTCACTTACAATACCATGGGTGGATGCCACTTACAATACCATGGGTAGATTCCATGGGTACATGAATACATGGGTGGATAAATACCATGGGTGAATGAATACCATGGGTAGATGCCAATTTCCATTTGGATCAGCCACCCCAAAATTTTAATTTTTTTTTATATATCGGCCCAACTATTGAAAAGTTTTCCATCGAGTTTTAAGGGTTATTAAGAAAATTAAAGAGGTGACAATTTTTCCCTCTCTGACCACCATTTTCTTTGCGGCATCCCTTCGCCAAATTGTTGCCTCGTTAGTGACTGCCACTTGGCCTAGTTTGACCATAACTTTGACTGACTCTAACTTGAGCATACGAACTCGGATTTGAGTTCCATTCACGTTGTTGGAATCAGGACGACGAGCACTGCGATGTGGTCCTAGTTTCACTTCAATATGATGACTTTGATTTTTGAGCTATTTCAAGTCCCTTCTATTTATGGAGCCACCTGGATGAGTGGGAAACTCTAAATTAGTTATTAAAAAATGAGAGGATCAATCAATATGTATAATATTATTATAATTCCTTGATCTAACAAGTGAGTATTTAAAAACATAATTTTATTTGATTTTTTTCTCTTTCCCATATACACAAAACATGACATGGAAGTGATCTAATCCAAGTTTTTTTTTAGAATCCATATTAAGAATTATGCAGGCATGTCTATTTTCCAATAGGGCTTTCAAAATTTTAATTTAATCATGAATAATTATTATGTGAATGGAAGGGATTTAACCCCCATGGAATCTATTACAATATTCTTGGTAGTAGTCATAGTTCAAAAGTAGTTATGCCATTTTTCCCTTTTAATTAAATTGATTAATCAAAAGAAATATCATATAAACATGTACGATATGAACATGAGTTATGTTTTTTTGGGTATGTGATATCAATAATGCATGGTATTGCAACAAATCCTATTTAGAGATTAAGAATCTCCATGGTAATGTCGGGTGAATTTCCATGGTTAAGATTTTTTTTTAAACTTATATGTTTAACTCATACATTATTTTTCTATAGTTAATAATTATAATTATTATTTTTAAATACAAATATAATTTAGTTAATTTTTTATTTTTTATTTTTTTAATCTCGACAATGTGAAATGTATCATGAGTTATGTGTTTTGATGTCTATTGACATTTACCATAATTGTACTAGTTACAAAAAACATACAATCAAATCTCAAATAGTTCCAATTATACTTGAATACAACTTGGAGAAGAGAATGATAACTCTGTATAAAGTAATTTAGGTGCTCTGTATGAGATATTAATGAAAATGTCCTTGAGGGTTTGTAAATTGCAAGTGTTAAAAATTGAGTTTTTGAGGACTTTTATGTTAAATTTTTAAACACATAAACATGAAATTAAAATCTGAAATAACAGAAACAATAATCAAATACACCATAAAAATAATCACAACACAACAACTAATGAAGGAGTTACCCCTCCTGGGCTACATCTCCTTGGTCCAGCTTCCAATGGCTTGACCCTCTTAGATTATGCCTAAAATGGTGATTACATATATTTACAGTGCTCAACTGGCTTCAAAACCTGTTCCATCAGCTTCAGAATACCCAAAAATGCATGTTTAGCCTCTTTATATTCCGAAATTGGTCAAAAAATGAAGAACTTATCAGCCTCCCTAGTTTTTCTACTAATCGTACCACAATTTCCCCAAAATCCGGACCGATACTACAATTTCGCCCTATTTTCGGCTAACAGAGCAACAATTTTCCGAAATTTTGGGCAAAATTGTCGGATCAATAAAACACCCAATAATGCCTAAAATCCTCATTTTAAAACTATATCATATGATGCATTAATTTTCTTTTAATATAAAAAATTTCTAGGTGGTCTTGCTAACCGTCAACGGTTAGTGTAACGGTTGTCACATGAGAGGTTGATGGTGGTTAGTGCGATGGTTTGAGTGGTGGTTTAAACATCCGTTGCGCCCCCGATTCTTGGGTAAAGGTCGTATGCACATATCAAGTGGGGGGGTTGGGGCTAAGCCCTGGCCCCTACCCCGAACCTTCCACCACATAAATCTTAAATAAACTTTCGCACCATAGTTTTAATGAGTAACACCTTGGCGCAATTGGAGTTCAACGTTGTTTGTTGGATGAAGGTTTGGTGTTCAACCCCCGCTCGGTCCGCTCGATACTTACCAAATTTTTGGTGGCCTCCCGTGCTGCCACATGGCAGCCTCCGGTTGGGCCACATGGCAGCATGTGGTTGGCCATCATTCCAACCAATGAAATCACGCCAACCAGCACCCAATGAAACTTCGACAAGTGGTGAATTCTGATAGGCTAAAAAAAATTACCTTTTGACCAACCAGAAGAGGCCATGTGGCAGCCTGCCACTAGCCCAAAATACACAGTCCCCTGTCATTTTTTTTGGAAAAATGACCTGTTTGGGAAAGCGAAAATATCACGCTTTTTGGGAGCATAAGGTGTCGGTTTTCCGCGAAACAAGTTGCGCCATATTTAGAACGACAAGATCTACACGGTCGTTTAGGTTCCATACCATTCCGACAAATTTCATTTTGGAGCATAATTTTGAGCACCTGATCGCGCTTCCCCACTGGATGATTTTGGACCCTAAAAGCTCTTTCATTACTGAATATGTGGATGAGGGTGCATCCCCCTCACCCTTCCAGTCTCAATCCACTAGAATTTGCTTGAATTCAACAATTTTAGCTTTTCATGAAAACTGATATTTTTCCTTGATTCTAGAGACCCTATCTTGCTGTTGTAGATACCATTTTGCTGCAATTTCCCAGAGTTTGCATAACAACAACTGTCGTTAAAGCAACAAACATGTTCCCTCCTCGGTCGTCAATCAAAGGAAACTTAAACAACTTGAAATTCTTCTCACCTTGAACATTGTTGACATGACGATGTTTAGCATGTCTCACCTTGTGCTTGCCTCGACTCTTGACCAAATGGGATCTCCATCGCCATGCAACATCCCATTTTAAAGACAACACTTTGTGAAACCCACAAGAAGAAATTTTGAACTATGCCCTCTTTGCCAAATTTCTTTGGTGCTTGCTCTTTGATCTTTGCACTCTCTTACACCAACATCTTGTTCACATCACTGCTAAACAATGATGCATGCTTCTGCAATGTTTCCACATCTTGTTGACATATTTTGAAAGGAAACATGTTAGACTCCTAGAACATATTATCACAACCATTAGTGACCTTAATGAAATCAAAATTTTCATTTGATGCATCACCTTGAAAAGCCTCATTCACAACATCTTGATGCTTGAACATTAACAAAGCAAAATTTTGACTAGCATTCACAATTCTCTTCATTTTCCCTGCATGCATAAGAGACAAACTCGTCTTCTTACTATGTGCTGTAACAATGTACTCAATCCCATTCTTGAAAAAGTGATACTTATTCTCATGGAGATGAAATATTGCTCTCCTATCATAAAGATATGGGCTACCCAAAACAATACCAAAAATATCAAGTGGAACAACATGAAGTTCAACTTCATCAAGAAAGTTTGCAGTGATTGCAAATCTAAGTATGCACTTCCTCATCACCTGCAAATTTGCATTCTTACATATCCAACCTAAAGGATAAGGTCTTGGATGAGGAATGGTTTCTAAATTCAACTTCTTGACTAAGTCTTCTGAAATAAGGTTTTCTCTTGAACCAATATCAAATAGGGTGTCAATATTGGTATGCTTTTGAATAACTCTAACATGGAAAAGTTCAATTCTCGTTTCATCATCTTGAGTACTATTTTGACAACTTGAAGAACTAGTACTTGCAATGTCCTTACCTTTCAAACCCATTGCGATGATCTTTGTTTCATCTCCAAAATCAGAACCTAAATCATGTGTTATTGTAGCAACTGTCTTCTCCTTCTCCTTGTTTTTAAACTGGTTGGGTCTCATCTTTGGATGAAGTTTCGAACAATGATCTTCATCATGCCCATCTTTGGAGCAATTTTTGCATGTGAGTTCTTATTTATCCATCTTGATGGATGCATTCTTCTTACCTTTACCATTGAACTTATCCTTTCCTTTCTCTTCAGACTCAAAGGTATTCTCACTTGTCTCCTCTGAAACATGTTTCCCTCTTGCCTCTATATGTGTGGCTTGTCCACATCTTCATCTAAATTTGAAGGATTAAACATGAGAATAGTATATCTCAGGTAACTATGAAAACCTCAAATGTACTTTAGCAAAGTTTCTTGTGATGTCAAATCTACACCCAAAATTAGTACTTTTCTCCTAAACTCTTGAGTATAGCTTTGCACATTTTGTCCTTTACCTTGCCTATAGTTTTGCCAATCCATTATAGCCTTTTGCATGTATGTTAATGGATAAAATTGTCTCCTTAAGGAAGTAATAAAATCATTCCAATAGGTTAAGACCTTACCATGTTTCTTCATGTCCTCTTGAGTTTTTTCTTCCCAACAAACAAGAGTTGCACTTTCCAATCTTAGTGAAGTAAGCTGAATCTTGGTGTCATCATCCTTGAATATTTGTATCCTGCAATACACTTAAAGATACTTACCCAATTATCTAATATTTCACCATCTACCTCTCCATAATACATAGGCAAATAAAACTTAATGTCAAGCTTCAAAAATGGATTTTCACCATGACCTTTTGGAGAATGTGGAGGTGTTTGTGAAGGGTTTGTTGTGGAAGAAGATGATGGTGAATATGGTGGTGAGGATATTGGTGGTGTCAAAGGTGGTTTGTCACCATTCCCATTACCTTTTGGAGGCTTGTCTCCATCTCATTCTTCTCCTTTTGAAGACTTATCTCCCTTTGTCATATTGGAGCTCTCACCTTGCATCCTTGTGCTTCTCTCCTCATAGAGTACTTTCACCATTCTTGTCATATCAAAGAATGCTTTCCTAAAGGATTTTTCATCCTCTGACATATTATCATGCTCTCCTTCACATGACATACTTGTTGGAGCTTCAACTGCAATTTGAGGAAGAATTTGTGGTGGAGATTGTGGCAAACCTTCTCTCCTTGTCCTTGACCTAACTTGAGGACTTGCAACCACAAGCTTTCCTTCTCCTCTCTTGAGCTTCAACCTTGTAAGAATCACATACACTTGCAAACAATTAAATCCTCACATCAACAAAGAAAACTAAGGCTCTGATATCAAACTTGAACTGTATGAGATCTTAATGAAAATGTGCTTGAGGGTTTCTAAATTGCAAGTGTTAAAAACTTAGTTTTTTAGGGCTTTTATGTTAAATTTGTAAACAAATAAGCATGAAATTAAACTTTGAAATAGAAAAAACAGCAGATAAATACACCATAAAAATAATCACAATACAAAAACTGATGAAGGAGTTCACCCCTCCTGGGCTACGTCTCCCTAGTCCAGCTTCCAATGGATTGTCCCTCTTTCATTATGCTCAAATTGGTGATTACATACATTTACAGTGTTCAAATGGCTTCAAACCCTGTTCCATCAGCTCCATAATACCCAAAAATGCCTGTCTAGCCTCTTTTTGATCCGAATTTGGTCAAAAACTAAAGAAGTTATGAGGCTCCCTAGTTTTTTTGCTAATTGCACCACAATTTCCCTAAAATCCGGACCAATCCTACAATTTCGCCCTATTTTCGGTTAACAGAGCGATAGTTATCCAGAATTTCGGGGAAAATTTTCGGAGCACTAAAATGCCCAATATAAAATCATCATTTTAAAACTATATCATATGGTGCAGTAATGTTTTTTTAATATAAAAAATTTCCGGGTGGTCTTGCTAATCGTCGGCGGTTAGTGTAAGGACTGTCACATGAGAGGTTGATGGTGGTTAGTGCAACGGTTTGAGTGGTGGTTTAAACCTCCGTCGCACCCATGGTTCTTGGGTAAAGTTTGTAGTCATATATCATGTTTGGGGGGGGGGGGGGTGGGGGGCGCTAAGCCCTGACCCCTACCCCGAACCTTCTGCCACATAAATCTTAAATAACTTTTGCAATTGGAGTTTTAATGAGTAATGCATTGGCACAATTGGAGTTTGACGTTGTTTCTTGGATGGAGGTTTGGTGTTTGACCCCTGCCTAGTCCGCTCAGCCCTTACCAATTTTTTGGTGGCCTCCCGTGCTGCCACATGGCGGCCTCCGATTGTGCCACATGGCAACATTTGGTTGGCCATCATTCCAACTAATGAAATCACACTAACCAACACCCAATGAAACTTCGACAAGTGGAAAAGCCTAATAGGATTAAAAAATTACCTTTTGACCAACCATAAGAGGCCACGTGGCATCCTGCCACTGGCCCAAAATACACAGTCACTTGTCAATTTTTTTTTTTAAATTCACCTTTTTGGGAAAATGGCCAAATCACATTTCCAGGAGCATACGGTGTTAGTTTTCCACGAAATGAGTTGTGCCGGATTCAAAATGATGAAATATACGCGGTTGTATACGTTCCACACCATTCTGACAACTTTCATTTTTTAGCATGATTTTAAGCACCTTATCATTAGGCATTAAAGACCATGCAAGTGTTGAAAACATAGATGAATTGTCTTCAAATTTTTTAGTGAACAAAAAATCAATTCTTGAAGAAATATGTTAATAAGAATGTCGATCCTTGGTTATAAAAGATATTTACCATTGGGTGAAAGATGGAAAGTTTAACAAGGATGAGGAGTCACGCACTAGATCAGATTTAGGACCAAGGCTAGAGGCCATGGACCACTACATGAAAATTGGAAAGTTGAATATGGGAAAGAGAACACACAATGAATAAGATGTGGAGAAAGTCACTCATGAATGCAAGGATCCTATTCGATGATGCCATGAAACTAAATTGTAGATAGCATGACTATTCACTAGCAACCAAGAGAAAACTTGTGGGTGACAGATTAGTCATATCATAGGGAAGTGAACTTTATAATCTCGGTCTAGGTGTTTTAGAATTAAATCCGTTGTTAGTTTTAATGGATTACTGCTTGATGTATGGATTAAGTTGCCTCTAGGAATATCATGAATTGTACTAGATAGTAGGAACACTGCCAAAATGGAACTTTTGAAATTCCACATTTGTAAGTCGTACATGATTTTACATCTACATGTTACTAAATATACATAAAAATATTTTTTCTTAGCAAAAGAAGAGACCTGCGTTAAATATATCTCAATAAAAAACTTTCACAAAGACTTTGAGATGTGAGAGTTCACTAGTTGTTTTGAATTTCAATATGACTTTTTCTTTTTTCTTTTTCGGATAGAGAACCCCTGGTAAAGGCTCCACTCTAGAATAATTCTATGGTTTATTTGCCAATTGAAGAGGGAAAAAATGTTGTTTTAATTGTCAAAGTCATATAACTGCTAATTAACATTTATGAGAAGTACTTTTGACATAGGTGCTTTATTATTTTCAATTAAGGGTACAACTCACCCTCATTATCAGCCCCCATTGCCTTTATATGCCATTGTCATTAGAAGTGGATTGATACTTGAACTAGTAGTTGTAATGTTACAATTTACAGTTTAAGTTATTTATATAATTACTACTTTTTTCCTATTACTGCAACTCTGAATTCCAAATTGTTGTAGCTATGATATTTCATATTATTGCAACTATGTATCATAGGTTTATTGCTTAACTTAGTCATTAAGATTGTTATTAATTATGAACTAATTTCTACTGCGATACAACAATTTGTGACTTAGGTAGTTGTTAGAACCCTTGTTGTTGCAACTCCATGTTAACACAAGAATACTTTGTTTTCTAGGATTCGGATTGCTCTGTATTTTACTTGATTTGGTTTAGTTATTCTACAACTAACCATGTTTCGTTTATGAATAAAGTGTGGTTTGACAATTTGTGATATACTACATTATATTGCATGTGCAACTACATTTCTGTTACCATAACTAAGATCATCTGAATATTGGAGCATGTCGCCTTTGATGTTTGTGTGATTTACTTTCTACAAGTGCGATTTTACTTTCTTGTAATTTAGATTAAGAAGTGTACTTTTTACATTCCTTAAAAGTATGGATTGGACTGCAATTGTAGTGTGGGTTTCCCCTAGTGAAAGCATCTCAATATCTTGCCTTGTGACACACATTAGAATACTAAAACTATAGATTGTATTGGAATAATGGTGCATGATAGTTCACAAATTCTATATGAACCTCGATCAACAATTAAATGTATAATATTTTAGTTCTCTTTCTAAACAATTAGAAAGGTAATTGAAAGGCCCATATTATATTTCTATATATGTGAGAGATGACATATATTGGAAAGGAAGGTAGTTCAATGTTATAGGTAGGTTGTACTGCCTTATTATTATTTGGGTTGGGTACTAGTTGGATAGGTAATTTTGATGGCCTTTGAGGAGGTTGGCAGGATGGAAATTTCATTTTTTTTGCTGTTGAAATGTTGTATGAGGTTGAGAGGGATATTGTTGGTTTTGAGAAGGTAAGTTTCCAAAGGGTGCAATGCCTCACCCACCCTGTTGCCAAGACTAGTTTTGGGTATGGCCATGTCACTGCTATACCAAGGTGTAGGTGGTGTTAGCCACCCATATTTTTCTGTCATATCAGCTGGTGGCTAAATGATTCTTGCAGCCTTCAAGAAAAAAATTCAACCCTGAAATTGTTGGTGCTTGAAGTCTTTTTGATGAATCCATAACTGCTGGTTAATCTTCACAGCTGTTTCCCTCTTCAAAACCTCTGATATCCTGCAAAAATCCAAGTCAAAAAACTGCTGCATTGCCCTTTTTCCCCTCCCTTTCTTACAAGCTAACGCCATTTTCCATTTTCCTTTTTCCCATGAAAACCCCACATTTCCATGTTTTTCCCCTATCCCTTCATAAATTTCATTTCCCAAGGTTAAAAACCCACTTTTTAACCTTATCGGAACTTTAAATTCCTTTGGAAAATCATTGAAAAAACCATGAAAAATACATAATTCTTATGTAAAAGGTTTTTAACCCCCGCGGGCTAAGCCGCTCCCCCTTTTCGTCCATAAGCCCGAGCGCTAGAACCGCGCTCGAAGCCAAAAGGGCGTTTACCCTTTCATATTAAATTTCTTTGCCAAAAACAATAAAAACCTTTGTAAAATCAAGATTTTTGGGTTTGTATTTTGTTTTCCAAAGTTTTCGCCCGTACGGCGATGGAGCAATCTCGACCGTCGATCTGCTCTGCAGATCGGACGGTGCAGACCCCGACTTACCATGTGGTCCCCGCCTCTCGTACGCTGTTTGCCCAAAACCGGCAGTCTTTTCCGCACTGCCTTCGGGCCAAAGGATGTTTTCTCCCGTCGGCCAGCGATTCCATACGCTGCGCGCTGCGTGTCCTCCGTACCATTTTCTAAAACCGCCGTCCCCGCGCATTAACGTCCGGACCAGGGATGCCCAGCGAAATGGATCTCCGCCGTCCGATCTGGGCCCACTCATCCAACGGTCAGCGCTAACCAGAGTTGCGCGATGGGTAACGAAGGTGCGCGCGTGATAAACATGCCATCACCGTGCGGAAATCACATCTCTGCCGTCGATCTGATCTGATCGACGGTCCAAAACTCATCCTCTAGATTCCCTCCATTTGACTTTCAACGCCCCCTGATTCCATCTTGACCGTCCAAACTAATCCAGATCAACGACGCAGTTTCACTACGGGGGTATGCCCCCAAGATTTTTCCTCCGTACATCCGAACCCCCTGTAGTCATCCCTGACCATCGATCTCGGCGCGAATCGACGGCTCTGATTTAATCCTCCTCCCCCCATGTTTTTTCGACCATTCTGAGATTAAATCCCAGCCGTTGGATGATGCCATCCAACGACCCTCCTTCCTCTGCACATCCTCCGATGCAGATTGCCCTATAAACGCAAGATTTTTGTAACATTCGTTTGTTTTTTGCAGATTATAAGGTTTTTTCGCTTAAAATGAAGAAATTTTCGCAGGCCGAGGATGACGATCCTCCGGCCTTCGAATACATAAGGAAGTCGATCACCGGGTATAGATACACGTGTTCCAGCAATATTTCATAAGCCTTGGTGCCGAATGCCCCGGTTAAACCTGAAAACATTAAATGGAGTGCAGAAAAAGAGTATCAGTTGCAGAAGACAGATCGCAACAGAGAATTGATGGACAGATTAGCTGGGATTACAGCTAAGACAGTTATCAGTAGCCTAATCCCCAATCTAAAACACAGATTTAAAGAAAAACCTAAAGTGTTTTAGCAGAAAAACCCTCCACCGCCACAGATGGAGGCGAATTGATTCCTCCCAACGACTACAGTGCCACCTGTGCCTCAAAGTATTCAATCAAGAACAAAAGTTATTGATTGGGATCATATATTTTACCCCGACGCAGCCGAAGAGTTACTTCTGCCAGGAATTTAATGAAATAATGTCTGCAAAGTAGCCCTAACATCACACAGAGCCTTAAAGGTCAACAAAAGCTCCCTCCAAGCTTAATTCATAAGTGTAAACCAATTAATACAGTGAAACACCTGTATAGTTTCTTCATTAAGCCTCCCAAGGGCCAAGAAAACATTAACTCTGTATTAATTGTATTTGAGATCTTTAATCAGATCTCACCTCCTCATTCTTCTATAAATACTTCAGTAGAAGATGAGTGAGGGGTTGGTTGGTTGTCAATGTAATTGCTGAAGCATTCTATGTAACTGAGCTGAAGGCTTCCGTTTGTAAATAGTGATTCACTGGCTCTTGGAGCTCTGCTTGTAACAGATAGGTTAGGTTGTGAAGAGAGATGAATTAAAACACTGGATTTGAAGATTGTAACTGGTTTGGAGCATCAATACAAGCTGATTTATGGGATCCTGATCTATGTTGACGGTGATGTTATTCTCATTGTAACTTGTTGTTTTATTTCTGTTTTCATTTTGTTTCATTCTCCACTATAAAGAACAGTTTAAACAGAGTTAGGACCTATGGTATACCAGTAACCTTCTCTGGCTGAGAAATCTTTATTTAGATGTTTTCTTCTATCTGTGTTATTTGGAAATGATTAATTCAGTTTAGGCATATGCATGTTGGCGTTCCCTTATCTTATTGCCTTGACTGAATGTTATTTTCAAATGTTACTTTCAATATATTTTGTGTGAAGATGAACTGAGGAAATTAAGGTTAGCCCTGAGTCCCTTTCTTATTTTCTCAACTATTTGATCGTTTCCCTTAGGATGTGTTAAAAGCTGACTAGTTTCAAAGTACTTATCAGATCTTATGCCACTCTGTGTCATCTTTGTGATTGTCCTGAAAGCAACCAAGTAAAGAAGAGCTAGGAGAGGATTTGTGGTGAGCCCGGCCCGTTAGTCTCTACTCCAAAGGTTGCCTTCAAGTTTCCCTTTGTTTTTCATATGTTTTCTATTGGAAGTGTATCAAAGGCTGGCTAGTTTCAAAGTACTTACCAGATCCTAGTTTACTTCTATGTTTTTCTTAAGTGTATGTCAAAAGCTGACTAGTTTCAAAGTACTTATCAGATCTTAAGCTGCTCTTTGTTTTCTGCATCTGTTTATTTTCCCCTCTTAATGTATCACTCCATTCCATAAATCAAACCTTAAAGAGATCCTTAGGCATAGATGACTTGCCCCATAGACCACTCTTGAACCTGATTTGCTTCAATTAAATCCTCTTATGACTCCATAGCCCAATGGACCGAAAACCTGCCATCATCTTTCATCTTAGCTAAAGCTTACTCTTGTTGCTTGCAACTTTTCACTTTTGAACCTATTTTGCATATAGATCTTTTCGCCTCAGACAGCAGTTATGATCAACCATCCAAACACAAAAACAAATCATTGATCATCATAACTAGCCTAATATCATTACCTTAAGCTTTTCAAAGACAAATCCATCTTTGTACATATTGGAGAGATCCCTCTCTGGATTCAGGAGGGCTAGATCCTAGAATCCCAAAGTTGGTTGAAATGATGTTAACTCTGTGATCGGACTTTTGCCAATCTTGCTTATTACAAAGACCTAACAGGTGGATGCCAATTTTGTGATGGATATTGATACAGGATAAAGTACCGGTCGTTTTTCATACTACATGGTCGAGGTGACCATGGCTTCTCTTAAGTTATGAAACATATTTATTCTCTCTCTTCCCTAGTCTTCTTATGTATTGCGTTTAATCCCAGCAAGAAGGATAGTCTTTTGTAGCATGTTTCTCCTTGAAAATATCACATATTTCTATATTATCTAATGGGAATTATTGTAAAGGATGTTTCGTCCTATAACAAGAAAAAAATATGGCAAAAACCAAATTGAATTCCTCCTTCCTCTTATATTACTTGGTGAACTCAGAATATTGGTTTTAAAATTGTCTAATGAATCCCTATGTCAACTTTAGTGAAACCCCCCCTCCCCACACATATGGGTTTGGTAACTCTCGAGACCAAGTCTCTAGAACGCCTCCGATATTTTGAAGCACCTCGTGAATATTGCGTACACAACTCACATATTTTATGGTAGGTTAATTAGGATATGTCTCCAAATCCCAAGAGATTTAATGCATCCATACAATCATCTCTAATCCCGTTAAGTCGAATGATACACCAAGTTTCAAGGTGTAATGAATTTTGTCTAATTCTTCACAATTTATAATGAAACCTCTCAATATTATCTTCCAAACTTTCCTCATCTCTTTGTGTCATCTTAAAAACCTCTTTCTAATATCCCTTACCTTGCAGTAGTCCTGATAATTATTCAGAGTTTTATGCCTCATCTTTTCCCATGTTATAATGGAGTTCCCTAAGACACATGAACCAATGGAGCATTGATTCTTTTAAGGTGATTGAGAAGCATTTAAAATTTTTAGCCAACATAATATATCAAATTAAAATACATATATAGTTAATACCAACCACCTATTAATTATTATTAATTAAATTATAATATAAAAATCTGAAAACATATCTACATAAATATAAATATAAATATAATTTTTTTATTTTTTATTTTTAAATATAAATAAAAGGGAACATAATAATGCTTGAATTATCTCCCCCATATAACACAACATAAAAAGTGAACTATCGAATAGTAACAAGCTTTTGGAAATCCCAAACAGCCCGTGGGAGGCTTGGTCGACCATCTGGATTCAATTCCTTTATTTTTGCTCAACGAAATTGAATCTCATTAAACTGCGGTAAATTTATACCCAAACCCTAATAAAGCCCTACTCAGTCACTCTTGTATAGCGGTTCTCATACCCTAATAGAACTCTGCTACCTTGCTCTGTCAATAGCCTACTCTCCCTTGTTTTCCAGCCTTCTGATTTTCGGCAGCCGCTTTCGACTTCTTCCTTCTGCATGCATGATAACGACGATGAACCTATGGAAAAGGGTATCAATGGCAATGCGTCCTGTTGCATTTCCAGTTTCTGCACCACATAACATAACATCCCACAATTTCTGCACCCAAATAGCTACCCCATCAACAACCCTATCAGAGAGGGATGTTGTTACAGGATTTCTCGTCAACAGATGCGGTTTATCACAGGAAGATATCGCAAAAGCCTTTAAACACAACAAGGGATTATTGCTTAGTGCAAAATCAAGTCATAATATGGAAGAAGCTTTGAAGTTGTTGAATGGCTGTGGTTTGACAAACCCTGCCCAGATTCGAAGGGTCGTCCTTTCCAACCCTCGGTTTTTCTTTGTTAGTGCCAAAAGAATCATACAGCCTAAGCTCACTCTCCTTGGTACTTTCATGAAGAAAGAGGATATCTTCAAACTATGTATTGGTAGTGCAGGGGTATTTAGTACCAGCGAGGATAAGCTAAATTCCACAATTTCACTTTTGCAGCGGTTGGGTGTTGAGGGTCCAGCATTATCGGAGTTAGTGGTGAGGCAGCCTAGGTTGCTCGTGGCTTCAGAGGAAAAGGTCGTGGAGTCATTTAAACAGGGCGAGAGTTTGGGGTTTAACAAGGGATCAAAGCGGTTTGCGGTTGCCATGCGTGCGATGTTGGGGTTAGGGAAAGAACACATAGATAAAAGGCTACAGTATTTGAGAAGTTTAGGATTCTCGGAAAAACAAACTCCAGAGATATCAAGGCGTAATCCAGATATTCTGGCGTATTCAGAAGAAAATTTGAAACGTCATGTGGAATTTCTGGTCAAATCTGCAGGGTATACATTGGCTGATCTTTTGAAGTATCCATATGTGTTTGGATACAGTTTGGAGAAGAGAATAATTCCTCGGTACAAAGTAATGGAGGCATTAAAGACCATGCAAGTGTTGAAAACAGATATGATTTCTCTTGGAATTTTTCAGTTAACAGAAAAACAATTCCTGGAGAAATATGTTAATAAGAATGCTAAATCCTTGGTTCTGCGAGACATTTGTACCTGGGTGAAAGATGGAAAGTTGAGCACTGAGGAGTCATGCACTGGATCAGACGTACCGAGGCTAGAGGCCGTGGACCATTATCTGAAAGCTGGAAAGTTGAGCGTAGACAAGGGAGGACGCAATGAATCAGACGTGGAGAAAGTCACTCATGAATGCAAGGATTCTGTTCGATGATGCCATGGAACTGAACTGCAGATTGCATGGCCATTCATCAGCAAGCAAGAGAAAAATTGCAAGTGACAGAAAGGGAAGTGAACTTTATAATCCGTGTAACGTGCTTCAGAATCAAATCTGCTGTTAGTTTTAATGGATTAGTGCTTATTGTATGGATGAAGTTGCCTCTGGGAATAACATGAACTGTACTAGATAGTAGGAACACTGCCAGTCTGTACTAGATAGTAGAACACTGCCAGTTGGAAATCCCATATTTGTAATCTGTACCCGATTTACATATTTGTAAGCTATAAAAGTAGTTTTTCTTAGCAAAAGAAGAGACTTGCATTGCATTGAAAAAAACATTTACAAAGACTCAAATGTGAGAATAATTTGCCTTGTTTGGAATTTCTATATGACTTTTTCATTATATTGTTTTTTAGGTGAGACAACCCACTCTAGAGCAGCTATATGGTTTATTTGGCAATTGAATGGTTAAAAAAGCGATGATTTAAATGCCAAAGTCATATAGCCACTAGTTAACATTTCCGAGAAGCATTTTTGACAAAGTTCCTTTCTTTTCAATTCAGGGTAAACTTACCCTCGTTCTTGGCCCATTGTCCTTATTTGCATAATGATACACCTTATACTGCCCATTGTTATGGACTGGTCTTCGTAAAAACACAAAAATGGTCAACCTATAAATATATAAAATATTCGAACTTAGATTAAAAAAATTGTTATCAGTACTGGACTTGTCTCTGTAAAAAAACACAACAAATGGTTAACCTAAAAATATATAAAATATTCAAACTTTGATTCAAAAAATATATATACATTTACATTCATGGGAATCCAAACTATTAGACACAAATATGCAAAGGTCCTAACAGGATCAGGATGGGTTCTGAACCAGTGCAGACCCAAATTGGTACATAGTATGGGTGAACCTTGCAAAAGTAGACTTGGCTTTGGAATCTAACCTGTTACTGAACTACAATCACAATCCTCAATGTTTTAGGTGCTAGATAAACTAAAGGTGCTCAAATGAGCTCCAAGTTCCATTTTGCCAAATAGAGGGACCCCAAGCTACTTTTTTTTAGGTGCTTAAGTGTATGACAACCTATGGAATAAAATATTTTTGCCTTCAACATTGACATGGGTAGGCTAGTAAGGCACCAAGAGAGTCAAAAATTTCTTGAACAATATAAACATGGTTTTACAACTCAAATTAGGTTGTGTAAGGATATAAATTATTGTGATCTCAAAGTCTCCTTGAAAGAATCAAGATTGCTATTCATAGCATGGTAGATCATAAGGTCTCAAGAAAGAATGAATGAGCTACCTTGTGAATTTGATAAAGCTTTGAGGGTCCTCATTGACCCCACACTTCTTAGAGTTTACAATGAAGAGTTCCGAGTCGACAATTGAGGCACTATGATTAATTGAGAGAGCATCAAATTGATCCCTATAATTGGTCATATTGAATTGGTCTCGATTTGGAGACTAATCATCTTACTAAAAGCGGCTCATTGAATTATTGCTAAAGCCCTAGCTTGAGAATGAAATTTATTTCAATAGCTTTTTGGAGAGTTGCATGGATTTACATCGTTGACATTTCACCCGACCTATATTCAATCATCATCATGATTAATGATTGTTACAGAGTTCCTATTGCTAGTTTAGAGATGTTATAGATAACTCCAAAGAACATACTTTTGGGCACTTCACACTATCTCCAAGCCAATTTGTTCTTTAAGAATTTATTAGAAGACTTAAACAAATTGAGATTATTATAGTGGGATTTAGTTTTCAAATTTTGGTTGTAGTTCAGGAAAGGAAGGAATGGGTGAGAACCAATGGTCAAGAAATAATATTAATAAAATTGGACATTGAAAATTATTATGACAATGTTGAGTGGAATTTCATATTGTAGGCTTAGAGCCCAAGTTCATCGAAGTAGTCTCCACCTTGTTGATGCATCAACTAGAATATCATTGAACAAGTCTACCTCTAAGCCTTTAGTCATAATAAATCCATTAGACAAGCTTTGCTCATTAGCCCCCTCACTCTATTTGTTGGTAGTTGATGTCTTCGACTATCTAATAGAACTTAGAATTAGTTGCATGTGTCATGTTTGAGGGATTTTTTCCACTTAAGGTTAACAATTAATCAATGGTCATTTGTTGTTTGCTACATTCTCACAATTCAATTCAATTGGATAAGGTCATTGTGAAAAGCAAAATGGACCCCATCTATGAATTTTATGATGCTCGTTGTGCTAAGATTAAATCGAGAAAAAAATTATTACTATATCACTTAAGGTATTCCTCCTTGGTCAACCTAATATGAATGGTCTATGGTTTGATGAAGAGTAATTTTTTGATTCATGGGGACCCATTTTGGCTTGCAAACTTATGTAGTTGATGTGGAATTATGTGTTGGCCAAAATGATTAAGCTAGATTATTGGCAAACCCAATCCTTGAACCTTGTTTCCAAGTTTCAAGTTTGTTCTAAAGTTTTGTTAGCCACCATGGTTTATTACCTATGTTGCATGGGGACTTGTCCTCGCCATAATTCATTCTGTTTCCTCTGTTCTGGCGTTCCGGGGACTTTGGAACTCGTCGGAAACGTTCTAGATTTGCCGGGGACTCCATCGGGGACTTGGGGACTTCAAGGCCATCCCCTAGTCGTCCCTCGAAAATTCGGGGACTTTTTGGGGACTTCCAAAATGTCCCTCGATAAATTGGGGACCCACATTACATTTCCGATAGGATCAACATGGAGAATTACCAGATCCCTTGAACTGTAGAAAGCAAAACCCACTTCATCTAGAACTGTAAATTTTCGTAGATGTTCTATGCCTGATGCAACTTTACTTTTATACCCGATATCAAACAACAATCACATAAACAAGAAAGTAAAATGCTGATAGAACATACCAATAGATCGACGAAAGACAAGCCAAAAATACATTTAACATGATCAACAAAATATTTGTGTAGTGGTGCGTTACGACGGTCAACAGGATGCTTCAACCAGCAAAGTCTCCTCACGATCAGCCAACCAGAATGTGTCACACAACCCTCTCGGACAGCTCTACAACAGTCAACCCAAAGTCAACAAAAGTAAACGCTGTCTAGTCAACGGTCAACGCAAAACAACAACAGTAGAAAGTCAATGCAGTCAAGTCAAAGTCAACGTCCAGCCTTGGTTTTTGTGCCAAAAAATGCGGATTGAGGAGATCGAAGTTTAGGGAGAGTTTCAGGTCAATTTGACAAAGCGTTGACCAAAGTCAACGCTGGTCAATTCTGCGCTGGAAACCCTAGAACAGACTGAAACCCTAGCTGCTGCTTTTTCCCATGTGTGAGTGAAGAGGAGCCTCCAAGATGATGATTGAACCAATCAGATGCAGAGAGAGAATGTGTAATGAGTGATGGTGAAAATGACCTCCAACGTTGACCTATATATATCCATCAGTGAGGGTGTGTACACATCTGTTGGGGCTTCAAGCCTACATTACAATTCTGGCTGACCTTGCACATAGGTGGAATTAATTCAAAATAAATGTTCTGCTCATCGAATCAAGATGATCTTTAGATCGATCTTGCACCTCTCCGAAAGAGGAATTCAATAAAAATATTGGCATCTTCATTTGAGCATCACAACATGGAGTTTGGACCAAGTTGTCCAAAATTAACACTCCCTCTCAACTAGGGAGAACTCCATCCACCTGTGCCATCCAAACTTTGTGCGTCATCCCGCCGTAACTTGCTCTGCTTCTTTATTTCAGAACAAAAAGGTGAGTCACAAAGACATCACTCTCGACTGACAAATTCAGCTCAGAGGTCCGAAACCTCTATAGGACTCAAAGGAGTCACATACCAACCCGAAGTTGGCTTAACTGACCCAAAGTCAGTTGGAGGTCCGAAACCTCACTAGACTTGATCCTAGATCAAGTGGTTGGACACATGCCATCCTAGACATAGAGTACGACAATCTCCGATGCGTCCATCGGTCTTTGCTACTGGTCTCTAGCTTTTCCCACCTCACTGGCCAAATGAGAGGTACTTCCCATGAGTTTGGGATTCTATGGGTAAGATGCATGCGGGGCATAGATCAGAGAGAGGTGAACCAACTCAATATCATAACGGTGGGGCAAAAGCACACCAACAAGGTTCGGCAAGCCTAGCTCTGTGGTTGCTTATAGTTTCAAGAAGCTATCCCCAAAGCCCCCTGGAGCTCCCAGAGCTCATCGTCCAACAAGACCCTCAGCATAGGGTCGTTCCACGATTCCAAGATTCTCATGGAAGGTTAGGAACTTGACCTTCCCCAAGGGCTTTGTGAGAATATCCGTGACCTGCTCATCAATTCCTATATGATCGAGCCTTATGACACCTCGCTGTACCATATCCCGGATAAAGTGGTACCTGATATCAATATGCTTGGATCGATAGTGGAACACAGGATTCTCTGACAAACGAATCCTTCTCTGGTTATCACAAAGGATAACGGTGGTATCTAGCACATGCCCGAACAACTCACTAAAGAGCTTTCGCAACCAAACTGCTTCACAACAGGCCATACTTGTTGCAATGTATTCGGCCTCAGCGGTGCTCAAAGCCATCGATTTTTGCTCCCTGCTCATCCAAGATATCAAAGCAGACCCAAGTGTGAAGCAGCATCCACATGTGCTCTTGCGATCCACCACACTGCCAGCCTAATCGACATCAGTATATCCATGGAGTCTCAAACTCCAGGTAGTGTATCTCAACCCATGGTTTATTGTGCCCTGAAGATATCTCAACAGATTCTTGGCACCAACCCAGTGAATGTGATGAGGATCAACCATGTGTTGACTCAAAGTGTTCACTGCAAAACATACGTTCGGACGGGTGTTCACTAAGAACATCGGGGCCCCTATGAGTTGATGATAATTAGTAGGATTTGCTAGCAAGGGCCCAACAACGCTTCCACTAAACTTCTTAAAGTTGAGCTCCATCGGTGTCGACACAGACTTATAGTCCACCATTCCAAATCTTTCCAGCAACTTCACAATATATTTTCCTTGAGAAAGGAAAATCTCGCTAGGTCTCTGCCAGACCTCCAGGCCTAGGAAGTAATGCATCAGTCCTAGGTCCTTCATCTTGAACTCAAAGCGAGCTCCCTCTTGCATTGATGAATGAGAGGGTCAACACTTGTCAGGAAGAGATCGTCCACATAGAGCACCAGAATGACAGGCTTTTCTCTATCAACATTGAAGTAAAGGTTTGGATCAACATTACTACGAGTGAAGCCCAGCTTCATCAAGTTGCTATCTATCATCTTGTACCAAGCTCTGGGGGCTTGCTTCAACCCATAGAGGGCTTTCGTCAACCTACATACATGGGTGTCTCTATCCTAGACTTCGAACCTTAGAAGTTGCTCCACATACACCTCTTCCTTTATCGAACCATGCAGAAAGGCAGTCTTCACATCCATCTGATGAAGATTCCATCCTTGCGTAGCAGCAAGGGCCATGATAGATCGGATGGTTGTATATCGGGCCACAGGTGCAAATATATCATCATAGTCTACGCCTTCCTTTTGAGAGAAGCCTCGGGCAATGAATCTTGCCTTGAACTTTTCACTGCTACCATCAGATCCATGCTTGATCTTATAGAGCCATTTCGAGGTGACAACAGCTTTGTCCTCCGGTCTCGGAACCACATCCCAGACATCATTTTTCATAATGGACTCGTGCATAGCATCCTTCCAGACTTGATGCTTTATGGCTTCTTCAAAAGATCCAGGCTCAGATTGTACGATTGTACTCATGGTTGCTAGATACCCTTGGTATCTATTCGACTTCTTGCTTTCACGGAATGTCCCCCTTGGGGCCATATGTCTCTCGGCATCTTCGAGAGTATCCTGGAGCCATGAGGGTCTTCTCTTCATTGAAGGAGGTGGATCAATGGGGTCTATCGGTCCTTCAACATCAGGCATCATCTCATCCTTTGGTTCTTCCTGATTCCCAGACCTTTCTTCATGATCTTCCTTAGAGTTTGGAAGATTTATCACTTTCCTGAGGGAAGCATCTCCATCAAAGGTAACATCGTGGCAAATCTCCACTTCTCTTTAACCAGGCACATAGGCTCTATAAGCCTTCGAAGTTTCTCTGTAGCGCCCAAACATTCCCTTTTTCCCAAAAGCATCGAGCTTGCTCCTCTTCTCTTTTGGCACATGAAAATAAATGGGACAACCAAAAAATCTAAAATGAGAGACGTCAGGTTTCTTACCAGAGAAAACCTCTTCGGGAGTTTTGGAGTCCAGAGCGGAATGCGGGCATCGATTTTCTATGTACACAACAGTGTTCGCAACTTCTCCCCACAGAAACTTCAGAAGACCTTGGTCACATAGCATGGCTCGGGCAACTTCCACAATGGTTTTGTTCTTTCTTTCACTAACGCCATTTTGCTCAGGAGTATATACAGTTGTGGTCTCCCTCTTGATGCCAGCTTCTCTGCAAAGTTATTGAACTCGTTCGTCTCATATTCAGTGCCATTGTCGGTCCTCAATATCTTGATCTTCTTCCCTGTTTGATTTTCCACCAAGGCTTTGAAAGTACGAAACCACATGAAAGCCTCATCCTTCTTCTTCAAGAAATATATCCAGGTTTTGCGAGAGAAGTCATCTATAAACGTAATATAATAAGAACATCTTCCCAAGGATGTCACAGGTAGCATACCATACAAATCAGAATGTATCAATTGCAAGACATCAGATGTATTTGTGACACTTGAGGGGAAAGGTCCCCTTGTATGCTTTCCTTCGGCAGAATCCTGACATACACCTTCATGATCATTTTTGAATTCGGGCATCCTTGTCACCACCTTCCTTGCTTCGGGAAGGGCTTTGTAATGAAGGTGTCCAAACCTTCGGTGCCATAGTTAGGTTTGACAGATAGTATCACATGTCATAGCCCCCAGTGGGCTTCCTCCAACCTGGTAGAGTGTATCAACTCTAAACCCAATCGTGATAGCTTCCTTGAAACTCTTCTTCCAGATGCGTACCTTCCCATCGACGAATGCCACATTGAAACCTTTGTCTTCCATGGCCGAAATAGACACAAGGTTCTTCTTCAAATCAGGTACATATAGTACATCTTGCAAGCAAAGGACTTGACCTTGAGATAAGTGGAGGGTCACAGTCCCTGTCTGTTAAAATTGGACAACTTGGTCCAAACTCCATGTTGTGATGCTCAGATTAAAATACTGATATTTTTGTTGGATTCCTCTTTCAGAGAGGTGTAAAATCCATATAAAATATATCTTAATCCGATGAGCAGAACATTTATTTTGAATTTATTATTTATAATAAATTATATGTGCAGGTCGGCCTTAATGTTTTGCACCCCCAGCGGATGTGTCACACACCTCAATGATGGATATAAATACAGTCAAAGTTGGAGAGCATTACACACCAACTCATCACACATCTTCTTCTCTCATCTGATTTAGTATGAGCTCCTTGGAGGACGATTTCAGCTCACACGTGGGAGGAAGGACGAATCTGTATGGCCAAGAGGAAGGATGAAATTTCTGCAGCTAGGGTTTCCAAGGAAGTTTGACCAGCGTTGACTTTGGTCAACGCATGGTCCAAAAGGGCTGAAAATTGTTGGAGACTTCGATTTTAGGAGGCCGTACACATTGGCACAAAAACCGAGGTCAAAAGGTTGACCGAAGTTGGAGCTGCATTGACTTTTATGTTGCTGCCCTGCGTTGACTTTTCTGGACAGCGTTGACTTTTCTGGAGTTGACTTGTGTTGACTTGGTGACTGATTTGAGGATTGTTGTGACACATTCTGGGTTGGTTGATCAAGGAGACTTTGCTGGTTGAAGCATCCTGTTGACCGTCGTAACGCACCATCACATTTTTCCTGTTTCTGGTTTGTCTTCCATAGATCCACTGGTATGTTCTATCAGCATTTTACTTAACTGTTTGGGTGATCGCTGTAATAAAAGTAAAGTTGCATCAAGCATAGAACATCTACAAAAATTTACATGGTATCAAAGCTGAGGTGAAGACAAGCCCTAACTTTAGCAATCACCATCTAAGAAAATGGGTTCCACAAGTTATGAATTCAAGGAGAATGACACGCTGACTGGAAGGGATGACTTCCATGCTTGGAAGATGATATTAGATCTCAAATTGGAAGACCATGATCTCATGGACCATGTACTGGGTAAGATACAAGAACCTCCATCCAATGCTACTGCTGCTGCTAAAAACAAGTATAAGAAGGGGGAGATCAAAGCAAAGCTGATGATCAGGGAATCCATACATAAAAGTTTGGTTGCCTACATATCTGAGCTAGGCACATCCAAGGAGATGTATGATAAATTGATCCTTATGTTCAAAGTAAACAATGTAAACCAAGTGCTATTCCTCAAGAATCAATTGAAGAATCTAAAGAAAGGTCGGGATGAGTCTGTTCAAGCATACTTTCTAAAATTGACCGAAATCAGGAACAATCTGCTGGCTATTGGGGAGACAATAGCCGATCATGAGATGTTACTCATCGCACTTGGAGGACTCCCATATGAATGGCAAGTATTCACCACTACCATTCTCAATAATAATACGATTCCCAACTTTGACGAGCTACTGTCTAGATGTATGCAAGAAGAGACAAGAATGAAGGAATTCGAAAATGACAGAAATGCTGCCTATGCTGCTCATTCTAGAAAGAAGAACTCTGGTGGTCCTAAGAACAAAGGAAGAACAAGGGCCCAAGGAAAGAAGGGTAAGGGTTTCACTTGTCATAGGCCTGGTCACTATGCTAGAGAATGTCCCTTCAAGAAGGATTCTCCCGATAGTGATGACAACAACAACAACCGGAGGAATGGGAATCAAAGAAACGACAGATCCAAAGGAAAGAGGAAGGCTCCCTCTGGTGGAAACAATCAACCTTCTAAAAGGTCTAGAAACTCCAGGTATGAGGAGTCTAATGCCGTTGATAAAAGAAATGAGTATATTCTTGTATCTGCTCTCTCTGCTACATCTCCGCCCGACACTATGGATGTCTGGCTAATCGATAGTGGTGCCTCAAGACACATCACTGGATTCAAGGAAGCACTCTCTGACATGGTTGAGAAGGATACTAATCTAGAAATTATCCTTGGAGATAATGCCACATATCCCGTGAAAGGGACATGGACTGTGACCCTCCACTTGTCTCAAGGACAAGTCCTACATTTACAAGATGTACTCTATGTACCAAACTTGAAGAAGAACCTTGTGTCTATATCAGCCATGGAAGACAAAGGATTCAATGTAACATTCACTGATGGAAAGGTGCTAATGTGGAAGAAGAGCTTCAAGGAAGCTATCTTGATTGGGTTTAGAGTTGGCACACTCTACCAGGTTGGAGGAAGTCCGCTGGGAGCTATGACATGTGATACTATCCGACAAACCGAACTATGGCACCGAAGGTTTGGACACCTTCATTACAAGGCCCTTCCCGAAGCAAGGAAGGTGGTGACAGGGATGCCCGACTTTGGAAATAATCATGAAGGTGTATGTAAGGGCTGTGCCGAAGGAAAGCATACAAGGGGACCTTTCCCCTCAAGTGTCACAAAGACATCTGATATTTTGCAACTGGTCCATTCTGATCTATCTGGTATGTTTCCCGTGACATCCCTGGGAGGATGTTCTTACTACATGACATTCACCGATGACTTCTCTCGCAAAACCTGGATATACTTCTTGAAGAAGAAGGATGAGGCTTTCATGTGGTTCCGTACCTTCAAAGCCTTGGTGGAAAATATGACCGGAAAGAAGATCAAGATTTTGAGGACTGACAATGGCACCGAATATGAGTCAAATGAGTTCAAAGACTTTTGCAGAGAAGCTGGCATTAAGAGGGAGACTACTACTGCATATACTCCTGAGCAGAATGGTGTTGCTGAACGCAAGAACAGGACTATTGTGGAAGCTGCCCGTGCCATGCTATGTGACCAGGGTCTACCGAAGTTTCTGTGGGGAGAAGCTGCAAATACTGCTGTATACATTCAAAACCGATGCCCTCATTCCGCTTTGGACTCCAAAACTCCCGAAGAGGTTTTCTCTGGTAAGAAACCCGATGTCTCACATTTTAGAATTTTTGGATGTCCTGTCTATTTTCATGTGCCGAAAGAAAAGAGAAGTAAGCTGGATGCTACTGGGAAGAAAGGAATGTTTGTGGGCTATAGTGAGACTTCTAAGGCATATAGAGTCTATGTACCTGGTCAAAGGGAAGTAGAGATAAGCCATGATGTCACTTTTGACGAAGATGTTTCCCTGAAGAAAGTAGTAGATCTTCCAAGATCTGAAGAAAATCATGAAGAAAGGCCTGGAAATCAAGAAGAACCGCAGGATGAGACAATGCCTGATATTGAAGGACCAATGGACCTTATTGATCCATCTCCTTCACTGGGAAAGAGACCATCATGGCTCAGGGACACCCTCGAAGATGCTGAGGGTCATGCTGCCCCAAGGGGGACATTCCGAGAAAGCAAGAAGAGTGTAGATACCAAGGGTATCTAGCTGCCATGAGTACTATTGTACAATCTGAACTTGGATATTTTGAGGAAGCTGTAAAGCATCAAGTCTGGAAGGATGCTATGCACGAAGAATATGAGTCCATAATGAAGAATGATGTCTGGGATGTGGTCCCGAGGCCGAAGGACAAATCAGTTGTCACCGCGAAATGGCTCTACAAGATCAAACATGGATCTGATGGGAGTGCTGAAAAGTTCAAGGCAAGATTTGTTGCCCGTGGCTTCTCTCAAAAGGAAGGAATAGATTATGATGACATATTTGCACCTGTGGCACGATATACCACCATTCGATCAATCATAGCCCTTGCTGCTACGCAAGGATGGAGTCTTCATTAGATGGATGTCAAGACCGCTTTTCTGCATGGTGCAATAAAAGAAGAGGTGTATGTAGAACAACCTCTGGGATTTGAAGTTCAGGATCGAGACACTCATGTCTGCAGGTTGAAGAAAGCCCTCTATGGGTTAAAGCAAGCACCCATAGCTTGGTACGAGAGGATGGATAGTTACTTGATGAAGCTGGGCTTCACTCGAAGTAATGTTGATCTGAACCTTTACTTCAAGGTTGTACAGGGGAAGCCTCTCATTCTAGTGCTATATGTGGATGACCTCTTCCTGACAGGTGCTGACCCTCTCATTCATCAATGTAAGAGGGAGCTCGTTGCTGAGTTCGAGATGAAGGACCTAGGACTGATGCACTACTTCCTAGGCCTGGAGGTCTGGCAGAGACCTGGAGAGATTTTCCTTTCTCAAGGAAAATACATTGTGAAACTTCTAGAGAGATTTGGTATGGTGGACTGCAAGACCGTGTCAACACCGATGGAACTCAACTTCAAGAAGTTGAGTGGCAGCGCTGCTGGGCCCATCTTGGCCAATCCTACTGAGTATCGTCAACTCGTAGGAGCTTTGATGTTCTTAGTGAACACCCGTCCAGATATATGTTTTGCAGTGAACACTTTGAGTCAACAGATGGTTGAGCCTCATCACTTTCACTGGGTTGGTGCCAAGAATCTTCGGAGATATCTTCGGGGCACGATAAACCATGGGCTGAGATACACTGCCGGGAGTGTGACACTCCGTGGATATACTGATGCCGATTGGGCTGGCAGTGTGGTGGATCGTAAGAGCACATCGGGATGCTGCTTCAATCTTGGTTCTGCTTCGATTTCATGGATGAGTAGGAAGCAGAAGTCGGTGGCTTTGAGCACCGCAGAGGCCGAATACATTGCAACAAGTATGGCCTGTTGTGAAGCAGTTTGGTTGCGAAAGCTCTTTAGTGAGCTGTTTGGACATGTGCTAGATACCACTGTGATACTCTGTGATAACCAGAGTGGGATTCGTATGACTGAGAATCCCGTGTTCCACGACCGATCCAAGCATATTGATATCAGGTACCACTTTATCCGGGATATGGTACAGCGAGGCGCCGTAAGGCTCGATCATATAGGAACTGATGAGCAGGTCGCGGATATTCTCACTAAGCCCCTGGGGAAGGTCAAGTTCCTAACCTTCCGTGAGAGTCTTGGTGTCGTGGAAACACCCTATGATGTGGGTCCTGTTGGACGATGAGCTCTGGGAGCTCTGGGGGGCTTTGGGGATAGCTTGAGTTATGGGCACCACAAGGCTAGCTTTACAAACCTTTGCTCTGTACTTGGACCCCATCACAGGGATTTTGACAAGTTCACCTCAGTCATCCTGCCCCGTATGCATCCTACCCATTGAGTTCAGGGCTCATGGGAAGTACCTCTCATTTGGCCAATGAGGTGGGAAAAGCTAGAGACTAGTAGCAAATACTAATGGACGCATCAGAGATTGTCGTACTTTCTATCTAGGATGGCACGGCCCTTCCAAACAATCCGGGGATCAACACAGCAGAGCTAGTTTCACAAGATCGACTTCGAAAGTCGATGAACCAACTTCAAGTTGGTTGGAGACTTTTGTGAGTTTGATAGAGGTTTCGACTCTGCAATGGTTATATCACCTGTGGATGATGTCTTTGGTGGACTCACCTACTGCTCAAATAAAGAGGCCAGAAAAGCAAGTTACGGCGGGATGACGCATGATGTTTGATTGCACTGATGGATGGAGTTCTCCCTAGTTGACAGGGAGTGTTAAAATTGGACAACTAGGTCCAAACTCCATGTTGTGATGCTCAGATTAAGATGCTAATATTTTTGTTGGATTCCTCTTTCGGAGAGGTGTAAAATCCATATAAATATATCTTAATCCGATGAGCAGAACATTTATTTTGAATTTATTATTTATAATAAATTATATGTGCAGGTCGGCCTTAATGTTTTGCACCCCCAGCAGATGTGTCACACACCTCAATGATGGATATAAATACAGTCAAAGTTGGAGAGCATTACACACCAACTCATCACACATCTTCTTCTCTCATCTGATTTAGTACGAGCTCCTTGGAGGACGATTTCAGCTCACACGTGGGAGGAAGGAGGAATCTGTACGGCCAAGAGGAAGGACGAAATTTCTGCAGCTAGGGTTTCCAAGGAAGTTTGACCAGTGTTGACTTTGGTCAACGCATGGTCCAAAAGGGCTGAAAATTGTTGGAGACTTTGATTTTAGGAGGCCGTACACATTGGGACAAAAACCGAGGTCAAAAGGTTGACCGAAGTTGGAGCTGCGTTGACTTTTATGTTGCTGCCCTGCGTTGACTTTTCTGGACAACGTTGACTGGGTGACTGATTTGAGGATTGTTGTGACACATTCTGGGTTGGCTGATCAAGGAGACTTTGCTGGTTGAAGCATCCTGTTGACCGCCGTAACGCACCATCACATTTTTCCTGTTTCTGGTTTGTCTTCTATAGATCCACTGGTATGTTCTATTAGCATTTTACTTAACTGTTTGGGTGATTGCTGTAATAAAAGTAAAGTTGCATCAAGCATAGAACATCTACAAAAATTTACACTGTCCCTTTCACGGGATATGTGGCATTATCTCCAAGGATAATTTTCAGATTAGTATCGTTCTCAACCAAAATCAGAAAGTGCTTCCTTAAATGTAGTGAGGTGCCTTGAGGCACCACTATCAATCAACCAGACATCCATAGTGTCGGGTGGAGATGCAGCAGAGAGGGCGGATACAAGAATGAATTCATTTATTTTATCATCAACAAGATTAGATTCCTCATACCTAGAATTTCTTGACCTTTTGAAAGGTTGCCCATTTCCATTGCGACCAGAGGGAGCCTTCCTCTTTCCTTTGAACTTGTTGTTCCTTTGATTGCCATTCTTCCTGTTGTTGTTGTTGTTGTCATCATCCCCGAGAGAATCCTTCTTATTAGGGCATTCTCTAGTATAGTGGCCGGTCTTGTTACATGTGTATCATCTACCTTTCTTTCCTTAGGCCCCTGCTCTTCCATGGTTCCTTGGACCACCATTGTTCTTATTCTTAGCATGAGCGGTGAAGGCAGCATTACCTTCATTTTCATATTCCATCATTCTTGTTCCCTCTTGAGTGCATCTCGACAATACTTCGTCAAAATCAGGAATAATATTGTTATTGAGAATGGTAGTAATGAATACATGCCATTCGGAGGAGAGACCTCCAAGTGTAGTGAGAACCATTTCTCGATCAGCTATTGTCTCCATAATGGCCAAAAGATTATTCCTGATTTCGGTCAATTTCAGAAAATAGGATTGAACGGATTCATCCTTGCTTTTCTTAAGATTCTTTAATTGGTTCTTAAAGAAAAGGACTTGATTTTCATTGTTGGCCCTGAACATATTGACCAACTTATCATACATTTCCTTGGATGTGTGCAGCTCAGAGATGTAGGCAACCATACTCTTATGGATGGAATCTCGGATGATCAGCTTTGCTTTGATTTCCCCCTTCTTATACTTTGACTTGGTGGCAGCAGGTGCAGATGATGGAGGCTCTTGGATTTAACCCTACACATAGTCCATGACATCTTGGTCTTCCAACATTAAATCCAAAGACATCTTCCAGGCATGAAAGTCAACCTTGCCAGTCAACTTGTCATCAACTTTAAAGCCATTATAATTTGAGGTACCCATGGGTCCTTGACAAATGCTCCTTCTTCGACGATTGCTTTTAATACAAACTTGGGCTTTGTCTTCACCTTAGCTCTGATACCATGTAAATTTTCGTAGATGTTCTATATGCTTGATGCAACTTTACTTTTATACTCGATATCAAACAACAATCACATAAACAAGAAAGTAAAATGCTGATAGAACATACCAATAGATCGATGGAAGACAAGCCAAAAATACACTTAACTTGATCAGCAAAATATATGTGTTGTGGTGCGTTACGATGGTCAACAGGATGCTTCAACCAGCAAAGTCTCCTCACGGTCAGCCAACCAAAATGTGTCACACAACCCTCTCGGACAACTTTACAACGGTCAACCCAAAGTCAACAAAAGTCAACGCTGTCTAGTCAACGGGCAACACAAAACAGCAGCAGCAGAAATTCTACGCAGCCAAAGTCAAAGTTAACATCTAGCCTCAGTTTTTGTGCCTAAAAATGCAGATTGAGGAGATCGAAGTTTAGGGAGAGTTTCAGGTCAATTTGACCAAGCGTTGACCAAAGTCAACATTGGTCAATTCTGCGTTGGAAACCCTAGAACAGATCGAAACCCTAGCTGCTGCTTTTTCCCACGTGTGAGTGAAGAGGAGCCTCCAAGATGATGATTGAACCAATCATATGCACAGAGAGAATGTGTGATGAGTGATGGTGAAAATGACCTCCAACATTGATCTATATATATCCATCAGTGAGGGTGTGTGACACATCTGTTGGGGCTTCAAGCCTACATTACAATTCTGGCCGACCTTGCACATAAGTGAATTAATTCAAAATAAATGTTCTGCTCATCAGATCAAGATGATCTTTAGATCGATCTTGCACTTCTCCGAAAGAGGAATCAAATAAAAATATTGGCATCTTCATCTGAGCATCACAACATGGAGTTTGGACCTAGTTCTCCAAAATTAACAATAACAATCCCTGAATACTGCAATAGCCATCTTCTTAAAGTGGTGTTGCAAAGATTTGACTTTGAGTTTCCCAAAAAGGTAGACAATAAGACAAAGCCAAGATATATATCCACCACCAAACGAAGCTCTACTTATGCTGGTTTCATCAACAATTCTATGAAACATTTTTCTTCGAAAGCATTACTTGATTTTCTTGTAGTGGAGGACTCTTTGAGTTCTCCTCTGACAATGCCCATGATAATAAGCGGCCTGATGCATCACCACTAAGTAACTACATCAAGTCACTTGAGAGATAAATTGCTGTAACTGGTTGTTTATGGGCCTTAAGAACCTTCACTAGAATTAGATGATACTCACGCACTGTGATTTCAACATCAAACCTTCAAATGAATCTGATAATTTGCTTCTAGTAGTTGTATCACTCTTGATAGAAGTTGAACCTACACTTTGATTTTCTATATAAACACCTTCCTCAGTTGCATTTACCAGGTGCCAGACCTTAACAACACCACTCCGAAGACCTGTTATATACCAATTTGTCTCCATCCAATCCGAAAAGCTTGAGCTTGTTACTGAGATGGCAAAATTTGAAGGCAATTGTGAAGTATTTACAACAACTAAACAATCACCGTTTATACTCCATACAACAAGCATATTATTTTTAAATTTTAATTTTTGTCATTTTGGTTCTTGGACTATAGTCCATGACTAATTTATAAATTTATAATCCATGGTTTTCTACTTCTAGACTCTTAATTTGAGATTTATATTTAAATTTTAATGAATTGTTTATGTTTAAACTTCTTTATTACATATTATTTTTAAATTTTAATTTTTGTCATTTTGGTTCTTGGACTATAGTCCATGACTAATTTATAAATTTATAATCCATGGTTTTCTACTTCTAGACTCTTAATTTGAGATTTATATTTAAATTTTAATGAATTGTTTATGTTTAAACTTACATCTTTATTAAATTTTAGTACTATTTACTTTTACGCTTTAGCTGCTATTTAAATTTTGAAGTGATTCATCATGCATCAATGATCATAGAATGATTATGTAGATATTAGACAGTAGTAGATTGTAGGTTGTAAGTTGTATGAAACTAATAGTACTTCTTAAGTTATGCAATGATGACGAAATTTGTTTTTGTGATGCACAATTCTCAATGACGATTAGATACTATTGAAATTTGGTTACCGGAGGACAGGTGGTTCCCTAAGGCTTTGATCTTTGGCCTAGGGAAAAGTGTCCAAAAGAATTTAATTTTTCTTCTAAAGTGACTTTATAAAGTTATAAAGCCAAATCTAATTTAAAAGTGACTTTAAGTGATAAAGTTACTAAGTCTAATTTTAAAGTGACTTTAATAAAGTCAATGTGAAATTATAAAGTGAAAAGTGACTTTGGAAATAAATGACTAAGTGGGTCTATATTAAAGTGGGGTGAATTAAAAAATAGAAAGTGAGATTTAAATGAGCATTTAATCTCAGCCCTAGATCTAAAGCTATCTTAGCCATTGGATTTAGGGATTCTCCAAAAGTCACTTAAGGTTAGGTTAAAGGAGGAAAAAGAGAGAAAAGATCATGCATTCTTCATGAGCAAATTGAGAGAAGGAGAAGAAGAGAGCAAAGGAGATTTCTGAGCAGTGAGGAGAAGGAGAACAAAACCTTGGCACACATACTGAGGCAGCACCTCAGCAAATCCGTACAGCAAGGAGAGGCACACAGTTCAAGGCAATTTGGGCACAAGTTTGAAGGCAAAACCGTACAACAGCTGGGGCACGTATTCCAAGGAGGTCGTACAACAATTTTGGCACAGATTTCGAGGATCAGTTTGCTGGTTTTGAGGCACGGTTTTCAAGATAGTCCGTATAGTGAGTCACTGTCCATGTGCACGAAAATCGAGGCAGAAAACAATACATCATTTATTGTTGTTTCTCTACACGCAGTTTGAGGAGGTCGTACAATGGCATTTATTGCTGTTTGCACGCTTTTCAAGGAGGTCATACATTAGCATTTAATGATGTAATTTTTGGGCACGAAATTCAAGGAGGTCGTATAACATTTATTGCTGTTTCTGTTTTGCTATTTGCACATTTTCCGAGGCAGTGGTTAAGCACAGAAAATGAAATAAATTGTATTTGTTACTTGCTGAATTTTTTCTGAGTATTTCTCTCTCACTGTAAAAGATATTTATCAAAAATAAGAAGAGATTTCGAACTGGTTTTCCCCAAGAGTTGTAGGGGGTTTTTCCAGGGTCAAGTTGACAAAAAATTAGTGTGTCAAAATTCTGTGTGTGGTTGATTTATTTTTTCTGCATTTCAGCACTGTGAAATTTCCAGAATTTGTGTTTTCAGAGAATATTTATTTTTTTAGCTTGTTGAATGTATGGCTATGGGAATGGGCATTTAACTTTATGGGAGAAATAAGGAGAAACTGAAAACTAGGGTTGAGAACAGAAATTTCTACATGGTATCAGAGCTATTTTGCTGAAAAGTGCAGTTTGAGACAACAAGAAGAAAAATTACAACAAGCTGATTTTTCACACAGAAAACAGTACCTTCACTACAGCAGTGTCTTTTTCATTTTATTAGGACAACAAGCATGTCTTTGGGCTTGAGGGTGGAGGATAGGTTGGATGGGCATAACAACTACAGTGTATGGAAGGAAAGAATGTAAAGCATCTTTGAGGAGGCAAAAGTCTGGGGTATAATGGTGCATACCCAACAACGCCCTGTTAATGTGCCTGCTGACCCTGTTCAACTGGCAGACTTTAATAAGAAGAATAACAAGGGCAAGGGACTGATTTTGGATGGTATTAAAGACCATGTCGTTCCTCATGTGGGAGGAAAGAGATTTGCTCATGAGATGTAGACAAGCTTGACCAATCTCTACCAGAGTATCAATGAGAATAGGAAAATGGTCCTAAGGGAGAAGCTGAAGACCATTAAGATGGCGAAGACTGATAGTACTACTGGATATCTCACAAAGATCACTAATGTGAGAGATGAGTTGGCAGCAGTTGGAGAGGTCATTCCACCCACTGAGTTGGTGCAGATTGCAGTGAATGGCCTTCCCAATTCATGGTTGAACTTTGCTGATGGGGTTTGTGCACGTGAGACTCTTCCCACTTGGGAGAGGTTCTGGGATGATTGCATACAGAGAGAAATCAGAAAGAGTCAGCTTGGGGCAGGGAAACCTGTTGAACAGGATGAGGATGTAGCATTGTTAGCAGGAGGCAAGAAAGGCAAGGGAGAGAAGCAAGCTTCCACAAGTGTTGGTGGGGGCAAAGGCAAAGGTAAAGGTAAACAGGGGAACATGCAGAAGGACTATTCCAAGGTGAAGTGTTGGAATTGTCAGAGGATGGGACACTATGCAGTTGTGTGTCCGGAGAAGAAGAAGAAGGGGAAGAACTAGAACATGGCAACATCAGCGGAGATAGAGGACTTTACAGATAGCTTTGACCGGGAGTTTGGGTTCATTGCTTGTGAGTCCACTAGTGCAGGATCACCTGCCACGGAGGTTGAGAGGGAGTGTGCATTTCCCTCCACAAGCGGAGCATCTTCAGGGATCTGGTATGTTGACAGTGGGGCTTCACGTCATATGACAGGAGTCCGTGTGTACTTCTCAGAGCTTTCAGAGAGTGGCACTGATATAGAGGTAGTACTCGGAGATGACAACGTTGTTAGAGCAGTTGGTGTGGGGACATTGACATTTGATAGGGAATCCAAACCTCCCTTGAAGGTGTTAGATGTTCTATATGTGCCCGGGATGAGAAAGAACCTCATATCCGTCTCAGGATTGGAGGACAAAGGATATGAGATATTGTTTAGGAGAGGACAGGTGCTGATATATCCCAGGGGCGCTCCAGTTGAGTCAGCTAGAGTGATTGGTGTACGCCATGCAAAGGTGTACAAGTTTGCATTTCAACCCCTTTTGGCATTGAGCAGTAGTACTGACAGCAGAGCTAGCAGTTCAGAGTTGTGTGAGATTTGGCACTGCAGGATGGGGCACATGTATCATGGAGCCTTGAGGACATTGTGGGAGATCACTACAGGTGTGCCAGATTTTAGTACTGATCACATTGATACATGCAGAGGATGTGCTATGGGCAAGTTTGCCAAATCCCCTTTTCCCAGCAGTGACAGCAGAGCGACTGGGATACTTGATTTGATTCATACCGATGTGAGCGGTCGGATGTCTCATGTTTCCTTGAGTGGATATGAGTATTATGTTTTATTCATTGATGATCACTCCAGGAGGACCTGGATTTATTTCTTGGAGACCAAGAGTGAGGTCTTCAAGCGGTTTCAGGAGTTCAGAGCTCTTGTGGAGACTCAGACAGGTCGGAAGATCAAGTCCCTGAGGTCGGACAATGGAGGTGAGTACACCCTTGGTGAGTTTGTTGAGTATTGTGCGGAGGTAGGTATTAGGAGGGAGTTCACAGTTCCTTACAACCCCCAGCGCAACAGGGTTGCGGAGAGGAAGAATAGATCCATTGGAGGGGCTGCCAAAGCCATGCTACATGATCAGGGGTTACCATTGTTTTTGTGGGCAAAGACCTGCAACACTGCTGTATATTTGCAGAACAGGAGTTCGCATCGTGCCTTGGGGCATGTGACTCCAGAGGAGGCTTTTTCTGGGAAGAAGCTTGATATTGGTCATCTTCGTATCTTTCGGTGTATTGCATACTCCTACGTACCCAAGGAGAAGAGGACCAAACTAGAGCCCACTGCAGAGAAGGGTGTCTTTTTGGGCTACAGTGAGACCTCGAAAGCCTTTCGGATTTATATTCCTGCACAGAGGAGAGTTGTTGTGAGGTGGGATGTGAAGTTCGAGGAGGATAGGGCTTTCAGGTCACATGAGTTAGAGTATCTGGATTGGCCAGACCCTCAGGAGCAGCTGAGTCAGGCACAAGGATCTAGTGGGATCAGGAGGTACATCGATTACGGTGTCAGGTCCATCAGTGAGCAGTGGCTCGCAGAGTCAGAGGGGCGGTGCTTCGGGCAGCATGCAGAGCAGTCCGTAGAGCAGTTCACTAGGGAGTCCACTGATGGACAGTTCACACGGTACTTCAGCGTCTACAGGTTCAGGTTCAGGCAGGAGGACAGCAGACAGACAGTCAGGAGTTCAGGCTGCTGATGAGGAGGAGGAGTTTCATTCTTCAGTGGGAGAAGTGTGCTCAGGGAAGAGGAAGCCCAAGTGGCTTCAGGATACCTTGAGAGAGGCCACATCTGTTGCTGGGCTGAAGAGGCTAGTCAAGGAGAACAGACCACCTAAGAGGTTTTGTAGCTATATGGCAATTGTTGCCAACATCGTTGACTCTGAGCCTTCTAGCTATGAGGAGGCAGCTAGCCAGCAGGTCTGGAGAGAGGCCATGTAGGAGGAGTATTCTTCTATCATGAAGAATGATGTTTGAGAGGTGGTGCCGAGGCCTGAGGGCAAATCCGTGGTTACTTCCAGATGGCTTTACAAGGTAAAGCATGCTGCAGATGGCAACATTGAGAAATTCAAGGCAAGGTTTGTGGCTAGAGGGTTCTCCCAGGTAAAGGGAGTAGATTATGAGGAGACCTTCACTCTCGTGGCTCGATATACTTCGATTCGCTCCATCATATCGATAGTAGCAGAGATGGGTTGGAAGATCCACCAGATGGATGTGAAGACTGCATTTCTCAATGGCTTCATAGAGGAGGAGGTGTACATTGAGCAACCACAGGGCTTTGAGGTGCATGGGAAGGAGTCCCATGTGTGCAGACTGAAGAAGGCCCTTTATGGCATGAAGCAAGCTCCTAGAGCTTGGTACTCCAGGATAGATACATACTTGCAGGAGATGGGTTTCACAAAGAGTGACGCAGATCCAAACCTATACTTTATTGTGATAGGTGAGGAGCCTCTCATTCTAGTGCTATATGTGGATGACTTGGTCATTATGGGTGTAGAGAGACTCATAGAGGGCTATAAGAGAGATCTTGCGTCGGAGTTTGAGATGAAGGACATTTGCTTGATGCATTACTTTTTGGGTTTGGAGGTGTGGCAGGAGGAGGGGCATTTCTTCCTGGGGCAGGGGAAGTATATTGTGGACATCCTTGGTAGATTCCACATGGAAGATTGTAGACCCATGTCGACACCGATGATCACCAACTGGAAGAAGCTTCACGCTTCAGATTCCGAGTTGGTGGATTCCACATTTTATAGACAACTGATTGGTTCCTTGATGTATTTGGTCAACACTAGACCAGATATATGTTTTGCAGTCAACACGATGAGCCAGTTCATGTGTGAGCCCAAGAGGGTGCATTGGGTTGCTGCAAAACACATTTTGCGGTACTTGCAGCGAACAATGGATTATGGTCTAGATTATAGGTAGGGAGATGGAGTGAGATTGGTAGGTTACACTGATTCTGATTGGGCAGGTTGTGCTTCTGATAGGAAGAACACTTCAGGGTGCTGTTTTGGGTTGGGTTCGGTAGTGGTGTCGTGGTTCAGCCGAAAGCAACAGTCAGTAGCATTGAGTTCAGCGGAAGCAGAGTACATGGCAGCTAGTCTAGCTAGTTGTGAGGCCATCTGGCTTCGCAAGATGTTGTTTGGCTTATTTGGTAAGCCGTTGAGACCTTTAGTGATATACTGTGATAATCAGAGTTGCATTAAACTCACGGAGAATCCAGTGTTTCATGATAGGTCAAAGCATATTGGCATCAGATATCACTTCATCAGAGACTAAGTTCAGAAGGGAGCTGTGAAGCTTGAGTATATTCCCACTGATGAGCAGGTTGCAGATATTCTTACCAAAGCCTTACCATGGGGCAAGCATGTCTACTTCAGAGACAAGATGGGTGTGGTGAGGAACACCTTCCTTGGTAAGAGGGAGTGTTGAAATTTGGTTACCGGAGGACAGGTGGTTCCCTAAGGCTTTGATCTTTGGCCTGGGGAAAAGTGTCCAAAAGAATTTAATTTTTCTCCTAAAGTGACTTTATAAAGTTATAAAGTCAAATCTAATTTAAAAGTGACTTTAAGTGATAAAGTTACTAAAGTCTAATTTTAAAGTGACTTTAATAAAGTCAATGTAAAATTAGAAAGGGAAAGTGACTTTGGAAATAAATGACTAAGTGGGTCTTTATTAAAGTGGGGTGAATTAAAAAATAGAAAGTGAGATTTAAATGAGCATTTAATCTCAGCCCTAGATCTAAAGCTATCTCAACCATTGGATTTAGGGATTCCCCATAAGTCACTTAGGGTTAGGTTAAAGGAGGAAAATGAGAGAAAAGATCATACATTCTTTCATGAGCAGATTGAGAGGAGAAGAAGAGAGCAAAGGAGATTTCTGAGCAGTGAGGAGAAGGAGAATAGAACCTTGGCACACATACTGAGGCAACACTTCAGGAAATTTGTACAGCAAGGAGAGGCACACAGTTCAAGGCAGTTTGGCCATGAGTTTCAAGGCAAAACCGTACAACAGCTTGGGCACGTATTCCAAGGAGGCTGTACAACAGTTTTGGCACAGATTTCGAGGAGTAGTTTGCTGGTTTTGAGGCATGATTTTCAAGATAGTCCGTATAGTGAGTTGCTGTCCCTGTGCACAGAAACCGAGGCAGAAAATCGTACAACATCTATTGCTGTTTCTTTGCATGCAGTTTAAGGAGGCCGTACAACAACATTTATTGCTGTTTGCACGCTTTTCAAGGAGGCTGTACATCAGCATTTAATCCTGTAATTTCTGGGCACAAAATTCAAGGAGGCCATACAACATTTATTGCTGTTTTTGTTTTGCTGTTTGCACATTTTCCGAGGCGGTGGTTAAGCACGGAAAACGAGATAAGTTGTATTTGTTACTTGCTGAAATTTTCTGAGTATTTCTCTCTCTGTAGAAGATATTTATCAGAAATAAAAAGAGCTTTCACACTGGTTTTCCTCAAGAGTTGTAGGGGGTTTTTCCAGGGTCAAGTTGACCAAAAATCAGCGTGTCAAAATTCTATGTGGCTGATTTATTTTTTTTGAGTTTTTATTTCTGCATTTCAGCACTGTGAAATTTCCAGAATTTGTGTTTTCAGAAAATATTTATGTTTTTAGCTTGTTGAATGCATGGCCATGGGAATGGGCATTTAACTTTATGGGAGAAATAAGGAGAAACTGAAAACCAGGGTTGGGAACATAAATTTCTACAGATACTATTAGACTATTAGTATTTACTATTAGTCTTTTGATTTATCATTTTAGTATTTTATTTATTTTGATTCATGTTTAATTTTAATTTTTTAATAAATAATAAATATAATAAATAGTTGCCGCACTTGTTGTCCCCAACCCGCCGTCCCCTGAAAATTTGGGGGTGTGCTCTAGCCCCCCCGCCCTCCCCCCCCGTCCCCCCAGGGAGTGCAACATAGTTTATAACGTTATTACTCTTCTTCTTATTTATCCACCTAGAGAGTTTTTAGTCCATTATTTTCTATCTTAAAGAAATTTTCTATGGCCACTATGCAAAGGTAAGAAATGCTTGGCTGAATTAAAACAGGACATTTTTTATTCAAGGAAGGAAAATGTGGCATGGCCCTTTTTAGTGTTGCCAAACATGCATAAGCCTTTGTGACAAGTGTATTATCGAAGTCAACCACAACAAGGAGAGATGGAAAACTTTTGCAAGATTTAACATTAGCTTACGTTACCCTTGCTCTCCTACATAAATGCTCTCTCTTCTGTAGCTCACACCAAAGTTGGAGGTTTAATTATTTTTAAGTCATATTGCCTACCTAGCAAAATTGCATGTCCCTTCTTAATTGGAGAGGATTTGAACCCACATTATGTTGAGAAATTAGGGCTTTTATTAAAATTTCTCTTTCATGATAATTACTTGTGATTTCGTTATGCTTTTTTCACTTAGATCTTATCTTCATTAGATTATTGCGTTCTTCATCAAGTCAATTATCAAATGCACAAGAGACACAAATATTTAGGCTAGCAAGCCAAGGCCAAAACCTCTCCTTCTTGGAGAGGAAAAATCGATAATAATTCTTTTTATAGATCTTCAATTGATGAGTACCACGACCATGACACAAACCCTTGACACTAGTATGCCTTCAAGACCCTTGTCACTGCTTTGCTCTTCTAGGTTCCTTATGTTGATCTTCCTTTTCTGCATTGTATTGCACCAGGACTAGAGAACTCGGTCTCTAGTCCAATAGCCCTAGACAATGTGCTGCCCTCCTTGATCTAGTCTCGGTCTCCTAGAGATGTCTTCTCGGCCTTCTTTTCGCACCCTTGATTCCCTTTAGACACCACAAGGGATTATTGCTTCGTGCAAAATCAAGTCATAATATGGAAGAAGCTTTGAAGTTGTTGAATGGCTGTGGTTTGACAAACCCTGCCCAGATTCGAAGGGTCGTCCTTTCCAACCCTCAGTTTTCCTTTGTTAGTGCCAAAAGAATCATACAGCCTAAGCTCACTCTCCTTGGTGCTTTCATGAAGAAAGAGGATATCTTCAAACTATGTATTGGTAGTGCAGGGGTATTTCGTACTAGCAAGGATAAGATAAAATCCGCAATTTCACTTTTGCAGCGGTTGGGTGTTGACGGTCCAGCATTATCGGAGTTAGTGGTGAGGCAGCCTAGGTTGTTCTCGACTTCAGAGGAAAAGGTTGTGGAGTAATTTAAACAGGTCGAGAGTTTGGGGATGAAGAAGGGATCAAAGCAGTTTGCGGTTGCCATGCGTGCGATGTTGGGGTTAGCGAAAGAACACATAGATACAAGGCCACAGTATTTGAGAAGTTTAGGATTCTCGGAAAAACATATGCCAGAGATATCAAGGCGGAATCTAAATATTCTGGCGTATTCAGAAGAAAATTTGAAAGGTCATATGGATTTTCTGGTCAAATCTGCAGGTTTTACATTGGCTGATTTTTTGAAGTATCCAGGTGTGTTTGGATACAGTTTGGAGAAAAGAATAATTCCTCCGTATAGAGTAATGGAGGCATTAAAGACCATGCAAGTGTTGAAAAAACATTCACAAAGACTCAAATGTGAGAATTCGCGTTGTTTGGAATTTCAATATGACTTTTTCATTATATTGTTTTTTTTTGGCGAGACAACCCACTCTAGAGAAGCTATATGGTTTATTTGGCAATTGAATGGTTAAAAAAACGATGCTTTAAATGCCAAAGTCATATAGCCACTAGTTAACATTTATGAGAAGCATTTTTGACAAAGTTCCTTTGTTCTTTTCAATTCAGGGTAAACTCACACTCATTCTTGGCCCATTGTCTTTTTTTGCATAATGATACACCTTATACTGCCCATTGTTATGGACTGGTCTTCGTAAAAAAGCACAAAATTGGTTAACTGAAAAATATACAAAATATTCAAACTTTGATTAAACAATTGTTATCAGTACTGGACTTGTCTCTGTAAAAAAGCACAACAAATGGTTAACCTAAAAATATATAAAATATTCAAACTTTGATTAAAAAAATATATATACATTTACATCCATGGGAATCCAAACTATTAGAAACGAATATGCAAAGGTCCTAACAGGATCAGGATGGGTTCTGAACCAGTGCAGACCAAAATTGGTTTGAGTGGCCAGTTCGAAGGAGGAAACCCCTGAACTGGCCTGACTGGTCCGCTTAGCGACCTCTGTTCTTGCTCTGATAACATTTCCAGCATCAGAAATATAAATAACAGATATTGATGGATACCGATTTGTGATTAAAGCAAGAAATTTTGTTCTGTCGTGAACTCTTGCATTTAGATAGGCAGTTTGCTATTTTATTGAGCAGAGTTTGGACTGTCTCTGAAGGGATGCTTTTCTCATCAACAAAGTCCTCATCCTTACAAAGAAAACAAAGAATACTGTGAATTATAATTTATTTGTTATCAAAATATTCAGAGATGTTGTTAAATGAATAGTCCAGTTGCACCATAACATGCTTTCTTTCCTTTGTTCTATGAGACAGTTTATGACTTTACCAAGATATTGCAGATTTCTTGTCTTTTAAGAAATTTGAAAGTGGTCTAGTACGTATTTTGTTTGAATGGGTTGATGCTTGCCCCCATCATTCTGCATATACCTTGACTTTTATCTATGGCATCTAATGTTTTGATATGATCTATTTGACTATGTAATTTTTTTTATTGTTTTTTTTTTGTTGATTTTGTGGGCAAGAAAAGATGAGATAGAGCTTTATTTTCTATAAAATTTCTGAGTTTCTCCTTTTTAAGTTTTTTTATGGGACGTTTCTTCTTTCTATTACAACCTCGTCAAATTTTGGAGCAGTTGTAAGGATATAGTGGATGGTTTGATATATATATATGTAATTGCTATGATTTCAATACTCTTTTTATTGTTGATAGCGTTAGAGATGTTAGGAGACTTTGTTCAAGGCAAGGAGGTTGTTGGAATTAGGTTTCAGGGTACATAGTATGGGTGAATCTAGCAAAAGTAGACTTGGCTTTGGAATCTAACCCGTTTCTGAACTACAATTGCAATCCTCAATGGTTTAGAAACTAGATAAACTAAAGGTGCTCAAATGAGCTCCAAGTTCCATTTGGCCAAATAGAGGGACCCCAGGGCCCAAGCTACTTTTTTTTAGGTGCTTAAGTGTATGACAACCAATGGCATAAAATATTTTTGCCTTCAACATTGACATGGGTAGGCTAGTAAGGCACCAAGAGAGTCACAAATTTCTTGAACAATATAAACATGATTTTACAACTCAAATTGGGTTGTGCAAGGATATAAATTATTGTGATCTCAAAATCACCTTGAAAGAATCAAGATTGCTATTCATAGCATGGTAGATCATAAGGTCTCAAGAACGAATGGATGAGCTACCTTGCCATGGAATTGAACTGCAGATAGCATGGCCATTCATCAGCAAGCAAGAGAAATTGTGAGTGACAGAAAGGAAAGTGAACTTTATAATCTGTGTAAGGTGCTTCAGAATCAAATCTGCTATTAGTTTTAATGGATTAATGCTTATTGTATGGCTGAAGTTGCCTCTGGCAATAACATGAACTGTATTATATATTAGGAACACTGCCAGTCTCTACTAGATAGTAGAACACCGCCAGTTGGAATTTTTGAAATCCCATATTTCTAAGTTGTACCCGATTTACATATTTGTAAGCTGTAAAAGTTGTTTTCCTTAGCAAAAGAAGAGACTTGCATTGCATTGAAAAAACATTCACAAAGACTCAAATGTGAGAATTCGGGTTGTTTGGAATTTCAATATGACTTTTTCATTATATTGTTTTTTTTTGGCGAGACAACCCACTCTAGAGAAGCTATATGGTTTATTTGGCAATTGAATGGTTAAAAAAATGATGCTTTAAATGCCAAAGTCATATAGCCACTAGTTAACACTTCTGAGAAGCATTTTTGACAAAGTTCCTTTGTTCTTTTCAATTCAGGGTAAACTCACCCTCGTTCTTGGCCCATTGTCTTTATTTGCATAATGATACACCTTATACTGCCCATTGTTATGGAATGGTCTTCATAAAAAAGCACAAAATTGGTTAACCGAAAAATATATAAAATATTCAAACTTTGATTTAAAAAATTGTTATCAGTACTGGACTTGTCTCTGTAAAAAAGCACAACAAATGGTTAACCTAAAAATATATAAAATATTCAAACTTTGATTAAGAAAAGATATATACATTTACATTCATGGGAATTCAAACTATTAGAAACGAATAAGCAAAGGTCCCAATAGGATCAGGATGGGTTCTGAACCAGTGCAGACCAAAATTGGTTTGAGTGGCCAGTTCAAAGAAGGAAACCCCGGAACTGGCCTGACTGGTCTGCTTAGCCACCTCTGTTCTTGCTCTGATAACATTTCCGGCATCAGAAATACAAATGACAGATATTGATGGATACTGATTTATGATTAAAGCAAGAAATTTTGTTCTGTCGTGAACTCTTGCATTTAGATAGGCAGTTTGCTATTTTATTGAGCAGAGTTTGGACTGTCTCTGAAGGGATGCTTTTCTCATCAACAAAGTCCTCATCCTTACAAAGAAAGCAAAGAATACTGTGAATTATTTGTTCTCAAAATATTCAGAGATGTTGTTAAATGAATAGTCCAGTTGCACTATAACATGCTTTCTTTCCTTTGTTCTATGGGACAGTTTATGACTTTACCAAGATATTGCAGATTTCTTGTCTTTTAAGAAACTTGAAAGTGGTCTAGCACGTATTTTGTTTGAATGGGTTGATGATTGCCCCCATCATTCTGCATATACCTTGACTTTTATCTATGGCATCTAATGTTTTGATATGATCTATTTGACTATGTAATTTTTTTATTGTTTTTTTTTGTTGATTTTGTGGGCAAGAAAAGATGAGATAGAGCTTTATTTTCTATAAAATTTCTAAGTTTTTTTATTGGATGTTTCTTCTTTTTTATTACAACCTCATCAACTTTTGGAGCAGTTGTAAGGATATAGTGGATGGTTTGATATATATATATATATATGTAATTGCTATGATTTCAATACTCTTTTTATTGTTGATAGTGTAAGAGATGTTAGGAGACTTTGTTCAAGGCAAGGAGGTTGTTGGAATTAGGTTTCAGGGTACATAGTATGGGTGAATCTAGCAAAAGTAGACTTGGCTTTGGAATCTAACCCGTTTCTGAATTACAATTGCAATCCTCAATGTTTTAGAAGCTAGATAAACTAAAGGTGCTCAAATGAGCTCCAAGTTCCATTTTGCCAAATAGAGGGACCCCAAGCTACTTTTTTTTAGGTGCTTAAGTGTATGACAACCAATGGCATAAAATATTTTTGCCTTCAACATTGACATGGGTAGGCTAGTAAGGCACCAAGAGAGTCACAAATTTCTTGAACAATATAAACATGATTTTACAACTCAAATTGGGTTGTGCAAGGATATAAATTATTGTGATCTCAAAATCACCTTGAAAGAATCAAGATTGCTATTCATAGCATGGTAGATCATAAGGTCTCAAGAACGAATGAATGAGCTACCTTGTGAATTTGATAAAGCTTTGTGGGTCCTCATTAACCCCACACTTCTTAGAGTTTACAATGAAGAGTTTTGAGTCGACAATTGAGGCACTATGATTAATTGAGAGAGCATCAAATTGATCCCTATAATTGGTCATATTGAATTGGCCTCCATTTGGAGACTAATCATCTTACTAAAAGTGGCTCATTGAATTATTGCTAAAGCCCTAGCTTGAGAATGAAATTTATTTCAATAGCTTTTTGGAGAGTTGCATTGATTTACATCGTTGACATTTCACACGACCTATATTCAATCATCATCATCATTAATGATTGCTACAGAGTTCCTATTGCTAGTTTAGAGATGTTATAGATAATTCCAAAGAACATACTTTTGGGCACTTCACACTTTATCAAATTGAGATTATTATAGTGGGATTTAGTTTTCAAATTTTGGTTGTAGATTGGGAAAGGAAGGAATGGGTGAGAACCAATGGTCAAGAAATCATATTAATGAAATTAGACATTGAAAATTATTATGACAATGTTGAGTGGCATTTCATATTATAGGCTTAGAGCCCAAGTTTATCGAAGTAGTCTCCACCCTATTTGTTGATGCATCAACTAGAATATCATTGAACAAGTCTACCTAAGCCTTTAGTCATTATAAATCTATTAAACAAGCTTTGCTCATTAGCCCCTCACTCTATTTGTTGGTAGTTGATGCCTTCGACTATCTAATAGAACATAGAATTAGTTGCATGTGTCATGTTTGAGGGATTTTTTCCAAATAAGGTTAACGATTAATCAATGGTCATTTGTTGTTTGCTACATTATCACAATTCAATTGAATGAGGACATTGTGAAATGAAAAATGGACCCCATCTATGAATTTTATGATGCTCCTTGTGCTAAGATTAAATCGATTTTTTTGTTATTGCTATATCACTTAAGGTTTTCCTCCTTGGTCAACCTAATACGAATGGTCTATGGTTTGATGAAGAGTAATTTTTCGATTCATGGGGACCCATTTTGGCTTGCAAACTTATGTAGTTGATGTGGAATTATGTGTTGGCCAAAATGATTAATTTAGATTATTGGCAAACCCAATCCTTGAACCTTGTTTCCAAGTTTCAAGTTTGTTCTTAAGTTTTGGTTGCCACCATGGTTTATTAATCTTCTTCTTATTTATCCTCCTAGAGAGTTTTTAGTCCATCATTTCTATCTTAAGAAAATTTCTATGGCCACTATGCAAAGGTAAGAAAGGCTTGGCTGACGTAAAACAAGACATTTTTTATTCAAGGAAGGAGAATGTGGCATGGCCCTTTTTAGTGTTTCCAAACATGACATAAGCCTTTGTGACAAGTGTATTATCAAAGTCAACCACAACAAGGAGAGATGGAAAACTTTTGCAAGATTTAACATTATCTTACGTTACCCTTGCTCTCCTACATCAATGCTCTCTCTTTTGTAGCTCACACCAAAGTTGGAGGTTCAACTATTTTTAAGTCATATTGCCTACCTAGCAAAATTCCATGTCCCTTCTTAATTGGAGAGGATTCGAACCCACTATTATGTTGAAAAATTAGGGCTTTTATTAAAATTTATCTTTCATGATAATTACTTGTGGTTTCATTATGCTTTTTTCGCTTAGATCTTATCTTCGTTAGATTACTACGTTCTTCATCAAGCCAATTATCAAATGCACAAGAGACACAAATATTTAGGCTAGCAAGCAAAGGCCAAAACCTCTCCCTCTTGGAGAGGAAAACCCGAAAATAATTCTTCTAATAGATCTTCAATTGACGAGTATCACGACCATGACACAGACCCTTGACACTAGTATGCCTCCAAGATCCTTGTCACTGCTCTTCTAGGTTCCTTATGTTGATCTTCCTTTTCTGCACTGTATTGCACTAGCACTAGGGAGCTCGGTCCCTAGTCCAATAGCCCTAGACAATGTGCCGCCCTCCTTCATCCAGTCTCGGTCTCCTAGATATGTCTCCTCGACCTTCTTTCTGCACCCTTGATTCCCAAGACCAAGATCTTTGTCTTGCTGTAGTGGTCCTCCTTCACGTTGTATATACCCTAGGCTCTTTCGAAATAAGGTGACCAGGATCGAGGCTCACAATGATTGCAGCCTCCTTTAAGCATTGTATTGCAAACCTTTTCCTTCACTGAAGTAGCCCTTGACGGAATAGGAGATGTCCTCAATTCATAGGCTAGCACCGCCTCTCCTCTAAATTTATCACAATCTCCTTTACACACTGCTGTTCAGACTTATATCTCCTCTCTTATGCACCAATACACAGACCTTATCCTCGCACTTGATTGCAGACTTGTCCGAAATCTTGGTGAGCTATTGAGGACGTAGTCCACCCTTTATATAGGGGCTGTCTTTCATGTCCTAGGCTGACATGATCACCTGTGTGTGGGCGGACTTCATCAAGGAGCCTTTCTAACATATTTGAGGCGACTTTGTGGAGCATATTGACAAGGTCTTGGAGCATACCATTACATCAATATTTTTTCCCTCTACAAGCCTAACATCACTTCATATACATGACTCTAAATTATATTTATGACAAGACGACAAACTCCTAAAGACATCAAGAAGAAGTCTTTGACCTATAATAAAAACTCCCTGCTCATGAAACCCATGAAGAAAGCATTACAAAATACATTTTATTATCTTTGTCTTCTTCATTACATAAATTCATAATTACAAGTCATTATGAATATCGAACCTAGTTACACTTTTCAACACTTCCTCTTAACTAGGGAGGTATTCATAATGGTACATGGTCACTCTTAATCTGAAGAATCTCATAAGAAGAATTGGATTGGTAATCCCATCTGTATAACATCATATCAACCCACATTGTCATAATGCAAAGCCTTGACTAGCAGCTCCATCTCTCCACGAGATCTTTGAGCTCTAATGCTGGTGAGACCAATGATGAATACACACCTATATCATTGTCTCTCTTGGATCATATCCCACCCGGGTTCACTTAGGATATGTCAAAGACTATTCTTATCTTGGATTCTGTTGAGGCCTCGGAATTCCGTTGCAACAACATGGGGGAAAACCACCCAGTCCGGACCTTAAAGCAAGTCCTTTTTCGTTTGGTGTGGTGGCTTCGATTGGGGATAAAGGGACCAGTTTCCCAATAAGGATGATTTTGGGGTGTGTTTCGTTTATATAACATGCAAATGGGAAATGATTTACTCTATCATATGCATTTATCTAACACTATCTATTCTACTATATACCTAGGGTGTTTCTTCTTTTATGCGATTTTAAAAGATATCTTTCAACTATTGGTAATGGAGATTATTTAATAGTTGAAAGAGATGAAAATTATGTAAAGATGATTATTTTAACAAAATAGTTTAATTAAAAGAATTGTGAAATGTATATCGCATTCATATGTGTGATTATATATCAGATAAGAAATCATAGACAAATATTAGTACAGAAGTGCATTTAACATTTATTTATGATGACCGTTCAAATATATAATGCAAATAAAAAGATAACTATCAATCTAGAAAGCAAAACTTTATATAACGTGTAGAAGTACCATATATATGAAGTCCTACTCATATAAACTGACAATAATTTTCTGCTCTTGTTCACTTTCAAGCAATTTAAAGAGTACAATAGTGCAACATCAGTTAAACAACTTCAAATGTCAAAAGATAACAGATTTTGTTCCATTAATCCATCAAAGCATTTACAAACTTACAGAGGTGCATTCTTTGCAAATGTTTTTGACAAATTTCTGGACCCTTCTCTAAATGCATGAGAAGGGTTTAAATACTAAACTACAATATGTTTAAAATAGAATATTACATAAAAATAGAGGAGGTTTCAAACAACCATCCTTGTAAAGAGCAAACATAAACTACAATTTAGGAAAATGAAGTAACAACATGATTGTGTGTTTTGATTCTCTTTGTGCATTTGATCTCGAAGCTGACAAATATCTACCATAGGTTTAAGCTGAGCTGGCTGGAAAATTCCTAATCTGATCTGGCCTTTGAATATTGCATTTGAAAGAGTTGATTGCGACTTCTTTGTTGAATCAGTTAATGACTGAATAGTGATGTACTGATGATAAGGTTTGATTAGAAAATTCCAATAGTTTTCTTGATCAAACTTATTTATTTTTTTAATCATTTCTTCCGGCATCTCTGTCCTTTGTTTCCACTATGCTTCTAATGCCTTGAGTTCTGAGAGCACTTCAGTGGTAGATACTTTAATAAGCTCAGCTTTCAATAGTTGTTTATTTATAGATTCAGTAATTTCATTTGTTAACCTTGATGCCTTTGCCGCTGCCTTCTCTGCTTGACTTAGATGTACTTCCCAATCCTTAAATAAAATTTCCTTATGAAATTTATCTATATGAGGTAGATCAACCTTCTTTCCTAAGTCAGATGCTTGCCATTGAATGAACTCATTAATCTTCTTTTCAATTTTCTCACACTCAAGTCTCCTGTTATCCACTTGTTGGATCGAGATTTTACTTGAATCACAGTAAGAGCTAGTAATTGAAGCTTGTTGACAATTTTCTCACACTCAAGTCTCCTGTTGGCCACTTGCTAGATCAGGATTATACTTGAATCACAGTAAGGGCTAGTAATTGAAGCTTGTTGACAAAATACTTCTTGTTGCTGCTTTAGCTTTGTATTCATCTCCAATGCTTCTCTCTGTTGGAATCACGATTGCCGTTAGACCAAAATCCGCAGGCGTTAGTCTCCGCTACAATCGCCAGAGTTAGCATCGACGAGAGGCGGTTAGTCCATGTCACGAAACACACGGGGAGCGTTGAACCCAATGTCAAACAATCTCCCCCCAACGCTAGCCAGGTGAGTTTCGAACTCGAGACCTGTCCCTTTGATACCACTTGTTGGAATCATGATTGCAGTTAGACCAAAACCCATAGGCGTTAGTATCTGCTTCAATCACCAGAGTTAGGATCGACGAGAGGCGGTTAGTACATGTCGTGAAACACACAGGGAGCGTTGAACCCAATGTCCAACACTTTTATGAATTGCTCTACCTGAGGCTGGATTTTTAATTTGTTCATTGTTGCTTCAAGTTGTGTTTCCTTTTTTGTAAGTTGCACCTGATGCTGCAAAGTTAATATTTCAAAATCCTTTTGAAATTGAGACATTTTCAATTCTATCTGCCTGCTAGAGTTAAACTTTTCTTGCTCTAACAATCTCTCTAACTCTTGTATTTTGTCTTCTCTTTTGCTTCAACAACAAATTAACCTCAGTGGCCTTGTCAATAGTGGCAGTAGCATATGCCCTGCAAACTGTGATAGCTTGTTTAAATGTTCACTAGGATCAACTAGAAAATCCTTCCATAGAACGTCAACAGATTCATTTGTAAGATTTGAAACTGTATCATCCATTCTTCTCATTTTTCTTCTCTTAACTACAACCTTATGATTAGGACTGTAGAAGACATCCAGTGAGGGTATTTCTTCAATCTGTAAAACTATCTACTTTGTAGGGTAGGCCGGAATGATATCTTGATCATGAACTTCAGGTACTTGTAGTGGAATTATAGTTTTCATTAATTTCTGAGAATGCTCTGGCGTTTGAAAACTGGTAGATTGATCAGTATTAGGATTTGGTTGTGGCGTTTGTAGTGCCTTGGAAAACTTTTCCCATTCATTCTTCAAATCTTTTGGTTGAGATTTTTCTGCTTGATCAGAGGTATTTTGGATATGCTGAATTTCTTGGAAAGATGATCCAGCTCCATTAATTCCTCCTTCCTCTTGCATTTCAATCCCATTGATCACTTTATCAATTACTTTGTCGGGGCTCTCATTCTTGTTTTCGGATTCATTATCAGAGTGATCTGAATTATGTTGTGTGATTGCTGTGACTCATGATTAGATTTCACTTGGGATTCATCTTCAGACATGTCTTTGGATTCATTATCCAGGCTAATGCTTGGAGTTGGTCTGTTGACATCTTCTATAAACAATAAATCCAAAGGAATTCTTTCCAGCCTCCTATTTCTATATGTTTGGAAAGCTTCAAAGTCATTTTGACTGAGTTGACTTGATGCATTTTTAAGTTCATCTGTGAACTTTTCAATGCCTTGAAAAAAATCATCAAACATATCTATCTTTTTCAGAAAAGGTTTCAATTTCAACTCTGTGATGAAATTCTTAATCACATCATTGGGGTCGTATGGCCTCTTTGGCATTACAACCAAATTTAATAAAGTAATATTTGTAACTTCCTTGAATGTATGACCAATATCAAAAAGTGCAAAAGTATCACACTGCAAAGGGAAATTATGCCAAATGGCCTTATTGGCATCTTTGAGTTGCTTAGAAATACCACCTACTACAAGTTGGTAAGAAAATTCCCTAGCAAGTAACTTATCAGGAACATAATAGGGCAAGATGTGGGGAGAAGCATAACTCTAGAAAACTCTGACATAGGTGAAATTCTCTTCGGCAAACCACCTGGCAATGCGCAAAATGTCTGTACTAGCCTATTTGGAAATCCTAGGGGCTTTCTCATTAAATATAATCTGATGCATAGGTAGGATGACTCCATTGCAAATTTTATCAAAGTGTAAATGAAAATATGACTCCCAAAGGGCTCTGTGGTAAATGTGGATTGGAGTGGGGTATTGTGTTGTCCATTTCCATCCCATGATTCGAAAACTTGAACAAACAAATTGCGTCCATGACATAAGCACTCATCTAAAAGGGGGGTATTACCCTAGAGGAAACACTTCTTTTACTCCTATAATCCATGATATTTCTGGCCAAATTATCAGACAAGATATTCGTCCAATTCAGAATTGAAGAATTGACGATTGCGTCAATTAACGGGACCCAGTCTACAGAAAACCTAGTAGTATCTGGCTTTGCAAAAAATCTACGTAACATTCCAGCAACATAACAATAAGGGGAGGGTAATTGTGCTACCGGGTACATACCGAGTTTGTCCCGTTTCAGCTTGCCTTGGTCATCCTTCCATCCCTTTATAATTTTCATCAGGTCTGTATGTTTCTTTGTAAATCTTTGAACAAAAGCTTTGTCATAATTCTACTGTGGTATAGGTAAGTGGTACATTGTCCTCAAATCTTCTGCCGCGAACGAACAAATATTCTCCAGCGTTGAATTCTTAAAAGTCCTATCTGCTATGTTAAGGTGGTCAATTACCCACTTTACCATATCTGTGTAGGGGAGAATCTTCGGCCTCGTTGCTACTTTGTGAAGAAATGAGCATGCAATGTCGAAATAAGACGGGTCTGAAGAATCTGATGCGTCTGCTGTAGCGATTTTGACTATTACCCTTGGCTGTTCATCCTCGAAGAGTTGGTACATTGCCTCCCACGAGGAACCGCTGCAATCCTTGTTGCAGGTCGTATTTGAGAATAAGGGAGACATGTCTGAGTCTCCAACAGTTGATGTTTGGGCAATTTCCTTGCCTTTCTTGGTCATTCCAGTTATCCTTACTTCGTTAGGTGGTTTCCTGAATTCAAGTGAACAGAGCAAACTTAGATCTGAGATGAATGGAGAGAAGGATAGAGTTAAAACAATATAATAAAAAATCCGGCGCTCAATCATTCAAAACACGCTCGAAGTAGATATCAATCTTTTGAACCTTACTCCCATTATATGCCGTGAATCACCGATAATTCTTCTTATCGAATCTCTTACACACCTTTACGTAATATGTCTATTTTATCAATTTAAGACGTTAGATCTTATATCCGGTTGATTAGATATGAATGATTTCGCGCACTTGAGTAATAAATATCAATATCGCATATCGCAACTCTAAACTGTTACTATTAGGTATGTTTTCCGTCACCGATGAATTTCGCGAAATTCGATCTGCGCAAATCGTAGATCGCAATTTTCATACGGTAATAAAACTTACATTTGGTTATTCGCTGCGAAATGCGAAGTGCGCTAAGGAATTATGCTGATGCACTTTATCGGATCTTTGAAGTTTTATGATTGTTTCTTTTATTGATTCATCGGGTCCGGTCCATCACAATTTTTACCGAATTTCTATAAATTGATTGTTTTAAAAAGGCGCGATGCGATTCTTTTTTAAAGCGGTGTTTAAAGCATTTGTAACGGGAATTTTAAATGACTCGAAAAAATGTTGTAGCGCATATCACAACTTGCAACACTTTATGTTTTAACTTATTCACTTGTAAGTTATGCAATTTGCGATGAGCACTAAGAAATCAAAGCGAAAAGAGAAATAAAACTTTATTTCCTAAAGTTTTAGACTTAGGCTAAGATAAAATCAAGCTTATAAATTTCTATTTATTTTAAAGGGTCTTCATTTAGTGAAAATAAATGGTGGGTGTTGTATAGTACAAAAACTGACGATTCAATTGGGAGAACCAACTATCTCTGATTAGTTTTTTGAAATTTCTAAAAACTTTTTTGAAATAAAAATAGTTGCAGGAATGAAATTCAATAAATAACATTTCACTAAGCAATAAAATGTCTCTTAATTACAATTCATAAGAATTCCTCTTTAAAAATAAAAATATGAGTATATATATCAGTTTTTACTAAGTTCAAAAAAGATGAAGCAGGTGGCTCTTTCAGATTAGCTTTATAAATATATACTCTTTTATCACACGTAGAGCCTCTCATCCAATATGCAATTTAAGCTTTTGGCAGGGTTACCTTTTACCCATCAATGATTCATTGTCCAATCCAATGATTCTTTATAATTTTTAAAAATAAGTTCAATTTTATATACTTGATCTCTTTTGGAACTTGTTTTCTTTTTTTGTAGATATTTTCTATTGTAATTTTATTCACTTAAAAGACATTGTCTTGGCTTGGTAACCAAATATTGACAATGCCATTCACTGGTTGTAATTAAACTGATCAAGCTGGCTCTTGATGAGACCCTTTGTTCTTTTGATATAATCTCAAGTCATTACCCTGTTTTGGTAGGCAGTGTTGGTAATGTCAATTCAACTCTTTCCCTATGAACATGGTAAACAAGCTCTTGATGAGACTCATTATCTTTTAAGATTTTTTGCATAATTTTTTGAATTACTTTCTAAAAATTGATAAGTTTCCCGAATGGGGTGAATCATTGGTCCTTTTGAGGATTTTGGATGATAATTTTTAGAGTTTTAAGATTGCTTATCTGTATAAGAGTCTTTACTATGTTAAAGATTCTTTTCTTGACTGATAACATAGTAAACATGCTTTCTAAAGATGAGAGTTCATCAGAGAATAAATAATTTCAGTGAAATTGCTTGTTTCAGTAAAAGAGAATCTATTTGATATTCGAATCTTTCGATTGTTTCCTTAACAATTCTTATTTCTATAAGCGATAAATCAAAAAGAATTTTTGAGATGTTTACTTGAAAAGCCAAAAATCAATACTATGCAACTTTTACTTTCCGAAGGAAAAGAAAAGACAATAATATACAGGGAATAGAAGGGGTAACCTCCTATGAAAAGTATTTCTTGAAAATCTGGCCATTGACAGGCAAAGAATCTCTTTTGCTTGATAGATTTTGCAATAAAAATGTTGATGAGCCTATTTCTTCAATGATTTTAAATGGACCTAGACAGTCTTTGAAATTTGGTGTGTTTACCTTTTTCCTCATGTGCTTTGTCCCATTTAATACCAGATCACCAATTTGAAAATTTTTCGAAGTGACAAAAGATGAATCAAATGAAGCTTTTACTATCTGCTGATGATGTGCATGAGTCACTTTAGCTTTTTCTCTTTCTTCTTCAAGCTTAAGAATTTGAAATTGTCTTACTTGTAAGGAAGAAGAAGGGGATTCATCAATAAATTGAACTAAGGCAAAAGAAGGAATAACTACATTGGTAGGAAGAGCAATTTCTTTTCCATAAATAAGATTAAATGGAGAAGTGCCAATGGAGGCCTTCTGAGTTATTCGGTCTGCCCAAAGAGCAAATGTTAATGACTTGTGCCAATTTCATTGGTTTTGGTCAACAGTTCGTTTGATGATTCTAATAAGGTTTTTATTTGTGGATTCTGCTAAACCATTTCCTTGCGGATAATAATTAGCAGAATATTTAAGTTTAAAATCTCTTTTGATTGCAAAATCTATCATAGCAGTTGCTGAGAAATAAGATGCATTATCGAACATTAAAGCAGTGGGTAAAATTTTGGCTTGAGGGGTCCCGACCCGAGATCGCAGTTAAGGCTTGCCAACAAACCCCTATACTACGGGCTCTTTTGGCAATGACTCGCTTGTGCAGGCGAGGTCTCACCCGAAGTAGTATGGGAGGGTTCTAGAATGAGGGTTTCTGCACTCGAAGGAAAGAGAGTTAATAGAGGTAGCCTTCTTAATACACTAGTACATTTGGCGGAAATTTCGACACTTTTGACCAAATGTCGGAAATTTCCCCAAAATTTTATCAATTTTTTCGAATCCCGCCCACAACTATCGCTATACCAACATTTGGAGACAAGTGTTGGTATTGCGACACTATAGAGGTAAGTGCTCGGTCTTGCGATGTTTGGAGAAAATCATCGGAATTGCGACAGATTGGACAAAATTTTTGGTCCTACGACACATAAATCCGAGTGTCGCTATTGCGACGTTTGGGAGCAAAGCGTCGAAATTGCGACGGTTCGAGCAAAGGTGTCGATCTTGCGACGGAGTGGTAGCAAGTGTCACTATTGTGACATTTGGATGAGGCGTCGGTCTTGCGACGCTTACGCTTCGTTGTCGCTATTACGACATTTGGATAAGGCATTTGGTATATAACATCGGCATTGCGAACTAAACAAATTATATGCCATGTTTAAATCAAACCTAAGTTGGAATTTGAAAGGTTTTAATACCTATTTATAGGGTGGAGAATTACCACCATAAACTATGGTTTTAATAGGAATTTCAAATGAATTACAAAAGGTTTCGCATTAATCATTGCGGGTCTCTCAAAATTTTACATTAATCACTACAAACATACCCCTTGCATGTAATCGATACTCATAGCTCCTTGACTTTTCTAATCAACTCAAACCCTACTCGGTTATAAACCTCATGCCGCAAAGAACCACGCATCACACAAGAAACTCCAAAGCGGTGCCCTTCCTCCATCGCCAGGGAAAAATGGTATGGCCAAACATAATTTTTCCAAATTTTGAAAAGTGATTTAACCATTTAGAATGCCCAGGTTTTTTAAACAGATCAATAAATTGGTCGGTAATTTTCCTTGAATAGGGCATGCCTATAGATTTAGTTTTGTTTTTTAATACAATTCAATGTAAGACATAACGAATTCCCCAAAAGAATGTGTTACTCCAAGGATATGTTTGGTATGTGTGCATTTGGATGGCTCGTATTAATGAATCACATTCTTCCTAGATGTATATGAATGTAATGAACATATAATCAAAATGTCCAAATATCCCAAATATGAAGGGTGTTTCCTTTAAGTATGCATTTTGAATCCTCCTTTTTAACTACCTTTGATCGCACACTTCATCATATTATTAACTCTATCTTGTAATGAGGCTAATCCAAATAATTTGAATGGGAGCATTCTAATACAAATGTTTTCTTTTATTCATGCTTAGTGTGATAAGCATGATAAAAGCTCAATCTCAGAAAATTTTTTTATATGTATAAAACCTCCAAACGACAATCAAAACTCAAATTTTCAAACCGGAAATGCACTTGCACTACTGTTGTTTAATGATGCGACTACTGTAGACTTTCCAACACCCAAACTATAAAATATATCCTCTCGTTTTGACTGCTATAACGTAAGTAAACCATTTTTATGAGCCAATCGAGCCTATTCCTTCAAATGAAAGGTGATATATCTAACTCAATTGGATCTTGATATTATTGAAGGACTTTTCCTATAGCTTTATGACAGGGATAACAAAATTTGAATTCATCATTCGCCAACATGTTGCATTATATTTCCAAAGAATGATTTCCTTCTTGTTATTTTTTCATTTTTTTGTCGATGAGTCGGTCCTTTACTAGAATTCCCTGCTATTTAATAAAATTTTGTAATACTTCAGCGATGAAGAGGGTGAAAAACTATCCAATGTATGAGCCTTTAATTTCAAACCCATGATTTCTCTTCTCTTGTTGCAAACTACTGAACACTGATTCAATAAGTCCGTAATTTTCTTCAAAGTTGTTCAATTCACATGGCAGCTCAATGTCTTTTGTAACTCTTCACCTCCTCGTGTGTTGTCTCTACAAATGCCTAGGGTAGCTTTTGGTGGTGAATGTTTCAATTTAGCTTTTAGATATTTGTCTTTTAGCATTTTTTGTAGCATGCGGCCTCATTTTTTTACCAAGCTAAGTCATTAAGCAATAAAAATTAAAAAAATAAATACTTGATGCCGATTGCACGAACCCAAGGATAAACATGTAATGGAATAACACATATTCGTATAAACATGATATACTTAATACTGAGTCATAGATTATAGTGTCCAGGAACTCCATATTCAAGCTAATCTCCTGCTATGACATAATGATCTATGTTTCCCTATTCATTTCATACCTTAGTTTAACACCGATTAGAATCATAGTAATAAGTACATAGCCTTACTAGCTCTACTGCCAACATGTGTATCTTATAAACCTTAAGTAGAAACACGAGTTTGATTGCTAATGTTTATATAATAGTTGATCTTGTATGATTGTTTAATATTAGCATTGATATGTGTGTACGATTACACAAGCCATAATGAAATGCTCCCTTGTGCCTTTGGTTCGGTACAGTGCGCATCGTGTCGTTTCGTTTGAGGGCGCCGTCCCAAACCCTGTTCGGGTCGGGTCATTTCGGTTGAGGGCGCCCCACCCAAACATGTTCGGGCATGGTTCTTAGAGCCACATAACCCGATGAAAATTGAATAGATGTCTTGTTGTCGCATATGCACATATTCCACGGTAGAGAGATATTTCAAATTCATGAGCATGTGGCGTGGGAACAAAACCTATGTAATCCCTACGTGTGGGGTTAATTAACCCTATGCCTACAATATTTACTATGTTTGCATATCGGATTGTGTGGGGGTAGATAAATCGTAGCCATATCACATAGGCCCCATTCACTTATGAAGGTTCCCCAAACTCGCCCTCCCAATTTGGTTGATGTTGCTCAAAGCTTGAAAATTTTGAATTTTCATTGATGATTGATTTTCCTCTCGCTCGAATGAAAAAGGAAGATGAATTTCATCTTTTTTCCTCCATAATTTCCACATTCGACATCTATTGTAGCTATTCATCTATGCTCATCCGGAATCACCACAAGTTGTACTACAATGGATTCTTGATGTTGATCTCGATGACATTTTTCCTCAAAAAACATATCCCGGTTGTAAGCATGGTTGTGGTATGTTGATATTCGGACGAAAAAATATAACCCGTAGCCCTTGATCTACTAGGGGTTACCTTGATATTAATTTTGGTGTATTCATACTCCTTATGAATAACCAATAAAGGGTCAAGGAAATTGACCAATATGTTGTCAAGTTTTATCTTGTCCATCTCTCGGGGGCAAGCTACTTTTTGCACTAACTCCACTACTTTTGATCTCAATTTTTCCAATTGCTCCCTTCTCTCATATGATACCCGAGCCTTTTCCTTTCTCTTCCCTTCTAATTCCGTAATAGTTTCATAGTGATGCCACCCAACTTCTTTGGAAAGCCTTAATGGAAATTGAATGTTGCTCCTTTTGAACCAGAATTAAGATGTCCAGGGAATATTAGCTTCTCTAGCGATGTACCTCATATTATAGAATCACGAAGATATCTTAATGAGAAACTATTTAATACACGAGACTCACTCATATATTGAGTCAAGGCATATGGCCGATGAGGGTCATTGTCGGGAATACAAGGGATCCCACAAGTTATATATGTGTAGACCAACAACTTCGTCTTCTCTTCATACCTTTAGGCGCAAGGAATAGAGCATCAAAGCCACGTCTTCCATAAAAAAATTACCTCCTTCATAAATCGATAGACAGTAAAGGGTCATCAATCAAAAATCCTCAATAGATGTATGGCTCAACTACGCCTCCCTATGAATATAGGGAAGGTGATCTTGTATAATCATCGGGCCACTTGTAACCTATCTCTTTTCTATTATGGACTCTTAGGTCAATGTGCCAAAATCAGCAATGTAACTGCTATGACTTGCCTTCTACAAGAAGATTCATCAAGACATAATGCCATGGATTCTCTCGCTCCCCCGAAGCCTTGCATTAGTTGATCGAATCATGAAGATGAGGCTTTTTATGGAGAGCCGTAATTAGGGTCTTCTCTATTTCTTATTTCAATACATTCTCCACGGCCGATGAAAAGGCTTGCTTCAAGAAGCCATTTATGAGCGCTCAATAGAAAAAATGGTATCATGGATCGCGCTTGGTTTCGATAGGTCCTACCGATGAAGACTGCTTCAAATGTGGTAGATAAATTGAGTGAATATTACAAAGGGATAGGCTAAAGAATCCGAGAACACTTGTTGTAAATTGGGATCATAGACATGGTGAACATTCAATGTTTGCTTTTTACGAGACTTTCAAGATTATGACTTATGATTTGGGTAACATCTAAGTACACCTTTTCTGCCATTTCATAAGTACCAAAGCTTTCTTAACATCGTTCAACATCCTTACGTATGTCAACATAAAGTATAAATTTCAGCTTTACAAACTCACTCGTTAGAATTTCGAATCAGTTTCGACAAAACATTGTTCGAAGTAAAAATGATCTCTTAGAGTCGCATCCACTTTTATTGAGACCTAAAGAAAACGTTACGTGAATCCTTTCTACCTTAAAATGCTAATGTGTTATGATTCCCAATTCTTTAGTCTAGAATACTCAAACAATCTTACCATACTTCGGGATTTGAGTTAGAGAGAAATTTCAATGATAGGGAGCTAATGATGTTCCGTATATTCAAATATTAGATCTCCAAAAGATGTCACAATATTTAAGCAAGGGAGATTATAACATATTATACCTTAATTTATAATGAAGCCCTTTGATGTGACAAATGACTACAAACAAACCTTCGTCCCCTAGTCTTATTGTTCGAGATTGTGCCTTTGATATGAGAAATATGACACATCATAAATCGTTGACTATAAGAACCATTGTGATCCTTCAAAATTTTAAAAATTCGAAGTCGGACTATCGCAACACGGTTTCCAACCCACCGTGTTTAATGAGACCAAGAATTCATGTTGTCTCGGACATATTTAAAGTTTAAATTTTTTGAGAAGTCTCCCCTAATTAAGGGTTAATCAATACCGCAACAATTATTCACCTACAGTCTCACCTTAGTGACATCCATAGGTCGCGAGCATATACATGCTTCAAGGAAGCCTTGAGTAGTCTATTAAGGCAAGTCTCCATGTCAATATCAAGAGAGTATTTTTCTTCGATTCTTCCCCCGATTTGAAATGACCTCGACTTTCGGTATAATGATATTTCGTAGATTTGTTGCGTGAAGATTGGGTGGAAATTGAATTTAACCAACCTTATTATTGACATACCATTAAATAATATGGATCCGAGCCTCATATTGGGTTTGTGACATGGGCCAAAATTTGAGGCTGCCATCAACCACATTCAAATAAATCAAACTCCTTGATCCTTGAAACAATTAGGTCTTCCTTGATTTCTTTGATATTCACGAGAGATTCAACAATGAAATCCTTATCATTTCATAACATAAGAGATAACATAATTAGAAACCCCTTTCAATTATGCCTTCCTTAGATCTTCAAATATTCCTCGGGATCGAGAGAATTCTAGAGTTAAGAATCTGTTGAATGCTTGAGATAGTGCACCTCATGGCCACTTATAATCTTCGATAAAAGCTCTAAACTTGAAAGAGATGACGAGCTGAGCATATCAAGTCGTAAGGAGATGAGAGCATGGAGGATTTTCCATGAATTCGCATGATTTCTTTCTCTCGCCTTGGGCTTGCCTTTAGCTAGGCTCGATACCATTTTAATTTTTTTAGGATAACATGTTCTTTGCAAAGACAAGCTTACTTCAAAGATATTTATTATCCCGTAATACCATTAGCAATCACATAGCTTATTATCACATACACAACAACGAAAGAAATAACATAGATGATCGAAGAAAAAGACAAGCCAAGATAAGATAACACATGGATATGGTGAAAGCCAGGGAGAAACCCCAAGATCGAGAAAACCTTGATAAATTATTCTTATTATTCATAAACAAATGTTTAGCAAAGAGAGAGAGTAAAATGAATTTAAATACAACACTGACTTACCAAATAAAAGATGTGACCTTAGACCGCAATTTTGAATACCGATAAGGGCTTCTCCGAATTATCCCTTCATCTGTTAGGGTTACTTGCAATTCATTAAGATGCTACCGAAGGATGTCCTACAAGCATTCCGAATTATCCAAGCACATCATTTCCGCCCAATTAACTACCGAAGATGGTATCTCCTAGTTAGGGTAAGAGTAATACTACAATAGCCCATACAAATGTATCCAAAACACTCTTATAAAGTTTTAGCTTCTCTTCTTAATAATTTGACCTTCCTTTGATACAAATTAGACTTAATCTAGCCCCGAAATAGGCTTCCACATTTCAATGCATACCCTTCTCGCATATACTTAGAAAGGTAAGGCACGCAACCAACTTGAGATGATCTCCAATAGGTGTGTCCCGCTTATAAGATTACACTCATATGCTTTTATTGATCCTTATGTCCGCAATTTAACTCGAAATGTAACTCAAATATTCAACGGAAGATGGATCACCCAAATCGGACCACATATGTATCCAGATATGACTCTAATAAGCTCGGCCTTCTTCGAGGGACTTGGCCCATCAAATAACCTCACATTACACCAAAGAAGCCCTATATTCTTTCGATGGAGACACCTTTCTCCTATGAGCATCATATGAGAGAGATAGGATGATTTGAATGAGGAAGAAGGATCCTCTTTATAGACAAGATGGAGGAAAGGCCAACCTTAAAATTTGGAGGCAAATTTGAAATTTGAATTTTCAATTTTTCCCACATAAACACAATCATAACTTATATAATTTCTTTTTGAATGAAAAAAATATTTTCTTGACCAAATTTGACAATCTTTAGATTTACTTTAGTCCTCTCGAAAAGAGGGATTCAATGGAATAATTATCTTCATCAACTAAGCATACATGAGTGGAATTTGGCCCTAGTTGCTAATTTTTACACTCTATATTTTTGACAAAATAGGCATCCTGGTTAACATCTACATATCCAAATATTATCCAAATGACTTATTTGACTCTTGCAAAGCCGACTACGTGACAATGTCTATTCTATAAGAAGGAAATTCACCTAATATGAATTCATTCCAAATTTTCCTACCCACTTGCCAAATCATCATTTGTCTTCTAACAAGCCCCATGCCAATGAGTTGGACCAACAACAAGAAGATTATTTTCAGTTGTTATCTAGTTTTTAAACATCTCAAAAACCTTGCATTACCACATTGCATGCTTATCTCGTTACAAAGTAAACAACAACCTCTATAAATATAGCTCAGGTGAACATGATTTTTAAATCGCTAGGACATTTTGAAGGACTAGACAGCCAAGAACTTGACTTTTAGAAGTGTGAGATGCCTTGACATCTACGAATACATCCTAGTTCATGATCATGAACATTAAATTTCCAATTGAGGTGATCGGATATTGTTCAACATGGCCCAACCTTATAAAATAATTCCTTTTATTGGTAATCAATGGATAGGTTTCTCTAAAATCATCTCCAATTCTTCCAAATAGGTATAGAAGAATCACGATGTAATATAAGCGAACGTCGAACACTCATCAAGAATCATCCGGAACAATTCCATGAATGCATAGTGACCAACAACTTGAAGGTTTTGAGTACAATTAATATCACATGAAGATAACCATTCTCTCTGTACATTAATCCCACACCATGTTAGGTCCCTATATTACTAGTATAGTCCCTTATTGTTGTTAGTGTAACCCCCTTATTGTTATTTTTGTACCCTTGTAACCCCCCATTTTGTTATTATTGTGCCCTTAAATTATTATTGTTAGGTCGGCTAGGATTACATTGTGGCCCACTAGGATTACATTATGGCCCCATGGACTCCTATATATAGAAAGGAGGTTTTGTAATTTGTATCATCCAAGAATTGTTCATTTATGTAATGTATTGGAGGTTTCCCCGTAGAAGAGGCTCATTTCTAAGGCGTTGATATCTCTTTTCTTCTCTTTTGGAGCTGGTTACACAACATTTGGTATCGTAGCTTGGGATTCTAGGGTTTCGCGCTGCTCCAAACGTGTCATCGTGGAATTTTCGCTATAACTTTTTTTCTACGAAGTTTCGAAGCTGAAATTTTTAGGGTACGAAGCTGAAATCCCGAGGAAGATTTTCTAAAAAATTTCATAGCTTTTTTCGCAATATTTTTTGGAGATATCATCTCGTGGAAGTTAGGTCTTTTTTTCAAGATCCTAAACGTGTCATTGTGGAATTTTCGCTATAAAACATTTTCTACCAATGTTCGAATCTTAAATTTGTATGGTGCGAAGCTCGAAATCATGAGGAAATTCTTCAAAAAATTTCAGAGCTTGGTTCACAATATTTTTGGAGATATGATCTCGTGGAAGGTAGTGCTTTTTTCGCGGCTCCCGAATTGCATCTCAAAGAGGTGATCGTGGGAAAAGTTCAATAACTCTCTCCGAAGGGCGAGTGGATTTGAGTGTCGTAAAAAGTGGTTGCAAGTAAACGGATTGTAGTTTATTTGCTATCAATTTCAGAGACAAAGGATGAAACGATAGACACGTGGCAAGTCCTACAAGTTTGTTGTACTGAACCGGTCCCAAAATTAGGTCATTGTGGGAGATTGGACACAAATTTGTCTTGGGGAATCCAAATTAGATCGGGACTCGTGGAATTTGAAAGAAGCTTCAGAGGGCTACTACAGGGATGAATTTCAGATATTTGATATTTTCAATTACAAAGATAATTCAATTTCAATATCGAGCTCCTCAAAGCAAGTAAAAGGTATCAATATTGGATTCTAAAATGGCGCTAAAAAGAATTCAACACCCATTAAGCCTCTAAGGCTCTACCATGACTCATGAAGATGAATAATTGCAACATGATCTATCAAAATTACAAGAGCAAGTGCAACAAATTTCACTCTCGCAAAAAAGAAGAAAAAAATGAAATGGAAGTTTTGAAGAAAGGCGTGGAAGTGAAGATGGACGGTTTGAAGAAAGGCATGAAAGCTAAGATGGATGGCATGGAGATCGGAATGGAATCTAAGATGGATGGAATGGAATCTAAGATCGATGAGAAAATGGAAAACATGAAGAATTTTCTAAAAGCAAACATGGAAGGTTTGACAAAGTTTATACAAGAAAGGTTTCCCTAATGGTGAAAAGATAGTAGAAGAACCTCATGATGAGAACAAAAATAAATGTTAATTGTGATTTCACAAACTCTAATGTTGGCGGGAAGAACCACCATATTCCAAAGATGGATATGAGGAAGTTTGATGGAAAGGATCACCGTAACATGGATACTACTGAGATGGAGCAATATTTTTATCTCCATAACGTACAAAACACACAAAAGGTACGCATTGCAACTTTACATTTAGAACAAAATACATTTGTATGGTATCAATGGCTTTGTTTCCCAGTCAAAAAAATTGTCACTTGGTCAATTTTTACGGAGGAAATGATAGCACATTATGAGGATACAAAGAGCAACACCTTCTTTAGCCAATTGATAAATCTCAAACAAAAAGGGTTTAGTGAGGGCAGACGACATTGAGGACTTCCAAAAAAATTGAATATAAGGGTAACTAATATTCCAGAGGAACACAGGATTGATCTCTTCTTAGGTACTCTAAAGGATAACATCCAACATGAAGTTCGTGTTTTGGAACTCGATTCATTGGAGAAGGCATTCGGGTTGGCAAGAAAAGTTGAATGTAAAATTATGGCGACAAGGAAGCCTACCACTCAATTCTATAAAGAAGGAAGTGTTTCTACGCCTAGATTTCCACAACCTACAAGGTTGACACCACAAAAATTGGAAGGAAAAAGAGCAAAAGGGCTTTGCTACAGCTTGTGATAGAAAATACACTAAAGGTCATAAGTGTACGAAAAGAAATTATTTTACATAGATTGTGAAGAAGAAGAAGAAAATGAAAAAGAAGAGGATATACACCAGGAACTACCATAGAAGAGGAAGAAATGAATCCGACCATATCATGTAATGTATCGGCTGAATTACCACTCCTCAAACTCTCAAGATAGTAGGACAGATCAAGAAGAAAAGGGTAATAGTGTTGATTGATTTAGGTAGCACCCATAATTTTATTCATTGTAAGGTAGCCAAGGAATTAAATTGTTTCCTATACGACACTCGAATGTCAAGTGATGGTTGCAAATGGAGAAACTATAAATTGCTCTGGAAAATGCCATAATATCAAGCTAACCATGGGGGAATATGTGTTGACTAGTCCAATGCTTTCCATTCCTATGGGAGGTGCTGATGTTGTACTAGGAGTACAATGGTTACAATCTTTGGGGACTGTATCTTTTAATTTTCAAGAACTTTTCTTGAAATTTTTTTGCAAAGGAAAGGAAGTCAATTGCTGAGGGTATTTAAGTGGAAGCCGGAAGGATAATAAGCTCTAATGTCATCACAAATCTTCTAAAGAAAAGAACAACGAGGCGTAATTGCACAATTATGCTCACTAGACGTTCCAGACATCAAAATCATCTATTTCGGCGATCTCCAACAAGTCTTGGACAATCATTCCAAGGTGTTTGAAACTCCCAAAGGACTCCCACCTATTCGTGATCATGATCATGCTATTCTTTGATTCCAGGAAGTGTTCCTCCAAACATCGTGCCTTATAGATATCCTTACTTCCAAAAGAGCGAAATTGAACGTATGATTGCGAAATGTTAGAGGCGGGTATAATTCAACCTAGTCAAAGTTCTTTCTCTACTCCCGTAGTATTGGTACACAAGAAGGATGGATCATGGAGAATGTGTCCGGATTATAGGGAGCTCAATAAGCTCACCATTAAAGACAAATTTCCATTCCCGTGATTGGTGAATTATTGGATGAATTACATGGAGCAATTTATTTTACCAAGTTGGATCTTCGTTCAGGGATATCATCAAATTAGAATGAAGATCGAAGATATTCCAAAAACAAAGATTTCGAACTCATGAGGGTCATTATGAATTTTTTGGTCATGCCTTTTGGCCTTACCAATGCACCTTCTGCATTTCAAGGGTTGATGAATTCCATTTTCAAACCCTTCCTTAGAAAATTTGTGCTAGTATTTTTTGATGATATACTAATCTACAAAGACAGGGTCTTGGAAGGATCATGTTGAACATGTTGACGAGGGTGCTCAAACTATTGTAGGAGAAAAAATTATATGCAAAAAACATCCAAATGTTTCTTTGGAGTACAAGAGGTGGAATATCCGGGTCATATTATATCTCACGAGGGTGTTAAAGTAGACCCTAACAAAATTAAAGCCATTAAGAAATGAAAAGTCCCCAAGACAATAAAGCGATGTCACGAGGATTTCTCGAGTTAACGAGCTATTATCGCAAGTTTGTTAAGAATTATGGGAGAATAGCAAACGACTCTAACAACATTATTGAAGAAAGATGCATTTTCATGGACTCTCGAAGCAACTAAGGCATTTGAACATCTTAAAGAGGAAATGTGCCTATACCGGTCTTAGCTACGCCGACTTCACAAAAACCTTTATCGTGGAATGTGATGCCTCAGGGAAATGGAATTGGTGCAGTTTTAATGCGAGGAAGGAAGACCCATTGCTTTTGAAAGTCGTCCAATCAAAGGAAAGTATTTACAAAAACCTATTTATGAGAAGGAAATGTTAGCAATACGCATGCACTAAAGAAATGGCGAACTTACCTAATGGGAAGACACTTCAAGGTAAAAACTGATCATGATAGTCTTAAACACTTTTTGGAACAAAGAATATCTTCGGAAGAGTAGCAAAAATGGGTCACAAAGATGTTGGGTTATGACTTTGAAATAATCTATAAAAAGGGAAAGCTTAATGTTGTTGCGGATGCACTCTCAAGAAAGAATGAAGAGGTGGAAGCATTGCTTTGTGCCATTTCTATTATCCAACCAGATTGGATAACCGAAGCAAGAGATGAATGGAAGAAGGACAAAGATTTATGGACACTCATTCAAAATTTGCAAGCAAGATCCTAGTACATCTTATACATTTAGTTGGAAAAAATGATTCCTTATGGTACAAAGATCGCTTATATCTTTGTAAGAATTCCCAACTCGAAACAAAAAGATTCTTCTGGAATTGCACACTTCTCCTTTAGGAGGACACTCGAGATTTTTAAAAACTTACCACAGAGTGAAGAAAGATTTTTTTTGGGATGGCCTTAAATCTGATATTCAAAAGTTTTTGCGGAATGTTTGGTTTGCCGAGCAATAAAGTGGAGACAATTAAGACCCCGGACTTCTACAACCTTTATCCATTCCATGTCAACGTTGGGAGGAGATTTCAATGGATTTTATCACAAGGGTTTGCCGAAGTCCGAAGGCAAGAATGTCATCATGGTGGTAGTTGATAGACTTACCAAGTATGTAAACTTTTTGTGCATTATCTCATCCATTTAAAGCAAGTACAGTTGCTACTACATTTGTGAGACGAATTCAAAAGCTACATGGAAGCCCAAGGGTTATTGTGAGCGACAGAAGATCCCATTTTTACGGGAAATTTTTTGGACGGAGTTATTTTCTTGTTTGGGTACTCAATTAGCTCATAGCTCATCTTATCATCCTCAATCCGATGGTCAAACAGAGATATTAAATAAATGTTTGGAAGGATATCTTCATTGTTTTTGTATCGATAAACAAACACAATGGGTCAAGTGGTTACCTCTCGACTGAATGGTGGTATAACACTTCCTTCCATACCGCAGCGAAAAAATGACCCCCATTTATGGCACTTTATGGATATCATCCACCATCGATTACATCATCTTTAAGGGAAAATTCGAAGGTTCAAGCGATCGAAGATCACATCGAGCATCGCTAGAAGTTCTCCAACTCTTAAAGGATAACATCGAATTTGGCACAAAATCGAATGAAACAATAGGCGGATCAACATCGCGGTGAGAGAAGTTTTGATGTAGGGAGATTGGGTATTTTTACGGCTACAACCATATAAACAAATGTCCCTCAAGCAAGCTAAGAAGGATAATAAATTATCGCCAAAGTACTATGGTCCTTACAAGGTGTTGCAAAAGATTGGTACTATGGCATACAAATTGGAGCTTCTCGCTTCTTCGCGAGTACATCCGAGTTTTTCCATGTTTCATGCTTAAAGAAGGTTATAGGTGAAAATCTTCCAATTCAAACAATATTGCCGTAACTTGATGAGGAAGGAAAAATCATATTAGAACCGAAGCGGTCACTGGAAACAAGAACTCGACAACTACTGGGAATCGATCAATTTCGAGAGTATCTCATCAAGTGGAAGAACTTACCCACTGAAGATTCTACATGGGAGGATGAGAATTTTATACAAAAGCACCCTGGAGCTACTCAAGCGTTGAGGGAAAACACTTTTTTTGAAGGAGAGGGGGCATGTTAGGTCCCTATATTACTAGTATATTCCCTTATTGTTGTTAGTGTAACCCCCTTATTGTTATTATTGTACCCTTGTAACCCCCATTTTGTTATTATTGTGCCCTTAAATTATTATTGTTAGGTCGACTAGGATTACATTGTGGACCACTAGGATTACATTATGGCCCCATGGACTCCTATATATAGAAAGGAGGTTTTTGTAAATTGTATCATCCAAGAATTGTTCATTTATGTAATGTATTGGAGGTTGCCCCCTCGAAGAGGCTCATTTCTAAGGCGTTGATATCTCTTTTTCTTCTCTTTTTTGGAGCTCGGTTACACAACACACCAATCCTTGATGAAAAGGTTATTTTGGCATGCCATCTACCAATTTAGGGAGAAAGAAAACCCCACTTGTCATATTTCCATTAAATAAGGTCCAAATTGAATGTGCGACCCATACCAATCTTGATGAAATTCCAAATAATCCTAATCTAACTGAAACGAGTTTCCATGCCTATGATGTCCCCGCTTAAGGACCACACAAACCAAAAATCTTAAAAAATATTAGTTGTGCCTACTACGACTATAATGCAAGCCACCTTCTTGAAGTTTCTTCGATAGTTGATCCTTCCCATTGTCCTAGCTGGCCTACAGGTCGCTCAAACGATCTCGCTCAGATTCGTTTGATGAAATGGAATTCCCGGAAAAACATGAATGATCATTTCCTCACTGTTTTTGTACAAGGGGCATCAACCAGGCCCAATCACATACCTTCTTTGAAGCACATCCAAGGTTGAGATCTTTCTTTCGGCACCACATAAAATTTTTTTGCCTTGGCTAGGCACTTAGATTTCCAAAGCATTTTTCCTCCACCACTTTAACTCTACAGGGGACTCGAGCCGCAATCACCGTGATGTATCCAAGCTTGGGGACATATTCAACAAAAGGAGAGGAACTCCAAAGAAGCTTGTCTCTCTCGTCGGTTAATCAAATTTGATGAGCATTCAAAGCATTTAGATATGCATTCCATGATTCATGAAAAGCTTCTTCTAATCCCGACTCCCTAGCGATCATCCATCCGTGTCTCCAATTGGTAGTTTTGTCTGGTTATCGATGTGTGAAATTATTAACCTAGTGTTGTGCTTTTGTTCAGGTATATCACTTATAAATCTACTAGGAATTAATTTCCGGGTGCTAGGTTTAGAATTTAACACAAAAAAATAGCACCCATATACTTTGGAAAACAACCCACTGCAATGCTAGTATCCGTTAATATTCATTCCTTTCCTTTGTGTTGGTCCAAAATTTAGGTGAAAAGAGATTCATGTTCGCAATCTTCACAATCAAACCTGATTTCATGTCATCCATACATAAATTTTTGTGCATCAAAATATGGATATATTCATGTTATAACAACTGGTAATATTGTATTTGAATGCTAGTTCATACTGTTGTCTCTCATCAAATGCACTCGGTGTTTACAAACACTTATTTTAAATTATGTATTTGCCAAACAAGTACCACTCTAGGTACAAAAACAAGGCAACGAGTTAACCTTAAAGGCATCTTCCCTCGTCACATGCAAATTAGGCTTAGGAGCGGTGCCTTATTTGTTGGATTTAGCACAAAGAATCCTCCTTCTATGAGATTAAATCAAATTAATCCCATGAACATTGCCCCTATCTGCAAGAAAATCAATCACAAAGAAGCTCACTTACAATTCACTCTTTACAAAAAAAGAACAACGACATACAAGCTGATCATTTGTATTCATAACTTGCCAAGGAACTTATCCTTGAGAAGGCCATCAATTAACATTGTCCACATCCCTTTGTCAAGGTTATGTCCACTTTTCAATGCATTGTCAAACAACCTTTACGCTTCTTGCACCTTGCCTTCTTTACAAAGTCCAGGAGTCACAGAATTGTACAAAGATAGTTGTGGTTCATAACCATTTTCAACCATTCCATCCAAAAAGCTCCGGACAATAGACACAGCTTTCCCCTGTTTATAGTCCCCATTAATAAGAGCTCGTATAAATTGCTTCATTGGGACAAGAGGCCTCTCTCTAACATATATTTTTATCACTGGTCTACCTCAAGGAGTGCCTTTGATTTGCATAATTCTGCAATTAAGGCACTATAAGTATCTACGATAGTCGACAATGCTTCTCCATCATTTTTTTCAAGAAGCTTAAATGCAATAACACCTGTTCATTTCGAGTGGCATTCCATCCAAGTCATGAATTTCATCCAAGTTATCGGGATCCGAACTACCTACTACATCCTCGTCGTAGAATCAAGTATTCTTTTTGTATCATGTTTTCTTGAACTATCCCATTCATAAGCTCAAAATAAGTCCGATAATTAGGTTGGCATCCTTCATTTATCATCTTACTTAATAGATCAAAAGCATGATTCACCTCGCCCTGATTTGACGTTGCCATCAATCAATGATTTGTATGTTACTTGGTTAGGTCGTAAGCCTTTCTCCTTCATTTTATCAATGAACATTTCAACCTCTTCCAGCTTTTTCTTCCCCTCGCAAAGTCCATATATCGGTGCATTGTAAGTGTAGACATTTGGAGAGCACTCACTTTTACCATTTTGTCTAATAATTTATATGCAATATCAATGGCAACGGCTCTACATAGTCCATCAAAAAACATGGTATAAGTCACCAGGGGAGTGAGCTATCCTTTTCCCCCAACATCTTACCAAAGACATTATCTCGCCTCAAGCACCTTGTTTTCTTTGCGAGCTTGAGTTCTGCTTTTTTATTTGGTCTTTCGTCTAAAACTTTGAAGGTCGGTGCTACAATGTGCGTGTTTTGGTTTCTAGGATGATTCCCGCCTCATGCTAGAGCAGGGGTTATCCTTGAATTTTCAATCAAAGTTAGACTTGGGGCAATATCCATATTTGTATAATTGGGTAAGATATCCTATGAATTGAAGTTTACGTGAGCAAGATATTCTTGTCTAAATTTTCCCTTTGTAAACAATATCTATACCTATATTACAAGATAAGGAGAGAAAGCGAAGCTTGTAGAAGGGGAAATTTGATGCCATGATGGCTATCTCATTTTTATTTATTTTTTACAATTTATGCTTGAAATTGCTCTAATTTTGAAGATCTTCAACCCATTGATTTTGATTTAGACTTTTATAATAGTTTTTAGGGTAATAGTGACTTTTTAAGATAGGTTAAGTGTTGTCTTGAAAAAAATGGGCCTCTTTGTAGACCGACTTTTTTAAAACGTTAGAATATTATGAATGGCAATGTGATAACTCGCAACTGTCATCAAATTTTAGCTAGATATCTAGGGGTGATTGTCAAATTTGAAGCTCGCCTTCGATATGAATTTTAAATTGGCATGGGCTAACAATTCAATTCATCTTGCAACCATCCATTTTTTATCCCGCATAACGTGTTCCTTTCTACGGACCTTCTTGTCTTGTGCGTTTAAAATGTCCGATTGCATCCCGCTCTCGAGTTCTAATCACATTTCAAAATGGTGTTTCAACCTTTCCATATTTCAATGTATCATATGTGGGCTTATTTGTTAGTGAAAATAAGTTATAATTTTATTGACTAAAGATATGTCATAGTCGAGAACCCCTACTTTGTTTGCTTTGAGTAACCAGAAAATCATGATTATGCACTCGCCAAAGAGGCATACCGTTGTCAAATTCCATCCTTGAGAAGGCAAAATGAACATATAAGAAATTTGAATAGATCAGCTTTGAAGGAATATTTATCTATATCTATATATCTATAAATAATATAAATAACATTGGGAAAACAAATTGTTAGGAACATAGATGAAATAATTTGCAATCAACAATTAATCGGTGAGGGTGAGGGCCTTGAAAAGATTCAATCTCGAAATAATCAGAAATAATAGTTAAAAAATCAGCCAATCTTGGCATGCCGATAATGTTAAACTAAATAATTAAGATTATTTTGAAATAATAATTTTGTTAATTACATTGGGATTGATTTGATTAATTTGAGATTATTTCATACATGGTTTGTAACATTTAAACCAATTGCTTGTGACTATCCCAATGGAAACTCATAATTGCTACATTGATCAAGATGGTCTCAAGATCCGACAATATTTTACATGGTATTGAATGCGGATATATTTGGGAAAGTTTCAAATGAGTGGGAGAATGTTGACATTGGTGTTTTTTGTATGTGGTCCTAAAAGTTTAGAGACAAGCGTAGAAAAGGAATGCGAGGTCATACAACTTAAGAAACTTGAGAAACTCAGAAGTAGAGTTTTGTTTCATTTCAACAATCATAGCTTTGATCCGCAATGAACTAATTATATAGATATCACTATGACATAATGGCTCATTATATTATGTTTACATAGGTTTCATATGCAAGTCTATATTTGCCTTGCTATTAGTTTGGCCTATTTCATGAATTGACATGATTATGTAAGGCTCACTAAGGCCAAAAATTGCCTCACGTGACCTATACAAGTTAAAATCTATATGATGCGGGAGCATCTAGCTCAACAATTTAATTTTAATTTAATAGATATAGGGGGGTCTTGTATTTTATTAAATTGGAATGATTTGAGCGATTTTATTAGGCTTAATTAAATATTGAGAGGATTTTTGTAAATGTTCTCGAAAGAGAATATGAGAGATTTGAGAATTAATTGTATTTTCTAAATTATAATTATTTTCATGAATGCGGGGATTTATGAGATTCCTTAGGGATTAAGTAGAGATTTTAGGATTAAAGAAGATTCGTAGGAATTTGTTGAAGAAATAGAGGATCTTAAACCATAATTGGGTTCGAAACATTTTTATATATTGTAAGTATCAAAGGCATAAAAAAAAATAGGTAGAGGAGAGATTCGGGACAGACGGGTAGGAATTTCTTTGAGCCTACGGGAAATTTGGAGAAGACGCCACAAATTAGAAAATTAGGGTCCGGAAGAAAATTTCGTGTAAATATAGGAAAAAATTTCCAAATGTCGAATGTTGGTTTTTGAAATCTATTTGAGTTTAAATTGAATCTAGTTGAGCTTGCATAAATTGATTCTTCGTGGGTTCATTGGAGTTGGAGAAATTGAAAATATTGAAATGTGTATGGAATCAAGGGCAATGAAAACCATTCAAAATCAATCCTCCGTACTGGTAATGTATACGTAAATGGTCAAATATTTTGAAGTGATGAAATTCATGTCAATTCTTGTTAATTGATTTCTGTGTGTATGGTTCCTTTTAAAAAAAATTCTACATTCACAAGTAAACATAAAGATGACAATTTCGTATTTACGGGCATGATAACCTGGAATGAGCTCTATTTTCTCAACTATGACAATCGATAGTTATGCTAGAATCATGTCTAGATTGATTTACTTAATTCGTAATTATGCGTTGAATGGTCCGTAATTAACCTCATGAATAAATGACGAGAATTGAGAGTTATTGAGGGAAGTGATTTAATTGTTCTTGAAGAATCATTGCGCGAGTAACGAGGGGAAATCTCTATTTATCATGATCATATAATGGAACTGTGTGTATGCCTTCCTTTAAAATTCCGCATATGTTTTGTATTTGAAACGAGTTCGAGGTATGGTTAATTTAGAGCATTGTCAATTGTTAGTACAAGAAGTCGTGACTTCTTAACGAGAATGCCAAATCCGATGAAGTTGAAGAAGTGAAATCATGGGTTTAAATCTCCGAGAAGCAACGAGAGGAATTGAATCTATGTTTGCCGAAACTTAATTCTCGTAAAGAAACAAAGTGAGAAAAGGTGAAATGAAATGATGGATGTGTTCTGAAAACAACAAATGGGTTTCGCGTGGGTGTAAGATGGTAAGTGGTAATTTCATGTATGAATGCGATAGTGCTTAGGTATTGACACATAGCACCGTGAAACCGCCTATTTCACATAGTTTTGAAACCTTTAACCATCATGTTATTTCATTTGCGATATATGTTGGATTATGTGCATTTCATGTGGAGTATGTGATTGTCGTTGGATGAAGCGGTAGATCTATGGATTAAAGGCAAGTAAATAAATTTTTGTGGGTCTCGTATATGATTTATTGATTTGTTTGTAAAGGAAATAGATGAACATCGGTTTATGTGAAGAGTAATAAATTGGAAAAAATGGTAAGTTATAATGTTATTATAACTTACGTTAAGTTGAGTTAAGTCCGAGGAATGGATGCATTGATCAGTCAATATAAAGACAAACAGTGGGCCTCGAATATATGTGTTGGCACATTGGTTGTTAACCAAAGTAGAATTCATAGATCAAATTCTAATGAATTGTGTATTTTAATTATGGTTTATAATCATAATTATGTGAAAAAAAATCCGGATAAGAATTTCCATTAGTTTTAGAGCACATGCATTTTATATGCATTAATATGGAATATGTGGGTTTACGCAACTAAGGTTGCATCACTATATGATGTAACTATTGATATGTAAATTAATATCTTTTCATATGAATTTTTTTAACTTTCCCAAAGGTTATTTGACGACCCTGCAATAAATTACACAGTACAATGACCCTAATGATTTATTAATCTGCTTTCTTCAATTTTAATTTGTTTCGGTTATAATCAGTTAGGAAAGCCCATGTAAGCAAAAAATGTATGTGGAATTTTCTGCAAATGGTATCCTTTTTTCAAAGGTGATGTATTCAACATGATTTTCTAATAGGTGGACAGTGACAAGGTGTATCTTGGGCTTATTTCTTGTTATCTAAAAACTTGTATGCATCTATGTTATAAAAAAAATATTTTCTTTTGTGCATGTTTCACGACGGAAGAATGATGAGGATGGATCTCTTAGGGACTTCAATAAGAATGGAAAAAGGAAACTAGTCTTCTTGACTTCTAAATAATTTCATTTTCTCCCCGTAAAGCTTGTTTGAACAAGAGTGACCTTTTCGTGGGTATTTTCCTCTCCTTTCCAAAGGCGAAAAATAACGAAACATATTTTTTAGGACTCGTCCATTTCGTGGTCTTGTCGCGTAGGTGCAATCTCGCTTGGAAAACATTCTTCGAGGGCATTTGCATTGGAGTGCATTCTTTTTGGGAGATTCCTAATGTGTGATTTGGGATTTGCCGATTGGTATTTTGCACTATTTGTGAGTTTCGCATTGTGTGTTCTCTGGGACTCCACCGCAACTTTGTTAAAAAAATGAGGTTATTTCTTTGAAAGCAAATGAATCCTAGACTTATAGAAGTGTTTAACAATTATAGAAGTGTTCACTAATTATTTGAAAGAAAATGAATTTGTTGATCATATTTTCCAGATCTATATTTTCTTAAATATATCATTTTTTACCGTATGAATTATCATTTGTATGCTCTTCTCTTATCGTAATATAGATGTGTTGCACCAATTATGCAAACATTAATGTTCATAATGTGTTTTTTGGCTTATTGTGAATAGTCATGTTCTTTTTAAGATTTTGTGCTTGTGTGTTAGACTTAAACCCAAACAAAAAATAAATCTCCATCTTACTCCCATTGCATGCAAGTGTTGGTTGTACCCATGTGGACAATAGGACGTCCCTTAATTTAATAGAATAAATCATTATTAAATATAGGGCCTACAAGATGTTTGTCAAAGGGAATGGATGGTGGGAGATCTCAACTAGTGATAGATGGAATATTTTAATGAGATTTTCTTCTTTTGCTATGGGAAAGGATTACCTCATTTATTTTTTTCATAGTTAAGTTCTAGTCACACCCAAGAATATATAGACGGAATCCATCCTAAGAAACTATAATTACCCCTTGACACAAACAAAAATTTTGAGGCGAGTTTGTAACAAGAATTTGACACATGCATGGAATTCAAAGAGATAATATAGAGCATGTTGTACATTAAAAGGTAACAAACCCCTCGAGGCATAAATAATACATGTATAAAAAACCTACACATGTCTATCCAGGATAAAATGAAAGGCGCATACACACATATGCATAGTTTCAAAGGTAAGAATAGAATGTGCCTAGAAATTGAAGCACACAATAAGACAAGTTCTTTTTATTTTCAAAAAAATCTCAAGAGTTGGATTATTTTTCAATCCATAGTTTTGACATGATGAATCCAATGTGTTCAACATATACACTAGTCATACAATTTTTTTTATGGATTGAAGGGCTATGTCAATTACAATACAACGATGGGAAATTTTATTGTGCACTTGTTTTACTAGAAATAGTATACCCAACTATTATAGTTGTGATTGTGTGGCAAGTTTGTGAAGAGTTTTCATGTTTAAACTTCGAATGGAATGGTTTGCATACGATTTTTTACTAGGTTATATATCTACGATGTGCAATGCACCAAACCTCCAAAGAACCCAAGGGAAACCAAGTGCGAAAAAGAAAAGGACGATAGGATCGTATCGGGGATAGGGTCTTGTTTTTAAAAAGTAAAGCAAGCAAGTTATCAAAGTTAAGCAATTCCCGGTTATGTAATTCATAGAGGGAGTAAAAAACCTTGAAAGAGGATTTCATTTAAATCAACGATTCATTCTTCCTTCTTCTATTATCTATGCAATTATGTTTTGTGTCTTGATAATTTTATATTTTTTAGGTTGATAAAGATGCTGATTTGAAAGAGCTTGAAGAACTCTTAAAAACATTATTAGGCCAAGATATTAGAGTTACTAACCGAAAATAATTAGGTCCATCACCTTAAAATCCAAATGACAACACAAATGTTATAACCATAGTTACATCATCCGTAAAAAGAATCAACATCCAAAAATAGGAGGTCAAGGGTATATTTAATTTTTTTTTAAATATTTTTATCAAAGCGTTTGACGACCGACGCTTTAGACATCAAAAGAGAGATGTTATTTTTTTTAAATATTTTTTACCATTTCGTCGGAAAAGCGACACCTCGTAAATGTTGGAAGTGCAATGACTTACCTTTTCGTCGGTCTTGCAATGTTTAGCACACAACTTCGGGAAATACGACACCTCGTAAATGTCGGAAGTGCAATGCCTTACCTTTTCGTCGGTCTTGCAATGTTTGGCACACAACTTTGGAAATGCGACGATACCAACATATTCGTCGGTCTTGCAACATTTGGCACCAAACGTCGGAAATGCTACGTCGTTTACATTTGTGTTGGTCTTGCGACATTTGGCACAAAATGTCGAAATCCGATGGTGCTAACATTTTCATTGTTATTGCGACGTTTGGCACATAACGTCGGCATTGCGACGTTTGCTTGAAAACATTATAAGCGTTGAAAATGAGACAATTCGGTATCGTCAAAAGACCGACAGCTTGTGGTGCATCGGAAGACCGATGCTTACAAAAGGTTGGAATAGCGACGATTTGGCGAACGTCGGAAGAGCGACGAAAGTCCGGAAACGTCATAATAAGTGTTGCTCTTCCGATGCTTTATTGAAGTGTCTCGAATTGCGACGTAATGGCTAACCACGTTTTTCCCCACCTCACACTGTCGCTCTTGCGACGCCTATGTGTCGGAATAGTGACGAATTGGTCGTCGGAAATCGGGCCAAATGTGCTAGTGATATCTAACGATTTGTACTGAGAATAAATATTATCGTGACACCTTTAACAATATACTCACGGAATCTAAAGCTCATAAACCCACATATATCATAAATAAAGTAACTATTACTAATCATATCTCGAAGCACCTCCGCATCTACGTGCGCATCAATATTAATCGAACGGAATCATCGTAATACCATAAACGCAACCAGTTCTTTTTAACACATAGATACGATCGTAAATATTTATCATTCATTAGCTTCCAAAATCCACTTACGGACCCAATTCCCAACCCATGCACACATCCAATGGGGGTCCTGCACAATGAGGACCGAGGATCTCTGCGCACACGACCGACCAAAGTCCTTACCCAAATACAACCCAAAATAGATCTTAACAGTTTACAATCGCATCAATCAACCTTAGCCTACCTCTAGACTTGATCTATTCATCTTCTTATAACATATTATCTTGTGTTATCCTATGGTCCGCAAACCGTGGTTTGGGGACTCTTGGTCTCCCCTTTGACCCATTACAATATATTGGGGGGCTTTGACCCACCCAAAATCCCCTACGCTAGACTAATTATTACAAAATTTATATCAAAACGCAGACGTTGGAACACATCAAAATACGACTAGGGGACGTTGTTCCAATAGGCCCCCCAACACAATCTTGTGACTCGTCCCGAGTCACGGTGGCCATAGGGTCTTCATATTCTCCTAGAGCCGCTTGATGGCGATGACCCGGAGGTGGAAAAAACACCTTCGCTCCGCACGACAGTCGTTCGTGCAATGTCAAACAACTTTTGTGAATTTGGGCATTCGGTAGTGATGATAGTGACTTTCCAAAGTCCGATTCGACTGCTTGACCGCTACATCCAAATCCCTGCAACAACTTGAGGGCTTCATCTCGCCCTGTGGGCTTGAGGTGGTCACCGAGGACTTGCTTCTTGTGGCGGAGCCCTCAACTTCATCCCATAGTGCGTGGCTGGCTCGCGGACGTGCCAAGCATTGCTGCCGGAATAAGCATGGGCATTATAGCCTCCATTTGCTCAAATTTTTTCTTCCTTCCGGTGCAACTCTTGGGTAAATTCGTGCGTAAGAGGGTTGCAATGAACCGTAGACCATAGCTTCGTACCCTGTCTCAAAAAAATTCGGTGCCCCGGGAACTCTGTGCCGTAATGGTATTTGTAGCTTCGGTGACTAACACGACTCTCCGGCAAGCACCTCGAAGGGGTCTCGGGCTACAACTTTGTCTACAATGCGGCAATGTTCCACTCAGCTCTCGCTTTAACGTTGTGCATTTCTTTCGAGATGCTTTCGGAGTTGTGACAAGTCGTTCAATATTGGCTCGTGGGGTGGCAGAGGCCGAATGTCCTCTCGCACATCTTTGCAAAGTTTTTTTGATCGGACATTACAACTCTATCTCGCTGTGTAGCGGAAATGATGCATGCGACCCGTGCTCGAGAAGCCTTAGTAGTCTTCACCGTGATGGTCTACTCGCCTCACACGCCTATTGTTACGCTCTCCGTCTTTGTGTTGGATCTCCTCGAAGGGGGACGTGTGGAGAGTGTGCGGCGGCTCTCCCGGGGAGACGGGCCGAGTCAAGATGGATTTCTGCGCAAGAATGAACTTTTTCACATAGGTTGGGCGGACTCAAAGTGAATTTTGCGCTTGGCGGGGAGCGCAGTCGACTCTAAGTTGCGTAGATTAATTTTGTGTCTCGGTAATGGACCGGCTCACTTGATGATGCTTCGTCTAAACCATGCTCGTATACGGTGTGTCGGCCTTCGGCTAGAGGGCGTGTAGCTCAAACCGTAATGTGGCGACCGCAGCCTTCTCTATCGCTCTTCCAAGTGCAACCCACTCGTCCTTTGAAGCGATAGTGACCACATCCGCAATTTTCTCCAAGTATTCCTCGGTCATAGTAACCTTGATCTCCCAACCGGGCCCGGTAACCTCGTCGTTTCATTCACCCAGCCCTTGGGGGGCTCTATTTCCCACATTTTTTCCACGCGGGGACCCCGCACCCCTGCTCTTGGAATTTTTCCTTTTTCTTATTCTTTCCGACCTTCTTCTTTCCCTTGGTCGGTGTGGAAATGACCTCCTCAACTTCGGGGGTTACTTCCAATAATTTGTCGGATGCCATCTCGACAAATTCCCTAGCCTACGATGATTCGAGTAGGATTGGACGGAGTCATTCTTGCTCGAAATATGAACTCGGGGTTGCTCGCTATTAGAGGGGGTAGCGCGCCCGGACATGTAGGTGGCGATTTTACACCAAGTACAAAGTTCACTGGAAATTGCGGGGCACCAAAGGTTCGGGAAACAAGGAACCCAGCTCGCATCGCACCCCTCCTTTTATAGTGTTTGATGGGAATCAATGGTCGAATGAGCCTTAGATGGAACTTACCATCAAAGGAATGGTAAAAATTCCTCCCAAATCGTCGCATTAATTTCCAATCGCTTGTTCCATTCAGCGGTAAACCAAGTTTGACTATTCCAATGGCTAGCTTTCATAGTTGCGTACCACCCTTGGTGCTCCCATCACACCCTTCCATGCCTTCTTACCTATGGATGACCCCTACGTGCACGCCATGCCTCCCTTCATTTATTCCCTTGATTTCGTGCAACCACCCTTCTACAGACTACTCCGACCATATAGTCATTTGGTAGGCGCCATGTTGGTCATGTATGGTTTTTAGATCGCTGCCATTGATGTACCCCGGCAGGGGGGTCTCCATGCGGCGTAGTCAATATAATCATCCCCGGTAATGGAACCATTTTTTTGGCTTGACGGTTCTCGACCCGGGTTCGGAGTTAAGGTTTTCCAACAAACCCTTATACTATCGTCCCTTTCGGTAATGACCTACTTACGCGAGGCCAAGGTCTCACCCGAAGTAGTATGGGAGGGTGTGGGAACTAGGTTTCCACACCGTGAGGGAAAGAGAGTTAATATAGGTAGCCTTGTTAAGATCTAATTGTTTTGTATAGAAGAAATTTATCATGGCACCTTTAAAAGTATACTCAAAGAACGAGAAGCTCATAAACCCACATATATCATAAATAAAGAAACTATTACCGATCAAATCCTAGTAGCACCTCTCGCATCCACGTGCGCATCAATATTAATAAAAAATAATCATCGTAATACCATAAACGGTGCCGGTTATTTTAACATAGAGATAATATCAAACAAATTTATCATTCATTAGCTTCCAAAATCCACTTACATACCCAATTCCCAACCTCGCGCACACGACCATCGTGGGTTCGCACACAAGCAGACCGAGGATCTTCGTGCACACAGACCCGGTCGAATTCCCTACCCAAATACAACCCAAAATAGATCTCAACAGATTCGTAATCAGCATCAATCAACCTTAGCCTACCTCTACACTCAATCTATTCATCTACTTATAGCATCTTAGCTTGCGTTATCCTATGGTCTACAAAGCGTGGTTTGCGAACTCTTGGTCTACCCTTTGACCCATTAAAATACATTGGGGGCTTTGACCCACCCCAAAGCCCCTACACTAGACTAATTATTATAAATTTTTTATCAAAACGCAGCTAGGGGACCTTTTTCCAACATAAACCAAACCTAGTTATGATAAATTGATCAATGACCTCAATAATATTCTCGGGAGTTGGCTACCTTTAGTGGAATTTCTTCCACCCATTTAGTAAAATAATCTGTAGGTGTGAGAATATATTAGTGATGTTTGGAAGAGTTAGAAATGATCTCACCGATTATATCTAATCCCCATTGATCAAATGGTTGTTTGATATTAACTAGTTATAATGGGAAAGATGGTTTCCTTTGTCTTCCAGATACACTTTGACATATTTTTCATTTTCTTGCATATTCATGAGCATCTTTGAAAAGCATTGGCCAATAGTAACTAGCATGTAGGATTTTATGTGTTGTTTTATTTCCTCCAAAATGTCCTCTAGCTGGTCCACATGGAGTTCCCGCAAAAATTTCTCTTCTTCGATTTTCTCTAAGCATCTTAATAATACATAATCAAAGTTTCTTATAAACAATATGTCATTGATTATTTCATATTGCTTGGCATTTAATCTCAAAGCATGTTTTGTTTTATAACCGATTTGAGTTGGGGCATATCCATTTTCAAATAAAACTTTAGATCAACGTATTGAGACTACACATCGTTGAGGCTTACCTCCGAGATTTGCAAATTATTACCTAAATCTTCCTTTGATGATAAATGGGATGCTCTTGTTAGCATTCCGCAAAAAAAATTGACCTCTAACAATTATAAAAGGTCTAATTTCTACATCATATTCTTGTACATCGAGTAACTCGGTTAGTCCTTTTTTTCTCCTAATTCTCTTTGTATCAATAGTTTTCTCACTACAGGGGAATGGAACTATTATTTTGGTGTGAGTTTTGAGGATAAATGGTCTAAAATGATTTATAGCTTTAATGATAGAAAATTATTGTTTCTCAAAAGATGAATAATTTAGTTTTGCACCTTAAAAAATTGGAACCGAAAAAATGATATTGGTGCTTCAATTTGTTGGTCATTAATCCGTGTAAGAACATAAGCATAAGATGTATCCGATGAGAAGGTATATAAATTAAAAGGATTAAGAAAATTGGGGGTATTCAGAAATGGATCATCGATAATGGATTGTTTGATTAAATCAAATTCTTCTCGTTCATTATGTCTCCACTTAAAGACCGATTTTTTCTTAATCATGCTTTGTAGAGGTAAAACTATTTGCGAAAATTCGAGGGACAAATTTGTTTACAAAATTTATCTCGTCCAAGAAATGATTGCATAGTTTCCTTGTTATGAGGGAAAGGAATTCTTTTAATCTCTTTGATTCTTTTAGGATCAATAAAGATACCTCTCTTAGTCACAATGCATCCTAAAAGTTTTCCTTCATCTAAAGAAAAAATATGACTTCTTTGGGTTTAATGAAATTCCATACTTTTTACATCGCTCAAAGACTTGCTTTAGGTCATTCGCATGATTGGTTTCTTGTCTAGAAAATACTGTAATTTCATCTAGATAAATAACCATTGATTTTTCAATGAGTCCTCTAAAATTTGTGTCCATGGCTCTTTGAAAAGTGGCACTTGCATTGATCAGCCCCAAATGGCATCTTTTGATAGGCATAAGTTCCCCAATTAGTTCTAAATGTAGTCTTTCATTTGTCGTCCGGATGTACCAAGGTTTGGTTATATCCTTAAAATCCATCTAGAAATGACATAAGTTCATAACCAACTACGGTTTGTAGTACTTTTTTCCATGGTTGGTAATGGAAAATTGTCTTTCTAATATGCTTTGTTAAAATTTCTAAAATCAATACAAATCCTAATGTCACCATTTTTCTTCCCGATAGGGAACCAAATTTGAAACCCATTTATAATGTCCAATTGGAAATATGATATTTTCTTTGAGGAGTTTGTTCAACTCTGTTTTGATTTGATTTTCAAGATTAATGTGAATTTTTCCTCAACTTTTCTCGTATATGTTTTTCTTCCGAAATCATAGGAATAGTGTGTTGAATAACTGAAGTGTCATATGTTTTAAGATCAGTGTAATCCCAAGAAAAAACACTTTTGTAAGTTCTTAATAACTCGACAAATGATAATATTTCATCAAAAGATAGCCCAAGACCTAAATTGACATTTTTTTGGTTTATCATCAATTCTGAGATTTACTAACTCAAATCTTAAGGTTTAACTTTGAGTTTTAGAATTAGTAACTCCTTTAAACATGTCTTTATAATCATAAAGGTCCTCTAATTTTACCACTAACTTAGGAATTGGATTTTCATCCCATTCTTCCTTTATCTGAGTATCGTGTTCATTTTCATCTAGAATTTGATTATCATAAGATCCTTCGGATGTAAAGAAATCTATGATATCGGAATCATGATTAAAGACTCCCTAATTGGTAATATTGTCAAGAACAGATGGTCTAAAAAATCAAAATCTATAGGGACTAAATTCTTGAGATGGAATTAATTTTGATGCTACATTAGCCAATAAATCTCCACTAGCATTTTGTATTACGGAGTACGGAAGAAATATTGAAAGCTAAGAAATAAGTAGTCAATTCCTGGACTAATGATTGGTAATGATTTAGATGTCCAAAATGACAATGGTTGGTATTTCTTACTTGTTTAACTATGATTTCCGAATCTCCTAGGACTTTCAGATTTTTTGATGTCGAGATCAATTGCTTTTTTACAAACCTTGGATTAATGCTTCGTATTCGCCTATATTGTTTGTGCAATCGAATTCAAGTCTACGAGATAACATGGTTTTTTTCTCCTTCTAGGCTTATTAAATCCAAATCGGATCCCGCATCATCTTTTTATTTAGAGACATCAAAATAAAGAATCCAAAATAAAGAATTAACTATTGGTTTATCTACAAAAAAATTTACATTTAGAAGTGTCTATCTGGTAATATTTCTTGATTTGAGAGACAAGTCGCATTATCAAAAAAAGGGTGATGATTAAGTGTTAAAAATTTCCAATAAATTATTATGCCGAGTAATTTCCAATAATATTATTATTGAATTCTATTGGGTCATTTATTCCTTCAAGATTAGTGAATGTATGCTTCATGAATTTCTCTCGGTCTACCCATATCTAATTTGGCTTTCCATTGTGTGGTAGCCACATATGCGACTAGTCTATTGCAAAATATCCATGAAGCTTTTCGGACCACTCTCGGTTTAATACTTGAACTATAAAACTCGGGAATATCAACCACCAATATATCAATTATCCGGGGAAACCTTAGGGTTTGATGACAATCGGATAGAGACAAAATTTATTTCTCCTACAACCTCTACTTTAGTTCTATCAAGTTGTACTATATGAACATGTGAACTCGAGGACTTATGTTCAAGTTAGCACATACCTGATTTTGGCATAATATTAGAGGAAACCCCCGAGTCTATTCAACAATTGTGGACATTTTTATTATAGATATCATAGGTTAAAATAAATGAAGTATGAGAGATGGATCGATCACTTATCATGATCATATCTCGTAGCATCTATTTTATTTGAAGGATAAAGAAGTTTACCCATTTGATTAGCGACTTGGACTACTACTCGGAGCAGGGTAAGGCTTAGCGGGGTAGGGCTGCATTTAAATCTCTAAGTAAAATCTTATGTTGTTGTTTTAGCTTAGTAAGTTCATGAATTGAAAAGTTGGTCCCTGGTCTTTTTCCATATCCTCAACTACATTATACTCAATGGTGTTAGAGACTACCATTGTCTTTGATGTAGGTGGTACATCCGAAAGTAGCGAGGGTTTGTTTGTGTAGCCTTATATGTAGAATTTTTTAATTATTGTTTTATCTTTAGTAGGCATTGAATTCTCTCGTTTCTGATTTGACTACATTGATTCAGTGATATTCTTGCTCCTTGTACTTACGGGTAAAGCTTCTTGTTGTTCCTCATTTGGTAGGATAAAATCCCACATTCCATTAAGTTCAAATTATTCTTCTACTTCGATCTCTTCTTCTTCTCGCTTGCTCTTCATCCGTATCTTGATCAAACTCATCATTAGATATGATATTAGGTGGTTGAGAATTAGAAGACTCGATTTTTTCTTGAAGGATCCGAAATTATTTTTTGAACCCGAACTTTCAGCAACTTGTTTCTTGATGTTTGTCATTTCATTTGTCATAGTCTTTAAAACTTTACGAAGACCATCTACATCAAAAGGGTCTTTGGATGGCTTCTTTTTTTAATCATCTTTAAAGGATACTTTGGTTGATTTCCTATATTCTTGGGAATTATTATTTTCAAGAGCGATTATGTGTTTCTCTACAAATAAATATTCCTTCATATTTTCTTCCAATGTAGGCAATTTTTCTCTATCAATGAAAATGGATATATTAGATGGGAGAGATGAAATATACCACTCAATTTGAACTTCTGCACTAGGAATTGATGTAGCGAGAATTTTATTGAGTAACTTATTAAATCTTGAATTAAAATATTTTATTTTCTCCCATGTTTTAGAATTTATATTTGATAAATCGTTGATGAGCGATGCGAGTGGTTGCATCATCTCCAAACTTAGCTAAAAATTGTTCTTTAAACATATTCCATCTAGTTATAGAGAGGGCGAGGGTAATGAGAAGTACCCGGGATCCTACGGACCTTGTGAGAGTATATGGAAAAAATCTTACAACACAATCTTCTTCAACTACATCCTTTAGATTGATGGCTAACATGTAATTATGAATGTGTTCTTCAACCGGAAGACCATCATCATGGTTAAATTTAGGTAACCATCTTTCAGGGGTATTTTGGGAGAGGATGAAGAGGAGCAGGGCATTTGTACAACCCTCTGGATTGTTCCAAGGTTGTACATTTGGTGGAGGTACCTGGACTACCATTGGACCTTGGGTGGATGTGATGGATAGAGTTTGAGTTGAAGAAGAGGTAGGCTAAGTGCTAGAACTGGTTGAAGGAATATTAGTTTGTGTACTTGAACTAGTTAGAGTAGCACTAAATGTTGGAATAAAAGTTGTGGATGTGAGTGGAGGTAATGGAGGTGAATGGAGTGGATTATTAGATAATAAATTGCTGGTGGTTGACTCCGATTCAATCTTCTTTGTTTTCCTTCGAGAAGTATCGATGGGAAATTTAAAAGGAGGGATTCATGTCTTTTGAGTTTATGATTGAGTTAATATTCTTCTCGGTTATAAAGAAGATGAAATACTAATCTCGGATGTTTGAGAAGTTTATGGATTTTCAGCAGAAATGGATACTCTCTCTAACTTTTCTATCAAAGATCGAACTTCTAGGGAATTTTGATGAAAATTTGGAAATGGTATTTGTTGAGTTTCACTAGGAGAGTTTGGAGAGGGATGTTCAACTTTAGATCTTAAATATTTAGATCTAGCTAATGTTCTCAAATTTTAAGGGTATCTAGAGGGAGAGAGACTCTTAGATTGACTTTTTAGATTGATCGAATTTCTTTCCATTCACAAAGGCCCTCCTTCTAGCACCAAAATGTTGAGGCCTTAGAATTTTGTTGCAACAACATGGGGGAAAAACCACCCAGATCCGGACCTTATGGCAAGTCCTTTTACATTTGGTGTGGTGCCTCCAATTGGGGATAAAGGGATCGGTTCCCAATAAGGTTTATTTTGGGGTGTATTGTGTTTATATAACATGAAAATGGGAAATTATTTTAATCTATCATATGCATTTATCTAACACTATCTATAATATTATATACCCGAGTTGTTTCTTCCTTTATGCGATCTTAAAATATATCTTCCAACTATTAGTAATGAAGATTATTTAATAGTTGAAAGAGATGAAAATTATGTAAAAAATGGTTCTCTTAACAAAACAGTTTAATTAAAAGAAGCGTGAAATGTATATCGCATTCATATGTGTGATTATATATCATATAAGAAATCATAGACAAATATTAGTACAAAATTGCATTTAACATTTATTTATGATAACATTTCAAATATATAATGCGAATAAAAAGATAACTCGTCAATCTAGAAAGAAAAACTTAATATAACATGTAGAAGTACCATATATACGAAGTCCTACTCATATAAACCGATAGTAGTTTTTCTGCTCCTCTTCACTTTCAAGAAATTTAAAGAGTAAAATAGTGAAACATCGATTAAATGACTTCAAATTTCAAAAGATAACCAAGTTTAGTTCCGTTAATCCATCAAATCATTTACAAACTTAAAGAAGTGAAATCTTTGCAAATGTTTTTTGAAAAATTTTCGGACCCTTCTCTAAACGCATGAGAAGGGTTTAAATACTAATATGTTAAAAAATAGAATATTACATAAAAAATAGAGGAGGTTTCAAACAACCATCCTCGTAAGAATGAAACGTAAACTACAATTTAGGAAAATGAAGTAACAACGTGACTATTTGTTTTGATTATCTTTGCGCATTTGATATCGAAGTCGACAAATATCCACCATGGGTTTAAGCCGAGCTCATTTGTGAAATTCCCGATCTAATATGGCCTTTGAATATTGCATTAAAAGGTGTTGGGTCTGTGAATTCTTTGTTGAATCGGTTAATGATCGAAGATTGATGCACTAATGATAAGGTTTGATCGGAAAAATTCCGAGTAGTTTTCTTGATCAAGCTTATTTACTTTTTTAATCATTTCTTCCTCGCATCTCCGTGCTTTGTTTCCACTCGTGCTTCTAATGACTTGAGTTCTAAGAGCACTTCAACCGTGGATTCTTTAATAAGCTCATCTTTCAATAGTTGTTCATTAATGCATTTAGTAATTCCATTTGTTAACCATGATGCCTTTCTCGCTACCTTTTTCTCGCTTGACTTAGTTGTACTTCCCAATATTTAGATAAAATTTCCTTGTGAAATTTATCTATCCGAGGTAGGTTAGCTTTCTTTCCCGAGTCAAATGCTTGCCACTAAATGAACTCATTAATTTTCTTTTCAATTTTCTCACACTCAAGTCTCCTCGTTACCCACTTGTTGGATTAGGATTTTTCTTGTATTACGAGTAAGAGATGGTAATTGAAGCTTGTTGACAAAATGTTTCTTCTGTCTTTCGCTTTAGCTTGGCATTCATCTCTAGTGCTTCTTTTATGAAAAACTCTACTTGAGGTTGGATTTTTTAATTTTTTTCATTGCTTCTTCAAGTTGTGTTTCGTTTTCTATAAATTGCACTCGATGCTACTAAGTTAATCTTTCAAAATCCTTTTGAGATTGAGACATTTTCAATTCCATCGCACTGCTGGAGTTAAACTTTTCTTGCTCTAGCGTCTCTCTAACTCTTGTACTTTTTTCTTCTCTTTGCTTTAGTAACAATTGAACTTCAGTAGCTTTTTCAATAGTGGAAGTAGCATATTCCCCTACAAACTCGTGATAGCAAGGTTAATGTTCAATAGGATTAGCCAAAGGATCCTTCCATAGAACGTCAATAGATTCATTCATAAGATTTGAAATTGTATCATCCATTCTTCTCCTTTTTCTTCTCTTAACTACATCCTTATGACTAAGACTCGTAGAAGAAATATAGTGAGGGTATTTATTCAATTTGTAAAACAATTTTCTCTCGTAGGGTAGGTCGGAATGATCTCGTTGGTCATGAACTTTAGGTACTGTTGTAGTGGAATTATAGTTTCCATTGATTTCTAAGAATGCTCTGGGAGTTTGGAAACTAGTAGATTTATCGATATTAGGATTTGGTTGTGGCGTTTTTAGTTCCTTGGAAAACTTTTCCCATTCATTCTTCAAATATTTTTGGAAGAGATTTTTATGCCCGATCGGGTGTATTTTGGATATGCTTGAATTTCTTGGGAAGATGATCCAGCTCCATTAATTCCTCCTTCCTCTTTCATTTCAATATATTTTATTACTTTATCAATCACTTTTTCTAGGTTCTCATTCATGTTTTCGGATTCATTATCGAGTGATCTGAATTGTGAGAATTATGTTGTGATTTCCCTCACCCATTTTTAGATTTCTCTTGGGATTCATCTTTAGAAATGTATTTGGCTTCATTTCCAAGGCTAATTCTTGGATTCGGTCCGTTGACATCTTCGATAAACAATAAATCCAAAGGAATTCTTTCCAATCTCTTATTTCTATATGTTTGGAAAGCTTCATAGTCATTTTGAGTCGAGCTAACTCGGATGCATTCTTCGATACATCCGTTAACTTCTCCATGCCTTGAAAGAAATCATCAAACATATCTATCTCTTTCATAAAAGGTTTTAATTTCATCTTAGTGGTGAAATTATTAATCACATGATTGGGGTCGTATGGCCTCTTTATCATTACGACCCACATTTTGTAAAGTAATAATTGAAACTTCCTTGAATATATGAACAATATCAAAAAGTGCGAGTGATGCGCTGCAAAGGAAAATTATGCCAAATGGACTTCTTGAAATCTTTTAGTTGCTTAGAAATACCATTTACTACAAGTTGGCAAGCAATTTTTCTAGAAAGCAACTTATCAAGAACATATTAGGGAAAGACGTGGGGAGAAGCATAACTCCCAAAAACTCTAGCATAGGTGAAATTCTCTTCGGAAAAAACCACCTAACAACGGGAAAAATTTCGAGTACTAGCCTCTTAGGAAATCCTAGGGGCTTTCTCATTAAATATAATCCGATGCATAGGTAACATGACTCCATTGGAAATTTTATAAAAATGTAAATGAAAATATGACTCCCAAAGGGCTCCGTGGTAAATATGGATTGGAGTGGGATCTTAGGGTTTTCATTTCCATCCCATGGTAGGAAAATGTGAACAAAATAAAATTGCATCCCTTAGATAAGCACTCATGTAAAAGGGGGTATTTTCCTAGAGGAAACACTTCTTTTACTTCTACAATCCATGATATTTCTGGCCAAATTATCATACAAAATATTCGCCCAATTTAAGAATTGACGATTGTGTCAATTAACAGGACCCATTCTACGGAAAACCTAATAGTATCTGCATTTGAAAACGATCTACATAACATTCCAGACAGATAGCAATAAGGAGAGGGTGGTTGTGTTATCGTGTATATACCGATTTTTGTCCCATTTCAGCTTACCTTGGTCATCTTTCCATCCCTTTATAACTTTCATCGAGTCTTTATGTTTCTTTGTAAAGCTTTTGGGACGAAATCTTTAACATAATTTTGTTGCGGCATAGGGAAGAGGTACATTTTCCTCAAATCTTCCGTCGTGAATGAACCAATATTTTCCATCTTTGAATTATTAAATTTCCTATCTACTATGTTAAGGTGGTCAATTACCCATTTTACCATATCTATGTAGTGGAGAATCTTTGGCCTCGTTGCATGAAGAAATAAGCATGCAACTTCGTAATGAGACGAGTATGAGGAAACTGCACGTCTCGTTGTAGCAATTTTGACTATTACCCTTGGTTGTTCATCCTTGAAGAGTTGGTACATTGCCTCCCATGAGGAACTGCTCGCAATACTTGTTGCGAGTCGTATCTCGAAAAATAATGGAGACATGTTTGAGACTTCAACAGTTGTTGTTTGGGAAATTTCCTTGCCTTTCTTTTTTCATTCCAGTTATCCTTACTCGTTAGGCGGTTTGTGAATTCAAATGAGCAGAGAAAACTTAGATTTATGGTAAATGGAGAGAATGATAGATTTAAAAACAATATAATAAAAAAAAGCTGGCGTTCAATCATTCAAAACAAGCTTCAAGTAGATATCAATCTTTTGAACCTTACTCCCATTAAATGTCGTTAATCACCCGTAATTATTCCTATCAAATCTCTTACACACCTTTACATAATATGTCTATTCTATCAATTTAAGACACTAGATCTTATATCCAATTGATTAGATATGAATCATTTCACACACTTGAATAATAATTATCAATATCGCATATCGCAACTCTAAACTATACCATTAGTTATGTTTTTTTTCACCGATGAATTTCGAAAAATGTGATCTCGAGCAAATCATTGATCGCAATTTTCATGCGGTAATAAAATTTGCATTTGATTATTCGTTGTGAAATGTGAAGTGCACTAAGGAATCATGTTGATGTGCTTTATCGGATCTTTGAAGTTTTATGATTGTTTCTTTTATTAATTCTTTGGGTCCGACTCATTGCAATATTTACTTGAATTGTCGTAAGTTGATTTATTTTTTTTAAATGTGTGATGTGATTTCTTTTTTAAAAGGGGTTTAAAGCATTTGTAAGGTGAATTTTATATGACTCGAAAAAAGTTGTAGCGCATATCACAACTCGTAACACTTTAGTATGTTTTAACTTATTCACTAGTATGTTATGCGATTTGCAATGAGCGCTAAGGAATCAAAGTAGAAAGGGAAAGAAAATTGTATTTCCTAAATTTTTATACTTGGGCTAAGATAAAATCAAGCTTATAAATTTATATTTATTTTAAAAGGGTCCCCATTTAGAGAAATTAAATGGGGGGGTGTTGTATAGTACAACACCATCACAACTCTACCACATTTTTCTACATTGTATGGTTCTATACATCATAAAAAATACATGCTAGACACTTTCCTACAGACTTAGTGCACTTTCTCGGTCATGATCACCACTTTTGTCGCAACTTGTATTCTAAGTGTCACGAGTGTATCATTTCAATTGTCGCACTTAGAAATAAGTGTCTCTTTGTTGTCGTTTAAAGGTGATATTCTTGTTCATGAGTCCTATTCATTCCCATAGCTTGTATTGTTGACTCATGTGTGTGATTTTTGTTTTAGACTTGTTTGGATGTGTTTTCCTCTCTTACTCCATTGGTCCCACACTTAGCCATTTTGGAGTTCTTCTTGGACCTCCTTCCCGAGTGAAAGTTGTGAAAGAATTAATTTCTCACTAGGTGAACATAATTGATTATTCATGAACCTCATTGATGAAATTTCACCTTCTCGGACTTGTGCACCGAGTCTTCCGTAAGGTTTTTTCCTATCATTTCGCATTGAGAACCTTCCAAGCATGGTAAGTAACCATTTTTTGCATGTGATGATCGATCGCATCGAGATTTGAGAAATTCTACCTTATATATTGCATGGAGCATTCTTAGTGGCCCTTTTCAAATGCGAGCTCGCATGATACAAGGTATCCTCCCTCTCACGAGTGCATTAAACTTCTCCTAGGAAAATTGACCTACCATATGATGATTTCCTCAGCTAATCGTGCAATATTCCTTCCCTGGCGAGCCTCCCTTGGTGTAGGTCACATTTCTCATTTGGATATTTAACCACTGCAAAATCAAATTGTGCTAGTCCCAGAAGCATGCCTTTTAAGTATTGTGCATGTTGCAATTGTAATATCTAGTCATGCTCTCACCGTTGAATGCAACCCCTCACTGCGCCATGCATTGTTCTTCTTGTATTTTTTGGTCACATTTTTCACTCCTAGTAGACAAACAACCAGTGTAGAAGAAAACTATGCTAGCATAGGAGCCTATGCCTCAAACATTGCACATGTCACAATTATATTTCCTAGTCTTGCTTTCTCTATCGACTGCAAGCACTCACTACATGATGCCTTACTTTGCTTTATTTTTTTGTTGCATGTCATAGTTCTCTTGGATGGTGGAACCTTTTTTTAGTTTGCTTCCAAATACAACTAAAATCTCCCTTAATTTTTCCTCTTATTTATATCGTACGTCACATTTTTAGTCGGAAAAACCAACAACCCTTGTCCACCATAGTCCCTCACTACACGACCACTCAATCACTCACTATCTATTGAGCACATTTCACAATTATAGTGCATAATTAATCCTTCCCCGATCCTTTGTGAAGCCCAATTGTGCTATCAATTACTTCCTCTCCCTTGAGATCCGTGCATGTCGAGTATCGATCGGCAAGTTCATCACATCATCTCTTGCACTTTATCATTGTGTTGGACCCTAAAGAGCCCATCCTCATAGCACATGGTGAAGATTTAGTGAGTAGTGGTGCCTTCTTAAGCCAATTTTGAGCTCAAGCTGCGCCATTCCCAACAATCCCTTCCTCCTCGGTCCTCACACGGGCCCACCATAGTCATCTCCTTCCATGAGAAAAAGTAGGAATAAAATAGATGATTTTCAAAGCCGATCTTGCCTTATCATGAGTGAACTTCATTGGGAGGTGTACCTCCTCAACAAGGCAAGGTTATGCTCAAGGAAGATACCAAGGAGAAGAAGAAAATAAGCACTTTGAGAGAAGAATAAAAAAATAAGAACCATCACGAAGACATGAATCTATCTTAGACCATGACGAGAATGAAGACATTTCATGATAACTAAGCGGGTTACGATATTGATACAACACCCTTTGGGGGGTGAATATGAATAAAAACACATATCTACCATAAATAATGCAAGACACAACAACAAGGAGAAATTTTTTTCATTTCCACACCATCATGAAGTTCCATGTCATCAATGCCAAGTAATGGCTTGAACAAGTATCATCACAAATTCATATGTGCCAATGTGTATTGCCACATCATATGGAATTTAATTATGTATTATCAATAAAATGATATAATGTAAATTTTTGGATGTCCAAGATTCACGTGTGGAATATGAAAAGTCACATGTGGACCAAAGATTCATATAGAATTTTAAATATCACTTAGGATTCCAAGAGTCATGAGGGTAACTAAAGAGACATAGGGGATATGAAAGGTCATTTCTCTTGCTATAAAATAAACCTCATAAATCAAGCAAAATTATTTTTTGAGGCTTAGGCTTTGCGAGCTAGCCTTGGCTTCTCTAACTTGGCATAAGAGAGAAGACTATTCTTTGGAGAAGCAAGAAGTGACTTAATGTTCCACTACTAGAGCTAGTGGGTCACCATTGTAACTATGTACTTGGGTCTTTCACTTAAAAAATTATAATATCATTGAGCCAACACATTTTCATGCATGTTTCATGAATATTATAGGATTATTCATTGGATGTTTGTGGTATATGTTATTTTCATATGTACGAAAGAAATTTAACTATTTCATTGGCTTTGGTGCTCGTTTTGTTGAATGTTTGTTGTATTTGCTTTAATGGTCATTCACGTCTATGTGAACTATTTCACTAGATAACTAATGAATATTTCCTTTCTCCCATGTGCCTCTCTTGGGATAGTACTATTACTTTCCTTCTAGAGACTCGCTCTTGTCTCCCCTCTCGTTAAGGCCTCCTTTTACACATTGCAATTTTCGTTTCACAATGTCAACTTACTTGTTGATTTCAACGAGTTATGTGCATACTCTCTTATGGTATTGCAACTAAGTAAAAACCTTAAGTTATGGTGGTCGGGTTGATACTCCAAATGGATATCCTACTCTAAACGAGTGTGAGGTCTAATTGGGAATTCACATTGGGGAGACCCCCTATATGTTGGCAATATCCCACACCATCAACATTCTATTGCTAAAAGGAGGGATAGGTGACAAGTTATGCCCATTGAGTCTATTTTGAACCTCTCATATTAAATGTATCATTCCCAAATCATAATCCCATGATGTTTTCCAAGGAACTTGATTTTACCATCCATCGTGGGAAGTGTTAATAATTTGTCTCAAAATTTGATGGCGAGGGTGGACTAACTAACCTTGAACATATGTTTCAATTTTCTCATTTTTTCCTTTCTAATGGAATACATTGTAAGGATCTCATGGAAAAAATTTTCACCCTCACATTTGAATTTCGTGTTAGGAAATCGTGTCATACATTACCAACTTCTTCTATCCATTCATTTGAGCAAATTTTTAAGGATCCTCATGAAGCCTTTGAGAAGTATGATTATCAAGATGTATGTGATAGAATCCATCAGCTTATCATGAAGTTAGGTGAGTCTTTAATGGATTCCATTAGTCAATTTATTCACCTTTGTTATGAGTTTCCTAGAGAATATTTTGACTATAATTTTATAAATAAAAAGTTTCGGATCCTAATTCTTCTCTCCAGTAAAATATTTTAGACCTAAACCCCCAGATGATTCCTCTCTTCCAACTTACAATGTGTTAGGGCCCTATATTACTAGTGTATTCCCTTATTGTTGTTATCGTAGCCCCCTTGTTGTTATTTTTGTACCCCCTATAGTCCCCCATACTATTATTAATGTGCCCCATAATAGCTCACTATTGTTATTTTTTGTGCCCTTACATTATTATTGTAAGGTCACCTAGGATTATATTGTGACCCCATGGACTCCTATATATAGAAAGGAGGTTTTTCATTTGTGTCATCCAAGAATTGTTCATTTATGTAATGTAAAGGAGGTTTCCCCCTCGAAGTGGTTGATTTCTAAGGCATTTATATCTCTTTTTCTTATATTTTTTGGAGCTAGTTTCATAACCTTTCGTATTAGAGCTTTGGATCATAGGGTTTTGTTGCTTTAAATAAGTCATCATGAAATTTTCGCTATAGCTTTTTTTTCTACGAAGTTTCGGAAGCTAAAAATAAAAAACTCATTTGTGAAGAAATATTGAGGAATTCATGTAAAAATTTCATATCTTGGTTCGTAATATTTTTCGAAGATATGATCTATGGAATTTAGGGTTTTTTTTAGGCTCCCAAAATTCATCTCAAAAAAGGTGACCTTGGAAAAATCTTCATAACTCTCTCTCCGAGCATCGTATTGGAATTTTGTAAAAAGTGGTTGAAATCACACATAATTTAGTTTCCTTTATATCGATTTCAGAGCCAAAGGAGAAAAAAAGTGACACGTGGCATGATGTACAAGTTTTCTCTACTGAACGAGTCCATAATTAGGTCATTGTGGGATATTGGGCATAACTTTGTCTTGAAGAATCCAAATCGGGTCATACACTGTGGAATTGGAAAGAAGATTCATAGGGATACTAAAGGACTAAAGGTAAAATTTTGGGGATCCAAAAATACAGAGACACATCGAGTTTCAATATCGAGCTCCTCAAAACCAAGAAAAATGTGTGTGTGTGTTTTTTTTAAATTACATAAGCCTTGTTTGAAAAAATCGAGTTTGAAGTGATTATAAGGGCATATTGAAGCATACATATCGGTATTGGGTTCTAAAATTCCCCCCACTAAAAATAATTCAACACCCATTAAGCCTCGAAGGCTCTACTATGTCTCATTAAGAGGAAAAAGTGAAACATGATATATAAAAATTACAAGACCAAGTGCAACAAATTTCACTCTCACAAAAAAGTAAAAAAAAATGAAATGGAAGCTAAGATGGATGGTTTGAAGAATGTCATGGAAGCTAAGTCTGGATGGAATGGAAGCTAAGATGGATGGTATATACGTAAACATGGAATATTTGAAGAAATACATGGAAGGTTTGAAGGAAGGTTTGGCGAAGTTGCTACAAGAAATTCTTCGTCATGGTGAAAAGGTAGTAGAGGAAACTCATGATGAGAAAAAAAAGAAATGTTAATCATGATTTCATGGACTATAATGTTGGATTTAAGACCCACCATATTCCAAGATAGATATGAGGAAATTTTATGGAAATTATTTGATAACTTGGATACTACAAATGGAGCAATACTTTGAGCTCCATAATACTCAAAACACACAAAAAGGTACGCATTGAAACTTTACATTTAGAACAAAATCAGTTTGTATGGTATTGATGGATTTCTTCCCGTAAAACAGCTGGTCACTTGGTCAATTTTTACGAGAGGAAATGATAGCACATTATGAGGATACAAAGAGAAATACCTTCTTTAGCCAATTGATAAATCTCAAACAAAAGGGGTTCAATGATGGAGCATATTGAGGACTTCCAAAAAATTGAATATAAGGGTAAATAATTTTCTAGAGGAACGTAGGATTGATGTCTTCATAGGGACTCTAAAGGATAACATCCAACATGAGGTTCGCCTTTGGGAACCTAATACATTGGATAAATCATTTAAGTTGGAAAGAAAAAATTATGGTGACAAGAAAGCCTACCACTCACAACTATAAATATGGAAGTGTTGCTACTCCTAGAATTCCACAACCTAGAAGGTTGACATCACAACAATTGGAATAAAAAAATTACAAAAGGGCTTTGTTATAGTTGTGATAGAAAATACACTAAAGTTCATAAGTGTCTTTGAGAAGAAATTATTTTACATAGATTGTGAAAAAGGAGGAAGAAAAGGAATAAGAAAGTTCAAAAGAAGAGGATATACACTAGGAAACAACCCTAGAGGAAGAATAAATGGATCCGATCATATCATGTAATGCATTGGCAGGGAATTACCGATCCTCAAACTCTCAAGATAGAAGGACATGTCAAGAATAAAAAATGTAATAGTTCTTATTGATTTGGGTAGTACCTATAATTTTATTCATTGTAAGGTAGAAAAGGAATGTAATTTCTTCAAACCCAATGCCAAAGTGTCAAGTGATGGTGGCAAATGGAGGAACTATAAATTTCTACGGAAAGTACCATAATATTAAGCTAGCCATGGGGGGAATATGTATTGAATAGTCCAATGCTTTCCATTCCAATGGGTGGTGTTGATGTTGTACTAGGAGTACAATGGTTACAATATTTGGGGAGCAAGGGAGCAACTAAGGTAGTTCTTGTTGCGGTCCCACTAGTGGTATTCCCGACATTAGGGTCGGGGCTACCACCGGCGTTAGGTCCTAAACTAGACATAGTGAAGGTGACGAGGGGGAGAAGCCGGGGGGTGGAACCGGAAGGAGAACCCAATGATCCGGAATAACGATCGAGTGTAGACTCGAGTGGAGGACTAACTCGAATCCTACGCGGAGGAGTAAGTCTTCCTATCGGAAACTAAGGATGAAGGCCAAGAAGTCTCCGAGATAAATGCCTTGGTGGCGCAATGGTGACGGCATAAAGAGAAGAGAGACTAACAAGGGCAAGGAGGTGCAAGATCAGCGATTACAATGTAGAAACAAGGGTAGAGAGAGTGCGGGATCAATTTATTTCAATGTTTAAATTCTTTGTTTGGCGGTGTTAACCAAGCTCTTCTTCACTTAGGGTGTGTGTGTTAGCGTGTAATTTTTAATTTTTTAAACCTAGAAGTTTGTAGAGAAAAGAAAAAAGTGTTTTGTATAATCGTAAATAAACCTGCAAATAACGGTACATGAAACGCGAAATAACGAGAAAATAAAAAACTAATTATGTAATAATCTAAACCCAAGGAGGTGGGCCTCTCAATAACTAGTTTGTAGGTGGGAAAAAAAATCTAGTCAAAACACACCAAAATAGGCAATAGATCTAAATTCGAGAGGGAAAATGGTCCAAAGGTCATATATCTCGAAAATAGGTGCGGAACAAACGACAAAAAAATCGGAGGAAAAATTGTTGAAAATGAGGTGGCGAAAAGTTATCACCCTGGAGGGAAACGGAGGGGACCCTAGAGGGAAAACCAAACAAAAAAAACTAAAAAGACGTGTTTTGAATGGATAAATAACCAATCTAAAGTGGATCCGAAGGTGAGGGATCAGATCTCGAAAAAATTGTTGAACACTGCTGAAATTTCGGACAACTCCCAGCTGACTAAAACTCATCCACAAAAAAAGTGGAGGGTACCGAAGCCCTAGGGGGGCTAGGGTTCCCACTTTTTGAGTAAACAAAAAACAAGTACGAGTCCAAAACGGGCGGAGACGAGAGGTCAGAAAACCTTAAAGCGAGGCCCAGACAAACCCATAAAACTTTCAGAAAAACTCTCGCAAAAAGTCCAAGTCATAGTTTCTTACGTTTTCTACGAGAGGTCACGGGGTTTTGGCTCATTTTCTATGCCACTGTAGGTTCAAGTCATAGGTTTTGGCCCAAAAAGTGTGACCTGCACTTAGGCACTCTCGGGAGCAATTTTTGGGGAAAAAATGTGTCATCCGAGCTGCAGATCGATGCCCTGTCACCTACACAATAGGTCCGAAAATGCATGGAAGTTATAATTTTCAATGTTTTAGGGTTTTATAGGTTAAAAAAAACATCAAGAAAAAGAAAAAAAAGAAAGGGTGAAGAGAAATCGTAGGGTTTGAAGCGATTGGATATGCGAGGGATCTTAAAAATGACGGAGGTTATAATCATAAACTTGTGTGGAGTCGCCGATTGTTAGTATGAATCTTAATCGAGCGTACGAAAAAATACCACATTAGGCATGCGGAACAAACGAGCCCTAACAGAAAATATGGCATGCAATATCTTTATATATGAAATTAGGTGACCAAGATAAATGCTTTGCAAAAATATAGATCTATGCATTAAAATACATTAAGCAAGTAAATAAAAACAAGAGTTCCTCCATGCATCCAATAGACAAGACAAGAATATGTTTAAATAATTTTGTATTTATGGCACTTGGGAGGAGAACATAGAAGGATGTTACCCAGGTCCTCCTCAATGGGATGGGTTCTTGTAATTCCTCAAGACTTCGGATCTAAAATCTCTCTCTCTTGATGGTGTATAAAACCTAGACAAAAATGGAACTCAAATGGAGCCCACAAGAAAATGGTACCAAAATATGACAATGATGGTGGATCAAAGTCGGACCAAAAGTATATATCCGGAGTGATCTTTAGGCAACAAAAGGTAGTGAATGAATGGAAAAACCCTTCTATTTATAACAAAATATTGAGTTAGTCTAGATATTGGTGCATAATTAAAATATTATTAACCAAATCAAGATCCAACTTTTATGGAATATTTTATTATATTTGTTGAAGGGGAAAAAGAATTTGACTTGAGTCAAATCCCTTTTCTTTGTAAATAATAAATAAATAAATGATTTAGTTATTATTTTAAGGATGTGGTTGAGTAATAATCAAATAAATAATGATTTATTTAATTATTTATGAATGATTTAGTCAAATTTAACAAGGAATATTATCTAAATAAGTTTTAAATAATTATTCCTAGAAAATAATAAGATAAATAGTGATTTATCTAATTAATTTTCCTATTTTGGGTTAAATATGACCCAGGAATATTAATTAAGCTGTTGTTTAACTAATTATTCCTTGAGGAAAATCAAATAAATGTAGATTTATTTAATATTTCCTCATGGGATTTCTCGTTTAGACCATAAACAACTTAATAAAGGTGGTTTACTCGGTTATTTTTCATAGCGAAAAGCAATTTTACTTAGGGTAAAATTAGTCTTACATAATGTACTTAGGTCCATCTAATAGTAATAGGTTAGATGACCAAAAAATGGTTAACGATTTCCCCCGAGCGTGCAAGCGTTAGGAGCTAATCGTATGACCAAAGTACGTTGTAAGAACTCAATCACTAGACACCGAAGGGGAAGTCGTAGAGAGAGAAATATAAGGTAGACCAAAGCACTATAGGACTATGACCCTAAGGAGGCGAGACTTACGGTGTGTGACAAGTCTCGTTTATGAGTGAGTACCTATGCTATAGGCGGCGGGAGGCATACCTATGCCCGTTGAGACAAAGTACAAAGAATAATGCGTCTTGTAAAAAAGGGACGAACAATATAGTACATGTTGGCATAAACATAAGCCGGATAAAAATATGATAATGAATCCCACATACATACTATGCACGGGATAACGACGAGACGATACAATAATATCTAAGATACAAATACAACCCAAATTCCCACAACAAACAGGAAAGGGCTCTGAAAATCTGGGCGATACATGCAAAAAAAAGGCTCTCCAAGCGGTCGAGGCCGACATCATCAAATCTATGGCGCTACATCAAAGGCTATAATGAAGAGGTCATTCGGGCATGTGGGGGCTACCGTAGGGGCCACCCCCTCATGAGGGCTAAAAAATCTCACGCACACCGGGAATCACCGAGTCAATCGTTGCATCACCTGAACCATCAAGTATACGGATCTCAATCATGTCGTAAGGAGTTGGAGGTGAGAAAAAATCAAGTCAAAGGGATGTAAGGAGTCCCTTTGCTTGATCCGAGGCACCAAACAAGAGTGGAAGCTAGAACCAAGGTACAGCCCTCTAGACTGTCTTCTAGAATGAATGATGCGATGTCGATAGAAGGAGGTCTGCCATAGGTGAGGCAATAAGAGATCCTCAACTAAGGTGCAAGAGAAAATGTTAGAGTGATTGATGGTCGACACCGGGGATGATGATGAAATGGGGGGTGCGAGTAGTAGAGCAGACAACTTCCCCTGTTAGAGCATAAAGGGCATGGATGACCTAGAAACGACTAACACAATATCAAGGGGGATAGGGGATAGTAGGGACTCGGAGGCCATAATGTGCGACACGAGAGAGGACCAAGCAATGAAGGATGGAGGACTATAGCGAGGATACAAAGGGGACTTGGGATAGACTCCATGAATGCGATGATGACTCAACTCGTATGCTCTAAACAAGGGCGACTCGGTGATACCGCCACTACGATAAAGGTCCAATCGGGACCATAAAGACATGAGTACAACATGGTAACTCATGACGAAAATAAACACGAGCATGGACAAGTATGGAGGCAAAGTGGTGCCCCAATTACAAGTGTTGCAAGTGAAGAGATTTGATTTTGAGAAGTGGTGAAGTGACGCTTCTTGGAAAAAAATGTGTCCCGGTGAAATATCAAATCACGAAAAACTAACATATACCCATTTGAGGGCTCGGTGAGAGCTTTCCAATGGTATAGACGGTTTTTCAAATTAAGCTATGGTTTGGTGCACAGCAGTGAAAGAAAAAATCGGGGGTTTCTCTTTTAATAAGGTGCTTTCCCTCCAAAATCACTCATTTTCATGTGTAGTCGTGGTGAATGTAGAGAGGGAGAGAAGGCCCTAAATCTTGTAGCAATTGTAGTGGACAAGCCCGACGTTTGAATCGAGATCCATTAGTTGCGGGTAAGAGGCCTAACCCTACTCTTTCATTTCAATATATCAAAATTTTAGTTTAGGGACCCGGAGCTCATGAAACAAGCCGGGTCGCACTTTTTGGGCTACGTTCTCGTGACTGCAGGTAGTAGTTACTCGGGTAGAAAACTACGACCTTTCCCGAGGAAATGACTCGAAAAGTGCGACCTATCGGAAAAGGAGGTTTCGGTGTGTTGTTTTGGTCGAGAGCTTGGATTTTTATGGTTGAGGGGAATAGGTGCCCCAAACATGTTATGGTCATGCCAAAATGTATTTAGAAAGGGGGAATCTAAACACATTTTTATGATGTGGTGTGCCTTTTGTTTTACCGTTATGGTTATGCAATTCGAGAAATGGAATGGAGGATTACCAATCTCCGTTGAGTACCGCATATATGAAGCAAATGGACTTAATTTTTTTGGTTGGCATACACTGGGTGTCACTATCCCAAATAGTGGATTTGGAGATCAATGAACTGGTGCTCTCCTAGAAAACCCACGAGTTGGTCAAGAACAATTTTTTAGGGGGTCGAGGTTGCTAATGTAAGATGAAGGAATGATGAGGGGTATCATCCCTAGAGTGATCACGAGTGATATGGGACTCTAGAGGTTCTTCTAAATGGGGAAGAATAAAGGTACTAGAGTTGACACAACTAGATACACTAGGAGAGTTGTGGAGAATTTCTTCTCCTCGGTCTCTCAAATATGGGTGGCCCCTTACCCCAAACATTGGGTTTTCCAATGTAATGGCCACAAGGTGTATGTGGCTTGAATGCATGGGTTCGATGTAAGGGGGGATAGGTAAAGTCGGGGGTGGTGACTTCTTCCATAATGTCATCATCGTAATAGAAGACGGGGTGACCGGTGGAAGAAAAACCACTCGACATGATAAAGCTACCCGACTCATCATCATCGAGAAGAAAAAGGCTCACATGCGCATCGTCATGGGGGATGATGGAAGAATAAGCGAGATAAAGGATCTACCGATGTTGATCCCGAGGTGATCACCGAAAGGGGAGGTCAAGAGAAACAAAAGGGGAAGATTTAGAGGGAGCTTCCACCCGAGGGTCTCATGGATGATGATAGGTAGAGAGATGGTGACTGACAGGGCTCGTCACTCTCGACATCATGAGGGGGGGAATGTCAAGGGAGCGGGTAAATCCTCGGGGCCGGCCCAAAGCATGCGCACAAGGACGGGAGGGGCGGGAACCGGTTCTGTTCAATATCGTACTCCCGAACTACCTCCAAAGAGGCATGGTAATGCGTTAGGTGGAGAAAAAATGGTGGGAATAATAGCCATGGAGATCACACAAAGCACAAGGTTGATTGGTGTGAATAGTCTTAGTGTTCTTGTCGCAATCAAGGAAAAAGCAGGCTTCAAGGATCGTAGACTCGAGGAACGCAACATTAACCATGGGCTTGATACGGGGCAACTTAGGACGGGTATGGGTGGCATGACCAATGACATCACACAAAGCACAAGGCTTTGGAGGATTTTTAGGAGCAGAGTAACTCGACCGGGAAGCTTTTTCATTTGATGCCCTATTACGAGATTGTCCCTTTTTACCTCGAAGTTTTCGCAACAAGAGAAGGTTCATGTTCGGTGGGTCGAGGCACCTTTGGCAGTGAGAGAAGTCATGGGGACCGATTGAACCAAGGTCAAAGCGAGATAAGGTTTGGGTTGACTAGGCGGTAGTGTATTTTGGGGATCAAGGTACCGGACGGGAATCCCCAAGGTCGGGTTAGGAAGAGATAGGGTAGCCATGACAGTACCTGGTACACTCCAGGAGGGGGAGCTAGGAACGGTATATGACCTGAGGGGTAATATCCGAGGCGGGACAGCTCCAAGATGGTTAAGGGCCTCGGAGGAACCATTATAGGAGGATAGAGAGGCTCATGGATACACGAGATGCGGTGAAGGGGCCAAGAGGAGGGGGGTCCAAAATTCTGAATCGAAGGGCTAGGGAGTAGGTCGCGGAGGGCGAGGATGTTAACTAGCCAAAGCGGGCCGTCGAGGGAAAAGCTCGAGATGATTGCATCATGCAAATAGTCAATGAGCTTGGATCGGATACGGGAGGAGAAAGACCAAGGAAAGTACCAAGAAAAGAAGATTCTTTGTAGACTCCGGGTGAGACACTAGTCGAGGGGATCTACGGTTTTCTTACTCTGGCCACCGGAAGAGATGATGGACTCGGACGTCACGAGACTTCGGTTTGTAATACGTCAACTTGTCAATGGTGACTATCTTTCCATTATGGGGAAAGGACATCTTGAGGTGAACTACGGATGGGATAGCATACATCGCATAGGTGTAGATATGACCCAATAGAATGTTGTAACCTAAGAGGGCATCAATGACTTCTACGTCAACGCAAACAGTCTTGCCCGCAAGAGTAATAAGACAATTGCAGAATAGGCCAATGGGTTTAGAGGAGTGGCCATCCCATGCTCGAGGAGGGTGATAGTGGAAAGGTCCAACTCGGGTGATCCAAGTTGTTTCAAAGCTGAAGCGGACATCACATAGGTGGATGCCCCCATCATCAATGATACAATGAGAAACGTTGGCGTTACGGATCTTGACGGGGATTTGGAAAGCGACGAGAAGAAGGAAGAGGAGGATGTTCTAATCGGTCAACATCGAATATGATCAAATGATCATATAAAGGATCTACAGGCATTGCCCATGGAAGATAGTAGAGCTTTTCGTTGTAAAGGAGCACGATCTGGAGGAGTTCCGGTGTTGAGATGGGAGCAAGAGATTGCGCCAAATCATCTACTATACTATACGAATGGGAAGCTTTTCTAGAAGTATCATTTTGACGTAATTGTCGGGTTAGGGGATCTTGGTATGAACCTTTGCCTTAGGTCGAGGGATCTGCAAGGACCATTGGTTGTCAAAAGAGGATCTATAGAATATTAATAAGGGATCTGCGGGGGCATACGTAGCGAAGGCTTCTTGTCACCGACGAGACCGAGTCCGAAGGTTGATGTCAATGGTAATAGGTTGAGTCGGAGTTCATCTTGAGAATCTAGTAATCGAGGTACGGGAGGAAGGAGGTTGAGTGGCCACCTAACCTTCGGGTGGTTGGGTAGTCACCAATCCTTACTCGAGGGAAAGGATTAGTAAACACGGTAGCCGGTGGGCGCACGCCGCATTGGGAGGGACGGAAGGGGAGGCATGTCATATCCCGGATACATGCTACCGGGAGGGGGAAAAGTGCCGGGAGGTTTTGGCCCCTCACTGAGGAAAACCATAGCCCATGGGAGGTTGGAGCGTATGGATGAGAAAGAGCTCCAACGATACCATCGGCGGCATGAGATGCTCGGTGTGTTGGCACCACCCAGGGTCTAGGAAGATCGGTGAACGACATAGAGATAACCCAAGCGAGCGTAGATCGGGTCATATTTTAAGGCAATCTAGAGAGCGACTTCTTCGGTTTGGGGGAAATGTGATGCGACGAGTTGCTGAGATAGCGGGGAAAAAAGGAATCTAAGGAACCAATCCATGCGACACATTCTTTGAAGGTAGGGGCTCGACATAGGCTCTTTCTTCTTCGCCATTCCCGGACATGATCGGATAGGCGGGTTGCGGATGATTTACGGAAAGAAGTCAAAAGTTCGGTATCAGGTGTCATAACGAGGGGAAGCCGAAATAAGATAGAAAAGCTCGGGCAAGAGTCACAAAGGTGGTATGAGAGGATGAGGCCTCATCAACATACCACTTAGAATATTCACGATGAAGCGTATGTTGGAACAAACGAAGATGGACGAGTCATTGGTAATGGATTTAGACGAAAACTAGATGTGGAAATGTCGAACATGGTTAGTAGGATCTTCTCGAGCAAGACCTTCAAACTTGGGGATGTCGGAAGGAGCTTAGTTGGCATAGCAGACCAACCGGCGTCATGGCGTATATCGTCATTTATCAGCTGGTTAAAATCGGGAGAGAGCGAGGCCTACCATATAGGGGAGCAAGGGAGCGACGGGGTAGTGATCATTTGTTGCGTTCCCACTAGTGGTATTCCCGACGCTGGGGTCGGGGAGCTACCACCGGCGTTACGTCACGATCTAGACATAGTGGAAGGTGATAGGGGGAGGGACGGGGCGGAACCGAAGGAGGGACCCAATGATCCGGAAAGAATATTCGAAGTGTGGACTCGATGGAAGACTAACTCGAATCCTACGTAGAGGAGTAAGTCTTCCTACCAGAAACTAAGGATGAAGGCCAAGAAGTCTGCGGGATAAATGCCTTGGTGGTGCAATGGTAATGGAAAAAACATGGCACAAAAGGAAGAGAGATCAACAAGGGCAAGGAGTTACGGGATCAGCTCGATTACAATGTCGAAACAAGGGCGAGAGAGGTGCGGGGATCAATTGATTTCAATGTTTAAAGTCTTTGCTTGGAGGTGTTAACCAAGCTCTTCTTCGCTTAGGGTGTGTGTTAAGTGTGTAAATTTTAATTTTTTAAACCCGAATGTTTATAGAGTAAAAGAGAAAAATTGTGTTGTATAACTCGTAAAAATAAACCTACGAGATAACATTATATGAAACTGAAATAATAGAAAATAAACGACTAATTATGTAATAATCTAAACCCAAGGAGGTGGGCCTCTCAACAACTAGTCTATAGGGTGGGAAAAAAAAATCTAGTCAAAACACACAAAAATAGCCAATAGATCTAAAGTCGGGAGGGACAATGGTCTCAAAGGTTAGATCTCGCTGAAAATAGGTGCGTAGAAAAAATAGCAAAAAATCGGAGAGAAAATTTGTTGTAAATGAGGTGGCGAAAATCTATCACCACGGAGGGAAACAAAGGGGACATTAGAGGAAAACCCAATAAAAACTTAAAATATGTGTTTTGGATGGATAAATAACCAATCTAGATCTGAAGGTGAGGGATCGAATCGAGAAATGGTTGAACACACCGAAATTTCGAGACAACGGCGACTTCTAAAACTCTTCCACAAAAGGTGGAGGGTGCGCGAAGCCCTAGGGGGCTATGTTCCCACTTTTTTGAGTAAAACGTACAAGTACTGGGTCCAAAATGAGTAGAGACGAGAGGTTAGAAAACCCTAAATAGAGGCCCGGACAAACCTAGAAAAACTTTTAGAAAATCTCCCACGAAAAGTCTAGAGTCGCGAGTTTCGACCTATTTTTCACGAGAGGTAGCAAGTTTTGGCTCTGTTTTACGCGCTTGGAGGTTCGAGGTTGCAGGTTTAGGGCCCCAAAAGTGTGACCTTCAATTCGACACTCTCGGGAGCGAGGTTTCGAGAAAACGTATCGTCTCGAGTCGCGGCAACAAAAGGTATATGAAGTGAATGAATGGAAAAACCCTTCTATTTATAACAAAATATTGAGTCGGTCTAGATATTGGTGCATAATTAAAATGTTATTAACCAAATCAAGATCCAACTTTTATGAAATATTATATTATATTTGTTGGAGGGAAAAAGAATTTGACTTGGGTTAAGATCCCTTTATTTGTAAATAATAAATAAATAAATGATTTATTTATTATTTTAAGGATGTGGTTGAGTAATAATCAAATAAATAATGATTTATTTAATTATTTATGAATGATTTAGTCAAATTTAACAAGGAATATTATTTAAATAAGGTTTAAATAATTATTCCTAGAAAATAATAAGATAAATAGTGATTTATCTAATTAATTTTCTTGTTTTGGGTTAAATATGACCAGGAATATTAATTAAATTGTTGTTTAACTAATTATTCCTTGAGGAAAATCAAACAAATGTAGATTTATTTTATATTTCCTCATGTGGGTTTCCTGTTTAGATCATAAACAACTTAATAAAGGTGGTTTACTAAGTTGTTTTTCATAGTGAAAGAAATTTTACTCATGGTAAAATTGGTCTTACATGGTGTACTTAGGTCCATAAAATAGTAACAAGTTAGATGACCAACAAATGGTGTAACAGAATACAAATTGGAGCTTCCTACATCTTCCCAAGTGCACCCAGTTTTCCATGTTTCATGCTTAAAGAAGGTTATAGGTGACAAAATTTGGGTTCAAACAATATTTCGCGAACTTGATGAGGAAGGAAAAATCATATTGGAACATGAAGCAGATCATGGAAAAAAACTTGATAACTACTGAAATCAATAAATTTCAAAGTATCTCATCAAGTGGAAGAATTTACCCACCGAAGATTCCACATGGGAAGATGAGAATTTTACAAATAAGCATCTAGAACTACTCAAGCGTTGAGGGAAACACTTTTTTGAAGGAGAGGGGCATGTTAGGGCCATATATAAGTAGTGTATTCCCTTATTGTTGTTAGTGTAGCCCCAATATTGTTATTGTAGCTCCCCTGTAGTCCCCATATTGTTATTATTGTGCCCCATAATAACCCACTATTGTTATTGTTGTGTCCTTGCACTATATTGTTAGGTTGGCTAGGATTATATTGTGACCCCATGGACTCCTATATATAGAAATGAGGTTTTGTCATTTTTTTCATCCAAGAATTGTTCATTTATGTAATGTAAAGGAGGTTTCCCCCTCGAAGTGGTTGATTTATAATGTGTTTCATAACACAATGATCATGAAACACCCAAAATATGTGAGGAGGAACCTACTATTCCTTTTTTTTCCTTATCATCCTCCTTTTTTCGGTGCCAATTTGGGTGCCTCCTTGTGATGATGTTGAAGTTAGGAAATTTTGGATTCAAATTGTTGATCCATCTTCTCCACCTTTAGCTACTTCCCATGATTTATATCTAATGGAGGAAATATTGGAGTGGTTCATGAATCCTAAGGTGAATATTAAACCCTTGATATTTCAAAATTATATTAACACTCGTAGTTTCAATCCGTAATCGGATTTGATTGGAAGTATGATTTCCTCGAGGGATACCCTTCAACCTCTAGCATACATATTTCCTGATTCCTTATTCCTTAATCCACTTGATCGACCTACTTAAACTTGTAATGATGTTAAATATATTGTTTCAAGTGGTAATCAAGAAACAAGTGTAATTCTATTTCACATGTAGAGGAGAAAAGTGTTGGATATATGTCTTATGTTCTTCCCTCTTTCAAGATGATAATTTTGCATCTTTGGTTGATCACGATCTTGTAACCTTGATAATCAGTCGAAATTATTATGAACCCCTGCATTCAAGCTAAGAAAGTGGACAACCATCACCTTTACATACATGTTTCCACTAATACAAATGGTGATGATTTGCTAAGTATATCGGATGTTATATTTTCTTCTTTAGAGGGACTTATATTTGCAAGGTGATCAATCCAAAACCTACTTCTAATTGTCTAAAATATCCATTTATGGGTTGGGATACTCTTTCAATTCAGAATTTTCTGGAATTTATCTAATGCATACATATTCATATATCAATTTTGAAGATGTAATTTGTTTGGTTTTTGAATCTTTTCTATATCCTAGTCAATTTAAATGTCACATTGGTATTCCTTTCTTTGACCATTATACTAATGAAAAATATATTGATCTATTCTTCTTACAAGTTAAATTTGATATAGTTACAATTGGTGCTCCTCCTAAGTATTTTCATCCTTTCTCACCTCAAGTACACTATTCATTGTACCCATATGTGTTCGATATTTTTTTAATACAAGCAACCCCTCTAAATCCTTTAGATATTTATCTCGCTAGTTGTGGTTGAAATTAGGTATAGGATGTTGTGATCCGAAAATCATAGGATGAAAATATTGAATCCATTATTCATGATATGTTCAATTGTAAATATTTCATAAGTTATCGAACATGTTCCAACTCCCTTTAAACAAGGAGCTATCAATTCTTTTAAATTCTCTATCCATCGAGTCTAATATGCCTAGTATGAAAGTTGATCAAACTAGTGGCACTTACTAATATTTTCATTAATAAATCTCACATATAGTGTTGCGTATGTCTACCTATTGATTTTTCTAAGCCACCAAAATTCAATGATCTACGTGGGAAAGTTCGGATACTTGTCGAAGTCAAGGCACTTCAACCTATGCTAATGGTTATGTCGAGGTTCTCACAATCCTTCCAAGATCAATGAAATAAGTTGGATCTATATTTTTAATGCATAATTCTTCATAATATTCATCCACTTGGTGTGAGTTCATTATTAAATTATTTTCAACATTTCCAAGTTAATCTTCTTAATCCTCAAGATAGATATTACGATTAGATAGAGGATTCTTCTAGGTAGTCCTTTTCATGTAAATCCCTTGTATTATACTGAAGGTTGGTGAGCATATATTTCTCTAACCCTTACAACCTTAAATTCTATCATTTTGATTATCAACATAAAGGTAATTTTGGTTTTGGAGGATTTCTCTCTATAAAACTCTTTTAATATCAATCATCTTCTTATACATTTTATGTATGTCATGAATTTAATCATCTTCCTAGCATAATATCTCTTCTTCTACTGCCTAGCAAATGCTTGAATCATTAGACGGACCAAAACCCTCATGTTGACACAAATATTGGGTTTGATTTGGCACTTTTTTCCAATCTTTTTTTCAAATCGAGTATCCTAATTGGTTTCCCGGATTTATGATATTATAATTTTTTTAATTCCTTAAGCTTTCATTTTATTGGTTTTGTATGTAATTTGATACAAAAGTGTGATAGATAAAGATCAAGAACCTTTTACTATTTAATTAACTAATCGATCATATACTGCTGAATATTCTCTTTGTGATTTGAATGTGTTAGATAAAAAAATTATTTTCTCAGAGGTCTCATGGTATTCAAATTGGTTGTTTTTAATATCAAGATCCAATCATTGAATGGTTGGATAAATATTACTTGGCAAGCTCCTATGCTAATAATAAGTTTCATTCTTTTATGATGTTTGCTAAGTAGGACAATACATATGTAGGTACATCCACAACAAACTCTCAAGGTCTAAGTGAAAAGGTAAAGTTGTGAAATGGTTAGAATTAGTTGATTTGGAATATCTCTTTGGCATTAGCCGTGAACATTTAGTTCATTGTGAAATCTATTAAAATTCTTATATTCTCTTTTGTGCATTCTTTTATATCGGTTTTAATTGTTTTTATATTTGTGTTTGTATGTTAGGAACTATGATGGTTACATGGAAAATTTCATTATGCTTAACCCTAAACTTAGAGTACTTAGGTTAAAAGTAGGTCTAGTTGAATTTTAGTGTCCCTTATACATTCATCCTAATTTTTTTCTCTCTTTATTCTTTCCTTTCGTTTTCTCTGTTAGCCACCTATAAAATTTGATTATCCCAAAAGGTGGCTAAATCTGTTCGAGCCTTCAAAGAACAATTCTTCTCACTTAGCTGTTGGCTCTTGAAGCACTTTTGAAGGCCTCGAGCCTCACAGCTCAGGATCTCTATAGCTGTTTTTCATCCTAAAAACATAAAATCTGTTAAAATCCAAATCCCAAATGCTTTGCTGCAAACCCCATTTCTCCCCTACCTCTTCTTCCAAACTAACCTCATTTTCATGTTTCTCCCCCTTCTGCTTCATAAAAAACCACTTGATAAGGGTTCTAAGATCCCTTCTTGGCCTTTATCTGGAACCCTCATTTCCTTTGAAAAAAAGTTGAAAAAATCATAAAAATACATTTTTAGTCTTTAGCCCCCTCGGGCTAAGTTTTTAAAACCCTTTTGCCATTTGCCCTCGGGCACATCGCTTCCCATCGCTGCCTGCGGGACGCGATCGGGCGCCGACATTTTTAATTTTTATATGATCGCCCCTCTCAAAACCTTTGTTTTTAAATAAAAAACTTTGAGGTTTTAATTTATTTTTATCACCAATATCATTTTCAAACCATGTTGCACCATCGATCTGATTTGCATGTCGGACGCGCGCGAGTTCGTCTCCCTGTGGTCCCCACCACCCGGTAAGACGATTGCACCCAAAACTAGCGATATCCATCGCACCACCCCGCTGGGCGAAAAGGTCGTTTTTCCCAGACGGCCCGCGATTCCATCGCCCGCACGCCACGCATCCCCACTGTACTTGTTTGGAAAACCACCGTCACACCGCGCGTCATCGTTCGGACGAGGGATGCGAATGATATCGCCATGGACGGATCCGGTCCAAAGGCGCCGCATCTGATAGTTGTCACTCGATGGAAGGTGCCCATGCGATAGCGGGCTATGGTACGGCGGAAAATCAATCTCGCCGTAGTCGATCTCGATTTTCAGATCGACGGTGCACTATTCCATCGCCCGGTTCTCCGTTTGAATTTCAACCTCCCACTCCAGGGCGCGTCGATCTCTGCGCGATCGACGACTCGCAATTCAATCTTCTTTTGCCCATTCCACGATCTCTCGATTAGATCCGTACCGTTGGATGATGCCATCCAACGGCCACGCTTCCTCCACTCATCCTTTGAATCATTCAACCTATTTGTGCTTTGGGATTTCATCACGTTTTTTGTATTTTGTAGGGTTTTAAGTGTTTTTCCACTATAAATTGAAGAAAATTTGAAAGTAGAGGGTAACGACCACTCTCGCTCGATTCATAAAGGAAAAATCATTCACGGATGCCTAACTTTCACATTTTCATCGATGTTCATCCAAGCACCCGATGACCGGATGACCTGCGCGACCCTACGCATCGGCAAAAACCATGGATTTGGCATGAGGCGAAGAGTATCAGCTTCGAAGACTAGAATTAACTAGAACATAGGATTAAAGAACGCATTAGTGGGGGATTACGTCCAAGATTCTTATCAAAAAGCCTAATCCCAACAAAACACGCGTTTGAGGAAAACCCAAAGTGTTTTATCAAGTGGGAATGCTTCCACTGCCACAATGTAGACAAATCGATTCCTCTCGTTACCACAATGCCACCTATTCCTCAAAGTACTCAATCGGAGGCCAAATTTATTGATCAAATGAAGATTTTCGCCTCAAGCGCGACCAAAAAGTTAGCACATAATAAAACTTAATGCAAATGATGTACGCGAGTAACCCTAGCGTCATACTGAGAGCCTCAAAGGTCAACAAAGCTCTGGGCAAGCAATTCATAAGTGTAAATAAATTAATACAGCTGAAACACCTATACGAGTTTCTTCTTTGAGCCCCCAAGGGCCAGAAGACATAAAACTCTACTGTATTAATTGTAAAGTGTGAGATCTTTATCGGATCTCACCTCCTCATTTTTCTATATACTACAGCGAAGGTGAGTAAGGGGTTGGTTGTAGAACTTTGATATACATTTGAGCTTAAACTTCTAATTGTACATAGTATTCACGGCTCTTGGAGCTCTATTGGTGATAGATAGGTTAAGGTTTGAGATGTGTAGATGGTTGCTAACCTAAAGCACTAGACTTAAAGCCGTAACTAGTTTGGAACATCAATACAAGTTGATTTATGGGATCTACTGGTTTATGTTGACGGTGATGTTTTTCTCATTGTAACTTTTTGTTTTATTTATGTTTCCATTTGTGTTTCATATTCTCTTATAAAGAACAGCATGCATAGAGTTAGGACCTACTATATATCGGTAACCTTCTAGCGCGAAAATCTTTATCTGGAACGTTTTCCTCTTATCCGTTGCTATTTAGAATGATTTAATTTAGTTTAAGCATAGGAATGTTGGCATTCCCTCGTCTTATTGTCTTAGCTTAATGTTATTCTTAGATGTTATTTTTTAGTTTATGTTTAGTGAAGATGAACTAAGGAATATATAGGGTAGACACTGGTCCCCAGCTTTTGATCCCTGCAGTGAAAGATTGTTTCCCTTGGGATGTGTTAAAGGCGGCTAGTTTCAAAGTACTTACCGGATCTTAGGCCATTCTTTTGTTGTCTTTGTATTCGTCTTGAAAGTAACAAATTAAAGAAAGAGCTAGGAGAGGATTTGTGGTAAGCCCGGCCACTATTAGTTTCTACTCAAAAAGTTGCCTTCAAGTTTCCTTTTTTTGAGATGTTTTCTCTGATAAGTGTATCAAAAGGTACGGCTAGTTTCAAAGCACCTACCGGATCCTAGTTTACTTTTTATATTTTTCTTGAGTCCATGTCAAGGTCGACTAGTTTAAAAAGTACTTATCAGTTCTAGAGTTGCTCTTGTTTACTTGCATCTTTTTCATTTCTCCTTCTTGTTGTATCATTCCATTCCATAAAAACAATCTTCAAAGAGATCCTTAGACATAGATGGCTTGCCCCATGGACCACTCTTGCCTCTTGCTGTTCCGATTAAAGCCCTATTATGACTCCATGGCCCAATGGACTAAAACGCACGCACCTTTTTTACAAAGCGAAGCTTACTGCGGAATACTCGCAACTTCTCACCTTTGGAACTTTTGCACTCGAACTTTCCACCTTGAACGGTAATCATGCTCAACCATCCAAAAAACAAACCTTTGGCCTTCATAACTATCCTAATATCATAACCCCAAACTTCGAAAGACAAATCCATCTTTGTACATATTGGAGAGATCCCTCCCTGGGATTTAGGAAGGCTAGATCCTAGAATCCCAAATTTGGTTGAAACAATGTTGTTTACGTAATTGGACTGCGCCAATATTGCTAATAAATTACGGATCCTAACATTTTACAGGCGACTCCTCTGGGAACCTAAACCCAAAATCATTTTTCATCTCTATAAAACTTTGTGAGTAAAAAAGCGACCTTTTTCAAGCACTACCAAGAAATAGTAATCATGATGAAACTTGTTTGAATCGGTGACAATCTAAGTAAACCCTAGGATTCTCTTAAGACTTGATCAAACCTTGAAAAATTAGTTGACTTAGACATAAGATCGAGCTGTCTTTGTCTCATAATCGTAGCTAAGTTTTGAAACAAAGTTGGGGTATTCTTAAAAACCACACAACTCAAAAAATAACTCGAAAAAAAACAAAAAAAATATTTCGGATTGGTAGTAAAACACTTACTCCTACATTGATATTTACACTTTTGTTGCGTTTTACCCCATACTCTTAGACGAGTACGAGAGCCGGGCGACTTCCGGATCTCATCCTCTTTTAGAGGTGAAATGTATGGTAAATTCCCTCCCGATCAATCTGCGGTTAGAGTTTGTTGTGTTCCAGGATATCCTTGAAAAGGGATATTTCATAAGCATGGTGGTGGACCATAAAACCTTTTACCTGCGAAAAGAGCTAAAAAACCTCCACTTGGCGACTCCCACGACCACAAACCGGACCTTAAAGACTCCATTGGAAAGAACCCCCGATCATCATAATATCATTCAAACTCGCTTAGAGGACGGCAGGGGATTGTAATTTTGGTAAGCAGTTAATTTAACCATCCAAAGACCATCATCATACGCTGAACTTGTCTTGTTTATTTGGGTGCCGCAAACACGGCGACAATGGCTCTAGAAAGATTCACACTAGAGCCTATCTGACCCTAATCCACCTAAAGTAGTTGATAACCCGGAAAACATCCTTAGGAAGTCTCCTAAGATTACATTATCAATCATTTTTAGATCCTGAAAGCAGAGCTAAATCGGTTCTCGAACATCTTTTAGCTCTACAAAAATCACAAGTGACTTAGTGAGATCCATTTAGAACTAGGTCATTTGATGATATAATCCAATAGATTCTGAGTTTTCACTTTCTTCTCCTGAAACTAGTGAACATCTTGGTAGTAAATAACACCTCTGATTTACATTTCCTCCACAACTTAGGTGTCTCTCATCCAAGATCGGCTAGAAATCTACTGCTGTTCCATTCACCATCCCTTCATCCAACATCCACCGTCCAAACCACTCCTCCAACCCATTGTCCCTCTTGTGAATCCACCTCCACCTCCTATCATGGCTACATGGTATGCTCCCCTAGTCCTTCCTACACCATTAGTCAATCTTCCACGGGACTATGCGGTCCAAAATTCCATTATATGATGCTAACAATACTACAATTGCATCACAACATGTGGATAGGATGGATGACTATTTTGACAAAAAATGAAATTGATGATGATTATGTCAAACTTAGATTATTTGCTCAAAGCTTGAGAAGTAAGAAAATGGTTTAAAAGCTTAGCCCCATATTATCAATGATCTCCAAGGCTTCCATCAAACATTCTTGAAAAAAATGGGAAGTTAAAAATAATCCTCTCAAGTCCTTTTTGATTACAAGAGCCTTCATAGAAACCACGGAAAGTGTCCAAGCTTATTGCACTAGATTCAACTAGTGTGTATAATGTATTTTCCCCATAGCTAAAACCTCACAAGGCTCGACTTTAAACAAGTTTCTGAAGGGTTTGATTTCCCGACATGACCTCGATCGAGAGAGAGACTTTGCAACTCTTGAAGATATGCAAAGAGGTGCTATTTTTGTAGAAGTCAACTTGATGGAGAAAAGAGCAAGGATGAAAGCTGAGACGAGAGAGTATCTTTTAGAGAGGAATCCACACCTTCCACTTCCAATTCAAAAAATGGAAAGAATGATGGAAGAAATGATGAAAGAGATGAGCATAATTAAGAGAGCACAAGAAAGTCAAAACCAAAGTGCTCCTCACGACGAAACCAAAACCGGAATCGAAATTCTAGAAGGAACCAACCTCCAAAACGAGACCTGGGGAGGATGATCAGCAGTTCGCTCCTCCCTTTCATCAAAAACTATGTGGTGAGGTTGAGGAAACGGATCAAATAACGAGAGGAAGATGATATTAACCTCATTTGGGGTAGATGATGACGACTTTGAGGTTCATTATGATAAAAAACAAGGTCTTTATACACCTTATGATGAAAAAAGAAAAGAGATGATAATGAAAATTGTTGTCAAAACATGGAAAATTCATCACGGAACCTCGAAGAGAATATGACCTCGGGGAGTAAATCTGGTCGACCCCCAACAATAGAAACTGCGACAAATCCTCACAAAACGGCACTACAACCAAGCCTAAAGTTCTCAAACAAAAAGGATAAAACCGTGGCTGAAAATTCGATAGAGGTAAAGGAAAAAGCACTCGGGACAATGAGAAAAAGCAGTGCGGGCATTAGTAGTACTAACACTGACTAGTACTCCTGTGAAAACAATTTTATCAAATGTAAATAAAACAAAACGAACTCCGTCATTGCATTTGATAAAATAGCAGATTAATAAGGTGCAGAAACAAGTTTTTCAAAAAACTAAAATTCCTTTCGGCTGAGCAGAAATCTCAAAGATCAAAATTTTTGTTCCCCTCACCGAGTTAGCTGCCCAACATGTATATAGGACCCAAATTTTGAAGGCTTTAAATTTATAAGACAACAATGACACGAGTAAATCTTAACGATGACCAACCGAGCTTGTTTTTGATCCAAAGATTGAAGGAAAATATCGAGAGGGACCTATTCCTCCCTTTTTATGTAAGTTTTAACTTTCATGACAAGATTTTGCACAATGCTATGCATGACTCGGGGGCTTCTCATAATCTAATGCCTAAATACGTAATGGAGAGCCCGGGTCTAGAAATCACTAGACCTTATAAATACCTTTACTTCTTGATTCAGTGATAAAATGTTTAGGATTGATCAAAGATCTCTGTGTTAACTTAGCCCAAATTCCGGCCAAATGCTTAGTCATGGATATTGTTGTGGCCGATGTGCCCCAAAATATGAGATAGCTTTTCATCAATATCTTGGGGGGCTAAGTTGCGGGGAACTATGCAAATGGACATGACCTATGCGACTATCACCTCATTTTGCCAATCAAACTAGAAGACTTTACGGAGAGTCCCATATGCGGTACACAATCACAAGCCAAGACAAACCACAAAACTCTCCTATATATTATTTCAATACGAGCCTTGATTATTTTATTATGTTTAATGATGAAACACTCGGAGAGCAAGTCACTTTAACGGAATTAATGGCGGTAGAGGAGGAGGTAAATACCACCGAGCTGTCAAAAGCAGTTTGTTGAACCTTCAAACGACAACAAACCAAAAGGGTAGGTCTTGAGCTACGGGTCATGTGTCCTTTGCTTCTAAACATGGAGAGTAAATAAAGTATCCTCGAGTGATACGAAAAATCATGGGAGATCAAAAACAAATACAACTACATACAGACATTCAACAACAATCGAAAGCACGATAGTTGAAGAGAACTCTTAACAGAGAAAAACCGAGAAAATTCCTCTCGAGTATGTATTTTGATGGGTCATGCAATAGAAATAACGTCGGTGCAAGTGTACGGATTACTAACACCGAAAACAAACGACCACATAGAGAATGCATTTCATGCAAACTAAACTTTCGGTGTTCCAATAACATAGCAGAGATATGAATCCCTTCTCTTAGTCTTACATCTTTTGAAAAAGTTAGGAGCCAAAAAAATCAATGTATATGGGGATTTTGAATTGATCATTAGGAAAGTAAATGTGGAGTATAAACGCAAATCATCCCGGGCTTAGAGCCTATCGGAATGATGTCATGGACCTTTTAAAAATATTCGAGGAGTCCAAAGTAATTTTTTGTCCCAAGGAAAAGAAACATTGCGACCCACAATTTAGCCTTCCATGAGCTAGGACATGCTTAGCACCATTTGAAACCAAAGAATGTACAGTGAGATAAATTTTAGACCCAGCGGTGCCTAATAATAAGAAAGTGTTGGCAGGTGTTTGACAATGACAAACAAATAGAAGACTTCATGCAATTCAGAAAATGAATTCGAACTAAACGATTCGGGACCTCGGACTATGAAAGCAATAGACGGTGAAGAAAACTTTCTTGGTAAAGAAGAACGTCTCCACAGGGCATCAGCTAACCTCTGCGGCTAGCAAACTTATAGACGAAGAGGAGGGTGGGGAAACTGCACTCTAAAGATGAAATTTTTCCTGGGATTGGGCCACAAAATTCCCCCTTTAAAGAAAACCAAAAACCATTCAAACGAAGCTGCGCGAATAAACCCGGTTCGATACCTTTGGTTGAGAAGGAGATTAAAAAGATATAGAAAGGCCGGTATTATTGTCCCTCATTAGATATTACGAATGGGTATCTAATGCGGTATCCGTTAGGAAGAAAACTGGAGAAATCGAGGCGTTTGTATAGACTTTAGAGACTTAAACAAAGCTTCATTAAAAGACAACTACCCTTTACCCAAGATGGATCATATTTTGCAAGGGTGGTAGGGTCTCGCAAATAATTTCTTTTGCTTTGGATGGCTATTCGGGGTACAACCGAGATCTTGGTTTACCTGTCGATCAATTAAAGGCAAGCCTTTACTACACCATGGGGCACTTTCATGTATGTGAAAAATCCCTTTGGTCTAATGAATGTTGGAGCAACCTTTCAAAGAGCCATGGACATAGCATTCTCGGAAAAATTGGGCTTTCTTCATCATTATCTATCTTGATGATGTCCACTGCTTTTTTCAAAAACGGATGAAGAACACTTAGAACATTTGAGAAAAAGTTGCAGAAATGCGGGAAGGTTTGGAATATCTTTAAACCCTAAAAAGACATTATTTGGTCTCCAATAAGGTAAACTTCTTGGACACATTATTTCGGAGAAGAGGGTATAAAGATAGATCCAAGAGGATTGAGGCCATATTACGGATCTCTCATCCTTGAAACATCAAGGAGTTGAAATCTTTCATTGGGAAGATTAACTTTTTTGAGAGAGTTCATACCCAACTTGGGTCGAGCTCCTCAGGAATATCAAAACACATGTTAAAAAAAGGAGAGCGAGGGGTAAAGTGGACCTTGGAAGCAAAGCAATCTTTGAACTAGTGAAACAAGCATTAACCAAAACATCGGTTCGATTTGTCTACCGATTTTTTCAAAGGATTTTTATATCTTTTCATTTGCATCGGAACATACTATAGGCGATGTCCTTTTACGGATCCACGAGGACAAGAGTAGCCTATTGCATTCTTTAGCAGGGCATTGAGGGATGCCCCTTTGAAGTATAATATTATGGAGAAACAAGCTTTTCGCCTTTGGTTAAAGCTTTGAAAGACTTCAAGGTATACATCCTTCATTCACACATCATTGCCTTTGTCCCGAATTCGATTGTTAAAGACATCCTAACACGGGACCCGGATGGTAAGAGAGGTAGGTGGATCGTTGTTATTCTTGAATATGATTTAGAGATAAAACCCACTAAGCTCATCAAAGGCCAAGGTCTAGCTAGATTAATGGGTCGAATCAAATTGTGAAGTTCTTGATATTCGTATGATTAATGCTTTAGATGATCAAGAGGAGAAATTTCAACTCCCTTTGTTGAAATTCATTTTATGAATTCCTCTTGGTATGCGATATTCTTTACGTTCTACTTAATTTGAATACACCTCCGGGTTTGACAAAAACAAAGGCAAGGTTCCTCAAATTGAAAGTTGTAAACTACTCGCATCATAGATAAATGTAGTATTGGAAGAATGGAGGTGGTCTATTGCTTAAATGTTTCCCCGAGTTTGATGCAAAGAAGGTTAAGTACCGGTTCCATGAAGGAGAGTGTGGAGGTCATTTGTCTTGGAAGACAACAGACCAACAAAATTTTGAGGTCGGTTTCAATTCAACCTACTCTTTTCCATGATGTGCACCGGATGATCAAAGCTCGTCATAGTGTCAACTTTTTGAAGGCAAAGAAAAAGCTATACCCTCCTCTTGCATCCAATCATGTGGAAACCCCTTTTCAATAGTGGGGACTTGGACTTTATAGGAGAAATCCATCCCCCATCTGCATGACATAGATGGATTCTCACTGCTATCTGACTATTCCACCAAGTGGATAGAAGCCATTCCTTGTGGCGAGGCCAATGATTCAATTATCATAAAATTTATGGAGACTAATATTCTCTCCAAATTTGGCTATCCTACCAAGATCATCATTGATAATGCGCGGCATTTTGGATCGAAAACAGAAGATGGTTGAGTTCACATGCAGGGTATCGAGATAACATTAGGGCATTCCACGGCCTGTTACCCTCAAGGTAATGGACTTGTAGAATCCTCAAACAAAAACTAGTGAACATAATCAAGAAAGCATTTGGAGGACAACAAGAAGTCTTGGCACACAAAGTTGATTCATGCACTTTGAGTTGACAGATTGACTTTGGAAGAAATCCATTGGTATGTCACCCTTTCAACTTGTGTATGGTACGATGAAATTTTTCCAAACGACCTGTGTACCCGGTGATAAATTTGATTCAAGAGTTGCGGATCGAAGATAATGACATGAGCGAGAAGAATTAATCAGAATATTCATCTTCGAGCGGACCGAGAGGAAGTGTATAACAAAGCATTGCGGGAAACAAGACAGAAGCGTTAAGAAGCTCTTTGACGGAAGAACAAAGGCCGAGCAATTTTCCAAGATTGGGGACAAAGTTTTAAAGTGGGACTCAAGAATGGAAGAGAAGGGCAAGCATGGAAAATTTGACAATCGCATGGCTTGGCCCTTACTCTATTCATTCAGAGTTGCGGTAACAATGCCTTTTTCTTGCGGGGAGTTGAATGAGACGAGAAATTGTTTGGGGGTCCCGTCGATAGCAGGATGCTTAAGCCATTACTTCTCTTAATCCATGTTATGTTTTGAAGCCTTTTTATCTTTTCCATTTTAAATATTTCATCCATCATTGCATTCAAAGTTGTAAAAAACAAAAATACAAAAACAATAAAAAGCACAAAAAGAGGCGGATTATGAAAACAAGCAAGGTATAGCCCCATACCAAAGAAAGAGAGATACGAAAGTGTGCAAACTCAAATTCCACTCTTGAAAAACACACTTCTAGTTAGTCGACGTTTAATCTTGACTAATTAGCTTTAAATTTCTGTACGATAAGATAGTTAATTTGATATCCATACTTTGTCTAATCTTGGCTTATCGGTAGTTAGATTAGGATAGAAATGAAAGGTTCAAACATGTTTAAAACACAGACCTTAGTTTCAAAAGAGAGAGATGACTCAAATATGTTTTATTTTCTCGTGTCAAAAAGATAAAAATCGGTTCTAATCGGCTCAAAATTTGAACCAGGAGAAAAAGGAAAGATAGCTCGATAAGAGTCAAAACGTAGGCTGCAAAAAGAGGAAGGAAATGTTTCCAAATTTTCAGATCTTAAGCCTTCCTTTTTTCTTTTTTTCTTTTTATTTAATTTTTTGTGAAATAAATGTCTATGTGCGGCTGTCTTTTATGCCATAATCGAGCAACAAGTTAGACTATTCAATCTGACTTGAGTGCTTTCAATTCTGTTGTAGAAATTAGAGAATAAATATATGTCGGATAGTTTAGTCCCAACGGATAGCAAAATAGGTAGAGAAGCATGTCGGAACTCAGCCTGTTTAATGCGAGTTCGGGGAGAAATAAGGAGTAGAATTAGACTAGTTTCTGCTTTCAAAAAGAATAAAATGTTGTGAAAAGAGTTTTCCAATCCAAGTGCACTCTATTGAAGACATGTTAGATATCGTAGGATTGGGTAGGTAGGAAGTTGTATTGATGAAGATCCATTGCTTTTAGAATTGCTAATACATTTTGCGAGAGAAAAATCATCTAGCACGTGGAAGAGCGACCCCAATGGATTAGGCACATGGTGACCTCGGTGAATGCAGGTCTGAAAGTTCTTGATGCCTTCAAGAAGGCACCATCCCCAAGTGGAGCCACATTGGGTATAGTCGTAAAATTTTATTATCCCAAAAGGTGGCTAAATATATTTTTGAGCCTTCAAAGAACAATTTTTCTCACTAAAAAGCTCGTTGGCTCTTGAAGACTTTTGAAGGCCTCATGCCTGCGTGCAAATCCTATAACTATTGTTTACATCCTAAGAACCTCTAAAATCCTGTTAAAAATCCAAAGCCCAAATGTTGTTGCAAACCCCATTTTCCCCTACCTCTTCTTCCAAAACTAACCTCATTTTCATGTTTCTCCCCCTTCTACTTCATAGAAACCCCTTTCGATAAGGTTCTAAGATCCCTTCTTAACAGCCTTATCGGAACCCTCATTTCCTTTGAAAAAAAAGTTGAAAAATCATAAAAATACATTGTTTAGTCTTTAGTCCCCTCGAGCTAAGTTTTAAAAACCCGCTTTACCCATTTACCCTCAGGCACATCGCTCCCATGTGCCGCGGCCCCGTGATCGGGCACCCGGACCTTTTAATTTTTTATATTTTTTGTCTCGCCCCTCTCAAAACCTTTGTTTTAAATAAAAAAAATTGGGTTTTAATTTATTTTTATCCGCCGGTATCATTTTCAAACCATGCCACACCGTCGATCCGATTTGCAAATCGAGCCAGGCGCGGAGTTCGTCTCCGTGGTCCCCACGCCGTAAGCCGGGTGCCCAAAACCGGCGGTATCCATCGCACCACCCTTGGGCGAAAGGTTGTTCCCCGACGGCCGGCGATTCCATACACTTTCCGCCACGCATCCCCGCTGTCTCTGTTTGGAAAAGCGCCGTCCATCGCGCGTTATCGTTCGGACGAGGATGCCGAGCGATATCTCCATGGACCGTCCGGATCCGAAGCCGCCCATCCAACGGTGTCGCTCGATGAAGGTGGCACGCCATAACCAGGCTATGGCACGACGAAAAAATCAATCCCCACCGTCGATCCGGTTGCGGATCAATGGTCCATATTCCATCGCGATTCCTCCGTTTCGACTTTCAACCTCGGCTCCTAACTAGTCGAAGTCTGCACGATCGATGGCTCGAATTCAATCTTCTTTCGCCCATTCACGATCTCTCCCGATTGATCCCAACTGTTGGATGATGCCATCCAATGGCCATGCTTCCTCCACTCGTCCTTTGAAGCAATCAACCTATTTATGACACGGATTTCATAATGTTTTTTGTGTTTTGCGAGGTTTTAAGTGTTTTTTCCACTATAAATTGAAGAAATTCGAGAAAGTGAGGGTGACGACCCCTCCCACTTTCGATTCATCGAAGGGAAAAATCATTCACGGGCGCCTAATTTCACGTTTTCATCGATGTTCATCCAGCACACCGATGCCGGATGACCGCGTGCGACCCTGCGCATCGGCCAAAAACCATGGTTGGCACGAGAAAAGAGTATCGAAACGAAGACCATAATTAACCGAACGGAGGATTAATGAACGGTTGGTGGGGGATTACGTCTAAGATGCTTATCAAAGAGTCTAATCCCCAAATAAAAACACGAGTTTACAGAAAACCTAAAGTGTTTTATCAAGCGGGAATGCTTCCACCTCCACAATGCGAGGCAAATCGATTTCTCTCGGCTACCACAGTGCCACCTATTCATCAAAGCACTCAATCGAGGCTGAATTTATTGATAAAATGAAGATTTTCGCCTCAAGTGCAGCAGTTACTTCGCAATAAAACTAATGCAAAGGATATTTGCGGAGAGTAACCTAGTGTCACACGAAAGCCTCAAAGGTCAACAAAGCTCGGTAGAGATTAATTCATAAGTGTAAATCAATTAATACAGTGAAACACCACGTACAGTTTCTTCTTTGAGCGAGGTCCCAAGAAGACATAAACTGCGTTTTAATTGTAAATTGAGATCTTTTATCGGATCTCACCTCCTCATTTTTCTATATATACTACGGCGGAAGGTGAGTAAGGGTGGGTTGTAGAAATTTGATATACATTTGAGCTTAAACTTATGATTGTACATAGTATTCACTGGCTCTTAGAGCTCTCTTGGTGATAGATAGGTTAGGGGTGAGATGTGTAGATGGTTGCTGTAACCTAAAGCACTGGACTTAAAGCCATAACTGGTTTGGAGCATCAATACAAGGCTGATTTGTGGGATCTTTGGTTTATGTTGACGTGTGATGTTTTTCTCATTGTAAATTTTTGTTTTATTTCTATTTCCAGCTGTGTTTCATATTCTCTTATAAAGAACAACATGCATAGAGTTAGGACCTACTATATGTCGGTAACCTTCTCTAACCGAAAATCTTTATACGAATGTTTTCCTCTGTCTATGTTATTTAGGAATGATTTAATTCATTTTAAGCATAGGGCATGATGGCATTCCCTTGTCTTATTTTCTTAGCTGAATGTTATTTTTAGATATTTAGTGTTTATGTTTAGTGAAGATGAGCGGGGAAGATATGGTGAGCCACGGTCCCGAGCTTTTGATCCTACGACTGTACATCGATTGTTTCCCTTGGGATGTGTTAAAAAGCTGGCTAGTTTCAAAGTACTTACCGGATCTTAGGCCATTACCTGTTGTTATATTTGTATTCATCTTGAAAGTAAAAATTAAAGAAGAGCTAGGAGAGGATTTGTGGTAAGCTCGACCGCTGGTTTCTACTCCAAAAGTTGCCTTCAAGTTTCCCTTTGTTTTGAGATGTTTTCTATTGAAAATGTATCAAAAGTACGTCTAGTTTCAAAGCACTTACCATGTCCTAGTTTACTTTTATGTTTTTCTTGAGTCCATGTCGAAAGGGCCGACTAGTTTAAAAGTACTTATCGGATCTAGTACGCTTCTCTTGTTTTGCACGCATCTATTCATTTCTCCTTCTTATTGTATCATTCCATTCCATAAATCAATCTTCAAAGAGATCCTAGACATAGATGACTTGCCCCATGGACCACTCTTGCCTCTTCTCTGTTCCAATTAAAACCCCTATTATGACTCCATGACCCAATGGACTAAAACCCGCACTTTTCTACCCTTTTAACCGAAGCTTGCTACGAATGCCTCGCAACTTCTCACCTTTGGAACTTTTTGCACTCGAACTTTCCACCTGAACGGTAATCATGCTCAACCATCCAAAAAACAAACCTTTGGCCTTCATAACTAGCCTAATATCATAACCCCAAACTTCAAAGACAAATCCATCTTTGTACATATTGGGAGGATCCTCTTCGGACTTAGGAGGGCTAGATCCTAGAATCCCAAAGTTGGTTGAAAGTCGATGTTGTTTCTGTAGCTGGACTCTTCCAATCTTGCTAATAAATTACGGATCCCTAACGAATTCGAGAAGATCCTTTCACAACATATCATCCTGAGTAGTTTGGCTTCCTTCCCGATAGAAGAATATAGGATGTCATGGCCATAACGCAAGAATGCATACATTCGGCCTAAATCTCGCAACTACGATTAATGAAAATTGACCTTATTAGGTCTTATGATAAGGTTGATTGGCATTTTCTCGAATGATCCTTCACAAAAATGGTTTTTCTCATAGACATGTAAAATGGATAATGACCCATTTTACCTTGGAAAGTTTTGTGGATGTTTTGTTCGATGGTGTGTTTTTGACTTCTTTTAGGATATCTGAGTTGCGAAATGGATGTTCCCTTCCCCCCTTATTTTTATTGTGATAATGGATGCACTTGGTTGAGGTGTAAAGGTAGCTAAGGAGTTCAAAACAATTTTTCGGATGCGGAGTTACAAAAACACTTCTACCACACTCACTCTTTTTTGTGGATGATCTCCTTTGTTTTGGAGAAGAAAAAATATCGGAATGGGAGGTGTTACCGCAGTAATCTCCTAAATTCGGCGGAGGCCTCTGGTCTCATAATCAATAAAGATAAATCGTAAATCATCTCGGATAGGAGGAGAATTTAGAGATAATTCAAGATATTACATCTCTCTTTGGGGGAAAATATAAAACTTTGTTCCAGATGGGTTCAGTATTTGGGTTTTTTTCTTAAATCGAGCAAATATGAAAACACAGGTGGAGCTGGCTTCCAAATTATATATAAAAAAGCTCACCCTGCGGGACAAGAAATGGCTTACTTTGAGGAGAAGATTGACAATGGATTGAAAGTCGATCCTGCAGAAAATTTCCAATGGATGCATTTATTCCATCTCCCAGTTAGCGATCATCTATAATAATTGAAACTATCATAGCTAAAGTTATTTGGTTTGGTGCAAGAAATGTAGGGAAAGCGGTCACCTAATTTTGCTCGCCTCTTGCCAGGACCAGTGCGGTTTGGGTTGTTGGGGTTTGATGGATATTAGACGCTTTAATGTTTCCCTAGTTTCTAATAATTTGTGGGTCTTTAATGAACATGGAATCTGTCGAAGAGAGATAATACAAGGGAATTATCTTCAACAATTTAGTTTGGAGGATTGGTTAGTGTTGTACTATGCAAAAGAAACCCTCCCCGTTTCTAAATTTTTAGAATAAATTTCATTTAGAAATAGGTCTTTTTTATCTTTCTTTCTGAATGGGAAAATAAAATATTTAGAAACAATCCGATCATTTTTATTAGGAATAAGAGAAGGTTCATTGATAAAAGGACATATCACATATTTTTTATTTACAAGTGTGTATAAACAAATACAACCTTAAAAAAACTTTACGATCGAGTGAGATACAAAGCTTTTATCATATCAAAATATTACATAAAGTTTTTATATTTAATAATATTTGATATTGTACGGTGATACGCTAATCGGAAATCGGAAGAGATGCTTTAAGATCTATATTCACTTTGTAAAACTGCGATGCAATGGAACTCGATCGCAATCGCAAATCGGATAAGCTTTAAAGTGTTATGTTGTTGCATACTTCAGATGCGTTGACGAGTCCATCGAAATACGCATTTGAGAGAATTAAACATTATATTCATTTGATTGAAAGACTCCCGACGGCGGCGGACCACCTCATCGCAATCGGAAAATCGAGAGAAACTCTTTAATGATCCACTCCATTTGAAAAGTCACGATGCGATGTTCGCAATCGGAATTCATTATAAATCATATTATGTTATTTCATTTACCTTTGAAGATTCACGATGCGATTATTACTTAATATTCATATACTATTTATTCATCGCATCCCAAAAATTCAAAAAGTAATTTTTAAACACTTCTCAAAAATATGTCGAGTCTGCGATTGTTACATTTACCATTAATTGAAAATCGAAACAAATAATAATGATTTATTTTGTTTTGAATGCGTGAGTGTGACTCCCTATAGAGGGCATTTTAAGTTTTAACCATGGAAATAGCAAATGCAAATCAACGAATAAATCCTTTTGTATAGTTGTTTTCATTATTGCGTTTTCACCTCGAGCTGAAAGCTTTCTTTGTTTGCGAGAACAAGCTAGAACGTCCCAATTCTTTCATTTTTGCATAACAAGGGAAACATTGCCTAATACCGAAATGTCGAAAAGATCCGGAAAATCACAAAGTCTGCCATCAGCTTGTAAAATCTCCTATGTTTACCGTGCCACCTAAAGAGAAACAGTAGCTTAAAGCTGGTTACCAAATACCTACTTGCCGACTTGGTAAGATGACATGGGGAAAATGTATATAACTTTCTTGAAAAGAGAAAACCCCAAATTTTTTTGAGGCTAAGGCAGCGAGGTTCACGATGAAGATGACTCAAAATATGATTACGAGACTCTTCTTAGTGTATTGGCGAACTCATTCCTACACCGGATTGCGGCTCGGGCGAGCATTTTTCCATATTATGATGTTATTCGGTGGGTAATTGATAATGTGGCTATCCAAAACGGAACCTTTGTTTTAAGCACGGAGCAATATTCGGGTCGTTCAAAGCGAGAGGACATTAAAGCAATGTATGCCATGCGCGGACACGAGAAAATCTATAACAAAGACTTCATCGAGGGATACAGTTGCGAATCATGAAAAATACGGTCGAGGAGCCGATTAAAGAATGGAGAAAGGTTCACAGAAAAGCATGAGACACGGGAGCATCGAAGTATGTACTTTGTGGAGTCTCTTTTTGCCTCGTACTTGTGCCACGAGTGATGATGTGCGGATTGTTTGGAAATGATAACTCGGCTAGGTTTTCTGTACAAAGTGGTGCCATTAATACGTACGTTGTTAGTTCCAAGATAATGGTACGAGTGTCATTCTATTCTGATAAGATGGCCAAAAGGATTCTTGAGTATGGGAAAGACAAAAATTTAGGAAATACCACTCCTTTTTATTTTTGTGCTTATATCCTGAGATGCCCTTTCGTTTCAATTAAGATTCGTATTGAGATGAAATGGACCTAAAGATCATTTCCTATTCAAATATGTCACGAGCTATTTTTGAAGGGGCATTTCAAAAGCCATGTTTCTGATGCTGTCATGTGGTTTTCTTATCTTGATTTATCAAACTATTTTTGGCGATTCCCTCCTGGAAGGTTTCAGAGCAAAGCTAAATTTGATTTATCCTCCAATTGAGGATTAGTTCGAGAAAGGAAAGTTTCACATATATCGGAGTTTTCGGAGTATTGTAGAACTACATATTCTTCCTTTGCTTGTGTTCCGAGACAAACTATTAGCACGGAAATTTCGTATCAGCGGCGGTAGAGGCATGTCTGGGACTTTGAAGAACAACGAGAAGCTTGTCGGCCTACTTTTCCTTTTAAATGTGGTGCCTACTACTCTCAGTAATTTTGTTCATGTCTTTGAGAAGTTGGTAAGCTAAACAATCTCGGAAAGCTTTCAACTTAATCCCGGGAGAGCAATATGATCCAAGGGAAGGTGGCATTTGTTTTTCAATATACATTTCAGTGCTAGGATTAGAACATGAACCGAGATATGTTTGATGATTTGTTGTTTACGCAGATAAATTGTCAAGTGTTATGTGGGAGTCAGAATTTCGGTGAAAGAAATGAATCATGTTATTTAGAGAGCTTGAGAGGTTACTCAAAGTTTCTCTGAATCGGTTGGGAGTTCCTATACAGAGAATGAGATCACGGTAGAAAGGAAACGAGAGAATACACGACGACGATGTAACGAAAGCTTGTACGCGACCAAAATCATCATACGGAGACTCGGAGAAAGAAGTAACGAACTAATCATGTTTTACAAAAAAGAAGATAATGAGCGACAAAGTTGATGCGAAAAGAAAGACACGGTGCAAACTTGAGTGTACATATTTATCGGTGATCTTCGACCCGGACTGAGAGAAAAGCATACGCAAGTGCGATGCCACCCGATGTGCATGCTTTGAAAGGGAGGCACAAACGTTGGGCCTACTGAATAGGCACCAAAGGAGAGATGAAACAATAATCCAAATTCTCAACTTGGAAGAGGAAAGGCTCGCTAAAAATGTAGTTGAATCTACTAAACTCATGGTCTCTCCTCATTTAGTAAAGGACCAATATGAAACAATTTTTCTTGACACATGGAATATGCAGAATAATCCATTCTGAGTTAATGTTGCGAACCGGAGATATAGAAGTTATTCCTAAAAATCCCACGGTGAAAGTCATGTCTGAAGATCGAGAAAATCCACTCCTACCGGATATATTTTACGAGTCCTAAGCATGAGGGTTTGTTGTGAGAAAACAAATAAAAAGGAGGAGAAATGATCGAAGATGCACTTTCGACATCACGCGTGGAGTTTATGAATATTGTTTATAAAAATGCTGTGAATCCATGCGAGGATCTCACCAAATTATCCCAATACGCGAGTGCCTATGAGTGTTTGCTACTGTAGACAAGGCCTGCGAAGTTACACAATTAATGAAACGAAAAAGATGTGCAAATATCCATGTTAGAAGAAAAGGTTACGGCGGAAACCGGCGGAAGAATTATTCGGTTAGAGACGAAGGAGTTGTGGGATGGAGAGCTCAAATCCAAAAGGAGTTAGAAGAGCGACTTGTTCTTTGAAAAGAAAAGATCGATCAGACGAAATTTGAGAGAAAACGACAACGGTTAAATCAAGAGATATCAAAATTACAAGCTCTTCTGTGAAAAATGAGAAGACTTCGAAATATTGAGCAAGAGAAGATGCTTCAATCCCAAATTGGACAAGTTTAAAAGAAATTATCCTAATTTTGGATCGAAATCAAATGAAGCCCTAGGGAACAAACAAGTTATTGTCTCACGGCGATTAAATGATTTTTCTAAAGGTTGTAGAAAGCAGAATCCTTGTGTGAAATTACATCTTCCTTGATGTAGATGAATGGAAAGTCGAGTCTTAAAATTGAATTTGATGAAGTGATGAAAAAGATTTTTGAATTTATTTTATGGCAAGATCTCGAGAATCGGAAGAAAAGCAAACCTTCCCGAGTGTATGGAGAGACATAAAGAAATTATTTTTGCGAGAGGAATGGGAACCGAGTGTTTAATCAAAGAAGAAGGAGCTACATACTAGAGCTAAAGAGTATGATGAACAATGTAACACAGGCCCAGGTGAATAATAGCTCGTGTGCAATCAATTTAATTTCAAAATTTTTACCCCTGAACGGTTACCTAGGGTAAAAGAAGCGATTACGAGATGGAAAGCTAAGAAATAATACGATAAAAATCAGCAAATTGAAAGCCAACTACGAGGAATATTGTGGGATACGATGTGGACCTACCTTATCGAAGCCTCATAGTCGGCGAAAACGGCCAGTAAAAATTTCTTTCAAATGCCATACGATTGCATCATTCTCGGAATTCTACGGTACCACATATGTAGAAGCCGATTGCACTCAAAGAGCTTATTCATCGCGGAGAAGTGAAGGAAATGCTCAAAATAATATGTCATCTAGGCACATCAAATACCTTGAGATAATCAATGAATGGGATTCACCTCAAGATCGCATTTACTGTTTCTAGATTTTTGATTTAGACGGATTGTAGTAATAGTTTTAGTTATTTTGTTTTATTAAGTACCTATTTAAACCCCTTTCATGCATTTAGAAAGGGGTCCACAGTTGTAATATTTTGACTTGGAGATTACATTTCTGTACTCCATTGACTCTTATATTTTTATAAGGGATCATCATACGGTGATTACTGTGCAAAAATTTCCTTTAAGAATTGCATTTACTGTGTCTTGGAGTCTATTTTACATTAAAGTTCTGCTTTGGATTTGGATATCGGATTGCATTGGAAAGTATCAAGATGGATTATGGTATTTCTGTCTGTTCAGCAGTAGTTTTTCTATGTTATGTGATATTCTCTTTTAAATTTCTATCGTTTATGTATACTCGTTTTACAATATTTCTTTATACATATCATTTCGAGTGTGTAGAAATATTTATCTTTTTACAGAGTATGTGCTGAAATTATATATTAATGATGAATACAATGTATTATTATAACTACATTTTAATTTCTTAAGCGGAGGTTATCTTTATTTATTCTTGCATATTTCAATTAGGGTATAATACATTTTCAAGGTTATTGGTTAATTGAAACAATTTAAATTTGTATTCACATTTGATGCCAGGGTTAGTTTTAGAATTATTTTATCGAGTTTTAAATTAGATTAGATAGTTTTATTTCAGGTCATTTAGTCCCCATTTTCCCTTCATCCAATCATTCTATTACCGACTCCATTAAATTATTAGGAAAGCGGGTCCTGTCGATCTAGTCGGAGCCACCTACACCAAATGGAAAAAGGAGTTGTCCCTAAGGTCCCGGCCAGGGTGTGGTTGTCCCCCAAATGTTTGAGAGCGACAATTTTCGACTTCAACATTTTTCGTGCTATGAAAGGAGGGCCAAAAAGCTAGGAATGGCGAGATAAATCCAAATGTGAAATCCGATTCAGAAGAGCACAACACCCACATCACCTTCAATTTCTTCCACGTTTCCAAATCACTAGAAGAAAGTTGATAAAGTATTCAAACACCAACTACCAAGAGTCTCTGAGATACGATCGAAATAATCCATCTCTGAATCCCGGAAGTTGAAGCTTTAGTTTATAAACTTCAAGGATTATCATTATCATTAGAAGAATTGGAAATATGCTTTGAAGGTAGTGTCACATACTTAATTTGTTTTCTTCCGAGACCTCTCAACTGGGTCACAAAGTGAAAAACTTGGAATTTCAAAATAATTTCCCACTATACCTAATGCAGAGTCGAAAGTACGAAAAACTCATTGGAAACATAAAGTGGTACTAGTTCTTCATCGCATATTCAATCAATACTTGTTTCCCAAGCTCCAAATCGAGAAAAGTGCGGTAGTCTCATCATCATCCATACTTGCTCAAACTACATGCATTTCCGGAAACATCAATTGTCTCTTCCGGTACTTCAAGCTGACCCACTACTCATACACCGAGTTCACTTCTAGTTCTTCTACCATCATCACAACAATGGCACGGAGACCATGTGGACTATATCGGGAGCTATAAATATGCACCTTTGCGCGAGTCTACAGTCATACTGAAAAATAGTACCGCAGGTTGTGAAAACCCGGATACTGGTATGCAGGAAGTGGAAAGAACAAATCAATAACTTTATTCTTGCTATAAATTTGGATGCGGTAGTGCATGAAGATGTTGTAAAGTTCGGTGTTCCTTATACTTTGCAAGGGACGGCGGGATCTTGGTACTTTTCTTCTTACCTTCAGGATTCGATCACAAGTTGGGATATGTTCGAAGAGCAATTTTTAACTAAATATGGAGATGATAGATCAATAGCTACCACGATCAACGATCTCTTCAATTTAAAGACTCAAGCGAAAAGAACCCATTAAATATTTGTAACTCTCGATTCAATAAACTCTTGAATAAGATCCCTACAACATCTAAACCTGGTGAAGCGAGGTTAGAAGTGAGATGGTACATTAATGCTTTTCCCTCGAAACATAGAAATTTTTGCATGGAATGAGAGCTACAAAAGCCGACTTCTAGCTAAGAATATGAGAGAAACTGTTTCGGTTGAAAAATGAATGATTGCTACTAGATAAGAAAAATGCTAATGAGGAAATAAAATCAAAAGGAAAGTCACTTTTAAAAGATGATTCCAAAGAAAAAGACACCAAGAGATCCATATGACATGGAAAGGTTTACAAAAATTTCTTAAAACCATGTCTAATGAGATGGTTGAGATCAAAAAGCGAAAGATGGCGAGAGGCTTCTACAAAGAGACCATTCGAGAAATTTCAAGAGAAATAAAGGTTGAATCAAAACCTCTCCAATGCAATCTCCAGTACGAGGAATCGAGAAGATGAAGAAGAGGAAGATACTCTTCCAATGTCGGATGAAGAAGATGAAGAGGAAGAAATAGGCTGAGAACTACATGGAATGTGGGATTTCATTCTCCCTAGGTCGGATAGTGAAATGGAACAAGAAGCTAGGCATGTGAGTACAAAGGGAGGAAAATCTACATCGAGGAACACCATTCAAATGCAGCTGATCCAAAGAAGAAAACTACAGCTCCAAGGTACCAAAGACAAAACTCCCGCATGAGAGAGCTTCTCCTTTACCCACTCGAAGATACGACCATCATCTCCCAGTCCTCCCACATCATCATCTAAGACTGCGATTTGGTATCGGATCCAGGTGGATTATAATATTGTTGAGGACATGAAAAAGACTAGAGTGAGACATCTCATTACATGAACTACGGCAAAGCTTAAAGCATGCGACAAAAGTTGTTATTAAAAAGAATTAAATGCTTTGCCTACTGCTCTACGCTGAGTGGTGTAGTTGCCAAGAGCGACTTAAAGGAGTGCAGTGAGCCTCTAAACAGAAGTAGATGCAACGGTTCTTGCTCTTGTTGGAGAAAGATTAAATTTTCGAGACACCTCCATTTTTGTTTAACTTATGAAATCTAAAACAAGAATTTCTTTTATAATTATTTAATTGATTCTAGAGCATCCTCTTTATTATAATGCCTACTTGGGTCATGCTAAATTGAATATCGGAACCACGAAGTCTATTGTTCACATTGTACAATTGGATCACTCTAAAGTACAAGTTGTAGGAGAAATCAATTCGAGTTTCCATTAGACTAGCTTCCGATCCTAGGATTGTCCAAAAGGGTGATATTCTAATTGCACATATTCACAGAAATTCTATGGGTTAGTCTTAAGCGAGTGCGACAAATTTTGTGAAACTTAATGGCTATATCGCATGGCGATTTTTCACCTTGTGTGGCTTCCCTACGGAGGAGGCAAATCAAATTAAAGTCGAGCGAGAAAAACACTGTAACAGCCCTTCTGCTTTGACGAGCTGAATTTGAACAACCAAACGAGCTTTTGTAGTTTTCAACAACAATATTCTTGGAGGTTATTCTGCGGGTCATTTCTTGGGGAATTTTCTTTGCACGATCAATCACCTTTTCTGTAAATACTTTTGTTTCTCAAATTGAAAAATTTTTCACGAGTACGATTCTTTTGGGGTATATAGTATTTACGATTCATTTGTAGATAAACCTATCGATAGAACTTTATTTGGTCATTATATTTTGATGGATCAAAAAATCTAGTGATGGAGCGAGGCGGGATGCATCCTAATTGGATCGCGAAGGAGGAGAAAACCATGCTATCATGTAGATTAGAATTTGGATGCGCTAATGATACTGCTGAATGTGAAGCCTTGATTCAAAGACTTTATAAGGCTATAGGGTTAAATGTAAAATACTTGAAAGTATATGGAATTCGAAAATGTCATAAGACAAGGAATACCATCCATTGTATTTCAAGGACATCCCAAACATTATCTAAACCCTGAGTACCAGACCTTACCACTCAATTTCTAGCATTTAATATCTCTTCTATTCCTAGAAATCAAGAAGCTTACATCGGACTTTCGACTTGTTAGTGAATGTTGCATCCAAACTCCTCCCTCTGTTGAAGATTGCGAGTCACGATATATTTTTCGGTCAGAATTGATTTTACAGCCCATTCATCCGCCCGGATAATATTACTATACTGGAGAGTATTCCTACCATGATCGAGATATTTTCGAATTTCTTAATTTTACGAGAAATCATATGATGAACAAATTATTGATAAAGGCGAGTCATGATGCGCAAATTACCTCGAGGAAGTAATGAAAATCTAATTCCTAAATATGTTGTTAAACTTGAGGATACGTGTGTATTATTAAAAGACTGATTCAAGAAAGTTACTAATGCCAAACTTCCAAAGTTCAACTGCGAAGTTTGAATAGAAATCGAATCTTGGCTACTAATTACGAACCTCAAAATGTTAATCTGGGACTCGATTTAACTCCCGAGAAGAAAGATCTGCTTTGGTAAACTTCGAGATGAAATATAAAAATGTCTTGGCTTGGGTTATGAGGACTTAAAGACTTATGACACTTATGTAATTGAAGACACAATTCCTATGCTATCTTATGTTAAAGCGTTCGACGGAAGTTAAGAAATATTCATCCAAATCTTGGGGATCAAATCAAAATAGAACTCAAAAAACTTTTGAGAAAGCCAAAATCATTTTTCCTATAAAGACATTCTAATTGGTTTTCCAACATGGTACACGTCGAGGAAGAAAAAATGGCGATATTAGAATACGCTTGTATTGATTTCAGAAATTTAAACAAGGCATGTCAAAAGACAATTTCCCATTGCCAACCATGGAGAAAATACTTCAAAAAGGTAGCTAGTTCTAAACTCATGTCCTTCCTTGATGGATTTTCGAGGCTATAATCAAATTTTAGTACATCGGGATGATAGGTTGAAAACCACTTTCGAGAACCAAATGGGGAACCTACGCTTATCCCAGAAAATGCCTTTTGGTTTAGTAAATGCGAGCTACTTTCCAGAGAGCCATGGACATAGCATTTAAAGGAGATCTGATTAATAGATGGGTGTTTATCTTGATGACCTGACGAGTGTCAAAGAAGAGATCCAATCATCTACATGATACGAAACAAATATTTGAAAATATCGTAGAAGGATTGCTGTTTCTTTCAAACCCAAAGAAATCCTTCTTTGCTCTCGATGAAGGAAAACTCTTGGGGTTTGTTGTGTCAAAAGATGGTATATATAATTCCGATGCTGACGGAGTTAAGGAAATTTCTGATATTTCTTTACCTCATAATAGAAAGTCCATGCAATAATCATTTTTGCAGATTAATTTTGTAAAAATATTCATTCCATATTTTTCTCAAATTGTTTTTACCTATCACCAGCGAGAATATGATTAAGAAAAATTTAATATTCAAATGAGGGATATAAAGAGAGAGAGAAGCCTTTGATGCGATAAAAAATGCAATCATTGATGCACACGTTAAATACTCCCAATTTTTCTAAAGATTTTGTTTTGTATTCTTTGTGGCAAGAAACATCATGTCTTGTTGTTTTAACACAACTCAAATGATCAACATAATTGAAGCCAATATTTCTTTCTTCGAAGCTCGAATACGCAAGGAGTGCCAGGCTAAATTATTCCGATGTAGAAAAAGAATCCTTCGACTTGTATTTAAAGTCAATCAAACATTTGGGCCTTTTCTCTGCAAAAACACACACGAAAAGTTGGTGTCCCATTCTCTGTGACGTTAAGATGATTATTAATTCAAAGAGAAGTAGGAGAAAAAAGAGGGCTAATTGGGTGACATCTTTGCAAGAATATGATATTGATATTAAACCGACAAATATTGTTAGGGGGTCAAGGTTTGCATATTGTCGCCGGGAGCTCATAACATGCCAGGAAAATCAAGATCCGGAAAATTTTGTTCAAGTAAAGTCGAGATAAGTGTTACGGTACGTGAATCTCGGTATGTTGATACGATATTTTTACTTGAAAAATGGGTATGCTCCCTTCTAATCTCGAGTCTATAAGAATAAATGTTCTTTAATATTGAAGGCTACTAAATATGAAATCATTGATGATGTGTGTGATTAAGGGAAAAATTATGATTGAATCCTGTTAAGATGTCTTATGAAAAAGCTAGGAAAGCAAAAAGGTATTGCGGGAATTACATGATGGACCAGGTGGGAGGTCATTTTGGAGGTGATACCACGACCCACAAAATCATCCCATGTTTCGGATATTATTGGCCTACACTTTTCAAAGATACACATGATTATGTGAGGAAGTGAGAAAAATTTTCCAAAGTCTGCTAGTGGAAGACAAGGAAGCTTGAAACTCTTTCCTTTGCATCCGATATAAGCATTGAGCAACCATTTGAGCAATGACTTGAAATATTATTGATCGAGATGAGTACCTCATTCTTCTTCCAAATAGCACAAATACATCCTCACCGGCAACGAGATTACTTCACAAAGTGGGTAGAGATAGTCTTCTAAAGGTGACCAGTACGATGCAATTATTGATTTCATCGATTAATTCATCATTACTAGGTTTGTGTACCTAACGCTTTGCTAGGTCAACCGACAATGCATCTTATTTTTACGGTAATAGTGGTAGTACAATTTGCAATTAAAAGAGGTTTTAAATTGAAATATTTAGCGAATTATTATCCACGAGTGTCATGGTTTAGCTGAATCCACTTAACAAAAATCTCATCAAAATCATTAAAAGGACCATTGATCGAAAATCAAAAGAATTGGCACGAAGTCTTTAATCTTTTCGTATGAAGGCATTTCGATCATCTTCCTCTTAAAGCCTTATAGGAACTTCACCTTTCAATTTATTTTATGGTAAAGGGAGTTTGTGATACCATCGAAATCCTAGCTCTTCCATCATTAGCCCTGAGTACAATTCATTGAAGAAAATCCTTCATCGTCCATTCAATTGAGATTACGATCAAATCCTTAGATTAGAAGAAGATAGAGAGAAAGCAAAAAGTATTCATGAAAAACATCAACGGAGCTTGTAAACGTCTTGTTTTGATTCAAAGTTCCACTTAGGCTCAAAACATTTGTCGGTTGCGGTCTTATTGCGAACAGGATAAAAGAAACTACATGAAGAAAAAGGGTAAGCATGCAAATTTCCGAGAAAATGTGGCTCGGACCATTTTCAGTTAACTGAAAATATGGGCTCATATACATTCATACTCCAAGATTTAACGGGAAAGCTAGGAGAACCTCTTCCTGTAAGGCTGGGCTTTGTCTTGAAAATTTATTTTCATGAGGTAACCCCTTCTTACTTGTACATATTCCTTTTACGCAATTTTTAATGTAAAATATAAGGTTGTTAATAGTCTCTAATTGACTTTTTACTATTAGAAAATTGTCTTGGAAAGGAATGTTATAAATACTTATTTTGTGTAAACTCAGAATCTTTAGGGAAATGATTACAATTTTGGATAGGGTTTTAAAAATAAAATGTTAAAAACTTTGAAAAGTTGTTCGAAAACATTTGCATGATCTTTTGAAACTTTGAGAAGAAAATGTAAATTATTATAAGTTTATTAAGTAGAGAAAGGGTTATCTTTAAAAAGTAAAGACTTTTTTCAAGCTTTATCAAACACTGCTGAAAATTGTCATCCATTTATTCCTAAGGATACAGCTATTTCACATCCATATTGGTTGTGATTTTTTAGAATGTAATTCTAAGAAAATATATGACAAAATTTAAGAGATAAGAGCCTCATTACTGAGCCTACTTACCATGATCATAAGATGTCATAAAGCTGGCATTACCAATCACATGCAAAACCAGGGTAATGGCTTATAAAAAGAGAAATAAGACAAGGGGTCTCATCATGAGCATGAAACATTCGAGTTTAATTACAACTGGTGAGATGGCATTGTTACTAAATGGCTACCAAACCGGAGCAGTGGCTCTTAAATTAAAAAAAATAAATAAAAGACAAAAAACATGATATAATGTGTCTTATGAGTTACACTAGAAGTCATAATCTTAGTTAGATGGGATAATGAATGGTTGATGGTTAAAAAAGGTAACCACTGTTGAGACTATGAACATTTCTTTGGCAATGGGGCAATGCCTATGAAAATAGGGATATATTACAAAAGCTAAACTTAACGAGAGTCCACTTACTTCATTATTATTAACGATAAAAAAGCTTGAGATAACCCAAAAATGTTTTTATTCTTAAAGAGGTGGAAAGAAATTGCGAAAGTGATTTTTTTATTCTTTTTCATGGTTAGATTTTATTTGAATTGTCAAGAAGATAGTTTTCACTATCTTTAGAAATTTTTACTTCACCCAGAAATATAGTGTTCATTTTTATTTTTCGGAGAATATTTCGTTTCTTCCAGGTGAATCACCAATTGTTGTCTTTGTACTGACAACCCTCCCCATTTCTAAATTTTTAGAATAAATTTCATTTATAAATAGGTCCCCTTTTTATCCTCCTTTCTGAGATGGGAAATAAAATATTTAGAGAAACAATCCCAGATCATTTTAGTAGGAATAAGAGGTTCATTGATAAAAGGACATATCACATATTTTTGTTTACAAGTGTGTATAAACAAATACAACCTTTAAAAAGCTTTCTACTCCAGATGAGATACAAAGCTTTTTATCATATCAAAATGTACATAAAGCGTTTTTATGTTAATAATATTTGATGTGTACTTTGTTGTCATAAAGATTAGCAAATCGGAGAGATCTTTAAGATCTATATTCACTTTTATGACTCCGATGCGGTGGAACTCAATCGCAATCACAAATCGGACAAAGCTTTAAAGTGTTGTATTTATTTTTTCATACTTTCGATGTGATGCGATTCATCGCAGACCGACATTTGGAGAGGTAAACGTTATATTCATTTGATTGAAAGACTCGAAACACGGCGGACCCCACCTCGCTACGCAGTCGGAAAATCGGAGAAACTCTTTAACGATCACTCCATTTGAAAATCCACGATGCGATCTTCGCGATCGGAGATTCGGTATAAAATCACTATTATGTTGTTCTCATTTACCTTTGAATGTTGGAACACCTAATCCTCCATGGGTAGGTTTGGAATGCGAAAAGTCACAATGGAGTCCAAGTGACCTTGGAATATGAGAGCGAGAGTCACACCATTGTCTTATAAATGTACATCATGTATAATGAGAAAAATAAGTAGAGCTACACGCTTGTCCTTCATATTGTGTTGCTCTTGTGTGTGTGTGTTTATTCTTCTCATACACCATGTGCGACAGTTAACATGGTGTTTAACATGGTGTCGGAGAGCGGGCGATTGCTTGGCCCTGCTCCAAATTGAGTGAGCCATTTGTGTTTGTGGCACTGCCATGTACTGCCAAAATGCTTGAGCATTTTTGCGGCACTCGGAAGGAGCTGCGAGGCGGTCCATTTTGCCGCATTCCAAAAGAAGCATCATTCGAGAAGGTGTTTTGAAGAAGAGCGGCCATTGGTTTGAAGAAAACACGGCCGTGTGCATACGAGGGTTGATTTATTCTGCCAATTTCTGCCCATTAAATTCTACATTTTTGGAGAAGTACGTGGAAATATTGTTTAAAGTTGATTCACTGTGAGAGAAGTTTGTGATTTTTTAGTGGACTCGATTTTTGAGCATTTTAAATTCTGCATTTTGAAGGCTGCTCAGAAAATAGTTTAAAGAGGGTTTTTGAAGAAATTTTCGGGTGTGAGAAAGACTGCAACGTAATTCTAGGCTTTTATCTGTCTCGGAAAATGTTTCGCTGTAACTGTGAGCTAATGGAAAAATTTACGGGTTTTGTGAAATACTGTTGTTGCATTTCGACCCTTCAAATTTGTACTTTGTTACCCATTTACCATAATTTTACCCGAAAGTGTTTTAAGTGGAATCTCTGTCTATGCGCATTTTAAAAATAAAAATAAAAATTTCTACGCAATTCCACCATTCGGCCGTAACCACGCGTGAAGCTCTTTCCCCACACGGCCTTTCGGCTTTTACAACCCCCTCTCCCTGCAACTCCATACTTGTGTGTGTGCCCTCGCGTTTTTTAAATACCATATTCCTACCCTTACCGCAACTTACCTTGCGACCCTCACCAACCGCTCCTAACGACTCTCGCCTCCCATTCGATCGCTCTTCCTCTTGAGCGCGTTATTAAAATAAAATAAAAGTCGGGATTCGAAACTCGCATAACCACTTGCTCGAAACTCCCCTTGTGCTCGCAGCAACACAAGCTCTCCTCTGCGGAGAAATCTTCCCCTACGCTCACCACACACGCCCCTACCTGCTCTCGAACCCATCCCATCGCGCTCCTCCCAAAGCTCCTCCCCAACTCCTCCCTTGCGGCCTCCTCTGCAACGCCCACTTTCGTGAGCCCCTTGCCTGGTCCACGGCTTCCACCGACGCACCACTGCGCATTTCTTGTCAACACTGCGACACGCCCGCTCGTTTTTGAGCTCGGCGTTTCGGCCTTCTCCTTGCCGCGTCCTCCTACGCACCAACGCCAGGCGCTCACCACCACGCCCGGCACCACGCGACATAGCTCTACGCCCTCCCTTTCACCGCCTACGGCCTGCCTCACTCCTTGTTCACTCTCTCTCCTAGCCTTAACGCTCCTCTCAACCTGCTCACTTCACTCAGCTTTCTTGCACCTTCTCGGGCCACTCACCTTTGCGTTATACGCTCACTTGGCCGCCTCTCCATTCAACTTTCTCGGCTCCCCATCCAGCGCTACCTCCCAACTCACATGCTACCCCCATTTTTATAATACCCACCCCACCATATAATGCACATATACAATACCGCCTAAATTGGTTTTTTTATGCGGTAACCCCTCCAAAACTAATAACACCCCCTCTCCATTATAATACTGCACTCCCTTTTTTTAAATCGATTTTATATTTCCCCCCTCCCTTTCATATAATACTTCTCCCCATTAATCCTCATTTAATTAATCCCTATATTAATTAATTCTCACTATAATGCATGTCGGTGATTTCTCCTCATTTCAATAAAATCCCTCATTCCCCTTTTTAATTAATTCCCATTAATTTATTTTTTTAATTAATTAAAAATAAATAAAAAAATAAAACGAGCGGAGAGAGAGAGAGAGAGAGAGAAAGAAGAAAACAGACTTGACGAGAAAGAGAGAAATGGCATATGAGGGAGTAGATGGGTGAATATATATAGAGAAATTTGCGGTTACATTTTATGATTTGTGGCATAAGGGTGATTTTACAGAAGAATTGACATTTGAAGACAAGTTTGCCATCATTGAAAACAGCTCTTTGAAGGAAAATTCACGCGCCTGAAAGGCCTCTTTGCACTGGTGTTTTTGTTGCACATTCAAATATTTTTGCGGGAGATATTGACATTGTATTGTAAGTGTGTGTGCCTCTTCATTTCGTAGTTCTGCAGTCGGTACTTGAGTTGTTGAAAAATTTTTGATTGCCACTCCATCATTTGAGGAGCACACTTTGTACTTTGAGTTTCCATAGTTGGAAATTCTTTTGAGTCATTTGTATTTCTTGTTGCATCACATTGTAAATGGGTGCATTCTTAGTTAGGCTCAGACACCCTTTCATTTTTTAGCCTAAATTGTTGAAAATGGCTAAAATCAAATGAGAGTATTAGTGTTGTTGAATAACCTCATTCATTCAAATGTTGATGATGTGATAAAAAATGAGCGAGGATGCTCTTTGTAACATTCAAAGTTGTTTGCAAGATGCACGAGAGAAGATTGAGTTTTTGCGGTTGGAATCTCGACTCCAACAAGAAGAACTTCGGCAAAAGAGTCCACCATTACGAACTCTGTACATTTCCAAAAGATCGAGAAGGACTCATGTCGGCGACAAGAAGATAAAGTTCAAGTTGATTCACATTTGGTTCCTTGTGGAAGAGCGGATTTCCACATTCGGACTACGTGTCCATTGCACTTCCTAAGCCCATCATCCAAACCTTGGGGAAGAAGCTTGTCCACAACAAGCACAAAAGGCTGGTCTTGGATATGACAAGGATGTGTCCTTTGCATATTCGCGAGGACTACACCAAGCCCATCATATTTCAAAGTGTCGGTTTCTGTATGACGGTTCACCTACGAGTTGTTCCAAATCACGCTCCAGCAAACAAAACAACATGCCAGTTGAAAAAATGCCAGCAACGTGGTCGAGTTGGTCATATGAAGAGATCACGTGCTCTGATCTTCATCCATGCAAGCCTTTCGACGTACGGCACACTCATTCTTCAAACAAATGCTTCGAGAAACAAGCCTCTTGCAAGAAACCAAGATTAATCTTGGATGGATCGCTTCTTGCGAAATAGGGCATCGGCCGACCAGAAGATGTTTATGACACATGTTAGAACTTGTTCGAGAATATTGAGCAAACTTGCGGTTGAGTTTTCGCCATCATCTCACCTTGTCACACCGACGGAGTAAAATGGTGGTCATGTGCAAAGCGCCGACGACAAATCAAGCGGGCACCGAGCCACGATCTCTCATTCCATGTTCGGAAGTTGTAGCCGGCGATTCGAGCGAGCGCCGAGCCACGATTCGTCATTTTGGATTCGGAGATGTAGCCGAGAGACACGGATGCCCATGAGCATTCCCTTCGGTTGGTGGACAACCTTAAACCATCATCTTTGGTTGGTGGACAACCTAAAACCACCGCGGAGTAGTGGAGCCTCCCTTCTTTTGGGTCGAAGGTCTCCCTTTCATATGTGGGGAACCACTTCCTCCTGGCGAAGCCTTGACTGCTTTTGACTTTAGTTGGAGTTCCGGGAAATGCTTCGAGCATTCTGGGGTTGTTGGTAATCCTAAAACCATCCACGGGTGAGTGAGACCTCGCTTCTTTTGGGTTGAAGGTCTCCCCTTTTTTATGAGGGAAAATTCCTCTGGCGAGAGCCTTAGGACTTCTTGCCGTTTGGAAGAAGTTCCGGGGAGCGCAGCGAAGTTTGCGTTCCGGTGTTGGTGGTCATCGTGTAAACCACCTCTTTTTCCAACATTTCGAGAGAGTTGATTCGGCAAGTGCTTTGCCATGTATACTTTGCTGGTTGTATTACAACTCTTTTGCTTGGACTACACATACCCCTTTGGATTAAGGGGGATGTTGGAACACCTAATCCTCCATGGTTGGGTGTGGAATGAAAAGCCACAATGGAGTCCAAGCGACCTTGGAAATATGGAAACCAAGGAGTCACACCATTGCACTTGTAAATGTTCATCATGTGTAGTGGAGAAAATAAGTGAACTACATGCTCATCCTTCATATTGTGTTGGGTCTCTTGTGTGTGTGTTTCTATTCTTCGCATACGCCGTGTGTGTGTTAACATGGTGTCTGGCAGCTGAAAGATTCAGCGATGTGATTGTCACTTAGTATTCCTTATACTATTTATTCATCACTTGTCCCAAAAATTTCAAAAAGTAAATTTTAAACACTGTTTTCAAAATGTGTCGGTCTTTGATTTGCACATTTACCATTAATGAAAAATCAAACATATAATAACGATTTGATTGTTGGGCCTGACTCCCTAGCGGTGTACGAGTGTAACCATGGAATCAATAAATGCAAATCAACGGATAAATCCTTTCGTATAGTTGTTTTAATTATTGCGTTTTCACTTAGATGTGAAAGCTCTGCTTTGTTGCGCGGAACAATGAACGTCGAGTCTTTCATTTCACGGAACGCTGTCATCGCGACGTCACAGAAATGTCGAAAAGATCGAGAAAGATCAAAAAAGTTGCCATCTGGCAAAAGCTCTGTGTTTACGCGCCGCCTGAAAGCAAATGAAAGCAAGCTCGTGCGGATACCCTCACCGCCAAGGACTTGGCAAATATGAGCATGGGAAAATGTATATGAAAGCTCTGGCTTGAAAAGAGGAAAACCATAAAAGTTGTTGAGGCGCAAGGCAACGGTTCCCAGTGAAGACGAATCGGACTCGGTGCAGGACTGCATTTCTTGAGTGTGTTAGTGAACTCCTTCCGCATAAGAGATGCAAACCGGGAAAACATTTTTCCATATTGTGATGTTATTCGATGGGCAGGCCGATAATGTGACTGGTCATCAAACGAGAACCTTTGTTGTCTCAACGAGACAATATCCGTGGTCATTTCAAAGCGGAGGACATTAAAGCAATGTGCCACCTACGGGACGCGCGAAAATATATAACAGAGACTTCAATCAAAGCGTTGCTTTGGACGAATCATGAAAATTAGTCGGAAGCGGTTCAAAGAAATGGAGAAAGGTTCTAAAAATCATGAGACACGAGGCGCTGCGGTACCTGCACTGCGACTGTGTCTCTTTGCCCTCCCATCTTTGGTGATGTACGCGACAATGATGTGCGGTGTTTGGAAATGATAACTCGGCTATGTTTTCTATACAAATGGTGCCATTAATACATTCTGTTGTTAGTTCCAAGATAATGGACTAGGCTATCATTCTTTTTGATAAGATAGCCAACAAGGTCTGAGATATAGGAAGAACGAGGAAATTCGAAATACCACTCCTTTTTATTTTGTGCTTATGCCTAGATGCCCTTTGTTTCAGATGCGAATTCCCCCATATTAGCACGGAAATGGACCCCTAAAGATCATGTTCCTATTCATATGTATCACCAAGTTCTTGTGGAAGAGGGCATTTCAAAAGCCATGTTCTGCAGTGTTTCATCACCGGTTTTCTTATCTAGATTTATCAAACTATTTTGGTTGATTCCTCCCTGGGTTTTCCAACAAGAGCTAAAGTTGATTTGTATCCTCAATTGGGGATTGGTTTTGGAGAGGAAAGGTTCACATATATCGAGATTTTTCAAAAAGTAATTTTAGAACCACATATTCTTCCTTTGTATGTTCCAAACAAATTGTTAGCACGGGAAATTTCGTATCGGTGCAACCGGTAGAAGGCATGTCTGGGACTTTGAAGAACGACGAGAAGCTTATGTGGCCTGCTTTTCCTTTAAAATGTGGTGACTATACTCTCGATAATTTTGTTCATGCTGAGAAAAGAAGTTGGTAAGCTAACCAATCTCAAGCTTTCAATAATCCCGGGGAGGAAATATGATCCAAAGGAAGGTGGCATTCGATTTTACTATACGTCCAATTTGCTCGGTTCGAACATGAACCAAATGTGTTTGATGATTTGTTGTTTGTAGATAAATTGTCCCAAGTTTTTGATTTGGCGAGTCCAAATTTCGAGACCGTTGAAGAAATGAATGAGTTTTTGTTGTTGGGAAAAGCTCGAGGTTACTCAAAGGATTCCTCTGGAATCGGTGGAGAGTTCCTATACGGAGAATGAATCACGACAGGAAAGCGGAGAGAATACATGTCTGGAAAGAAACGATTAACGAGAAAAATATGCACGACAAAATCATCATATAGACTCGGAGAAAAGTAACGAACTAATCTTGTTTTACAAAAAGAAGATATTAGCCGGCAAAGTTGAAATCGCACGAAAAGAAAGAAACAAGCTTGCTAAACTTGATGTATATTGATCGGCGGAGTCTTGACCCAGGACGGGAAAAGAAATCACGAGGTATTGATGCCGATGTGCGCTCACCGAAAAGGGAGGCACAAACGGTGAAAGCCCTGCGAATAGGCACCCAAAAGGAGATATAAAACAATAATCCGGATTCTCAACTTGGAGGGAGAGGCCGCTAAAAATGTGGTTGAATCTGCTAAAGCTTATAGTTTCTCCTCATTTGTTAGAGCCCAATATGAACAATTTTGCCCAACAAATAGTCTGTCGATAGAATAATCCCCAAGTTAATTTTCTAGGAGACCGGGATATGAAGTTATTCCTAAAAATCCCACGAGGTGAGAATCATGTTGAAGATAGAAGAAATCCCTCCCTCACCAGATATATTTCTACGAGTCCTAAGCATAGGGTTGTTGTGAGAAAACAAAGGAAAAGGAGGAGGGCGAGTCAAGATGCACTTTCGACATCACGGGGTGGAGTTTATAAATATTGTTTATAAAAATGCTTGAGTGAATCCATACGAGAATCTCTCTCAAAGTTATCCCAATACGTAGGTGCCTATAGATGCTTGCTACTATAGACAAGGCCTACGAAGTTACACAATTAATGAAACAAAAAGATGTGCAAATAGCCATGTTAAAAAGAAAAGGTTACGGAGAACCGACCAAAAAATTATTACGGTTAGAACAACGATTGCGGGATGGAGAGCTCAAATCCAAGCAGTTAGAAGAGCCGGCACTGCTACGAAAAGAAAAAGATCGTTCAGACGGACTTTAGAAAAGAAACGGTGGCTAAATCAAGAGATAGAAAAATTACAAGCTCTTAACGCAAAATGAGAGACTTCAAAAGATTGAGAGCGAAGAAGATGTTTCAATCCAAATTGGACGAGTTTAGAGTATCCTAATTTGGATCAATTCCAAAAATGAAGCCACCAGGAGACAAACAAGCTATTGTCTCGGCAATTAAATGAATTTTTGTCTAAAGGTTGCGAAAGCGTAATCCTTGTGTGAAATTACATCTTCCGTGGTAAGGTGAAGGAGATCGATACTTAAAAATTGAATTTGATGAAGCGATTTGATGAAAAGATTTCTAAATTTCTTTTGTGGCGAGACTCGGAATCGAAAAGAGAAAATAAAACCTTCCCGAGGATTATGGAGAGACATGAAAGTGTTTTGCGAGAATGGGAACGGCGTTTAATCAAAGCGGAATGAGCTACATCCCGAGAGCTAAAAGTATGATGAACAATATGTAACACAGGCTTGGTGAATAATAGCCTATGTGCTGATCTAATTTAATTTCATATTGTGCCATAGCCGATTACCTGGAGGTAAAGAAGGCTGATGCGGATGGAAAGCAAGAAATAATCGATAGAAAATCAGCAAATTGGCCAGCTTCTGGGAGATGTCGTGGGATACGATGTGGTCCTTTCCTGTATCCGAGCCTCTGCTTAGTCAGAGTAAACGGCAATAGAAATTTCTTTCAAATGCCATCGATTGCATCATTCCCTAAATTCTACGATGCCACATATACGTTTGAGCGATTTACTCAAATCTTGGTCATCCAAAAGAAGTGAAGGAAATTCTCAAATTACGCCATCTAGGCACATCGAAGCACTAGCGAGATAATCAATGAATCGGTTCACCTCAGAGATCGCATTTCTTTGTTTCTTGATTTTTGATTTAGATGAGATTGTGGGAATAGTTTTGGTTGTTTGTTTTTATTAAGTACCTATTTAAACCCCTTTCATGCATTTAGAAAGTCCTACTGACTGTAATATTTTGACTTAGAGATTACATTTATGTACTCCATTGACTCTTATATTTTTATAAGGGATCACATGTCGGTGATTACTGCGAAAAATTGCCTTTAAGGAAGTTGCATTTACGTGTCTTGGAGTACTGTTTACATTAAAGTTGTTGGATTTGGATATCGGATTGCATTGGAAAGTATGTCAGGGTGGATATGGTATTTCTATCTTATTCACTTTGTTAGTTTTCTTATGTTATGTGATATTCTCTTTTAAAGTGCTATCGTTTATGTATGCTTGTTTTGCTAATATTTCTTTATACATATCATTTCGGGTGTGTAGAAATATTTATCTTTTTCTGGTATATGAAAATGATATATTAATGATGAGATACAATGTATTATTATAACTTTTGTTTAATTTCTTAAATAGAGTTATCTTTATTTATTGCTTGCATATTTCAATTAGGCTATAATACATTTTCATGGTTATTGGTTAATAGAAACAATTTAAAAGTTGTATTCACATTTGATGCCGGGTTAGTTTTAGAATTATTTTTATCGGTTTTAAATTGAGATTGAGATGAGTTTTTATTTCGGTCATTTAGTCCCATTTTCTCTTGCTTCATCCCAATCATTCCATTACGAACCCATTTAAATTATTAGGAAAGCTTGGTCCCTGTCAATCCATTCGAAGCCACCACACCAAAGCGGAAAAGGAGTTGTCCTAAGGTCCCGACCGGGTGGCTATCCGATGTTTGAGAGCGAGTAATTTTTGGGGCTTCAGCGGTGGTTACTAAGGGGCTCCTTCAAAAATAAAAGCATATTACATCTAGCGCAACATGATTTTGGGTGGAAACCTTGGCTTTGTGGAAACTTAACATGGCAGGTGGGAAATGGAGATAAGGTGTTAGTGGCTTGGATTTGACTAAGGGCTTGACTAGAGAGATCACAGTATCTTGCCACCATTTTATTAATTTTTTGAACCAACACGGTGTCCACAACTTAGCTAATTTGAATACTCAAATCCCAAAATTTCTCCCCCTATCCTCATGGGCGCACTCATGGGAGATGGGTCTTCCGGCAAATAGTACTGAATTCGGATGGGAGTTTTATCGCAAAAAATTGTGTGAGGTTGGGATGTCTCTATCCCTACCATGCCAAAGATAATCTCGGATGAGGCGATGACATACTTGCTGTGTAGCCTCTGAGTCAAAGATATCTAAACTTATATTTCTTGGAATAATTAGCATGGTTTCTATGCACTTTTGAGACTATGCTGCTGTGGAAATGGGATGCCCCACTTAAAACTTGGTGTTTTGCACGGTTGACTCTCCATAGCACGCATTCTCACCTGAGGATAATACGATGAAGAGTTTTCGAGGTTCGGGGAGATGCGATCTTTGTGGAATTATTTTGAATATTGTTTGCATGTCTATTTGAGAAGAGGGAGTCTGTAATCTCACTCAGGGGTCAATGTCGAGAGAGATTAGTCCTCTATTACCTCGTGCCTTGAATTCTAGTCCTCAAGGCGGGAAAACATTTTCAGAACCATCCTCCTATATGTTTTTGGGGAATTTGATGTTCCATAAAATCCTTGTACTTTTGAAAACAAGTCCACGGGATATAATTTCCACCGGTGTCAAAATAGTCACCTACTTCCATGAGATTGTCCCTTGGGGCTCCAATGCCTCCCCAGCACTTTGTTTCCTATAAGGATTTGGGGGATTCATTTCCAATCGATTTCAGTTGACGGTTGCGGGGGTTTGTGTCGATGTGGTTATTTTATCAAGCTTTTTCCTTCTCATGCATATCGATTCTTTTAACATGGAGGGTGCTGGTTCTAATTGTGGGGCAAAGGTTGTGGCTCTTTGGGGTACTCAATGTGAGTTTTGACTGGTATTAGCAGTGTATGATTATTGGAGACTCAAAGTTAGCCTGCGAGCAGCTACAGGGAGGGAACTCTCTTGAGGTCTTGTCCTTACACCATTGGATGGTGAAAATATCGGAGCCTTTGTTGCCTTCCTTCCTCGACATCTCCTTCGAACATTTTTGTCGGAAGTAGAACCTAGAGGCGGATACACTCTCCCGAAAGCACGGGGTTTCTCTCCAGGTTTGTTGGGTATGTGTTACTGTATTCTTTCCCACGACTAATCATGTGTGTCATAGAAGACGCGCTTGTCGTCGGGGCAACGCCGCGAAAATTTTGGTTCTTGTTTTCCGGTGGGTGGATGCGCATGGTTTTGTGCATGCACATGGTTTTGAGGCTACGATGGTTTTCCAGCTGGTATTTTGTCGATCCGGTCGAGGAGACTACGGTTATGTTCTAATCCGGGGGTTAATGGATTGGGGTTTATGTATGCTTTGGCATGTATATATGTGTGTTGTAACACTAAAAATGAATATAATAAGAAAAATCAAAATTTGGTCATCCCAATTTGGGATGACGGAGATATCTCGGAAGTGTTTATATGTTTTATGCTCTCAGCCTACGTGTTTATTTTCTATCTTTAAGATTTGTTTGCGAGATAATTTTATGTACGGGGTTAAAACCTACATTTGGTATCGAGGGTAGTTTTTGGCTTTGAGACGCACTATCTTTCCTTTGTTTTTTTCTCGGGCATGAGAGTAGACCTACAGTTCGGTGGGAGATACGCCGGGATCTATTCTTGCGAGTGAAATAAGATAGGCGAGTGGCGGGAAGATAGAGATCGAAATTTAATGGTCATATTTTTTGAGTTGTCGAAGCTCAAGATGGAGGATACTGCTGAGGTGGATAAAGATTAGTGGATTGCGGTAGATGCGGGTACTAAACCGATGGCAGTATGGGATGAAATATCGGAATAAACTAGATCGGAAGGCAAAGAGTACAATATGATTGTGTGTGTCTCGGATTTTGTATTATTGAATGTATACGGGGAAGGCTACGACGAAGATCTTGTGGAGCAAGGTAGGGACTTTGTACCAATCTAAGTCTCTGGTGAATAAATTATTCCTTTTTGTGGAAAAAGTTGTTATAACTTTCGAGGGATGAAGGATGGAGACTCGGTGACAAAGTATTTGAGAACGCCTTCAGCTCATACGTGGCCAAGTACGATTTTCATCTGCAGTGATAGTAAAAAATCTCGAGATGAATATAAGTGTACATCGAGTTTGTTGTGTTCTCTACCAAACTGCGTGGAACCCAGGTCTAGTTATTGCAATAGGAGTAGAAATCGTTGCTAAAGCACCATGTTGAAGCACACACACAGTGCACTGAGAGAAGAATACACACACGAAGACTCAACACACAATGAAGGATAAGCGTGAGGCTTTCTTATTTTCCATTATACAAAGATGTACATTTATAGTACAATGGTGTGAGCTCTTGGTTTCATATTCCAAGGTCACTTGGACTCCCGCGTGACTTTTCATGTTCCACCTACCATGTGAGATTGGGTGTTCTCGGCTTGTCCTTGTCCAGAGAGGGGTATGTGTGAGTCCAAGAAAAGGTTGTGATGCAAATGCTACTTAAGTGCACATGGCGGCACTTGGGCTGAATCAACTCTCCTGAAATGTTGGAAAAAAGAGGTGGTTTAGGATGACCACAAACAACCGGAACGCAAAACTTGGTGCGAGTTCCGGGAACTCTTCAAAGCGGCTTGAAGGCGAGAAGGCTCGCTAGAGTGTCCCTCTCATAAAAGAAAAGGGAGACCTGTCGACCTAAAGAAAGGAGGGTCTCGGCGTGGTAGTTTTAGGTTGTCACACCAGCAAAGATGATGGTTTTCAGATTTGTCCACCAACCGAAAATGATGGTTGGGTTATCCACCAACCGAAGAAGGTACGCTCATGGGCATCACGTGTCTACTGGCTACATCTGCGAATCCGGAATGACGAGTGTGGCTCGAGCTCGCTGCAAATGCGGCTACAACCTACAGCAGACATGGAATGAGAGATTGTGAGGCACCAGGGCTGGCTTGATCACAATCGATTGAAAGCTTGCACATGACCACCATTTTCCCCGCTCGTCGGGTGTCAAGGGTGAGATGATGGCCGAAAAAATCAGCGCAAGTTTGCTCAATGATCTGCGAGCAAGACTGCCGACATGTGTCGTAAACATCTTCTTGGTTGCGTGCACATTGCCGAGCGATCCCATCCCGGGAATTAATCTTGGTTCTTGCGGAGGCTTGTTTAAGAGGCATACATACCGAAGAATGGAGTGTGCGCAGAGCCACGGTGCTTGCATCGGATGAAAGATCAAAACGGTGATCTTTCATGTGGCCAACTACGATCATAGTGTGTGGCATTTCTCAATGTTTCGTTGTGGAAGTGGAACGGGATGCTGGAACGATTGCGGGTGAGCTGTCATCGCATGAATCTAGCACTCGCGAAATATGATTGGCTTGGTGTAGTACGGGAGTATGAAAGGTCACATCCTTGTCATATCCAAGACCAGGTTCGGTGCTTGTTGACGGACGAGCTCTTCCAGAGTCTAATGATGGGCTTGAGAAGTACGGTGAGGCTGTTGCATCTTGCATATACATACGCTCTTGTGCGAGCTGAATGAGGATCCTCTGCAACTTTATCTTCTTTCCTCAGATGGGAGATCTTTCACAATCTTACGAAGCAGAAACGAGGTTCGGAAATGGTGACTCTTTGTTGAAGCTCATCTGGTTTGCCCAGTGAGATTCCAGCCGCCAAAACTCAATCTTCTCATGTGCATCTCTTGCAAACAACTTTAGATATTCTTTGAGAGAGCATCCTTGCTCATTTTTATCATATCATCAACATTGGAATGAATGAGGTTACTCGACAACACTAATACCTCATTGATTTTAAGCCATTTCAACAAATTAGGCTCAAAACAAATGAGAAAGGGTGTCAGAGCTAGCCAACCGAAAATGCACCGGTTTACAATGTGATCCAACAAATCCCAGACTGACTCAAAGAGAACTCTCAAAGTACAAGGTGTACTCCTCAAATGATGGAGGGCAATCCACGATCCAACAACTCAAATACGATTATGAATGAGAGAAGCAATACAATGTCAATACAATATTTTACGCCAAAATATGTGCGGTAGAAAACACTATGCGAATTTGAATTCTCTTCTTCAAATAAGTACATTGTTTTCAGAAAGCTTGTCTTCCAAATGTCAATTTTTTTCAAAAAAACACCCTTCAAATCTGATGTCAAATGTGCAATTTTCTCTATATGTTCACTTCATTTTCTGATATGTCATTTCTTCAATTAACTGCTCATGTCATTCCTCTTTTACTGTCTCCATTTCCACGTCTTCTCTCTCCTCTCTCTCTCTGCCTATTTTTATTTATTTATTTATTTATTTTTTAATTTAATTAATTGAAAATTAATTTAAAAAATGAGGAATAAAGTTAAAAAGAGAAAAGGATGGGAAAACTAAGAGAAGGTGGAATATATAAAAACTGAGAATAAAAATGAGAAATGGAATGGATATTAATGGAGGACTATGAATTTAAAAAGTCGAATTTTTTAAAAGTACGTGGAGGAAGATTTAAAAAAATGGGAGTTAATATTAAAATGGAAAGAATTTATGTGAAATGGAAATTATTAAGATGGGATAGAGATTTTTAAAGGAGAAGCGGTATTTTAAAATATGAAGGGAGGGTGGCATTGTATATGCTCATTGATAATGTTGGGGGGCGGTTATGGTATATAAAAATGAAGAATAAATTATGAAATAGGAGGGCGAGAGATTAAATTTTGAGATGGACAGGTATATATATGAGATTAATTAAAGGGAGGGCGGAGGGGAGGAGTGAGTAAGCGGAGGTGTCGAGTCGACGGAAGGAGCCGACGTTTGTTGGCCAGAGGGCGTATAGCAAATGGGGGAGGCGGCGATGGGCTTGGTAGGCGAGGAAGGGGAGTGGAATGGCTGGCGTTGGACAACGTGTGGAGAGCCCCCGCTTGGAAGGGTGAGCGTCGTGGAGTATGGGCTCGGGGTCGATGCGGCGGGGTTGCGAGTGTAGAGTGAGTGTGTGTTGAGGGAATAGCGAGGGTGTGAAGGGCGCAGGGTAGGGAGGCGGCGTTCGAGCGGTTGGAGAGACGTTTCGAAAGTGTAGCCGGGTGGTATGGTAGGCAAAGTGTGTGTGTGGGATGAATGATGAGTAGGGAGTAGAGCTATAAAAATAGGGGCCGGTGTCAATGCGTGAAGGTCGAGGTGATGTGCATAGGGAGAGGGCGTACTACGTAGGATGAAGGGATGCCCATGAGGTGGATGGGTAGCACGGGGTATGTCGAGTTTGCAGAGATTTTTTTTTTTTTTTTAACGAGGTAGAAGCGAAAATCATCTTTAACACGACGTGGTGTTTTCAATGAGGAGATTTTTAAAAATGTGGAATTTTCCGAAGTGCAGAGAAAGCTCGAGGAGGTCTTTACTTAAGGGCAATTTTTCTAATAGCCAGTGACAAAGAAAATGTAGAGAATTGCGAAACTCAAAAATCTTCCAATGAAAAACCGAAGTATTTCCGTTGAAAACCCGGAAAACTTGTTCGGGAAACCCAATATAAATCGAATCCGGCGGCTCTTCAGAATGCGGAATTTAAAATGCGAGATTGCGGAAAAATAAACCTTCGGATATTAGGTCTTTGCTTCTTTGCTCTTCTTCAAGCTCTGACTTGAATGTTTGCAAAATCTTTGAATCTTGCTCCTTCTTAAAACCAATGCCGAAATGTTGCCAAAAAGTCAGCAATTTCTTGGGATATGCAAAGGCCATAAGCACAAATGGCTCACTCAATTTGGAGCGAGAGCGAGAAATCGCCCAGCTCTGATACCATGCTAAACACCATGTTGAAGCACCATGGTGTATGAGAAGAAGAATACACAAGAGACTCAACACACAATGAAGGAGATGGTAGTGAGGCTTTCTTATTTTCCATTATACAAAGATGTACATTTATAGTACAATAATTGTGACTCTTGGTTTCATATTCCAAGGTCATGGACTCCATTGTGACTTTTCATATTCCACACCTACCACATGAGATTAAGGTGTTCAACAAATACAGTGCAACATGAATTTTGATGACATTGTCTCAACCATGCGCCGGAGGAAATGAGACGGATAAATATGGAGGTTCAAAATGGAGATGCCTTATACAGCAAGAGGAGGTCCCAAAGCAGAAGCAAGAATAAGGTTTGGTGGGAGATCTAAATCTAGAGGGAGATATAATCTCCTGGAAAGTTTGTAAGGTGTGCGGAAATGCGAGAGAAAGGAAGGGAACTACAAAAAGAACTTAGGATCTAAAGCTCTGCGAGAGAGAAAGGAAAGGGATCTGATGATGCTCCTTTTTCGAGAGGCAAAAACTACCTCGGATGAAGGGTGGGGATGTGTGTTTGTCTTCTGTGAATACTGACACGCTGTCATAGTCACGGTTGATTGACTCGGGTACATCATGGTCACTTCACTCCCCATAGGGGTAGTTGCCAAGTATAGAAATATGATGGTAGTGATGTCTTCTTAGGTGATGGTAGGAGGCCAAAATAGTTGGATGTGGAAAATTCAAGATGGTCACAAGGTGGAAGGATTCGGGCAACACAGTGTTTCTAACATTCCTACATTGGCCGAAAATACGATTTTTGTGGCAAGATGGATGATACGAGTGTGGGTGTTCGAGAAAGATACACGTAATATGGTTGGGGGAGCTTGGTATTAATGCGAGGGAGTTCGTATTGGAACTCTATACAAGCTTCAAGCCAACACGTATTGTTGGGTGCAACGATTCTATAGTTCCCGAAAGTGGGAAGCGGAAAGCCTAGCGGTCTGCGGAGAAAAAGACCATGTATGGCATCAAAGGCTTTAAATATTGGAGAAGGGCCTTCGAATCTTGCATGGAAATGGTATGGTACTGGTATGTCCTAATAGCTCTCTAGAGTTCGATTGCCGTGAACATTGTGTATATGGGAAAGCGAGAATCGAGTCTGATTTTCATCGGTGCTAAGAGGAAACGGGCAGATATTAGAGCTTTTGTGCATAGTGTTGTGTTTGGACACAGTATCGGTTCCATCCTTTGAGTAATTCTATGTCTTTATGTTTCATTCATAGATGACTATCCAAGGAATACATGGATATATTTCTTGAGGAAGAAATTTAAAGTCTTTGACGGTTAAAGAATTTAAGGCTTTGGTGGAAAACCGAAGACGAAAAGAAGAAGATAAAGTCTTTGAGGACGAGATAATGGTGAGAGTTAAGAAAAAGGAATTATGAAGACTGCAGCAAGAAGTGTGGTATAGCACGAAAGACTACTCCATACACCTCGACCAAAATGGAGTTTCGGAAAGAATGACAGAACACGATGGAAAAAGGCAAGAAGCATGCTCGGTGGTACCGAGGTTAGGACAAGTGCAGGCGGAAGGCGGTGGAGACTACATGTTACTTGGTTAATAGAGAACCTTCATCAACGTTGGAGGATAAGACTCCACATGGGGTATGGATGCAGTGAAAACCCTCTCTTTCACATATGAAGGTATTTCTATGTGATGCATATATACATGTTCAAAAGGAGAAAAGGACCAAATTGGATAATAAATATGAAAGGTGCATCTTTATTGGGTATAAGGATGGTTAAAGGGTTACAAGCTTTGGAACCCGGGAAACAAGGAAAGGTTGTGTAAAGCCCAAGGTAACGGTGTTTAGAGAGGTGAAAGATGTTGTTAAACATGAAGTCCTAACAAAGGAACACGAGAATAAAGTTTGAGCTAAAGGAGGATGATCGAGACTCCTGATGAAGAAGGCTCGGAGGAAGGGCTACAAACTCCGGTTGTGAAATGTCAGCACAAAGGAAAGAAGACAACTAGAAAGGTATAGTCCATTTGCTTTGTGTTCAAATTTTTTTCTTTAACTATGGGCGATGATGATCCTAGAGCATCGAGGAGCGGTAGATTCGGAGGATGGAAAAATGCGGAAGGAAGATAACGGATTTGATGAAATGGAATCCTTGCATAAAAATGAGGCATGGGATCTGGTGGAGTTTAAGTGGAAGGAAGCCCATCGAGAGAAAATGGGTGTTTAAAGAAGAAGATGAATGTAGAAGGAAAAGGTGGAGAAATACAAATCTCGGTTGGTAGCAAAGGTTATTCCCAAGTGCGGGAATTGATTTTGGTGATATTTTTCTACTCTGTTGCCAATTATACTATTAGATTACTTTTATCATTGATGTTGCATTTGATTTTTGAGGTAGAACATATGGATGTGAAGACAACATTTCTTCATGGGGATACGGAAGAGGAGATCTGCATGAAACAACTGCAAAGCTTTATGGTGAAGGGGAAGAAATAACTAGTATGCGGTTAAAGAAGTCATGTGGGTTAAAACAATCACGGATGTGGTATGAAATTTGATACCTACATACGGAGACTTATACCATAAGCAAGGAGGATCAGCATGTTTATTTTTAAATTAATTGGTGATCGTATTATTGTTTATTTGGTCTTGTGTGAATGATATGTTGTTGATTGGAAATGACAAATAAATTATCCAAGATTTGAAAGACCCAACTATTCTCGAGTCGACATGAAGGATCTTGGATGCGCAAACTATATTTTGGGCATGGAAATTAAGAAGATCGAGCGAAAGAAGGCTGGTTAAACCGGAGGAAGTATGTCGAGACTATATTACGAGGTTCAATATGCGGGATATTAAACGGTGAATTTTCGGATTCCTATAGGTACAAATTTTTGCTAAATAGTGTCCCAAAGACACATGAAGAAGAGGAGGATATGTCCCATGTTCCATATGCGAGGGCGGTGGGTAGCCTAATGGTATGCAATGGTTTGTACTAGACCGGACATTTCACATGCGGTGGGGTATTGAGAAGGTTTATGTCCGACCTAGGGAAGGAAGCATTAGACAACGGTGAAGCGGGTTTCGAGATATTTACGTGGCACTAGTGATTATGGCTTGTGCTACGAGAAGAACTTCGAGTTGGAAAGAGTGTTGGACATTCGTGGTTTTTGATGCGCATTTGAGGTGGAGATCTAGACCAAGAAGATCTACAAGTGGGTATGTGTTTAGCCTATTTGGAGGTGCCGATCGGTTGGATGAGTAAAGACGATCTGCAGTAGCTCTTTCAACTACGGAAGGTTGAATACATAGCGACCCTCCTTCACCAAGCAAAGACGATTTGGTTACGAGAGATTGTGTTCAAGTATGGGGTTGGTGCGGCGAGCTATAAGGATGATTGTGGTAGGCAAAGTGCAATTTTCACACATTAGAACCACCTTGTCATTCGAACAAAGCACATTGATGTTGATATCTTTACGAGATATATGGTTGAGGCTAAAGGGGTGTTCTTTGGTAAAGGTGGACACTTTGAAGAATGTTGTGAATGCATTATTGAAGTCTGTAAGCATAGAAGTTCTCTTGGTGTGAAAGAAACAATAGGTGTTGCAAAATTGGGCTAATGACTAAGCTCTCCCATGGCCCCTGCGGAAAGAAAACAACAAGTGGGAGAATGTTGGGTATGTGTTATATTCTTTCCACAACTAATCACGCACGGGGGTCACAAAGAGTAGCCCCCTATCGGGAGTACGGGAGTGGCGCCCGGTGACATTGGTCCTTATTTTCCGGTGGGCGAGATCCGCCCATGGTTTTGTGCATGCACATGGTTTTGGTCTGATGGTTTCGACACACAGTATTTTAACCAGAATCGATCGAGGAACTACGGTTATGTTATATCCGAGTTAATGGATTTGATTTATGTATGCTTCGGCATGTATATATATATGTTTTGTAACATAAAAGAATATAAAGAAAAATAAGTACATTCGTGTATCGATTTGGGATCCGGGGAGAATATACATTTTTATACGTTTTATGTTTTATGCTCTCGCTATTGTTTATTTTAAATATTTTAAAGATTCGTTTTTTTACTGAGATAATTTTTGTATAGGGTTAAAACCTACATAGTTTGTCATGAACTTTTGTTCACCTTCTTAATGGAGAAGTATGTGATTCGGTATCCTTTTGCATCCTAGCTCGGATTGACTTTTTTCATTTTCTCTTGTTTTATTTTGTAATGTGAGAGGTGGATTTTTGTTATTCTAGTTTTCCTTTTTAGGCTTTCTTTCTGACTCGAATTTTTGTTTTGAGCGTATTGGAGGTTACTAGTTAGGCTCCTTATATCTTCTTTGTTACATGTTGGTCTTGTAGAAATTTTATTAATGTTTGTTATATGTGCAGTTCTCCCCGATCTAACAATTATATCCTTTTATTAAATACGATCACTTCTACTTAATCCTTTGTGGAAATTTAATCGCCAATTGCAAACACATCTTGAGGAAAAATCAATAAATACACTGTTTTGAATCATTTCAAGGAAATCTTAAAGCTAAAGACCCAACTATCATATATTATGTATATCATAGGATCATGAAACATCTCTTCTAATCTACTCAAGCTCTCAGCACAATAATATACAATCTTCTCCCACAACGTCATATAAAAATTGGCTCCCCATGCACCAATTTACTGCCTCCCTAACGACCTACCTCCTTTGCGCAATCCCACGCTAATGAAGATCCCCTAAATGAATTCGATCTAGCCTTGCCTTGTGACCACCAGTCCTCATTGGAATCTCCAATGTTTGTGTGTAAGATTACGTTGAATACACCACTATAGTCACTGTTGATAGTCAAATGACCCTTTCACCTATCTCTCAGCCAGGTCTCCTTGGATCCCGACATGCATGTAGTTAACGATGGTATTTCTTGAGTTGTATGTGAGACCATTGCTTGTGAGTTAATTAAATAATTAATTCATTGATCTCTCACTAGTTTTATCTTTAGTTACAACTAGTTACAACTAACCCTGACAATTTTAACTCACTTAAACTGAGTTAAACTAAATAACAACTCACATAACTACACATCAGCTTTGTTACAACTTTGTATCACTCGGTTATAATCCTTTTGCTGGTCCACCGACCCGGCCACTTCAACACAAAATCCACTTAGCTAACTAATTTTCCACTTGATTAACTATTTTCAAGTGCTCATTGAAAATAGATAATTATTTATTGTGCAATTGTTGTTAAGGACTTGTGATAATTGACATGCATTCTAATTTTGAACATGAATTCCACGGGAAACAACTTATGCCGTGCATTCCAAACTTGAACACCCATGTATCATTCATAATTTTCTCCAACCATCTATAAATAATTCTGTAAATAGACTTTGATCCAAATTCTAAGTCAGACATATCACCTAAAAATAGCCTGGAGCCCCACCTAGTGTAGGTGCTTGGTTTTCACTAGGATCATCATCTTGTTAAATCTCAGCACTCCCTCTCAACAAAAGGATTATCCTTCACCCCGATCTGTGTCTCTATGGTATTCGAATTTTCTCTTGGTGAGCGCCTTCGTCCAGAATATCTGCATCATGATCTTCGTAGGAATATCTTGAAGCAACATGATCTTCCACGCATAATCTGCGATATGATGATATCGGATACCTATATCTTGAATCTATCATTAAACACGGAAGAGTTAATTGAAGTTTAATGCAACTACGATTATCACAATGAATCATTGTAGGATCTAAATAGGAACGAAACAAACCAACCGGATCTTCCTCATCCAAATAGCCTCACATGCAGCTTGGTCTTGCCATGTATTCCACTTCCAACATGTTTAGTGCCCTTACTGTTTCTGTTGTACCAAGAAATAGTTGTAGATAAATCATGGCTCTAATGTGTTCTTCTGTCCATTGGGCTACCTACCCAATATGCATACGTGAAGACAGCACCTTCACCTCATAGTTTTTACTGTGCAAGCCATACTCATATGCCCCCTTTGAGATATCTCGAAGACATGTACACGCCTTCCAAAATATCTTGGTAGGCTTAACCATCAGCTTGACTAAGATGGCTACCGCATAGCGTATGTACGGTCTTGTATTAACTAAATACATGAGCGAACCCTGGCAAATATCGATAAAGTGAGTGGCATCCACTACCTCTCTGTCCCGATGCAGCATCCTCTTTCCTCCGATTTCTGGAAGAGGAAGTATCCGCGCTTTGCGGCCACTCCATGTTGCAAACTTACACAGGGTATCTCCGTGCATACTTGCCTTGAGACACAAACCGAGTTCACCTTCTCGCTTTCACCATATGTTCCAATCCAAAGGAAATAGTGAAGGAGGCCCATATCCTTTCATCTCGAAACTCCTTTTGCGAGGTCCTCCTTTGCATGAGTCGTATCGGCTGCATCATCTCAGTCGGTATTACATCATCAAACATAAAGAACAATGATTAAAAGCTTACCCTCCACCACAATCTGGTATATGAGTTTTGCATACGCACTCACTGCTTGGTGAAGCCAAGTCACAGTGAAATAGTTGCCGATACTGAGTGTGTACCCAAAGCACGTGCTTGGCTCCGAGCCCATACGCGCTCTTTTGAGTCTGCACACATGCGGCTCAACGCCTAGAGATCTCAAATCCTTCGTGCTACAAAGTGTACACTGTCTTCCTCGATGATCCCATTAAAGAATGCAGATCCATCATCCATTTCGATGAATGTGCTAACCATCATCTGCGACCGAGAGAGCAAAGGATGGTCCTTGTGGAAGAATAATGTGTGACGTGAGTGCACGAGGTTTCTTCATAATCCATCCCCCTCGATGCTGTAGAAGCCCTCGGGCCACAAATCTTTGCCTTATACTTCCTCGCGCTCCTCAACAATAGCGTTGCTTTTACCTTGTAGATCCATCTTGAGACCTACCAATGATTTACCGTCGGCCTTAGAACAATCTCCCAAGCAGCATCAGACAAATGGAGTCATGCTCTCCTCCACCATGGCACTCTGTGCCATATGGGCACTCCTATCTTGATGCTTCACGAAGGAGATGGCTCTGATCCGGCATACATTTTCTCATGAGAGCCATGTATCCGGTGAAATCGATTAGAAGCATCTCTGTTGCGCTGTGATGTAGGGACTCCTACCATTACGTACTCGCATCAGGCTTCGGCATCTCGGCTTCTACGGTATGCTTTTTCTGTTCCGATGTTTGGACGCACCTGCGCATGAGTGGACTCCTCCACTCCATGAACCTCCTCTGTGGCTGATCCACATACGAGAGGCTCATCTTTCGGAGAGCAGCGGTTCCTCCTGCGCATGCGAGTGTGGCTCCCTCTCGAGCGACAAATCGCGCCTTCTCCTCATTGAATTTTTATATCTCCGCGCACCATCGTCGGTCGTCAGAAGCTATTTGGAAAATACACACACGATAATTATGGGGTGTTTTTGATGTACCCCACAAAATATCCCAACTTCGACGATCGGCTCTAGCTTCTTCCTGGTGTTCGTGTGTCACATGCACGTAAACGAGATGATTAATAAATCTTCCAGTGAGAAAACTTATCTGCTTTCTTACCCGTATGCTATTCTTCGTGTACTGCGTGCCAGTACCATTGTAGAGGACAACGTTTTTGCACCTAGGCTGCGGTGTTGCATGCTTTAGCGCACAAGTGCATCGGTAGGCCCACGATGGTCATCTGACGTAGCTCGCGCGAGCACCCACGATCGTTGTTTGTTCTTCATGACCATTCTGTTGTGAGTATGAGAAAACGTACCTATGGGTATATAAATTCCTTCTTTACTGAAGTCTTTGGTCGTTGAGATATATTCACCACCATTATCGCTGCATGAGCTTATGCTTGCTTCCCCGACTCTTTCTCCACCAATGCTTTAAACTCATAGAACTTTACGAATGTTTGATGCTATTACTACATGAAAGATCCGGCGCTCTCAGAATAGTCATCGACAAAAATAACATAATACCTATGTTTGTTGTTGAAGCAATAAAATGACCCCACACCATTTGTGTGAACTCTCTCGAGATCACGAAGCATGGTTCTCCTTTTCATGATGGTCTTCTAAACACTACCCATAATTACATCCCTTGCTGCTTCCCGGTCTGTCTCTGGTACCATGGGAGACAAATCTGAAAACTATTTTAAGAATGCTGGACTGGTGAAGATGGCCCAATCTCTGTGCCATAATTATTTTCAATAAAACTCACCCTTCTTCTTCTATGCCCACCATTGCAACACAATCATCTACTTGACTTGTATAGAATCTTAACTGAATCCCTATCCTCTTGGTTTAACGGTTGTTTTTATGTCGCGAGAAAGCTTTTCAGTCTTTGGCTGCTCCTGCTCTTCATCTTCGCCTTGATGAGACTGAGTTCTTCTTTAGACACAGAACATATAACATCTTTCGCAATGTTTATGACTCCCTCTCAAAATGTTGGTCGGTCGCAACATATCGTCCATCGTTGCCCGTCTCTATATGCATTTGGGGATCTTTCTCCTCTGATCATGGTCTCATATCCATCATGTGGGGGGAAGAAACCTTGCCTGTCGATATACCACAATGGCACGCTTGAAACAAGCATTCGATCAAGAGAAATCAATTTCAAATTGGGCAAGGGCCTCACCCGGTACTGTGACTCCGACAACGGCCTTGTTCTTCAACACCATGGGAATTTGAGCAGCGAGATACCCATGTTCTTGACGGTGAAAACACTTCACCTTGGAAAAATCTAGCTTCTTGCCTTTAGCCTCGGTTACAGGTGGAATTTCTTCCCCTTCCTTTCCTTGCTTTGGAAACCAAAAGCACAATCCTCTTCATCATCATTCGCTGACAGAAGCCATTCCTAATGTTCACCGAACTCCTCTGCACTATGTTCGACCACGATGCCGTTTAATCTAACAAATTTTTCCATCCGTTGACGAGGTCTTGATATTTGTGTAACTCTTAGGAAGTCCCAAAAGTACATGCTCACCAAATCATCATCAGCAACTATGATTCCCACTCCCAGCTCATCCCCTACATTGGACAAACTTTGTGAGATACTTGGGAATGTTTCACCCTTCTCCATTTTGAGTTTTTTGAGTTTGTCCTTGATGCCAATTTCCTATAGTGGTTCTTTGGAAAAAGATACGCCAAAGCCTTCCACATTGCAAATGGAGTGGCTTTCCATGAATTCTTGAGGGCAAATATGATCTCTCACACCTTCCAACGAATCCTTCTCGTATTTGCTGCTTTCTTTCCATGCATCGAAGTAATGCGACGTCACGTCGAAGTGGGCTTGGGAACATCGCTATCAATGAACTCCTTCAATACGTATCTTCAAGCACCGCCTCCATCCTATCCTTCCATGCAATGTAGTTCAAGTTTCCCTCAAGTGCATACTCTAACCGCAAAACCATTAAAATCCATTTAGAGTGTTTACTCATTGTCGCACCAAGAAATTCTTGCGACCAAATTCGAATTATTTCCCTGTGAAAACTCGACTCTTTGCTTCAATATTGCAATCTTCATGGCTACGATACCATGTAGAAATTTTTTTAATATTGTTGTGTATTCATACGGACTCTCTTTGATCACAACAATTATATCCTTTGTTAAATATACATAATCCTTCAACTTAATTCTTTGTGGAAGTTTAATCGTGGTAAACCTTGTAGGCATCAATTACACATAACATAGATATTTTTACGGAAAGCTTAAAGCTAAAAGCCCCAACTATCATATATTATGTATATCATGGATCATGAAACAATCTCATACAAAACTCTACTCCAAGAGCTCTCGGTCTGATAATATACCAATCGTCTCTGTCATACAAAAATTGGCTCACCGCACCAATTCTTTGCTCGTGACAGCCTTTGCCTCCTTGTGCAATCTCCCCAGTGATGAGGAATCCCTGAATGAACTGGAAGTCCCAACCTTGCCTTGACAGCGCAATCCTCATTGGCATCTCCAATGTGTGTGGACCATTAGACCTGCTGTAGTCTAGGCGAAGTAGTCAAAACGAGACCCTTTCACCTATCTCTTGACTGGGTCTCCATGGATCTAATATGCTGTAATTCATAATAGTATTTCTTCAGTTGTATGTGAGACACTTTAACTTTGTGAATTAATTAAATAATTCGTTCATTAATCTCCTACTAGTGTCTTTAGTTACAACCAATTACAACTTCTTTAGCGAGTTTAACTCCACTTCGCCGAGTTAAACTAAACGATTGCTGTAATAGACCTTTTGCTTTTGAATTAATTAAATAATTAATTCACTGATCTCTCACTATTGTATCTTTGGTTACAACCCGATTACAACTAGCACAGCGGGTTTAACTCACTTAGCTAGGTTAAACTAAATATCAACTCACATAACTACACATCCAACTCTATTACAACTTTGTATCACTCGATTCTAGCAAGTCCTTGCATGGTCCACCAACCAACCACTTCAACTCGAAATCACACTTAGCTAATGGATTTGCCACTTCAATTAAATATTTTCAAGTGCTCATTGAAAATAGATAATTATGTATTGTCTAATTATTGTTAAGGGCTTATGATAATCGTGTACGATACAATTTTAGACATGCATTCACGAAACAACTTCGCACATGCATTCCAAACCAAAAACGCCCATCCATCTATATAATTGCTCAACCATCTATAATAAATTACTCGTAAAAATAGACTTTAATCCAAATTCTAAAAATTAGACATATCACCTAAAAATAGCCTGTTGAGCCCCACCTAATGTAAATTGCTTAATTTTCACTAGGATCACGTCTTGTTGAATCTCAACATGTACATGTTATTTTTAGAAAGTCGCCTATTATTTTGGTGTTAGACATTTTTTTTTCCATGTATTTCCTCGAAAGCATGATGTGAGACTATCTTTATCTTCCTCATAATTATGTAAACTTCATTTTATATTAATAAAGGATATTTGGTTAATATATATATATATATATATATATATATATATATATATATATATATTACTTTTTTCAATGTTCAAAGGATTTTACAATGTTATATTTCCCTTTAAAAATTACTGAAATATAATTTTATTCTTTGTCATAATTATTTTTCATTTTAAAATTAATAAAAACAAAGAAATAGTTTTAATCTTTTGCCAAGGTTGAATGATTTTTTTCATAGTAATTCAACTTTCTATTATTCATATTTTTATGTCCGTTCATATTTTCACTTCAGTGCTTCAATATTACTTTAATAATATTTGAATATTGGAAAATATATTCTAATGATTTAATTATAAAATACATCTCTAATCTATTATTGTTTTAATTATAATAACAATTTACTAATATTCAACGATAAGATCTTTTAATTTTTCTTATTATTGAATAATCATACATAATTAACAAACACTGACCACATGTTCTTAATAAATACAAATTCTAGAATGAAATAAATATATTGCTTTTAATTTTAAAAATATAAATTATATTATTTTTAGTTTTATTATTTTATGGTTTGATAACTATTAATATGGAGATAAAAAAAGAGGTGTTCATAACTTATTGGCCTTACTCCTTCCATTGGGATGTAATGTATAAGCTTGGGAGTGGGGGGCACTTTGGTGTATAGGCTATAGATTTTATTGAGTAGTATGAGTTTTTGTAATTGGACATTATGGATAATAACAATTTACTAATATTCAACGATAAAAGATCTTTTACTTTTTCTTATTATTGAATAATCATACTTAATTATTAAACCATAATCTTATTCTTAATAAATACAAATTCTAGAATGAAATAAATATATTGCTTAAATATATTGCTTTTAATTTTAAAAATATAAATTATATTATTTTTAGTTTTATTATTTTATAAGTTTGATAACTATTAATATGGAATAAAAAAAGGGTGTTCATAACTTATTGGCCTTACTCCTTCCCATTGGGATGTAATGTAAGTTTGGGAGTGGGGAGCACTTTTGGTGTATGAACCATGAATTTTATTAGAGTAGTATGAGTTTTTGTAATTGGACATTATGGATACTAATTGAGGTACAAAAGAAAAATGTGAATTGGTATTAGTCTTGTGGAGGAAATCTGGGATTTTAAAAGAGAATTGGCATGATGGGTTGATGAAGTGGATGCTCCTTTATCAACAAGTTGAAGCCTTGCAAACTCAACTCTATGAGATAAGTCATAGCTCATAATCAAGCTACTTGATCATCATATGAAAGACTTATCCTACACACTCAACAAACTTTAGGCAGAGACATCCCTTTCTTTTCTACAAGTATTCTCTGTTGTAAATGTGTTCTTTTGCTAGGCCAATTTTATGTCGCTCTACTTCTTTCATCACAATGTCTCAATAACTTTTCTAGTTGATATTTTAAGTTAATATTTTGGTGATATCAAGCATGTCACCAATCATGTACCTTATTTTCCAAATAATAACTATCCTGATTTAATACATATATGACTCACTTTCTTAAAAATTTGAAAAAAGAAAGAGAAAAAAGAAATAAAAATGCACTTCATCAACATAATTAAATAGAAATCATTTATTTCCATCTCTGTGATTAAATGTTAATAAATTTTATATATATAAAAAAATAAAATAATTATTTTAAATTGACCATTAATTTAAAATGGAATAATCTTATTAATTCATAATATCATATGATAACAAGTTAATTCAAAAAACGCGTTGTTCACTCGTGGAAAAACATTTCACATGTAGGAGTAATTATTTTGATTAGATTCAAAACCTTATAATGCTTTTATTGATTTTAAAGAAATGATAAGGGGTACTATTTAGGAAATGATGTATCGGAATAAAGCTATTAGGCCTATAATGAAATGTCAAAAGTAGGCGCTCATGGGAAGTTGACTTTAAATAGTTGTTGGAGATTGACCCGTGGGTTAAAGTCAGTTTCAAGTTTGAAGTATGAGAGGTTAACATTATTAAAATTAAATATAAAAATAATATTGGTGTTTTCAAAATTTATTTAGGTAGGTCATAGTATACTATATATATTTATGTTGTATATAGATAATATATGTTGCATATATAGATAATATTTTCATGTTAATTTGGAAATAAAAATTATATTATAGGAAATTATTATATTATTTTTAATTATTTATAAAAATATTAATAAATTAATTAAAGTATGACATTAAAGAATAAGTTAATCAATTTTAAAGTTATCTATATTTATTTATATATAGTGAGAAGAAATAGATTTTTTTATAGAATTACTTAAAATAATTTGAAGAAAGAATGTGATTTTTTTGTTATTTAGAATGTATTTTTGAATATATAAATAGATTCAGCATCTCAAAAATCTCTTGGGGCACTCCAATTATACATATTAAACAACTTAAACTCAAGTTTTTTTAAATCTCTAGCTAATTTTGATTAAAAATAACTAAAAACATGTAAAAAAAAAAATCATTTCCTCTATAAAGTAAACTAGGATTATATATATAATTTGAGATGAAAATCAATTAAATCTTCATACATTTATTCAATTTTATTAATATTTTTTATAAAATCATAATAAATATTTATTTATTCTAATTCAATAACTTTCCAAACTACCCATCCTTTCCAAAGTTATTTAAGTTATAAAATAAATTTTTAAATCAACATTTTAATTTCGCAAATTATTGTTTTTAATCATATGTAACAAGCTACTTAGTGTAAAACATGCCATAGTTTTATATTAATGTTCATGTTCTCCTTTGTAAAGATCATATATATTAGATGTCATTTATGGGATTCATGGTCTGTTAAGTCATTTATCTATCCACCATTTCCATTGCATCGGGTAGTGCTCACGGGGATGAAGAAGTGAGATTGAAACTGAGTGAAATGAATCACACCATGCATCCAATCATCACTTACATGGCTACACCCATAACTAGGACTTCCAGGTGATCACCCATCCCAAAACTCCTCTAGCTCAAATACTTAACTACGAAGTTTTTTCCCACAATCAAGCCCACTTAACTTGCTACCCCATTTTGCAAAGCCTTAACAAATGTTGTACCTCCATAAATATAATTTATTTATTTATATTAAAAAAAGGAAAAAAAAACCAATAAAAATAGAGTTTCGTAATTCTGAACTATGAAACTTTTTTTAATAATGACAAACCACATGTGAACATAACTTTATGAAAATACGCACCGCTCGCATGTGAACACAACTTTACGAAACTACACATATCACTTATCTGATTCCATTGGATAAGAACACATGTCCTTAAAATAAATCATGATGGGTGACTAGAGCAAAATTTTAATAGTAATAATTTATAATGCCTTTGTGCTTGGAATAATAAGTGTTCAATACGTATTTAAATAATTGTATTGCACGTGAATAACTGATTAGCTAAAATGTCATGTCACCATTGTACTATATAAAGAAAGAAATGAAGTATAGTTAAAAGGAGACCTATAGATATAATGATGCGTTGAAGTAATAATAATAATGGTAGAGATGGTCAGATAAAACCCCCCTAGGCCAACTTGCATGGGGTACCTACCTGGAGTTTGTTGTTATTTTGAAAATTGTTGTTATATTGTTGGTGATATTGTTTTTCAAAGAAAGAGCTTGAATCTTCACAATCATAGAAATGATATGAGTGATGAGGAGCATAGTGCACAGAAACAACCAACCTCATCTCTGGTCAAACCGACAAGACAATTCATTTTCCATCAATTACAAACACTTTCTTGAATGCATTTTTTATTTAAAAGGTGGGCCTCCTCTGTTGCCAGTGGGAGGAATGGTGATAATGTCGGATAACATGTTCTTCTCATATCATATAGTATTGATGCACACATTTATTTTTTGTATATTTTCTTATAGTTCCCTGCCCCCCTCTTCTACTTCCTTCAACAAACTCTCATGTGTGTCAGTGGCTTAAAATATTGAATCAAAGTCTCCCTACACTCATCTCCAATTTCAGAACTCACATGGTGAAGGGGGAATGACATTAACATTTATATATAACTCATCTCAATTTCAAGAACTCACATGGTAGAAGGAATGACATTAACATTTATATATATATATAATATATTAGGTGTGGTATATTTAGGTGATAATTTTTTGTGAGAAAGTTATTTTGTGTGGGTATTATTGATATTTATAATTTTTATACGGATGGTAAAAATTTTATTGAAATTTGGCGAGAAAATTTTCAAAAAATTTTGTTGGAATGTTGGTGCTTTTTATGGTAGAAATAGATTAAGCGCAATTAAGAATAGAGTTGTTTTTAATGCGATTTTTGGAGTTTCCGATGGATTTTATCATTTGGAATTACGTAAGAAAAATTGAGGGTGAAATCTTGATTTATGTTATTTAAAGCTGGTTTTTGATTGCATATATGGATTCAACACTGCACAAGAAAAATCCTTAGTTAACTTCTTTATATGAGTTTACCCATGTGATTCAATAGATTCCTATCGAATTTTAGACAAAGGAATGACACTACCATAGATATATATGTGTATATATATATATATATATATATATATATATATATATATATATATATTGGGTGTTGTATGTTAAGGATATAATTTTGTGAAGAGATTATTTTGGGTGGGCATTGTTTATCGAGGTCACAATTTCGCATGGATTGTAAATTTCTTGTCGAAAAATGGTGAAAAAATTTTTCAAAAAAATTGAGTGTTGGAGTGTTTGAATTGCTTTTTTATGGTGAAAATAGATTAAGTGCCATCAAACAGAGTTGTCTTTAATGCGATTTTGGAGCATGAATGGATTTTCTAGAGCTGGAGATGCAGCAAATTTTGAGAGTGAAATCTTGATTTGTGTTATTTAAACTTGTTTTTTACTACATATATGGATTGACACCACAGAAAAACCCACAAGGCACTTCGATTGTCATGATTTACCCATAAACTTGTGATTTCAATGAATTCTACATCGGATTTTAAGCAATGGAATGACATATATATATATATATATATATATATATATATATATATATATATATATATATATATATATATATATATTGGGTGTTGTATGTTAAGGCGATAGTTTCACATGGAAATTTATTTTGGGTGGACATTGTTTATTGAGGTCGCAATTTCGCATGGATTGTAATTTTTTTGCCGAAATCTAGCGAGAAAATTTTCAAAAAAAAATTGTTCTTTGGGTGTTTGAATCGTTTTTTTATAGTGAAAATAGATTAAGTACTATAGAAACAGTTTGTCTTTAATGCGGAGTCTTTGGAGTTTAGAACGGATTTTCTTGTTGAAATTCTATGGGAAAATTTGAGGTGAAATCTTGATTTGTGTTATTTAAAGCGTGGTTTAATTTTGCATGTATGGATTCAACACCTGGCTTGCTGAGCACTTTGATTGTGCGAGTTTACCCGCAAACTTGTAATTTCAATGAATTCTCGCCAGTTTTTAGACAAATTAGATTGGAAAACTTTTGATCGCATCAAAACAACTTGATTAAGAACCTCGTGCAAAATCTGAAGCTTCATAGTTTGTAACTTGGATTTCCAAAAATTTCAACTTCGATTTTTGTCAAAATCTTGTCGAAATTTCTATTATTTTAGAGTGAAAATTGTGACCTCGTTAGACTACTCTTTTGAAGTGTTGTCTATCGAAGGTGACAATTTCACGCAGATAAATGTACGTCGGAATTTTGTCTTTTAAAAAAAAAATTACTCTGAGAATATTTGAATTATTAGCTTTATTCAACATCATCAAAAACACTTAAGATACTCAAAATATTAAAGCTTAACAACTGTAACCCAAATTTCAAAAAATTTCGACAATTTGTTTATTATCAAAATCAAACTACCTTTCATTATTTTCTAATCCTATTAAACAATACTTTTCATTATTTTAAACCTATTAAACAATGCTTATATTGTGTGAGTCCAGCGACACACAAACCCCATAGCGACACATAATTTTTAATTTATCGAGTTATGTGTATCAATTTAGGATGAAACAAAAAGAGCCGGAAAAAGCGGTCCTCTCGAAACCAGATAAAAAGAAAGGCAAAGTCTCGGAGTTAAGGAGGCCGGTCTGGAGGCGCGGGGTCCAGTGTCAGTGAATGATAACCAGTTGCGGAAACTGTCTTGTCTGTAGGAGCAGACAGAGTAACGTGCCCACTTGCCATGCCCGTGTGCTGTTGACATGGTTACAGTCGCATGGCGTCCTGGTCTTTGACTACTTTACCAATCCGATCTGGCAATCAGTTGGGTCTCCAGCAGCAATGGAGGATCATACGAGATATTCACGTGGGAGGCCTTTCGTTGAAAGCTCATCTACTCATTGTATTACGAATCATTGTGACGTCAGCAGATTCACAACTAGGATAGAAATCGGAATTTACCCATCCCAGATAACGAATTGTTATGACCCACGTTTGCTTTCCTTAATTTAAATAATTTTACTTCTCATGCCATGATTTCCTCGCTCTCTTCAATATGCCCGTGGGCGGAATTGGTTTTACAGGTTATGTGTATTCAGCAGAGGCCGTGGGGAATTGTCTATGGAAGCAATGAAATAAGATGTGTTAAAAAACTCACATAATAATTTAGAAATTTTGGTAAGAGATTTTAAAAAGTTCGGCAAAGGTTTTTGAAAATCTAGAAGTTTACAGTGGTATTTTGGGTGCCCTAGGAGTTTTTGATTCCACCATAAAAATTCAATTCAAACACTTTATTATGTGATTTTTTGAAATTATTTTTCTGGGATTCTAGTAAAATATCGTCCCACTATTTTGTTGCGTGGGTACTCAACTCCATAGAAAATAGCCTAGATGATAGCTTTTTGCCAAATGAGGTAAAAAAAATTTAAAAAATCGAGGGTAGTTGGAGTGTTTGAATTGCATTTTTGATGGTGAAGTAAGTTCAACACCACTGCAAATACCCTCGAGCACCCAAAATATTGAGGTAACCAAGATTTTCAAAAATCTTTGCCGGAATTTTTTCATAATCTTATCCGAATTTCTAGGTTATTGTGTGGGTTTTTAGACTACCAGGACCATAAGTGTAAGTTATGTTTATTGTTTTAGAAGAGTTATTGGTTATTCATATGATCAAAGCTCATTTTCTTGTGATTGTGTTGAGAGGTGTTTTTTAGTTGAATTTTGGCATTTTATAATTGTGTGTCGATAAATGCTCTCTAGTTAAATGTGATTCATCTTTATTCTAGATCTATCAAACATTAGAGAGATCATAAAAAAAAATTAATGTAAAACTTGATAAATGATTTGTACCTTAAAAAATTTGATCATCTATAAACCTACAAGTTAAAATAACTTTACACACCCAAATTTTCCAAAATTTTATTCTGAATCAAATTTTTAAGATTGATAAAAAAAAAAATCTCCCTTAAGAAACTCATCATTGACTTTCCAATGTTGAAAAATTCAGTGAATATTCTAGGATTGTGCTTGTTACCTAAGCATCTTGGAGTTTAGGGGCAGAACATGGTGTTATAATAATTTTAAAGCTTGTTCTCATCTTATAATTTTGCATATTTATGTATGTTATAAGGAGGGGAATCTTAGGAGCTCATTGGAGGAATGTATTATTATAGTTTCGAAAGTCTTTTTTACTATTACAATTAAAATTGTTCTCACTTTTTTTCAAGGAAGATGTCTCCTTCTAATTCATGAATAATTGAAAAGCAAACCAGATTGATTTTTTTAATGTTCCAATGTTTATGTTTATTCTTTGCCTTGTTGGTTAAGGATCGGTTTATTTATTTAATATGCGAACGATCTTACATGATTTACGGGGTCCATGAGTTTAGTCAAAAGTGTTTGTCGTTGTATAAGTCTAATATTTTACCTTGTCGTTGTATGCGGTAATATTTTGAGATGAGAAAATTCATTTAATTTGTTGGGCCTTTTGTTTGAGTGTTCAATTATTAAGGACTTGCATCATAATTCAATGGTAATTATTTATGACTAGCATTATAATTTAATTTTTTTTTGTTTGGCATTGTATTTTAGTGTAAGTGGTACTAGTCTTGTTTAAATAGTAATAATAATAATAATAATATATAGATATATATAGTTATTAATTTATTTTTTAATTTAATTTAATTTTTTGTTTGAGTTAATTTAGTAGTTATTTATAATAGTTAGTTAGAGTGTTCTTTTATTTATTTAAATTGGTTTATTGATCAGATTTTTATCGATTTCTTCTCATCTTGCTGCGATGATGAACCACTCACGGTTGATTTAAAACACATGAACATTATACTTTGATGTAATTATCACTCTAAAATTTTATATACATTTATAAAACGAGAGAAGCCAAATTCCTAATATTGCTTGAGAATTGTTCAAAAACCTATTTAGTAATCTTACTCTACCTATTTAATAATCTTATTCATTTGCTATCTTGTTGGTTGTTATACAACTTAGTTGTTATTAAACTATAGTTTAATTTTTATAATTATTTATTTATTTTTAATTAATAAGTTTTATTTAGTTGTATACAACTTATTAGGTTGTAATTTAATTTTATAATTTTTTATTTTATTAATTTTAATAAGTCGAAGATTTGGATTCAAGTACTTAAACTTACAAGGTTTAGTTCTTGTGAGTGAATCAATTAAAATTCATTTAATAAGTCAAATATATATATATATATATATATATATATATATATATATATATATATATTCAATCATATCATTGTAGTTTAGTCAGCAAATATTTAAAAAAATAGTGTATTAATTAAAAACTCATTTAATAAATAAAAAGAATTTTCCTTAATTCCTTACTTCGTTATAATTTATGTTGTATTTTAATTTTTGAAATCTTTAAAGAAAAAATATGTCTAAAAGTATAATGGTGAAGAATTAATTTAATACATATTTTGTTTACTAATTGGTAAGATCTAATTTTATGGAGGGTTGTTTCTCAAATCATATAATTACTTTGAGATAGTGGTACAATATGTGATCTTATTTAGAGATTATATTAAATAAGATCTTGTGACCTATGAACATATAAATGGTTTAAAACTCACCCCATGTCCTTGAGTTTAAGTCCACAATGTAGTACTATGAGTGGTACCAAGGAAGAGATTAAGTTCTAAGTTCCTCCCTTCGGCTTCTTGATCCTTGTTTAGGACCAATAACCTATTATGGCTTGGCTAGAAGAGTAAGTGTCGTTAATGATAAAGCTCCCCTCTAGTAGTTTTGGAATGCACCTCCACTCTAGGTTAAATTAGGTTTCAAGTAAAAGATGGCTTAGAGAGTACATACACCTAGCCTAGGATGATTTATAATGGTGTTTATCTAAATTTGAACATAAATCTTGCGGGATGATCCCAATTAATTACCAATTCTCCTAATCTTAAAAAAGAAAATGCTAAAAATATCTAATTCCAACACTAAGCTTAATGAAAAACTTATGACCTTTTTGGTTAATTAATCTCAACTAATTACCTTGAATCTAAGTCTTACCCAAGTAATTCCTACTAATTACCAAAACACTTTTGTCAATCTAAAAAAGAAAAGTACTAGAAATATTTTATTTTTATCTTTTAATTTTCATAACAACATGTCAAAATTGGATCATTTCTTAGTTCGGTTATTATAACTTGAGTGGGCCTAATGGTAAGAGCATGTGTTTCCTCTTAAAAGTTTGAGTTCAAAAACAGAAGAGGTGATGTCTGTACTGAGGTAGAGTTTGGTTTTAGTTCGGTTGAAGTAGAGATCTTCAAATCTCTTATCAAGTGAAGATCTTTACTCCATTTGAATTAGATCTTACTCAATTAATATAACTAATTATGAAACTATTGTACCTAATTTAAGAGCAACTAATACTGGTTATCTATTTAACAAACAATTTTTTAAGATATCTAATATTACTTCACTACGAAGCAAAACATCTTTCAATCCCACCTTATGAACCACCATAACATATAAACTAAATCTTTTTTTAATTAATTTATTATCTAATTCATATAACATATATAAACTAAATCATTTTTTAATTAATTATCATTTAACAAATAATTTTAATTTATCTAATTTTACTTCACTGCCAAGCAAAACATCTTTTTAATCCACCACTCATTTAGCTTTCCTAGGTACCTTAGCTCATTCAAAAGAAGTGAAGATTCTTGGTTCCAATCCTTGAAAATTTCAACTTTTAAATCATTTTAGTTTAAATCCCACTAAAGGAGGTGAAAGGGAAAGACATAACATTGATGCAAGCAGAATGTGAGGTTTGTTATGTAATTTGATGTGTGTGTGTATGCACTGCTTTGTCTTCCTTCCTGTCTATCCCACTCTAAAAGTAGATGCATGAATCAATTATGACATGATAAGAATGATGCATCAGTATGGAGGTATCATTCCATGATACATATACCACTATTCTATGAAGTCTAAGGAAAGAATATCACTATTGACCCCGATTTCATTTACATTTGGTGTCCAACATAGGGTAGTTGGAAGACCGTTGAAATTGTGGTTGGAATTTTGTATAAATTGGGAAAGGCTGTCGGAGGAAGATTGAATGATGGGGGTGGTGGCAGAAGAAGAAGTGGTGGTGGCCACGAGAGGAGACTTAATTCTCTCTTTGTCAGATGCCAGCACTTATGTTGAAGTATTATACACGCAAGCTCTCCCTCCCCCTCTGTGCAGTGGGGTTCGAGGTGGGGATATTTTTAGTGTTTTTATATTTAAGATACAGGTTGAATTGACGGCATAAATAGAAGTCATAATTACGAGGGCATCAATCTCTTTGTCTGGCTTATCATGTGGATTCATATAATCAGCCCATACCTTCGGCATTTGATACAGTAGATCGGCCGCCCTTTTGCCTTTGTTCTTTCGTCCTTGATGTTATAATTAATACTATTATTATTCTTGTCTTTTTTGGCAGTGAACCAGTCGGCCAACTCCATAATCTTCTCCTACATGTGTACTTTCTTCCTTTACCTTGATCTTCATCATCAGTCCATTTTTTTCTTTTCCTTGGAGATTTTGCATTCTTGCAACTTACAAATGGGTATGGATATGGAGGATTGCAATACAGGGCTTGGTCTGTGGATGATATTGGCCTTGGGATGAATCTTGAGAAGACCTTCATTCACATTATATTATCAGCAGTCTATCCTGTGCAGTTAGATCTGCTGCCTTTAGCTCCAGTACTGCCATCCTAATGACTTGTATGGGGAAGACTTCACGGGACTGGTATATTGCAGCCCTGTTCAGCTTTAATGTCGTTTTAACTTTGTGCTTTGGTTCGATTTGTGGATCATGATGAATTATTGTATGTGCAGATGGCGAGAGATCGGCCGGGAATCAAGGTACCGTACCGGTGGTCGATGTGAACAAATTGCCTGCTTCTTGTTACTACAACGAAGACACGGGCGCCATTAATGTGTCGTCGCCGAACAGCGCCTTATATTCGTTCATGTCGACTCCGGCAGTGCGATCGCTGCCGAGAGCAGTTGCTACGGCACTGAGCGTCAAGAAAGCGCGATGCCACCGAGGAATTGGAGGCGGAGAGAGCTTGCTCTAGGGTTAGCGATAGAAGAAGCTGATCAGGAGAGGCGGCACCGGGAAGAAACTCAGATTGTCAAGGAGCAATCGGCTCTTTTGGAGGAAAGCTTTAAAGTCATCATCATCATCAAAATGTTAAATATATATAATCTTGATTTGCCTCACCTAATTTCCCTCTTGATTTGCCTTCAATAATTTCGTTTGTAGTTTCTTGATTTGGACTCATGGAAGTTTTCTTTTCTTTATACAGAAGCAAAAGCAAGCCTTGGCCAAAAGGTTGAATCTCCGCCCGCGGCAAGTTGAAGTCTGGTTCCAGAATAGAAGAGCAAGGAATTAGCTCCTTCCCCTTTCTTGATTGTATTTTGATATATTAAACTCGAATACACACTGATTCAGAAATCTTGATCTAAGTTAACTTATTCTTTTTATAAAGATCGGTAATATTATATTGTGAAATTAAAACTGAAAGAACTTGCTGGAATTCGTTTCAGAACAATGATTCAGAAATCTTGATTTAAATTGAGCTTTTTCTTTAATAAAGATAAGGAATATAATATTGTCAAATTAAAGCTTAGTGTAGAACTTGCTGGAATTCGTTTCAGACAATGATTCAGAAATCTTGACTTAAATTAGGCCTTGTCTTTAAGCAGATAGGTAATATTGTGTTGTGAAATTAAAGCTTGATGTGTAGAACTTGCTGGAATTCGTTTCAGGACAACAGTTCATAAATCTTGATTTAATTTAGGCTCCCCTCTTTTAATATTATATTGTGAAATTGAAAACAGTAGCAGAACTTGCTGGAATTCGTTTCAGGACAAGCTGAAGCAAACTGATGGACTGCGAATTTCTGAAAGATACTGCGAATCACTAACAGACGAGAACAGGAGATTGCAGAAGGAATTGCAGGAATTAAGAGCTCTGAAATTGGCGTCTCCGCTGTATATGCAGATGCCAGCGGCAACTCGACCATGTGCCCACTCCTGTGAAAGGGTTGTTCCAGCGGAGAACAGCAGGCCGCCTTTCACTTTAGCGAAACCGCAGTTCTATTCTTATACGCATTCTTCGGCAGCCTGTTAATTAATTAATTGTATCGGTGTTGTTCTGCTTGTACTCAACTCCCAGGGTCTATCAAGGTTTATTTAATGAGGCTGCCTTGACTGTAAACTACAGTAAATTAATCGCAGTCGGACGTCATGAGATCGAAGATTACACGAGAGATATATATAGAGAAAGAGCACTTTGTGTGTGTTAGTATAGAGTATAATATTATTCTTATGGATGGAAATCATAGATGAAGTGGGAAAAATTGACATAGCTCTAATACGGACGGATCTGGTCGTCTTTTACAGACCTTTTTCCTTGTTGTTTCTGTGGTTTGTTCTGCCATTGTAAAAACCAAACCAGTTGACAGAAATCGATAATACACATGGGAGCCATGATGGTCTCTCATGGCCTCCTTTTTTACTTAAATCTTTCATTTTTCTGTACCATTTTCTGTGTCTTCAGAGGTTAAAATATTCAAACAATTTTTTATGTCAGCTCTGGCTCTCATAATTCATAGCAATAATCCATACAAAATTATCTTTCTATTTCTGTTTAGTCTCAGTCTTTGCCTTAACGAATGGTTTTCTTTAAACGTTAATTAAATTTCCTAATTAGAATTTGATAATTCAGAACCCTGCAATTTCTTCATAGCAATTGCATTTTCGATATTCTGGGTCCATTGAGATTTTCAAAATCTTTGAAGTTACACAGTTATGAATGGACGACGAGAACACAACTTCAAAATAAAACTAAATTTAATATTTAATTATGAATTTTTAATAATTATTAATTATTATTTTTTAAAATTTTTATGCGGTCACATCAGTCAGACACTCCCACTCCCTCAATTTCCTTATCTTGAAATTATTGGATTAGACATTTGTGTGTAAATACGGTAAAGCAGGGATCTGTCTATTCCACATTGACTTTTAATCACCATAAAGACTGAACATGATGTTTGTTTTGTTAATAATGGGATTTCTATAAACCTCGCAGTCCCCACACCATGTCCGTCGTACGAGGAAAGCGAGAGTCGTGGACGAATGATACATCTGCTTAATGGGATTGCTATCATTATTCTGTAAAATGGTTTTATGAGTCGTAAAGGACGAATCGATCCCTGTTCGACTTTTCAAGAGAACTTGCACGTAATTCAACCGACTTTTAGTTTTATAATAATTATCATTTTGAACATTATACGCAAAATCTCTGCGTTTACTTTTTATTATATCGCAATTATTTATTACTGATTGTTAAATATTTTTCATTTATAATAATGAAGAAAGAATACTGTTTAATTAATAAGTTGAATTTATTTTTTAATAGATTATGAAGATTAGTGATATTATAATATATCGTTTACTATAAATATTATCTTTAAAGAGGAGATAGACTAACGGCCGACTAATAAAATGTTCATTAAATACTCATTATCCTCTGGAGTTTGACTTTAAAGAGTATTTTGTAAGTTCTATTTGCGGAGCCATTTCGTAGACTTCTGAATTTCTTTTGTTGGATATAAACATAAGAATGGAAAGGGTCGAATATTTTTATTTTAATTATATTTACTTCAATGAGTATAAGTTGGGTTTAGGTGTAAAATTATATCGATTATATTTATTTTAATTTTGGATTTATGTAGAGATTATATTAATTGTTTAAAAAATTGGGTTGAAGTGTAAAATTAAATTTCATTCGATTCATTTTAATGTAGAGATTGTAATTATAATAAAAGTTGGGTTGAAATTAATAAAGTTATACTAGATTAGATTCATCTTAATTTTGGATTTATCTAGAAATCAAATCTCTCACAGTGTAAACTTTTTTTGAGGTCAAGATGTTTATTTTAATTATATTTATTTCAATAAGTAAAAGTTGGGTTGGAGTGTGAAATTATACTTAATTAGATTTATCTTATTTGGATTTATTTAGAGATCAAATCTTTCAAAGTGTAAACTTTTCCTTTTGAGTAGATAAATGTTTTTGAATAATCACATCATTAAGATTTGGCCATAAACAAAGAGTGAGCGTTTAGACCAACTAACACAACTAGTATAGTTGGATCCTCAGGACAATTAAAGAAATTAACCAATCTTCATGAATAAATAGTGTGGATGAGCCCTTAAAACTAGTCGTTAGAAAATTAGGTAATTAGTTATTTGGTTATCAAATTAATTAATTTAATTTCATAAAAATAATACTAAGAATATTCCAAAAATAGTAAATAAATAAATATAAATATAAATAAATAAAAAATAAAAATAAGAAAATAATTGTGTTTTATTTATTGTTAAATTGTAAAAAACTTGAGAGGAAATATTTATATCTAGAGATTTGATCCCTTTAAGATGTAAGTTGGTTTAATTATTAATAATTAATAATGCTTAATATTTATAATTTTATTTTTATTTTTGGAATTTGATTAGTCGAAATATTTACATAACATAACCTTACAACATCTCTTCTATAATAAGTTGGACAAGGAAATTATTTGTTTTTAATATAATTAATTTAGATTTTTTGGAAGTAAGAATCTATATTAACATGAAAATGTTACACTTCTTTCTAGTGATTAAATTCAAAATCTTAGAAGATTGCCTCGGTCTACATGATATGATACCATTCCATAAACAATAATAGGATTTAGACAAAAAAAATTCTTCAAAACTAATGGGACATAATTAGCACGACAATTGTCCCCATTACAAAATTCGAGCATAGCATCCATTAACAGAACAGTTGAAACATACAAGTACAAAGTCTATAAATTGAAAAAATTAAACATAGTTATTATCAACAACATACCCACATTAACAACGCTAAGGCAAGTTTGTAGGTGTGTGTCATTCAAAATTTCACAGTGGGTCTCTTTGCATAATTGTTGCCTCCATGCCTCCATGCCACATCATCATAATTTTGGTAAAGTAGGTGCAATTCCTCCATGTAGAGGAGAGAAGCTCATCCCTATCTCATTGTGCTCAAATATATAACTTTTGTCGGGGGGATTGTAGTATGCCGGATGGTTTCAATGGCATATGGGACCCGGGTATTGATTTTAGTGGCCTAGAGGAGTCCCCAAATTAAGATCGATTCAAAGTTTGGAGCTATGACCTATAAATTAGAAATGTTCTCTCGTTCTCTAGTGACTTCATGCTTAATGTCATTGATTTCCTATTGAATTCCCAAGAGTGTGTTCATGGAATCGATTGGTTGAGGCATGAGCTCAAGCCGAGCATGGGCATTGTTGAAGACACCACGACCTTTGATACCCCATATCTAGTGTGACGACCCTAGTGAAAATTTCATGTAATAAAGTTAATAAAGACAAAAAATAACCACGGTCATGGGACACATATTCTGACTAAATGTTGGGAAAAAACATCTTCGTGTTTGCTTTATTGTTCCGATACGTATGGCTAAGTAAATTGGAAAAAGAAATGGTAAAAGAGAGCTTTGGAAAAGAAATGTGGCATTTTTGGCAATTTATTTATGAAAATAATGGAAATTGGGAAAAAGTGTGAAAGGTCATAAGGTTGAATGTGAGGAGAAAATGAAGGAAAAATAATGGAAAACAAAGAAAAAATACTCATTAATAAAAAGGAAACATGAGGACCGGTTGGTACTTATTTTTGTCGATTCGATTTTGGAGTGCTCTCTTTATTCTATCTCTTGTTGGAAAGTGTAGCAAGTTGGGTCTTCATATTGACTAAGTAATTATGTATTTAGGTAATGAAGAAGACAAAGATGATAAAATGTCTTTTTTATTGTCGTACTTCATGGGTTTCATGAAAGGTTTTTATTTAGGTCAAAAGACTTCTTCTTGATGTATTTTAGGGATTTTCCATTTAGAGTCATGTATGTAGGTATTGTTACACTTATAAAGACAATACGTATGCTCCAAGACACGATTAGGTATATTGCTCCTTAGAGCGGCTAAAGAAAATGCTAGAGATAAACCTTGTAAAGTCAAATTGAAAATCTTTTGGAAAAGGTTGGCTCAATAATATGTCGCAGTTCAACGATGAGTCTCGACTAACTATAGGGTCGATCAGCACATAAATAGCCCACTAAACTTCGCACCAAATGACGAGAAACGAATTCGAGGATACATTTGAAGTTTTCAAAGCAGAATAAAGGACAAATACGGTATTGCGAGAAGACACTCTAAGCAAGAAGATAAGTATATGTACCAAAGGAATATAATAATTGTAAGAAAGACCCTCTATCTTGGATAGGGGAAAGGACGGGTAAGAGATCTCACGGGGAATTTGGATAAGCATAAGGAAAGATAATTTTGCCGGTTTGGAAAAGCAAGGTGTTAAGGGCTACATGATGAAGTCAAGGAGTATAGGGCTCTTTGTTTTGGAATGAATACACATCACAACCACTTGAGAAAGGCCAAAGGGGATTACGAAGAAGTATAGGTCTGTATTCTGGTGCGAGGAAAGGAGGAATCTCAATGATATATTGCATAGTGAAGGGTTATCTCTATAGGAGCCTCAGATGCCAATATAGGTATCTATATAGCGAAGGAAGAATATCTCTATGAGGGCCGAATTCAATCCATCAAAGAAGTACATCATTTAGGGCGGGTTCTCTAGTATTAGTGTAGAATGGTGCCACAAAGGTAGATCAACATTAGGAGCTAAGTGAAGAGCAATGATAAGGTCTTGGGCATACACAAGGGTCAAGGGTACGTATTATGGTCATGGTACTTGTCATCGAAATTCTATGAGAAGAATTTCTTGAGGGGTTTCTCTTCGAAGGGAGAAGGTTTTAGCCTTGGCTTGAAGACCATAAATTTTGTCTCTTGTGTTTTGGTAATTGACTTGATGAAAGACATAATAAGCTAAGAAGAAGACATAAGTAAAAGTAAGCTCACGAAGTAATTATCAAGTAGAATTTGAATTAAACCTAGCCCTGCCTAATTTCTCAACATCTCTCTCACTCTTGGACAATTAAGAGTTTTTCTTGGAGAACATTTTAACTTTGGATGAAAGGTAAAGAAGGCAAAGAGAATCGAAAGATCAAGCAAGAAGAAGCGAGGATCAAGCAAATACAACGGGTTTACTTGGTGCTCGATTTGCATGACCAGCGATTTCCTTTGCTAGATTTGGCATGCATGACTATGCATGTGTGTTATTGGTTACTCTTGTTGTCATTCACATGGATTTTTCTGGTTGTGACAGTGTTCTTTAGCATTGCTTTCCATTTTCGGATAGCCATGGTGTGATGGGGTTCTCATGTTTTGGTTGAGTTGAATTTCTAGATGGATTTGAATTTGAGTGAGGTGGATCTGAATGAAAGAACACGCTGGCCTAGTAATCCTAAACCATTATGTGGATTGCGGTAAAGCCATTGGCCTAGTAACCCATGAATCGAATGTGAGTTGCGGTCGAGCCAAGTATTGCGTGCCTTGGTGGGCCTAGAAGCCTCAACAGGTGAATGGTAGGATATATATTTAAAGCCTATAGGTGGCGCTCTCCATTGAGCCTAGGAATCCCGGGATGGGATATATGGTAAAGCACAGAGGGTGGAGTCTCGGTTAGGGCCTAGTGACCCGGTGTGGATTGCAATAAAGCCCATGAACTAGTGTCTCGGTTATGGCTTAGTGATCCACGGATCAAAAAATATGGATTGCGGTAAATATTGGAGACTGGGAGATAGGTAAATTCCTCACCGGTGTAGGTGTAGAAATTCGGTGGCATCCACCGAGTGGGGAATGCGGTAAATACTTTGGTATTGTGTGTTTATTGTTTATGGCCTAGTGATCCGGTGTGGATTACGGTAAAGCTTGGTTATGTTGATGAGGGTGAGGTGGTTTTAGCCTCGGGAAGTCTGGTTGATTTTGGGTCCCCATTCATGCTTGGAATATGGCACGGGGGTGATTAGCGGGAAAGATATTTGGCTACGACGATCTGAGTCGAGTGGAACGTGGTAGTCCCACACGAGGTTGGATTTTGCATTCATTAATAAGAGTTCCTTTCCTTTGTATTTTATATGTGAATGTATTGGTTCATATTTGGAATTTATGTGCATTTGTATCCTTATCAATTATGTTTTTTATGTGTTGCTTATGAGTATGTTTTATAATGACGAGTATAGTTCTCCTCATGTTTTAGTTGTAAATGAAGAATGAATATATGAACTAATAGATGATAATCGATTGTTATGTGAACGTAAATACTTTTAGCGATTCTCAAATAAGTATAAGACCCCTATGCTTAGATATGTTATTATGACTAAAGTAGAATGGATATTTGTGTGACATGTTTGACGAAATTTTTGTCATAGCGACGAGGGTCCGATCAGTCTTTGTTCGAAATTTGCATTAGTATCACTATCTCCTTGTTACTTTTCATTTATGTAAATTCCATGAATTTTTGACGATGATTGGGTCTTAGCCTAAGAATTTAGCCTTAAATATCATAGTTGCTAACATATGCCCGATGAAAAAGGCTACGATCACACTCAGCATGCACATGGGAGCAAGCGAGGCTCTCAAACGCGTGGGGCCAACAGCGATGGAGCAAGCTGAGGTTTAATTCCTTGAAATGTTGATTTCCCTTAGGGGTTGGTCACCTAGAAGGATGCGTTAGCTCACGGAGGCTCTCTGAGGGATGTGTGAAGGTTAGGTTACAGAGTGCACGGTCTGGTTGAGGCTAAGGAGGATTATGGGGAAGAGGTTTTATTTTAGGTGACCATCTCTCCTCTCACATATATAATATGGTCTCATTGCCTACGACCTTTGAGTTGCGGTCTTCGGTAAATGGACTCGTCGTACGAATTGGGTAGAAGTGAGGGTTTTTAGTGATGAAACGTCACATGAAATCCAACGAGAGATGAAAAATGGTTGATGTGGGGGAAACAACGCACATGGTGGTTTGCTCGATAGATTTTGACACGTGTAAATCTATTTTGAGTTAACTTGCTTTTGAAAATTGTGTTTGGATTGGGTACCAACGATTTAGCCCTTAATTTGGGGCATTGTACGATCACGTGGTCGAGTTCATCCTGATGTGAAACAAGGACATAAGGTGTGGCCTGCGTTTGCCTTCTTTTAGTCGTTGGGTTGGTGAGTATGAGCAGAATGCAAGCTCTCTCTCATATATGAGAATATGGTTTTGGACCCATCCTCCTCCTTGCACAGATGATGCGAGAGGGAGCCCTCACAATGAGCTTGTTCTGGAGCTTGTAAGGCATCCATATATCATGACATCTCTAGGAAATGATGATTATATTTCCATATTGGTCACATATGGCACACACATGGTTGGTGTGTAATTATTTCCCTTGGTTGTTGACCTATTCCTTTTACGGGGAATTCGGTTGCGAAGTATTTTTTTATTTTATTTTTACAAAAATCAGGATGCTATTTATATTAAAAAAGGATAGGAGGCTGAGCTCCAATATTCTTTTATTGAGGAAGATGAAAGTAGGCAGAGGCTTCATTAAACAATCCCTCCGCTTCCATTGTTTTTAACTTAATATGAAAAGCCAGACATATAAACTCGAACAATTGAAATAGTAAACAACAATTGCACTTCATGCTTAATGATATTTATGTGATGGATTTGGCATGCGATGGATTCTTCGAGCTTTCATCTTGCATCCATAGTTATTGCATTTCTTTGGTGGTACTTGGTGCATTATGTTTTTCAGGGATGTACTTGAGGATATCGACGATTCTTTGATATTCTCACAAGTGTTTGATAGTTCATTGAACACTGGCTATTGACAGCTTGATGAAGGAAAGAAGATTGAGGAGTCGGCCTCATGCTTTCCTTTAGTAAATTTAGCATCGGTGTCAATCTTGTCTTCCAAAAGCACGCGTACGCAATTTTCTCCGGCTAAAACGCAGGAAGATCGTAGCAATGGAAGAAAACGGTCTTATACGGACATGATTTGATGGTGGAAAGAAATTCCCGAGTGTAGAGCGGGCCTTCGAATCGCAACTCGGAGGGTAGGGATCGGGTTGGGGAGAAGGGAAGCGGTGTGTGCCAACAGGTAAAAATCGGGAGTGACGAGAAGGTGGAAATGTGAATATGGGAAGTGAGAGGGATAGCTTGAAAGAGAGGGCCACTGTATAAATAGAAAGGAGTGGTCACGGCTTAGGGATGAAGGGAGGTGCAATCACATGTGTGAAAAGGCGGGGTCACGGGAGAGAATGAGAAAGGTGGCGAGGAGCACATGTGAGGAGGGGCGACATCTGAAGAGATATAAAATCGAGAGATACATAGGCGTTGGAATCCTCTACAAAAGGATTCGAGGAGATTTAGGTGATACGATGGATAAATGGAGTCGAAAGGGACAAATACGAAGAGAGATACGATGGCGGCCCATGCACCTCTGCAGTAAATCTATGATCGGTTGTTTAATCATGGCGAGTGTGATAAGATTCGGAGGTGGTGCATCTTAGAAATCCAATGGGATGAAAACGGCTCTACTAACACGTGAATTCGCCTCCTTATTGAGAGAGCGGAGAACATGGTAGAGCAGGGTCTCTTTCATCTGTTTGGAAAGGATTAGACATCGGCGGTTGAATGTTGGGGATCATGTTGGAGGCATTCCTGTTGTGTATCATTAAACTAATGATGATTCCAAATCTTTTATGATTGTAGGTATGTGTATGCTGGTACTGCCCAAATTTGAAGGCCTTGATAGAGTGCTTGACAACATTATTAGATAGATTTCCTAGTCCCCCACTCGTAAGCATGTACGATATCACCATTAGCATTTAGGATAGTTCCTCATTGACATTCACAGGTTAGACTTGGAAGCACCATAAAAAAATAGATTATATGTCTTGCAATTCGAGCCAAAGAGAATTCCTCATCTTTCATTCTAATCTTCTAGCTATGCAAGGTGTTGATACTTGCTATTGAAATAACCACTGCTGTTGCTGTGATATTTAGCCGTTGACAAATATCCCAGTATGATTTCCTTTCCTCAACATAAAGATCGGTACAACCAGCAAAGGCTTCCTTGGTTTTTAGTGGACATTGCTTCCAAGGTGAGGCTCAGGGTCTTATTATATAACTTTCTAATATTTGGTTTATTTGTCCTTTTAAAGATGATGTAGTTTCTGTACTAGCCATATGTTCCTGAAGAGAGCGTATAGTAGGCATTCCATACTTTCTTGAGGCTAAATTGTTTTTCTTTTTCTTGCCATGGATAATTTCTTTTCTAAATTCTGCCGGGACTTGACAACAACGCTGGTGTTTGGAGTCCGAGGGAGGACAATTGTGTCGAGAAGCTTCTTTCAATAAAGAAATGGAAAAGGGGAAATCTATGAAAAAGTGTTGTTGGTTTCTTCTACTTGAAAATTTGGGCGGTGGGATGGCCCAGAATTATCCTGATTTTAAAGGATTCTCGGATGTGAGGGACTTTCCCTTTTAAATGAAGCCAAATAAAGAATTTTATTTTTGGGAGAGTCTACGCTTTCCATACTAGTTTTACTTTGTGCCCAAATGGGCATGGAGAAAACATTGTTACGAGATACGATAGCGACTATTTGAATAGTTGGTACATGGGATCCCAACGGCCATCATCAACATTGCGTTTGGAGGGAGAAATGCCATGAAGATGGGCTTGAATATTGTTGAAGATTTCTTCTATTTCAATAAGAATATGTGGAATATCCATCCTTTCCAAGGTGAGATTGGGCATCCCAGCACAAGAATATACGATCCAAAGACATGAATCCCCATGTGTTATTAAGAAAGAATAAAATCTGCTTTGAGTGCTCGGTCTCTGCCTAATAGGGTTCTTGTGTCATTATCTTGTCGGCTCGATTCTAGTACGCTACCACCATTGGGAATCTTAGAGATATTTTGAACTAGGAGGGGATTGCCTTCTTGCACAACCCCAGATTTTTGAAACGAGCTTTGTGGGAATCTCATAGTCCAAAGGCTACTTTTGCCTTGTTGAAGTTAAGGATATTTGATTTCTAACCTTTGTTTTCCACCGAAGGCTTGCCATTGATGAGTCTCGAATAATCTTGCCACCAAAAACCAAGTTTAACGGTTTTGGCGTCTAAATTCTAACCCTCCTTGGCTATTGAGATTGAATGACCTGTTTCCAATTTACAAAATTATATTTCTTCTTATCATTTTCCCCCCCTTGCCATAGAAAATACTTACCGGAGAGATGGCATGACACAGCAGTGGAAACTAGGCCCGGGAGCATGCGGGAGCGAAAAGAGTATAAGGGTAAGGAGGGAGAGACAGTTTAAGAAGGATTGAGCGTCTGTTGGATTAAGCCAAGAGCGCCCCATTGTTTACACCTTTCTTTTCATTTTGTCTATTAGTGTCCCGGACGGAGAAGCTTTCGATTTCCGGCCTCACTTTGGCATACCTAGGTAGGGAAAAGTTCCCCCAATCCTTTTAAGGAGAACTCCAAACGTCTTTAGTTATGCTATGCGAGTTTGGGCGATGGTATTCAGCCTTAAATGCGGCTCTTGAGATAATTGATCATACCTCGAGGTAGTTCATGTATTTTTTTCTAAGAGAGTTTTAAAAACGGCGAGGCTGTTATGTTGGAGGCTCATCCCCATTAAAAAAGTGTCGTCGAGAGAAAAATTGAGAATGGTTTATGTTCTTGACTCCATTTCCAAATTTGATCCCGGATAGCCTGGGGTCCCATGCAGAAATTGTGATACGGGGCCACCTTTAAATGATTCCGGCCATCGAAGATGAACAAGTAGGGAAAGAGCGGACGACCTTTTTCTTAGACCTCGGGTCCCATTGGAAGAAGGTCCTAGTCTACCATTGTGAGAGGAGATCCGGGACGAAGTACGAACTTTGACAAGCTCAGCCAGAAGGATGTGGCAAATCCCAATTTTTCCAAAAGCAATGAAAAAGGAAAAGAGTGTACGAAGCTTCAGTCGAAAGGCATTGGCTAAGTCCGAGTTTTAAATTAAACCTTTTTTCGCTTCTGACTTCTATTTGAGTGGATGGCCTCTTGGACAAGGAGGATGGAATCGATTTGTACGGTAGCTGAAAACCTCACTTGATTTTCTAAAATGAGAGAGGGGAGGAGAGAGGTTTGAGGCGTGAGCGAGGATTTTGGTCGAGTTTTATAGAGAAAGAGTTGCACGAGAGAGATGGTAGGAAGCGAGAGAAGGATGAGGGTCGATTCTCTTTACGAAGATAAGGGCAAGGTGGGTGGCATTAGTGTGTCCTCCAATTTTGCATTTGCGTTGTGCCCATCTTATCATTTTGACTAGATCTTTTTTTATTGTTCCCCGATAAGTTCTATAGAAACAAATGGGGAAACCACTTGTAGTCAAGGGGCTTTGTACGACTGGAGTAGTGACCATATGACACTAATTTCCGTCTTTATTAAATTTCTTTTGTTAATTTTGCATTGATTTTCTGTGATCGTGGGGAAAATGTTGAAGAATATCTTAGTAGTCTTCTACGCACTTTCGTCTGTTGAAAAGAACGTTGTAATAATCAAAAGTAGTCGCTTAATAGCATCTTAGGTATTTTGGGGTTGACCATTCTCATCGATGATGGTGGTTACATTATTCTTTTGATTTTTTTAAGTTGTATTGTGGCTTTTTGCTTGTGGAAGAAGGCGAGTTTTTATCCCCTCCTTTTTTGTGGCCAAAGCTATCTCGATTTTATTCTCCATTTTTGTTCTTCTTCTCTATTGGCTCGATAGAGGCTGAAATAGAAGATAACCCTCTTGTGCTTTGTATTCCACGGGAGAGCCTATGTTCTACATTTTTTCTATGGATCCTTTCTAACTTTTTTTTTTAATTTCTATTTTGGCTTTCTCACGGTTCTTTGTAGTAACACTTTTCCCATTCCTTGAGCACATTTGGTCCTCTTGACTTGCTTTCCCAAATGTATCCGGTGATCCTTCTATATGTTGGCGCCATGTGATGTTGACAATCGGTCTACCCGCCAGTTCACATACGAATTATATTTAAAAGTTGACACAATGGGCAATGTGCCTCAAGAACAAGACTTGTAGGATGATGATCGGACACCAAGTAGGGGAGGACAACAGCGTAAACGGTGGAGAAAAGTTGAGGAAAGAGAGACATTTATCATGATCATGTCTAATCGCTCCATTATATTATCCTTACCCGGGCGTGATTTCAAGTGAATGTGATTTTTGGCACATCAACTAATCATGTTCTCGCACCAATGATTTCTAGCTTTGTTCTATATGGATCATGTAAGAATTCCTCCTCTCTTTTCATTGGAGTGGGTATGAGATTGAGATCTCCACAGGAATAATATTACGGCTGTCTTCATCATCCTCTGCTTGTTTTGAGGGGGGTCCAACATTTCTCCTTGTCTACGAAGTGATTAGGTGCATAGATATTATAAATGACAATATTATCGTTATCTTCTTTGTTCTCTAAATTGATTTTAATCCCAATGCGGTTGATTATATTGGATACGCAAGTTCATGTACTTTGGTTCCAAATGGTGGCTGTTACATTAGGTAGTTACACATCCCTCCATCGGGAATCATTTCTCTTATTGCATTCATTTGTTTAGGTGTCTCATTCCGCTCATTCATTTGCATTCCGTTAGGGGCATGCCATTGTCTGACAGAAGGGCTTTATTCTCTCATTTTCCCTCATGCTTGTACCTGCTGGGTTGGTCAAAATTTCTCAAAATTCATCAAAGTTCAGTTCATGTCATTTATAGTCATAGATGCTATTTTGGTCAAAAAATAGTCATTTTAGTTTCTAGGGCTAGGGTTTGGTTTTCAGAAATGTTAAATAATGCCCGCAGGCCATGAGGATGTTTTCAACAAGTTTCATTTCAAGATTTACATCGTCAAATATGCTCGAGGTTGTTTCTTCTTCAAAAATCTGTTTTGAAGAAGAAATTGTCGAATTTGTTTTTGTAATAAATATGTATCTTTCCGCCATGAAGTACTTCCATGCAGACTCTGGTCATCCTTTTCCAAGGTTCAATGCCAGCATCCCTGCAAAAATCAACCAAGAAAACATCATTTCAAGCTCAGAAAGTCAGTGAGGAAACAAAAAGACAGAAGTCGTATTAAATGAAAAAAGTGCCAAAGTCAATAACATTACAAAATGGGTTTTGAGAAGAGAAAATTAAAACCATCTCTTTTCAAGATATTTCTCAAAGTTATTTATTCATTTGCATCAAGAGATACTCAGAAAATCCAAGAGAAAATTCAAGGTTGAAGTTTGGAGGGACGAAACTGTGTTTTAGAAGGGCATACTGTGTGTTTGAGTTAAGCGCGGCACATTGGGATAGGCCACGGCGCACCCACATAGCGCGGCGCATAGAGCCGAAATACACAGTGTAATTTCTCAAGGGCACGGCGCACCCACAGAGCGCGGCGCATTGGGCTTGTGCGCGGCGCACAGAGCCCTCAAGGCCAAAATCATCTTCGCTCCATAAAAACTCGATTTGTTTCAGCTCAATTTTCTCCAAGTAAGTTGACAAAGCCTGTTCAATGATTTTTAGTTATGTGTGCTATGGTTTAGAAGCGAAGACATCAAAGAATTGAGTTGGTGAAACATAAACCCTATACCCATATTAAAATCTTCTCCATAGGGTTTGAAAAGAGGTGTTGAAAGTTGTTTGGTGCTATACTATTGCTATTGACCACTATATTCTCCCTTTCCTCACTGTCACACTATCATACCACAGTTTTTCTCCTATTCCCGCTGTCCCATATCCCTTATACCCTTTGTTCCCATGTTTTAAATCCCCAAACCCTATCACTTGCCACCACTTCCCTTCATTGATAAAATCCTAATTTCCACAACATTCAAGGACTGCCTCTATATCCTTGATTTCACTTATATTTTGTCATTTCACTTACTCCTATTCCTAAAAACTACCCCCATCACTATCACTCATTCCCATATCACTTATAAATTGTCCAAATCCCTAAGTCCCCCAAACAGTGACTGTCCTCATACTTAAATCTCACTTGACAGTCCTTTTTTCCCACTGTGATATTTCTCCACAGCACCTTATTATATATGTGGCACATTTGGCATTAAATCATACACCAAACTATTGTTTTCACCATACATATATCAGCACATATTTGTCAAACACCTTGTTTTCAGCATCATGTCAAAGACAAATTCATCATATGAGCAGGGATATGAACAGGATAGTGACTCAACCACCAAGCTAAATGTACCAAGGAGGTCTCATAAGAGTGGCAGGCACGTCAGGGAGGATCCCACTTCTTTGGCTCAATTGTAGGCCTGCCCGCTTGCAATGACATGCTTTCAGCAACATTCATGCTTTCGGTATTGTGAGCTGATATCTCAGATTCAACACCATTAGGAGTTGGTTCGCTTATTTGTCCTACATTTGCGTGATGGTCATGTAAACCTTGCTGGAGAGACCATCTCTGAGGAAACCGGGATACCAAACATAGGTGAGGAGTGGAATAAGAGATAGCAGCTGGATAGAGCATATTATGAACCTTATATCAGGCCTGGTTATATGAGGCAGCTCAGCAGGGTATTCCCATTCTGTTTTCTGAAGGAGTCCTATGTGCCATTAATGAAACTCATCATTATATACTTCAGCTGTGAGGTTAGATTCTCATGCCTTTATGCATACCATATCATACTTTTGATGCATTTCACGAGAGTGCGACTGATGAATATTCCATACTTCATGTGCCGAAACATAGAGCGGATGACTACCCTTGTGCAGAAGAAGACTCCAGAGCAGCAACATAACAGCATTTATCATTATGCGCTCATTAAAATCATTGTAGTGCATCAGCTTGGATTGCAGGGCATTGCATGGGAGGAGTTCATTTCCCGTGACTTCTTTACAGCCCCTCAGCCTCCTCCAGAGATTGTTCACGATGCAGGTGAGCCTTCACATCAGTTTGAGGTTCCTGAGACAGAGCCTATCAGTGTTCCAGTGTGTGTTACCTACAAGAGAGGTACCAGAGCCTTATTTGCAGTAGCACGACGAGTACTATCTCCACCCAGGGTGGAAGGGGTCTCGTTACCTTCGAAAGTAGCGCGAGTACTATCTCCACATGTCGTGGAAGGGGTCTCGCCTTCTACATCAGCACAGGTATAGGACAGAGGCAAGAAGCCTATGCAGGATGAGGGCCCCTCAGGAGGCCAAGATACTGATTTTATATTGATCGATGTTGATTCGAGCTCTCCCAGCTCAAAGCTGAAAGAAATCATCCAGGAGCAGAAAGCTGAGATCGACACACTTACCGAGAAATTGCAGAGAGCTCAGTGGGTTATAAATTACTTGGAGCAGCGGAATAAACAATTGGAGGATCAGCACACACTCATGGAGCTGCAGAGAATCCGCGAAGACCGTGAATTGGCCCGAAAGAGACCAGGTGACATGACACCATTTGAGCGAGAGACTTGCCTTACGAGAGTCAAAATTCATCTGGAGAAGCTCTTGGCGAAGGCCAATAGAGACAAAGACATGCTCAGACATATGAAGAACCACTATTGGGCCCGCACACACGTTTGCAGAGCCAGGATGAAGATCCTGAAGGAGAGGTTGAGAAGAGCACTGAAACGTCGGAAAAGGCATGATCCACTCCGAATCTTGGTCGAAGATTCCTTGGCTGAGCATGAGACATGATGGGAGATCTTCACTCCGAATTTCAGCAAATTTGGAGAACATTTTGTCATTTTGAAAATTTTGGTTGCAAAACAGGTTTTTCCGCCCGACGCGTCGCGCCACCCGACGCACGCTTATGATTGGGACATCTTCTGGAGGAAAACTTGATATTTTTGGGTTTTTTATGGTAAATTATGCATGCTCAGGAATGGCTGAGAGATTTCCTGAAGTTCTGGGTGGTCTTAAAGGTAAAAAACACTCCAAAAATGGCCTTTCTGCCACTTTTTGCACCAGCAGAAACCAGTCTTGGGAGATTTCAGTTTTGGAGAGGTCAATGAACTAAAAATTGAAAAATTCCACTTGGGTTGGATAGAAGACATCCAGGGCTTTCCAACGAGCTATCATGAGCTCAATTTGGAATTCAGGAAGTGCCCCAAAAATAGGCTTAACGTGGCATGACGCATTGAGTTTTCTGGCGCGACGCATAGAGGAATTTTGCCCAAATTTCACTTTTCAGCTCAGAAATTCGGCCAGTTTGACTAGTTTCACTTTTGGATGTAATTATTGATCTATATTGATGTAATTTTGTAGCTATGATGTAAATTTGGCATGTTTTTACTTTTTATAGAGGATTCATTCACTAAAAAGTAAAAATTAAGTGAACGGATCAGTTTCCTAGCATATAGAGGCAAGTTGTTTGGCTGCCTAGATTTCAGTTCCATGTTTAGAATTGGTTGAAACAGCTCCTAGAAGGATGAGATCTACCCCTAGAGGCATGGGAAGGGGTTAGGATGGTCTATATATTATATCTTTTGAGGCATTTTCAGGGTTGGACTCTTGGGAAAAGTTTGGCACTCCATTGTATATCCATTTTCAGTTTTTGGCAAAGGAAAGACCAGAGTTTTGCAGCACTTGTTGGGATCCTTGTGGCTTCTGAGTTTTGATGATGTTATTCTCATGTTATTGTAAGTTTCATTAATGTTATATTTATGCCATTTCCCTTCTCTTTGCTTCTGAATTAAACAAATGAGTAACTGAGGTAGAATTCATTGATTTGCTGGTGCTCTGCCTTAGACTTTTGTTTAGTTTTATATGTTTTTTCGTCAGTTTGAAGAGGATCCTTGCGCTCTCTTGACATCTTCAGCTCCTCAACATTCTTTTCAATCCATTTATTTGATCTAAGACATCAAAGCCGCTGCCTATCTCGCCCCAACTTGAACTCTGCAAGAATTTGGCCTCATCCCCATGCCCGAAATTGTCTTTCCCCTTTTTCCAACAAAACCCGAAAAAATCAAAATCAAACCCTCCTATTTGTTTATCTAGCCTAAGATCAGTTGTTGTTTTAGTCATCTCAAGCCCCTTTGAATATTTTCATTGAGATTGACAGGGAGAAATTTTCTCTTTTGTCCTCGTAGGAACTAGCTACGAAGGCGCGTGGTTTGGTGTTGTCCTTTTACGCCTTACTTTAGCCTAAGGTGGATTTGGGAACTAACATATTCCATAAAGCTCCCTTGATTCACAAATGCAACCTTCATACTGCTTGAACTGTTCAATAATTCTTTTCATTTCTTGCTGACCTTGTTTTGTTTCTTGAAGCATTAAAATTCCTTGTTTCTCATGGTCTATCAGATCTTTCAGAGCAACAATTTTAGAGGGGTGGCCTAATCCCCTACTGTTCCAAGATAGCAACTTCATCATTGAGAAGGGGGTATAGGGAGATTTTCTCGCCCTCCCTGCTCCTTGTGTGCCAATTATTTGTTATTTTGCCCCAGAATATAGGTTTCTATGGGGTTTTGTGTACCCATAGCTATGTCTTTTTGGGCATTTTCATCCCTCTGTTGCTTTATGGATTTTCTACCAGGCCCATGTTTTTCATGCGTTTCCAGATTTACACCGTGCTCTTTGGAAGAGCTCTTGGTTGTTCGAGAAGGGGGAGGGTCATGAGAGGAAGAAGGGGATGTTTTCGAAATGGGTATGGGGATGGGGGAGTCATTTTCAAGGGGTTTGGGAATGGGAGGGTCAGATTCAGGGAGGGAGAGGGCTCTAAAGGGGTTAGATGATTCCAAGGGAGTCTCAGAGAGAGGAGTGGCAGCAGAAGTGTTAAGAAGAGGATCAAGGGATGAGGTGGAGGGGTTGGATGAGCGGTTGGATGTGGGAGGAGCAGATTCAGGGTTTGTCTTAGAGACTGGAGTAGTCTTCTTCTTTTTTAGAGTTTCCCATTGTTCATCTTGAGACGCATTTTCAACATCAACTAATTTAGAGCAGCGATTGGCAAAGTGGTCGTATTCATGACATACCTTGCATTTAAATGGGATTTGCTCATAATCCAATTGCTGAATGTGAGTCCAATCATCCATTTTGAGTTTGATTGCTTCCGGAAGACCCTTGCCGAGATCAACTTCAACACAGATGTGCGCACAGGCTTGCATGTTGTCCTTAGGTTCACTACGATCAATAAACTTCCCAACAACATTACCGATGGCTAGAACCGATTCATCTCCCCAGCAATGGAGAGGGAGATGTGGGAGCTGGACCCAGACCGAGACAACATTAGGGACATCAAGCTTGGGATCGAAGTCAGGGGTCCATTTATTTAGATACAGTCCTCTGGAGTCCATGAAGTAAGGTCCGTTTCTGAATATTAGATCCTTGTCTTCTCTTGATTCAAAGTGAAAGGTGAAGTAGCCTTTCCCACAAAAACGAATAGCTATTTTGCCGCTTATTTTATCAACCCAGTTCCGCTTGATCCACCTTTGCACTGTCTTCAGGGAATGCCATAGGCCAGTGAATTGCCCTATGAGGCTTCGGTCAGCCAAATAAAGCGCTGCCATATGAGGAAGAGCAGGGGGTAGAACAACTTCTTGCAGTCCATCCAACTTCTTAACGAATTTTGAAATTGCAGGGCAAGGTCGCTGGGGTGGAAGAGATTGTACCAAGGCAGAGAAAGCAACACGGGCAGCAGCCGCCTCCGGGTTTGCGTCCGGAGGGGCCATGGCAGACGAAGCCGAAGAAAAAACGATGGCAGGCGCAGGCATTCATTAAACCGTTCACCTAGCAACGCTGTTTCCCAAGTTTGTAGACATTTCTTTGGTGTAGAACGGGTTTTAATTCTTCTAACTCTGGGCAAACATTAGAAGGATAGGCTACGATATCTCATAATGCACAAGGTTTTAATTCCCTATCAATATTATGTGTGTTGGGGCTTTCGACCTTTTTTCCTTTTTTGTTATTCCTCTTGGTAGTGCCAGCTAGCGTTACTACATGTGTTTCTTTAACTACTACAACCTCTTGGGGGGGGAATAGGAGTTATATAGGTATAGGTAATGACTAGGCTTCCTAGCATGGTTGTAGGGACCAAATACCATACTGGTATTGCGAAAGCCATGTTTGGAAATGTTATAGTTTCCATGACCTGTTTTGACACAAAACCAGGTGGGGCATACAAAATGGGAGTTTGCGAAATAGCATATGGTTGGAATGTCGAAGCTGAGGCAGTATCCATGCTGCTTGTTTCTATTTTTGGGTTGGTTTCAGTGTTTGATGTGATCATCATGCACACTGTAGCCTCCATATTTCCCGGGAATTCCCCTAGTACAACAAGGGGATCTCCTAGAAATGAGCCTAGGATATATGATGGTTTGAATTGGTCGGAGCCAAATTTTGTATACCTTGTGAATGGTTCTATGGTTGTGTCTATGTAGGGTAGTACCACATCAATACCGGTCACAAGTTTCTTTTCATAGTATGTGAGCTGGTCAATAGAGACGATTTTTTCCTCATGAGGGAACATCATCACCCTGAAAACATAGGATGCAACCGTGGTCATGGCATACATGTAACTATGCCGGAGGAGTATATTGTAGTCTAACTGCGTGTCTAAGACCTCAATGTCTATGAGGACTATTTTTCCAGCTAGGTTAACTAGTACATTTTGATAAAGACCAACGAGGGCTAATCGGCGCCTGCCATATTCTTTGAGCATGATGTCTGATGGCTTCAATTCAGGAGATCCTAATTTCTGCCACAATGTCTTGGATATGATGCAGGTGGAAGCTCCTTCGTTCATGATACAATGGTGTATGGTGATATTATGAACCGAAACCAGTATCTGGAAAGTGGCTAGGGAAGGGAGCCTAAGGCCTGCCTTGTCTACATCGAAAACCATTAGGCGTGAATTGAAAGGGTCAATAACGCCTAAAGCAGAAATTAAGGCTTTTTGTTGTCTTAGGCATGATTGCAAGAATTCCAAACCTGACATCGCAACTAGAGATTGAGCTAAATCATCCACTATACTATAGCTATAAGCATCTTTAAAATGATGTCCTACACACCTGGTTGGTCCTTTGACCTTTTTTGTAAGGGGCTCAATAGGTACTTTGAAGATAGTTAATGGCACGGTAGGTGTGTTCGTACTTGTACCTATTAGAAAATTATATATTAGAGAGAAATGAAACACATAAAATATGTGGAAAACGCAAGCACACAAAACACATAAAACCAGAGAGACACATATATACGTGGTTCACCTATTTTGGTTGTTTTGTGTCAATTCCACTTCCTTAAATGTACATGGGGAGTTGAATCAGATCATAGTAGTGTCTCACCACATGTTTACCTTGGTTGGTCGATTACTTGGGCAGATGTGGGATGAGGGTTTTACAGAGTGGTATTAGAGCATGGTTCACCTCTTGGAATCGATGGGTGGTGTCTTGGTCCTGAATTCATGGCGGGTGCATGTGTTTTTATGTTGTGGTATATGTGTTGGTCGTGTATGCATGGCGATGGTTATGGTTGCAATGGTGTCACCATGTGAAAGTTGATGTTGTCATTGTTGAATGTAATTGTTGTGAATGTATGTCGTTTATGCACTAGTTATGCATGTCAATATTTTTATGTAATCTATATGTGTCTGTGTGTCATACATATGTATTTATGCATGCATTTTGTCTAGTCGGTGTTGTGGTTGTGACATCATGCATGGTAACTGGACACTGGTTGAAATGATGATTATATGTTGACTTGATTATTTTTGTGTGTGTGTGTGTATTGTGCTATTCTGGTCGATCTTGCAGATGATACATCCTCCCCGAATAAGTAAATAACTTTAGCTATTTTTTAATAGATTATGAAAATTAGTGATATTATAATATATCGTTTACTACAAATATTATATTTAAAGAGGAGATAGACTAAGTTGGCCCACTAATAATAAAATTATTATATCCAAATACTCCGTATTTGATTATATTCAAATTCTCATTATTCTCTGAGTTTGACTTTAAAGAGTATTTTGTAAGTTCTATTTGTGGAGCCATCTCGTAGACTTTTGATTTCTTTTTTATTAATTATATTATAAGAATGGAAAGGGTCAGCATGTTTTATTTTAATTATATTTACTTCAATGAGTATAAGATAAGTTGGGTTGGAGCGTAAAATTATACTCGATTATATTCATTTTAATTTTGGATTTATCTAGATTCATCTTAATTTTGGATTTATCTAAATATCAAATTTCTCAAAGAGTCAACCTCTTTTTGGAGTGCAAAATTTGAGGAAAGATTTGTATCTTGAGAGATTGATCCTTCTTGGTGCATGATAGATCAGGAGTTAAGATGTAGATTGGTTTAATTATTAATAATTAATAATACTTAATAATTATAAATTTTTATTTTACTTTATTTTTATGGAATTTGATTAGTAAAAATGTTTACATAACAAACTTTACAACATCTCTTTCTTAATAAGATGTTTACATAACAAACGTTACAACATCTCTTTGATACTAAGTTGGATAACCCAATTATTTGTTTTTAATATAATTATTTTGGTTTTTTGGAAGCACATAAATGTATATTAACATAAGAAATAAAGTTACATCACATACAATGGATCAAAATTATAATCTCAACTTGCCTCGGTCTACATGATAGGAAACTAGTCCATAAAAAATAATATTTAATCATATTTTAATGGAAAATGTCAATATGTTTTATTTTAATCATATTTATTTCAATGAGTATAAGTTGGGTTGGAGTGTAAAATTATACTCGATTAGATTCATTTTGATTTTGGATTTATCTAGAGATCAAATCTCTCAAAGTGTAAACCTCTTATTTGAGTGAAAAACTTGAGGAAAGATTTATATCTCGAGAGGTTTGATCCCTCTTGTTGATTGATAGATTGGGAGTTAAGATGTAAGTTGGTTTACTTATTAATAATTAATAATACTTAATATTTATACTTTTTATTTTTATTTTGTTTTATTTTATTTTTATTTTTATGAAATTTTATTAGTAAAAATGTTTACATAACATAACCTTACAACATCTCTTCTATACTATGTTGGACAGGGAAATTATTTGTTTTTAATATAATTATTTTGTTTTTTTTTAAGCAAGGAAATCTATATTAACATGAGAAAAATTTACATTACCTACAATGGATCGAAATTCAAAATCTAAAATTGCCTCAATCTACATGATAGGAAACCAGTCCATAAATAATAATAGGAAACCATTCCATAAACAATAATAGGATTTAGACTGACAATCTTCAAAACTAATGGGACATAATTAGTCTCACAATTGTCCCCATTACCAAATTCAGGCATAGTAGCCATTAATAGAACAATTGAAACATACAAGTACATAATCTATATAATTTAAATAAATAAAACATAGTTTTTATCAACAACATACCCAGTAACAATGCTAAGGCAAGTTGGTAGGTGTGTGACATTTGATATTTCCTGGTGGTAGGTCTCTTTGCATATGGTGGCCTCCATGCACTCCATGCACTCATCCATAAGCTGGTAAAGTAGGTGCAATTTCTCCATGTAGAAGAGAAGCTCATCCCTAATCTCATTGTGCTAAAAAGGAACTTTTACCAAGGGATTCTTAATGTGTTAGTAGAGGTAAATGGCATGTAGGACCTAGGTATTGATTTTGGTGGCCTGAAGGAGTCTCCAAATCATGGATCCAATTCAAAACTGAAGCCATGACCTATAAATTAGAAATTTTCTCCCACTCTTCAGTGACCTCCTGCTTAATGTCATAGATTTCCTATTGAATTCCCAAGGGGGTGTGTTCATGGAATCAATCAGTTGAGGCATGGGCTCAAGCCCGGGCATGGGCGTTGTTGAAAACACCATAACCATTGATTCCCCATATCTAGTGTAACATCCCTAATGAAAATTCCATGTAATAAAAGTTAATAAAGACAAAATAATAACCACGGTCATGGGGCACGTATTCCAAGCTAAATGTTGGGAAAAAACATCCTAGTGTGGGTATTCATTTCGGTTATTATGACTAAGTAAATTGGCAAAGGAAATAACAAAGGCTTTGGAAATGAAATATGACATTTTTGGCAATTTATTTATGAAAATAATGGAAATTAAGAGAAAAGTAAGGTGAAATGTCATAGGTTTTATGTGAGGAGGAAAATGAAGAAAAAATAATGGAAAGTAAAGAAAATAGAGGCCTCATTAATAAAAAGGCTTATGAGGATTAGTTAGTACCTTTTGTCAGTTTAGTTTTGGAGCGCTCTCTCTATTCTCTCTCTCACACACTCTTGGACGCTTAGAATTTTCTTGGAGCATTTCAGCTTTGGATCAAGAAAGATAAATAAGGCAAAGAGGAAGCAAAGATCAAGCAAGAAGAGCACGATCAAGAAGCTATAGTGGGTTTACTTGCAGGTATCAATTTGCATGTGTGATTTCCTTGCTAGATTTGGCATGCATGGTTATGCATGTGTGTTCTTGGTTCTATTGTTGTCATTCACATGGATTTTTCCATGTGTTACAATGTTCTTCAGCCTTGCCTTTCCTTGCCTTTTCCAAATAGCCATGGTGTGATGGGGTTCTCATGTTTTGGTTGAGTTGGATTTTCGGATGGATTCAAAACTGAGTGAGGTGGATCTTTGAATGAAATAACACATGGAATAGTATCCCTAAACCATACTGTGGATTGCGGTGAAGCCATTAGAATGGTAACCCATGAATCAAACTATGGGTTGCAGTAAAGCTAGGCATTGTGTGCCTCTGTGGGCCTCTGTGGGTGTGTGTGTGTGTGTATTGTACTATTATGGTTGATCTTGCAGATGATATATCCTCCCCAAATCATATTGAGGTAAGTTGGTTTGTTTATGATTTGGTTTAGCTGACATAGTATGCCTTGTAGAAATTATACAAAATACATGTATGTCCTAGATTCTCATGATCTAACAATATGCTACTGTTAAATACATAATCACTTCTACAAATCTTTGTGGAATTTAAAACACAATCGCCAATTACAATATCATGAAGAAAGATCAATCACACACAACGCAGATAATTTACTGGGGAAAGCTTATAGCTAAAAACCCCACTATATTATATTGTATTTTATATCATGGATCATGAAAAATTTACATACAAAGCTCTAATCCAAGAGCTCTCAGTACATGAGCTAACTGTCTCACACAGTCATACAAAAATTGGCAAGTTCCTTAGCCAATTTACTGTCTCTAGAAAACCTGCCTCCACTGCGCAATCCCAGCTGATAGAAATCCCTGAATGAGTGAAATCCTGCCTACCTTGACTGCGTAATCCTCATGGGCACATCCAATGTGTGTGTGGTTGCATGTGTGAAACCGGATAATGTCACAAATGATAGTTTACTTTCCTTTCACTTAGAACTCAACTAGGTCTCCATTAGATTTGACATGCATGCAGTTAATAATAGTAAATCTTCAGTTTCATGTGAGACCACTAATTTTGAATTAATTAATAATTAATTCACTTGATCTCTCACTAGTGTATCTTCAGTTACAACTAGCACAACTGAGTTTAACTCACTTAACTGAGTTAAACTACTTTACAACTTGCATAACTGCACTTCCAACTCTGTTACAACTTTGAATCACTCAGTTACAACTAAGTCAACCTGCATGTCCCACCAACAAACCACTTAACTTTAAATTCCTTTAGCTAACTGATTTGCCACTTCAGTTAACTATTTCCAAGTGATCATTGAGAATAGAATATAGTTTATTGTTCAACTAATATTAAGGGATAATAATAGTAGACATGCATTTATAAATAGACATGAAATCTATAAATAGAATTTGCACATACATCTATAAATAGACATACACCTAAACATAGCCCGAGGCTCCATCCTAGTGTAGGTGCTTCATTTTCACTAGGATCTTCTTGTTGAATCTCAACACTCCCTCTCAACAAGAAAGGGATTATGCTTCACCCTAATCCTGTCTATATTCGAATTTTCTCCTCATGAGCGCCTTTGTCTAAATATATGCATCCTGATATTCCGTGGGAATGTATGAAGCTACATGATTCTCCTCTGCACACAATATCTAAGATGATGGTACCGAATATCTATATGCTTAGATCTATCATGAAACACATGATTAATCGAGAGTTTAATGCAACTCTGATTATTGCAATGAATCATTTTCAGATCCAAATGAGAACCAAACAAACCAACCAAGATATTTCTCATCCAGATAGCCTCACACGCAGATCGACTCGCTGCCATGTATTCCGCTTCCGCTGAATTGAGTGCCACAGATCTCTGCTTCCTGCTGTACCAAGAAACAACTGTAGACCCGATACTAAATATCCCCCCTGATGTGCTCTTTCTGTCTGTTGGACTTCCAGCCCAATCTGCATCCGTGAAGCCATGCAACTTCACTCCATCCATCTATCTATACCATAAAACATACTCTGATGTGCCCCTCAAGTATCTTAGGACATGCTTACCTGCCTTCCAAAAGAGCTTGGTAGGCTTAACCATAGCTTGACTCAGCTAGTTAACCGCATAGAAAATGTCCGGTCTCGTGTTAACTAGATACAACGAACCCACTAAATGTCGATAGACAGTAGCATCCACTACCTCTCCAGGAGTAGCATCCTCTTTCCTCCAGTTTCATGGAAGAGGAGTATCCATGGGTTTGCAGCCCTCCATGTGAAACTTACCCAGTATCTCCCTTGCATACTTGCCTTGAGACACAAAAATTTTACCATCTTGTTTCCATATTTCCAATCCAAGGAAATAATGAAGGATGCCAATATCCTTCATCTCGAACTCCTTTGCAAGATCCTCCTTGCATGAGTGTATCAACTTCTCATCACCATTCAATATTAAATCATCAACATAAAGAAATTTGATTAAAATCTTACCCTCCACCACAATTTGGTATAGGTTTGCATCTGCTTCAATTTTGGTGAAGCCCAGTCCGGTGAAATAACTGTCTATCTGAGTGTACCAAGCACGGGGTGCTTGCTTCAGCCCATACATCGCTCTTTTGAGTCGGCACACATGCGACTTGCTGTTGAAGATCTCGAAACCTTCAGGCTTCTATATGTACACTCTTCGTTAATGATCCCATTGAGAAACATGGTTTTTACATCCATCTCATGAATGCACCAGCCCATATGCACTGAGAGAGCAAGGATGGTCCTTATGGAAGAATACCTTGCGACGTGTGCAAAGGTCTCTTCATAATCTATCCCCTCGATCTGTGAGAAGCCCCAGGCCACAAATCTAGCCTTGTATTTCTCCACACTCCCATTAGAAACTTGCTTTACCTTGTAGATCCATCTCAAACCTACCACTGATTTATCAACCGGCCTTGGAACAATTTCCCAAGCACTGTTTTTTACAATGGAGTCATACTCCTCCACCACTGCATCTACCCATGTGGGATCCTGCATTGCTTCCTGAAAGGAATATGGTTCAGTCACAATACATTTTCTCATGAGAGCCATGTATCTAGTAAATCGGTCAGGAGACTATCTTTTTCTGCATTGTGAAGTAGGGGCTCCTACATTCTGTGCAGCATCAAGTATCAGCTTATCAATTTCCTTGGTACGCCTTCTACCAGTTCTGACGGTTGGCTCTGCATGAGTGGACTTGTCCACTCCATGAACCTCCTCCTGTGGTTGATCCACATCTAGAGACTCGTCTTTGGGAACCAACAATTCCTCCTCCGCGTTCAAGTCCAACTCCCTCTCAAGCGAAAATCACATGGCTTTCCCCTCATCGAATTTTATATCCCGTCGCACAACAATCATTCTGTTGTTTGGAAAATACACACGATAATTATGGGGTGTTTCTGTGTACACCACAAAAATACCAACTTCATCAATCGGCTCCAGCTTCTTCCTGGCGTCCTTGGTCACATGCACTTAAACATATGAGAAAAAATCTTAAAGTGTGAAACATCTGATTTCTTACCAGTGAAAGCTTCTTCAGGTGTAATCATGCCAAGTACTCTATGAGGACAACAGTTTTGCGCATAAACCGAAGTGTTGCATGTTTCCACCCACAAATTCATTGGTATGCCTTGATCATGCAACGTAGCTCATGGTGCACCCACAATCGTTCTGTTCTTCCTCTCTGCGACCCCATTTTGTTGTGGGTTATGAGGCGCTATGAGTTCTCTTCAAATTCCTTTGTTAGGTCCCTATATTACTAGTATAGTCCCTTATTGTTGTTAGTGTAACCCCCTTATTGTTATTATTGTACCCCTGTAACCCCCATATTGTTATTATTGTGCCCTTAAATTATTATTGTTGGGTCGGCTAGGATTACATTGTGGCCCCATGGACTCCTATATATAGAAAGGAGGTTTTGTCATTTGTATCATTCAATAATTTTTCATTCATGTAATGTATTGGAGGTTTCCCCCTCAAAGTGGCTTATTTCTAAGGCGTTGATATCTCTTTTCTTCTATTTTTGGAGCTGGTTTCACAACATTTGGTATCAGAGCTTTTGATTCTAGGGTTTCACTGCTCCAAACAGGTCATCGTGGAATTTTCGCTATAAATTTTTTTCTACGAAGGTTCAGAAGCTGAAATTTTTATAGTAGGAAGCCAAAATCCTGAGGAACATCGTCGCAAAATTTCAGAGCTTCGTTTGTAACATTTTAGGATATATGATCTGTGGAAGTTAGGGCTTTTTGCAGGCTCCTGAATTTAACCTAAACAGGTCATCGTGAAATTTTCGCTATAACTCTTTTTCTACGAAGGTTTAGAAGCTGAAATTTCTAGAGTACAAAGACGAAATCCTGATGAACATCGTCGCAAAATTTCAGAGCTTGGTTCGCAATATTCTCGAAGATATGGTCTGTGGAATTTAAGGATTTTCCAGGATAACGAATTTCATCTCAAAGATGTGATCGTGGGAAAATCATCATAACTCTCTCTCTGAGCATAGAATTGGAATTCGGTAAAAAGTGGCAGAAAGTACATGGAATTTAGTTTCATTTTTATCAAATTCAAAGCCAAAGGAGGAAACAATGACACGTGGCATGCCGTAGAATTTCACTCTACTGAACCAGTCCATAATTAGGCCATTGTGGGAGATTGGGCATAACTTTGTCTTCAAGCATACAAATCAGGTCAAACCTGTGAAAGAAGCTTCAGAGGGCTACGACAGGGCCGAATTTCAGATATTGAGGATCCACAATTATAGAGATAATTCAATTTCAATATCGAGCTCCTCAAAAGCAAGTAAAAGGTGTGTATTTTTTTCCGAATTTCATAAGTCTTGTTTGAAGAATCAAGTTGAATCGATTCCAAGGGCATATTGTAGAATAGATATCAGTAGTGGATTCTAAAATTGCCCCTAAAAATAATTCAACACCCATGAAGCCTTTAGAAGGCTCTACTATGACTCATGAAGATGAAGAATGGCAACATGACATATCAAAATTACAAGAGCAAGTTCAACAAATTTCGCTCTAGCAAAGAGCAACAAAAAATGACATGGAAGTTTTTAAGAAAAGTGTGGAAACTAAGATGGATGGTTTGAAGAAAGGCATGGAATCTAATATGGATGGTTTGAAGAATGGCATGGAAGCTAATATGGATGGCATGGAATCTAAGATGGATGACATGGAAGCTAAGATGTAAAACATGAAGAATGATCTAAAAGAAGACATGGAAGGTTTGACAAAGTTGATACAAGAAATTTTTTCTAATGGTGAAAAGATAGTAGAGGAAACTTATGATGAGAACAAAATAAATGTTAATCGTGATTTCATAAACTCTAATGTTGGAGGGAAGAACCACCATATTCCAAAAATGGATATGAAGAATTTTGATGGAAAGGATCCTGTAACATGGATACTACAGATGGAGAAATACTTTGATCTCAATAATGTGCAAAACATACAAAAGGTACACATTGCAACTTTACATTTAGAAAAAAATATATTTGCATGGTATCGATGGCTTTGCTCTCGTAAAACATTTTTCACTTGGTCAATTTTTATGGAGGAAATGATAGCACATTATGAGGATACAAAGAGAAACACCTTCTTTAGCCAATTGATAAATCTCAAACAAAAGGGTTCAATGGGGGAGCACATTGAGGACTTCCAAAAATTGAATATAAGGGTAACTGATATTCCAGAGGAACACAGGATTGATCTCTTCATAAGTACTTTAAAGGATAACATCCAACATGAAGTTCGCGTTTTGGAACCTGATTCATTGGAGAAGGCATTCAGGTTGGTAAGAAAAATTGAATGTAAAATTATGGCGACAAGGAAGCCTACCACTCACTTCTATAAAGAGGGAAGTGTTGCTACTCCTAGATTTCCACAACCTACAAGGTTGACACCACAACAATTGGAAGAAAAAAGAGCAAAAGGGCTTTGCTACAGTTGTGATAGCAAATACACTAAAGGTCATAAGTGTCCTGAGAAGAAATTATTTTACATAGATTGTGAAGAGGAAGAAGAAAATGAACAAGAAGAGGATATACACCAGGAACCAGCCCCAGAAGAGGAAGAAATGAATCCAACCATATCGTGTAATGCACTGGCAGGAATTACCACTCCTCAAACTCTCAAGATAAGAGGACAAATCAAGAAGAGAAAGGTAATAGTGTTGATTGATTCAGGTAGCACCCATAATTTTATTCATTGTAAGGTAGCCAAGGAATTAAATTGTTTCCTATACCCAGCACCAGAATGTCAAGTGATGGTTGCAAATGGAGGAACTATAATTGCTCTGGAAAATGCCATAATATCAAGCTAACCATGGGGGAATATGTATTGACTAGTCCAATGCTTTCCATTCCTATGGGAGGTGCTGATGTTGTACTAGGAGTACAATGGTTACAATCTTTGAGGATGGTAGCTTTTAATTTTCAAGAACTTTTCTTGAAATTTTTTTCAGAAGGAAAGGAAGTCGAATTACGGGGTATTGCAGGGAAGCCGGGAAAGATAATAAGCTCTAATGTCATGACAAAGCTTCTAAAGAAATAACAATGAGGTGTAATTGCACAATTATGCTCACTAGAAGTTCCAACATCAAAATCATCTATTTCTGCAGATCTCCAACAAGTCTTGGACAATCATTCCAAGGTGTTTGAAACTCCCAGAGGACTCCCACCTATTCATGATCATGATCATGCTATTCATTTGATTCCAGGAAGTGTTCCTCCAAACATCAGGCCTTATAGATATCCTTACTTCCAAAAGAGCGAAATTGAACGTATGATTGCAGAAATGTTAGAGGCGGGTATAATTCAACCTAGTCAAAGTTCTTTCTCTGCTTCTGTAGTATTGGTACACAATAAGGATGGATCATGGCGAATGTGTCCGGATTATAGGGAGCTCAATAAACTCACCATTAAAGACAAATTTCCCATTCCTGTGATTGATGAATTATTGGATGAATTACATGGAGCAATTTATTTTACCAAGTTGGATCTTCATTCAGGATATCATCAAATTAGAATGAAGACTGAAGATATTCTAAAAATAGCATTTCGAACTCATGAGGTCATTATGAATTTTTGGTCATGCCTTTTGGCCTTACCAATGCACCTTCTACATTTCAAGGGTTGATGAATTCCATTTTCAAACCCTTCCTTAGAAAATTTGTGCTAGTATTTTTTGATGATATACTAATCTACAGCAGGTCTTGGAAGGATCATGTTGAACATGTTGACGAGGTGCTCAAACTATTGCAGGAGAAAAAATTATATGCAAAAAAATCCAAATGTTTCTTTGGAGTACAAGAGGTGGAATATCTGGGTCATATTATATCTCACGAGGGTGTTAAAGTAGACCCTAACAAAATTAAAGCCATTAAGGAATGGAAAGTCCCCATAACCATAAAGCAGTTGCGAGGATTTCTCGGGTTAACAGGGTATTATCGCAAGTTTGTTAAGAATTATGGGAGAATAGCAGCACCTCTAACAACATTATTGAAGAAAGATGCATTTTCATGGACCCCTGAAGCAACTAAGGCCTTTGAACAGCTTAAAGAGGCAATGTGCCTAGCACCGGTCTTAGCTACGCCAGACTTCACAAAAACCTTTATTGTGAAATGTGATGCCTCAGGAAATGGAATTGGTGCTGTTTTAATGCAGGAAGGAAGACCCATTGCTTTTGAAAGTCGTCCAATCAAAGGAAAGTATTTACAGAAACCTATTTATGAGAAGGAAATGTTATCAATACTGCATGCACTAAAGAAATGGCGAACTTACCTAATGGGAAGACACTTCAAGGTAAAAACTGATCATGATAGTCTTAAACACTTTTTGGAACAAAGACTATCTTCAGAAGAGCAGCAAAAATGAGTCACAAAGATGTTGGATTATGACTTTGAAATAATCTACAAAAAAGGAAAGCTTAATGTTGTTGCAGATGCACTCTCAAGAAAGAATGAAGAGGTGGAAGCATTGCTTTGTGCCATTTCTATTATCCAACCATATTGGATAAACAAAGCAAGAGATGAATGGAAGAAGGAAAAAGATGTATGGACACTCATTCAAAAGTTGCAGCAAGATCCTAGTACATATGATACATTTAATTGGAAAAATGATTCCTTATGGTACAAAGATCGCTTATATCTTTGTAAGAATTCCCAACTAAAACAAAAGATTCTTCTGGAATTGCACACTTCTCCTTTAGGAGGACACTCAGGATTTTTAAAAACTTACCACAGGGTGAAGAAAGATTTTTTTTTGGATGGCCTTAAATATGATATTCAAAAGTTTGTGGTGGAATGTTTGGTTTGCCAGCAGAATAAAGTGGAGACAATTAAGACCCCGGGACTTCTACAACCTTTATCCATTCCAAGTCAACGTTGGGAGGAGATTTCAATGGATTTTATCACAGGTTTACCTAAGTCCGAAGGAAAGAGTGTCATCATGGTGGTCGTTGATAGACTTACCAAGTATACACACTTTTGTGCATTATCTCATCCATTTAAAGCAAGTACAGTTGCTACTACATTTATGGACAGAATTCAAAAGCTACATGGAAGCCCAAGGGTTATTGTGAGCAATAGAGATCCCATTTTTACTGGAAATTTTTGGACGGAGTTATTTTCTTGTTTGGGTACTCAATTAGCTCATAGCTCATCTTATCATCCTCAATCTGATGGTCAAACTGAGATAGTAAATAAATGTTTGGAAGGATATCTTCGTTGTTTTGTATCTGATAAACAAACACAATGGGTCAAGTGGTTAACTCTCGTTGAATGGTGGTATAACACTTCCTTCCATACTGCAGCAAAAATGACCCCATTTATGGCACTTTATGGATATCATCCACCATCCATCACATCATCTTTAAGGGAAAATTCAAAGGTTCAAGCAGTGGAAAATCACATCGAGCATCAGCAAGAAGTTCTCCAACTCTTAAAGGATAACCTGAATTTGGTACAAAATCGAATGAAACAACAGGCAGATCAACATCGCAGCGAGAGAAGTTTTGATGTAGGAGATTGGGTATTTTTACGGCTACAACCATACAAACAAATGTCCCTCAAGCAAGCTAAGAAGGATAATAAATTATCGCCAAAGTACTATGGTCCTTACAAGGTGTTGCAAAATATTTGTACTATGGCATACAAATTGGAGCTTCCTGCTTCTTCACGAGTGCATCCAGTTTTCCATGTTTCATGCTTAAAGAAGGTTATAGGTGAAAATCTTCCAGTTCAAACAATATTTCCAGGACTTGATGAGGAAGGAAAAATCATATTGGAACCTGAAGCGGTCACGGAAACAAGAACTCGACAGCTACGGAATCGATCAATTTCAGAGTATCTCATCAAGTGGAAGAACTTACCCACTGAAGATTCTACATGGGAGGATGAAAATTTTATACAGAAGCACCCATAGCTACTCAAGCGTTGAGGACAACACTTTTTTGAAGGAGAGGGGCATGTTAGGTCCCTATATTACTAGTATAGTCCCTTATTGTTGTTAGTGTAACCCCCTTATTGTTATTATTGTACCCCTGTAACCCCCATATTGTTATTATTGTGCCCTTAAATTATTATTGTTAGGTCAGCTAGGATTACATTATGGCCCCGCTAAGATTAAATTGTGGCCCCATGGACTCATATATATAGAAAGGAGGTTTTATAATTTGTATCATTCAAGAATTGTTCATTCATGTAATGTATTGGAGATTTCCCCCTCGAAGTGGCTTATTTCTAAGGCGTTGATATCTCTTTTCTTCTATTTTTGGAGCTGGTTTCACAACATCCTTATTTGGTGCAGAAGTTCTTGAATTCACTAGAGATGTATTCTCCACCATTATCGCTCCTAAGAGCCTTCACTTGCTTCTCTGACTCTTTCTCCACCAATGCCTTAAACTCACAGAACTTTGAGAATGTTTGATCCTTCTTCTGCCCAAAGAGGATCCAACATTTATGAGAAAAGTCATCAACAAAAATAACAGTACTTATGTTTTTTTGTTGAAGCAACTGAGAATGGTCCACACACGTCTGTGTGAACTCTCTGAAGGATCCCTGAAGTAAGGTTCTCCTTCTCATGAAAGGTGGATTTTACATACTTCCCCATGGTGCAACCCTTGCATTGATCTGACTTAGCAAGTGTTCCAATTAGAAGTCTAGTAGATATTTACTGCATGACCTTCAAGGCTCCATGATGAAGATGGCCCAATCGCCTGTGCCATAATTCGCCCTCATCCCGGCTCACCACATTTTCTTCCTTGCCCATCATGGCAGCGCAACCATCTACCTATAGCTTGTAGAGATTCTTAACTCGAATCCCTATCCTCTTGGCTTGACCCATTTTTTTGTGTCGCAGGAAAGCTTTTCCATCGCTATAAACAACGTCATAGCCTCTATCCTCCAATATTGCGACTAAGACCAAATTTTTCTTCAGACCTAGAACATGCATAACATATTTCAATTGAAATGGTTTACCTGAATCCCTCTGAAAGGTACTAGTACCAATCCTGGTAGCACTATACCATCCGTCGTCGCCCATCTCTATATGCATTTGGAGATATTTCTCCTCCAAGTGACTGAAAAGTTCCTTATCTCTCGTCATGTGAAAGGAAGTGCCACTATCAAAATACCACACCGATCCCAATTCACTTGACACCATGCATGAGATCAAGGAGAAGTCAAGCTCAAATTGCGAGGCAAGGGCCTTACCAACTGCAACTCATGCAACCTTCTTGTTCTTCTTCTTTTGTGGACAGTTAGTAGCAAGATGCCCATGTTTGTGACAGTGAAAACACTTCACCTTGGACATATCCAGTTTCTTGCCTTTAGACTCAGATTTAAAATGGAATTTCTTCCCCTTCCCCTTCTTCACCTTGGAAGCCAAAGCACAATCCTCTTTATCATCATGCTTTGATGAAGAGCAATCTCTGGTGTTCCACCTAAACTCCTCCTGCACAAAATCTGACCACAGTCGTTCCCAATCCAAAAAAATTTCCCTTCCATTGATAGAGTCTTCATAACTGTGCCAACTCTTAAGAAGTCCCAAGAGAGCCAAGCTCACCAAATCATCATCATCAATAGTTATTCCCACACTCCCCAGTTCATCTTGACATTGGACAAACTTCGTGAGATACTTTGGAATGTTGTCACCCTTTTCCATCTTGATCTTCTCGAGTTTATCTTTGAGCGTCAATTTCCTATGGTCATTATTGCTTTGGAATAGATCCATCAAAGCCTTCCACATAGCATATGGTGTGGCTTTCCCATGGAGGCTTGAGACAATGTGGTCTCTTACTCCCTCCAAATTGATCCTCCTCGCCTTTTCCACTTTCTTTTGCCATGCATCAAGATTGGCGACATCTGACAAAGCAGGCTTAGGAACATCATTGTTAATGAATTCCTTCAAGCCATTATCTTCGAGTACTGCCTCCATCCTGTCCTTCCAAGCAATGTAGTTCAATCTGCCCTCGAGTGCATACCCTAACCTCAATCCATTGAAAGCCATTTTGATCTTGAATCAGCTGTAGCACTAAGAAAGTCTTTCTACAAATTTGAATTTTTCCACCAACAAACTCAACTCCTGCTTCACTACTACAATTTCCTGTGCTCTGATACTATGTAGAAATTATACAAAATACATGTATGTACTGGATTCTCCTGATCTAAAAATATGCTACTGTTAAACACAAAATCACTTCTACAAATCTTTGCGAAATTCAAAACACAATTTCCAATTACAATACCATGAAGAAAGATCAATCACACACAACACAGATAATTTACCGGGGAAAGCTTATAACTAAAAACCCCACTATATTCTATTGTATATTATATCATGGATCATGAAAAAATTACATACAAAGCTCTAATCTAGGATCTCTCAGTACATGAGCTAACTGTCTCACACTGTCATGCAAAAATTGGCAAGTTCCTTAGCCAATTTACTGTCTCCAGACAACCTGCCTCCACTGCACAATCCCAGCTTATAGAAATCCCTTAATGAGTGCAATCCTTCATTCCTTGACTTAAAATCCTCATGGGCACATCCAATGTGTGTGTGGTTGCATGTGTACAACTAGATAATGTCACAACTGATAGTTTACTTCCCTTTCACCTAGAACTCAACTGGGTCTCCACTAGATCTGACATGCATGAAGTTAATAATAGTAAATATTCAGTTGCATGTGAGACCACTGATTGTGAATTAATTAATAATTTATTCACTTGACCTCTCACTATTTTATCTTCAGTTAAAACTAGAAAAACTGATTTTAACTCAGTTAACTGAGTTAAACTACTTTACAGCTTGCATAACTGCACTTCCAACTCTGTTACAACTTCAAATCACTCAGTTACAACTAAGTCAACCTGCATGTCCCACCAACCAACCACTTAACTCAAAATTCCTTTAGCTAACTGATTTTCCACTTCAGTTAACTATTTCCAAGTGCTCATTGAGAATAGAATATAGTTTATTGTCCAACTAATATTAAGGGATAATAATAATATACATGCATCTATAAATAGACATGCAATCTATAAATAGAATTTGCACATACATCTATAAATAGACATACACCTAAAAATAGCATGAGGCTTTATCCTAGTGTAGGTGCTTCATTTTAACTAGGATCTTCTTGTTGAATCTCAACATGCCTTGCAGGAAGAGATCAAGATGACTAGCAAGATGGTAGATTACAAAGATTCTCCCTATGAATCAAATGAGCAACGTGGTGTTGGGCACTCTTTTGACTTAGCAGACACATTGAGGAGTTTGAAGGAAGAAGTAAGGAGTTGCAAATCAGACAATGATAGAATCATGTAGGCACAGGAGAAAAAAGTAGAAGTCAATGTGCACTAATCTTCAGAGTTTTTCAGAACTGCAGAGATAGGTACCACTTCGCATCAGCTATGGACAGGAGGATGGGACTAATGGGGCATATGGAAGTAGGTCTCATGGTGGTCATAGGTTAGATATAGATGACATGATCAAATATGGTAGATTCTTGGATACTCTGGGTAGGAGAGGTGATAGACACAAGTACTATTCTAGTTTTGGTTCTAATGGACACTATGATTGTCATCATTATCACCCTTATAGGAGGAGTGACATGGGATAATTTCCAGATGATTTTAAGAAAGTGAAGCCACCTAATTTTGATGGAAATTTCAAGAGGCACAAGGATGCAAAGGCTTGGTTACTTGGCATGAATAAGTTCTTCGAACTGCATGAGTACATAATGAAGGCCAAAATAGCTATCTTCAGTCTCAAAGGGAAAGGGGATATCTCATAGGAAGATGTAAAATGGGTCAGAGACATCAGGATAGAGGAGTTGAGTTTGCATGAATTCAAAAGACTCTTCAGAAAGAAGTACTTGTCAGAAAGGTACCATAATAGCAAACTCAAGAAATTCTATGAGCTTAAAATGGGATCGATGATAAATGAGGAGTATACGAACAATTTCCTCAAGCTATTGAGGTATGTACAATATATTAAAGAGGAAAAGGCTAAATTTCATAGATTTTCTAGTGGATTTCCATTTTCATTTAGAGATCAAATTAAGTATGATGAGGCTCATTCACTTAAGGAATTTATTGGGAAACTAAAGCACTATTATGAGTAGTCAAAGCGTAAAAATGAATCTCAGCAAGGATGGAAAGGGAAAGATAAAGGTAAAGGTAAATGACATCCAAAAAGAACAATACCTCAGAATACAAAAGAGAAAGATAATGGTTCACTACATAAGAATTTCAATGCAGCTAGACAGGGACATGGGTCACAACAACAGAATACAAGTGATGCTATAGGATAGTTGGAGTGTTGGACCTGTGGTAAGGAGCATTTTAAAAGGGATTTACGTAGAATCAAGGTGGTAGGCCTTAGATTTATAATGCACAGGAGGCGCAGACCGTTAGGGATGTTGGGAAGAGCATTAATCATATCTATGCAATGCTGGATAAGAGGCATGCCAATCATTAGACATCTATTATTGAGATGTAAAGCAAGCTTTGTGATCAAGTTGTTTCTATTTTGATTGACCCTGGATCTAATTATAGCTATGTTAAACCTGACTTGGTGGATAAGTGTGGTTTAAATAAATAAGTGCATGAAGAATCTTGGTTAATGAAATTGGCTACAGGTATCAATAAGAGAGTTCACCATTGGGTAGGAGCTTGTGCATTTGAGTTCAATGGTACACCTACATCAACACATCTGAATGTATTACCGTTGGGGTCATATAGTACACTTTTGGGTATGGACTGGTTATATATTCATAGGTCCAAAGTGGATTTTTATGACAAATCCATTGAATGTTTGGATGAAAATGGAGCACAAAGAACCTTACAGGGTAAGAAGAAAGAAACACTAGTTAGGATGGTGACAACTATGCTGGAAAAGCGCAGTCACAAAAAAGTACATGTGTTATTTGTAGTGCACATTTATAGTGATAAAGGTAAGGAGGATGAGGATGCAGAGATATTGAGAAGCTACCTGATATTACAATAGTTCCTGGATGTGTTTCCAGCATAGATCTCAGAGTTTCCGCCTCACAGAGAAGTGGAATTCTCCCTTAAGTTGGTACCAGGGGGAACACCAACATCAAAGGAGCCATACATGATGAGCACTCTAGAGTTAGTAGAGCTAAAGTTTCAGTTGAAGGAAATGCTTGAAAAATGATACATTAGGCCAAGTGTATCGCCAAGGGGTGCACCGATATTATTTATGAAGAAGAAGGATGGTACTCTCAGGTTATGCATTGATTACAAGCAGTTGAACAAGGTTACCATCGAGAAAAAATATCTGTTGCCAATGATTGATGAATTATTTGTTCAATTGAAGGGAGCAACAATGTTCTCAAAAATTTATTTGAGACATGGATATCATCAAGTATGCATCAAGGAAGATGATATTTACAAGAAATGTTTCCGGACCAAGTATGGGCATTATGAGTTTGTTGTAGTTACATTTGGTTTGAATAATGTTCCAAATACTTTTATGTGCTTGATGAGCAGTGTTTTGTGCCCTTATCTAGAAAATTTTGTTATTGTATTCATCGATGACATCTTGATATATTCTAAGAAAGAGGAAGAACATGTCAAGAATTTAGAAGCAGTGTTGATATTGTTGAGAGAGCATCAGTTGTGTGCCAAGCTTAGTAAATACAGTTTCTTTCAGACAAAGGTACATTACTTGGGGCATGTGATCTCCAAGGAAGGCATAATGGTGGATCCAAAGAAGATAAGAGCTATCATGGAGTGGGAAGATCCAGATAGAAAGGTGGATGAGGTAAGATAATTCATGGGGCTAGCAAGTTATTATAGGAGGTTCATCCATAACTTCTCCCAGATTTCATAATTTATTATGTCATTGCAGAGGAAAGGTAAGAAATATAGATGGACAGAGGATGTGAAACAAGTTTAAACAATTGAAGAAGTTGTTGAAAAATTCTCTAGTGTTAAAGATTCCAGATCAAGACAAAGAGTTTGTGGTATGCACAGATGCTTGCAAGAGATGACTTGGTGGAGTTCTTATACAGGAGAGGCAGGTAGTATGCTATGAGTCATGGAAACTGAATGAGCACGAGAAGAACTATTTGACACATGATCTTGATTTGGCAGTGACCATTCATGCATTGAAGATGTGGAGGCACTATCTTATTGGCAAGAGGTTTGTACTGATGAGTGATCATAGTGGGTTGAGATATTTGTTTGACCAACCAAACCTGAATGTCAGGAAAGCTAGATGGTTGGCCACGACCAGTGAGCTTTACTTCAATATCAGGTACATCAAGGGAAAATAGAATAGGGTTACATATGCTCTTAGCAGGAGGATATAGGTAAATCACATTGCAACTATGAGTTCTTATGGGACAAACTTGCAGCATCGGAGTTTACAGGCAAGTCAACAGGATGGCAGGTATAGAGAGCTTAGGCATGGGTTACAATAGAGTACAAGTACATGTAAAGTTAAAGGTACAAGTAGTGGTATAGTTACAGGTACATGTAGCGTTACAGGTGCAGGTACAGGTGCATAGGATGTGGACTATAATCTCTCAGTAGATGACTTAATCAAATTTAGGGACAAGAAATATGTGCTAAACAATAGTGAGATCAAGAATATTATCTTGAGGGAGTTTCATGCGAAACCATAATCAGGTCACCCAGGATACTAGAAGACATTGAAATAAATGAAGAAATTTTACTATTGGCTGAATTTGAAAAAGGATGTGGCAGAGTTTGTGGCTAGATATTTGGACTATCAGCAGGTAAAGGTAGAGTGTAAGCATCCCGGTGGATTACTACAGCCGATTCTGATCCCATATTGGAAATGGGAGGTCATTTACATGGATTTCATCATAGGTTTTCCAAGGACATATAGAAAACATGATTCCATCATTGTTTTCATGGAAAGGTTGACTAAGGTAGCACACTTCATTCTAGTGAAGACTACGTATTCAGGTAGTGACATGGCACAAGTGTTCATCAAAGATGTGGTTAGATTGCATGGTGTTCCAAATAATATTGTGTCAAAAAGGGATGCAAAGTTCACTTCCAAGTTTTGGAAGGAGTTGTTTTCATGTTTAAGTACAAAGTTTACCTTCGGTACAACTTATCATTTGTAGACAGATGGACAGACAAAGAGGGTCAACAGGATATTGGAGGACATGTTGAGGATGTATGTGATGCATCAATAGAGGAGATGGGAGGAGTACCTTCCATTGGTTGAGTTTTATTACAAAAATAGTTACCAGGATTCATTGAGGATGAGTCCGTTTAAGACATTGTATGGGCAGAGTTGAAATACTCCCATTAGTTGGAGTGAATCGGTGAATAGGGTATTGATTGGACTAGACATGTTAGCAAAAATGGAAGAGGAAATGTAGGTAATCAAGAAGAATCTAAAGGCAACACAGGATAGGAGGAAAATTTATGAATATTGGAACATGTTGTTTAAGGAGTTTCAGGTTGGGGAACATGTGTACATGCGCGTCAAACCCAACAAGAGCTCCTTGAGGATTGGTTTGTGTGCCAAGATGACATCTCGATTTTGTGGGCCTTTCAAGATTCTTGAAAGGATTGGAATAGTATCCTATTGAATTGAATTGCCTCTGACAATAAAATTCCATGATGTTTTCCATGTATCATTGCTTAAGAAGTATGTTAAAGATGTTGATCATGTGATTGATTGGTCTGTATTGCAGGTGGAGCCAGATGGAGAATTCCAGCTGGAACCTTAGTGTATATTGCAAAAAAAGGTGCTCATGCTCTGGAACCAAGCAATCAAGTAGGTTAGAGTGTGGTGGAAGCACTTGGGGTGTGATGAAGCTACATGGGAGATGGCAGATCAGATGCAAGCTATGTATCCTTCTCTATTTGTTGGTTGAGCGAATGTCCTTGATATATGTTATGGGTATTATTTTTTATGGGATGTTTTGGTATGTGTACATATGTATATGGATGGAGATACTGCCATGAGCTATGTTATAAATCTCCAATAATCAGTATGAGTGTCATGTCAGTATGGTTTTCATGTTGGTTTGTTTCTCAGCAGGGTGATCATTGAAAATACTGCAATGAGGTAAGTTATAAAGCTCCATGGACAATATGTTTTTCTTTCAAAAGTCTTATTGGTAATAGGTGTCATTGAACAATGAGGACAGTGTTCCCCCAAGGGGGGGAGTTTTGTAACAACCCTGGTGAAAATTCCATATAATAAAAGTTAATAAAGGAAAAATAATAACCATGGTCATGGGATACGTATTCCACGCTGAATGTTGGGAAAAAACATCCTAGTGTGGGTGCTCATTTCAGTTATTATGGACAAGTAAATTGACAAAGGCAATGACAAAGGCTTTGGAAAGGAAAATGGAATTTTTGAAAATTTATCTATGAAAATAAAGGAAATTAGGAGAAAAGGAAGATGAAAGGTCACATGTTACATGTGAGGAGGAAAATGAAGGAAAAATAATGGAAAATAAAGAAAACAATGGCCTCATTAATAAAAAGGCTTTTGAGGATCAGTTGGTACCTTTTTTAAGTTCAGTTTTGGAGCTCTCTCTCTCACTCTTGGACACTTAGATTTTTCTTGGAGCATTTCGGTGTTGGATCAAGAAAGGTAAATATGGAAAATAGGAAGCAAAGATCAAGCAAGGAAGAGCATGATCAAGCAACTACATCAGGTTTACTTGTAAGTATCAATTTGCATGAGTGATTTCATTGCTAGATTTGGAATGCATGTTTATGCATGTGTATTCTTGGTTATCTTGTTGCCATCGACATGGGTTTTGCCAGGGGTGATAGTGTTCTTCATCCTTTTCTTTCCATTTCCGGATAGCCATGATGTGATGGGTCTCTCATGTTTTGGTTGAGCTAGATTGTCGGATGGATTCTAAATTGAGTGAGGTGGAACTATGAATGAAAGAACACATGCCCTAGGTATTCCTAAACCAGACCGTGGATTGCGATAAAGCCACTGGCCTATTAACCCCTGAATCAGACCATGGGTTGCAGTAAATCTAGGTATTGTGTGCCTTGGCGGGCCTAGGAATCCTCGACCGGTGAATGGTGGGATATACAGTAAATCCTAGAGATGGGTGATCTCCATTGGGCCTAAGAATCTCGGGATGGGATATATGGTAAAGCTTGGAGGGTGGATTCTTGGTTAGGGCCTATTGATCTGGTGTGGATCGTAGTAAAGCACATAGACTAGTGTCTCAGTTATGGCCTAGTGATCCCTGTATCAGACTATGGATTGCAGTAAATCCTAGAGACTAGGAGATAGGAAAATTCCTTACAGTGTAGGTGGAGAAATCCGGTGGAATCAATTCTTGTTTAGGGCCTTGTGATCCGGTGGGGATTGCGGTAAAGTGTGGTATTGTGTGTTTATTGTTCATGGCCTAGTGATCCGGTGATGATTGCGGTAAAGCCTGGTTATATTGATGAGGGTGAGGTGGTGTAGCCCCAGGAATCCATGGATGATTCTTTTGGTTTTGAGTCCCACATTCATGCTTGGAATATGACACAGGGGAGATTGGGTGAAGAGATATTTGGCTCAACCAATATATGCTTGGGTGGAACATGGTAGTCCCATACCGGGTTATATTTTTCATTAATTAATAAAGATTTCCTTTCCTTAGTATTTTATTTGTGAATGTATTGGTTCATATGTGGAATTTATGGATGTTGTATCCTTATCATTTCTATAATTTATATGTTGGTTATGAGTATGTTTTATGACAGTGAAAAGATATGGTTCTCATAATGCTTTGATTTTTAAATGAATGAGAAATGAATATATGACCTAATAGATGGTAATGCAACTATTGTGACAAGGCATCAATGATTCTTAGCGATTCTCAGATAAGTATAAGACCCCTATGCTCAGTTATGTTAGTATGACCTGTAGAATGCGTATTTGGGACATGTTTGATGAAATTCATGTCATGGATAGTAGGGGTCCAGTCAAGTCTTTATTCAAGAATTTTCAAGGGTATCATCATCTCCATGTTACTTTTCATTTATGTAAATTCCATGAACTTCTAGGAAGTGACTAGGTCCTAGCCTTGAAATTTAGCCTTAAATCTCATAGTCGCTAGCATAACAATGGCAGAAAAAGGATACAGTCATACTCAGGCATGCTCATGGGAGCTTTTGGGGGTCTCACTCGCATGGAGGCATTGGCAAGGGAGAAACTAAGGGTTTAATTCCTTGAAATGTTGAGTTCCCTCAGGGGTTGGTCACGTGGAAGGGTGGGTTAGCTCTTGGAGGCTCTGTAGGATGTGTGGAAGGTCATATTGGTTGTGTTGTGTCGGTTCCACTTCCTTAACTTTACATTGGGATTTTAATTAGATCACAGTAGCCTCTTGTCAGATATTTACCCCAGTTGGCTAGTTACTTGGGTAGATATCGGAGGAGGGTGTTACATCTAGCGATCTCATTGACGGGGTATGTGAAAAAATGAAAATGCTAACTAGATAAACATAGGATAAGGAAATAGTGGCTAGCAAGAGGCTAGATAACTAGAAAGGGAAGGTACATGAAAGCCTGGATTAACTCCAACCAATACAAATTGAGAATAAACCAAGAAAAACAAACTAAGAATCACTATAAAAATGAGACCACATACTTGAAGTGTGGCGAGGCCGGATTATTGTTGAAGGAATATGACCACAAAAAGAGTATGATGAAGACCAAGTTCTAAATCAGCCCACATTTTTCAAATTTCCACCACACACCTTTGATAACCGATACATAGATGAAAATCATGCACTCAAACGATTGAGTATGGAAAGAAGGAACTAGGCCGAGAGGGTCTGATCCTTTTATCTCCTTAACTTGAGTCAAGAGAGTAAATTTTCTCCAACACACCTGTAGTTTCTCAGTTGGACTTAAACCATAATAATCTCACCAATGCAAAGTAACGAGTGAAACCTAGTCATTACCCTTTGATCCAAATATCTAGTTTTGTGCACTTTGGGAGCACCAACAATGGTGATCTTTATAAGCTACTATGAATTCATTGTCAAATAAATTTGAATGGACGTGTGCCCTAGTTGATGAGATAGCTCCTTCGTTGAAGTGAATGACTGATCTGGGAGGGAATCTAGCACCACGTTGTATCCCATATTATCATGATGGTACAACTACCTATAGACCCCTCCTCTCTCCTCCCAAGACAACCTGAATGAGGATAATTTTATTTTTCTTTATAGATGAGTTTTTAACATGTTTATTTGTTATGTTAAATTGTAAAAACCATTTCTCTCTTACAAGGTTTTTAAACCTTTATTAGTGTTTTAAAAATCTATATTGGCAAATTTTAGTAAATGGTATATAGTAACATTTAATTATGATTTGGTTTAATTTTTTTAATTTTTTGGCTTTTTTCTTGGTTTGATGATAAATTGTTTGGAAAAATCGTGGTATTTTTTTTTTAAATGTGCTTTTAAATATATCGATAGATTTAATACCCAGAAAAACTGATAAAATATTAGGATTATGAAAATTTCACAACTCAAACTTGTGATTTCAACAAATTCCTATCAAATTTAAGATAAAATTGACAAAAAAAAAATACATAGAAAAAAAAATAACAAATGGAAAGTTTAAACTACAACTTAAAATAGGCATTCACCTCTTTTCGAGACCTCATATTCTAGATTTCCATTATTGAGAGATTAATGAATTATTATTTTTAATTGAAACGACTGAGTTAAAAAACACAATTTTATTTGAATGATGTTCATTACAGAGTTTGATAGGATGCTCCAGTGAGAGACTCTTTATGTAATTGAGTCTTAGGGAGTCTTATGTTAAGCTTCTTATTTTCTAATTTCTTTTCAAAACTGAAATTATAAGAGGAGATTCACATGAACTAGGAACTTAATCGAATGTGAAAATTATGGTCCCTTTTTGTAGGTTGTCTTCATAAGGTATTATTGATTTTGAAAATTTAATATGTTTTTTTTTATATTATACTTTTATAGTTCACAATAGTGAAATAGGGCAGGAGATGTTGGATATCTAAAATTTGTAGGGTCTTTTCTTTTTTCACATTAAATTTTCTCAATTGGGATTGCATGCAAACAATAGACATTTTAAGGGAAGAGAGTTAAAGTTGGTTTTGATCCTTCATGCTTTTCCAAGGGAAAGTGCATGAACTTGTGGTGCTCTTTACTAGTAAATTTGTATATGCAGAGTAGAAATATTAAATTTACGTATATTTATTGTAAAAATGACATGTTGCAACCATAATATCCAACTAAAGAACTAGACCACCACAAAATTTTGTACCTTTATTGATGAGAGTGATACATTCATTTTCCTCTTCAAGGGGACAACATTGTAACACCCTCCTGCCACATCTACCCAAGTAATCAACCAACCAGGGTAAACATGTGATGAAGAGTTACTATGATATGATTCAACTCCTTATGTTTCAATTAAGGAAGTGGAATTGACATAACACAAAAACACAAACCTTTTGCACCTACTACATGACACCCAGGAGCCAGGAAAACCTTCCATGACCAGGAGTTCATTAATTTTGCTCAAACTTCAAAGTTACAGGATTGAGTTGAAACCAGGATGGTTGTGTAGATCTCGTCTTCTTGATTTTGGTACCGTGAATGGTTCAAAAAACTGATGTCGTATGAGGGAGATATCACGTTCTGATCGAAATTCCAAACATGTAAATTTTCGACAGTTTGACCAGGTTTGACTAGGATGCACAATCAGCAAGGTGGAGGTACAGTAAGCAAAAAAGGAATATTCTTGGAATATTTCTTTTCACCAAGCCAATCATGGTTTGAAAAGTGTCTCAGTTTTATTCGTTGTATGGTTTTGGAGGGCCAATGAAAAGCTTCCACTTGGCCAGCCTTGAGACTCCCATGTGGCCCTGCAACCATATCATAAATTTTTTTTGGAGGCCGTAGGAATCGACCCCCAGGCCTCCTGTCCAACATGTGCACGTCTTACTGTCTATACTCCACATTGTTTCTTAACCTCTATGGTTGCAAGTTTTATTTAACGTTTAATGAAATCGTGGTTGGAGGTTGGAACCGCTAGGGTCCCAACCCGCCAGCGGTTCCATAGCGTTATGTCACATGGAAATGTATTGTAACCACCATATTCGCAGTTAGCGTTAACCCCCAACGGTTCAACCTAGAGTCAAAGAATCCAACCACAGGTTTAGACGCGTGTTCCACTCTGACGGTTCCACTAACCACTACGAAGACCGCGGTTTAAGGTGCATGTGCCCAATCGCCCAAACCATCAAGTTTAATGCCACAGTTAGATTTAGTGGGAGATTAGGAGCGTGCCTAAAAAATGGTGGAATTTTCTATTTTATCTCTAGTTAAGTGGAGTTCTCCACTTTTAGTGGAGTTTTTCGAGACAAAACTGGGAAAAAGAGTAGGAGACTCAATTTTCGCCCATTCTAAGTGAATGAAGAGTCATTTTTTACTAATTGGAGCATTTTGGAGCCATTGGTGTAGAGAAAACAACCATTAGAGCAATTTAACTACATGATATAGCAAAATTTTGAGCATAATGAAAGATGGACATGCCATTGGGAGCTGGTCCAACAGATGTAGCCCAGGAGAGGCGAACTGCTTTATCATGCCTGCTATGTAAATTTCATGAGGTGATTTATTTCTATATTTTATACTCTTTTTCAGTGTTCTTTAAGCTTTTTTATTATTCTAATTCACTAAAAATCATCTACATTTCATGGACAAACACCTCAATCACTATGCAAACTAATGAACTGATTATGCACATGTTTATAAACTGAAAAGACACTTAGCACAACAAAACTAATACAGTCATATCAGATCAAATTGGTATCAGAGCTAGAGTTTATTCTATGGTGTTGTTTAGTGCAAAGAATTGTTTAACTGTTTGAAAGTTTTAGATGCTTACAAGGCTCAAGCTCAAGAGAGAAGAAGGAAAATTGGTGGAAGTAGAAGGGACTCAAAAGGAGCCACAACAAAGGAGAGCAAGATTGCCACAATCTCCACCACCTAGTTCACCTCCTAAAGAAGCAGAAGTTCCATTAAGCATTTCTCATGAGGAAGGATAAATCCATGAAGAAGTTGATCCCAAGGAGGAAGAAAGAGTGTTCAGGAAAACATTTCTTGACATGACTGAGATGGTTAGAATCCTTTATCAAGAAAGGAATGAGAGACTAGAAGGAGAAGGATCTAAACTTCACAAGGAAGGACAAGGATATTCAGGAGGTCACCGTGAAGAAGATAATTCAAAGAAGGGAAATGGAGGAAATGGAGGCAATGGAGAGCCATCATCCTCACCCTCATCATCATCATCCTCTACTTCTTCTTTAGTACATCAACCACACAAGTCAAAGAGCACTGGTAAAAGTCCTTTTTTAAAATTTGATGTTAATTTTGAATTGCCTATGTTTAATGGTGAAGTCAATGCAGAAAAGCTTGATAATTGGATTAGACAATTGGAGGTATATTTGAGAATACATAACCTTCAAGATGATGATACAAAAATTCAATTAGCTTCATTGAGAATGGAAGGTGTAGCACTTGTTTGGTGAGAAGCCAAGACAAAGGAGGAAATCAAGAACATGGTAAGATTATTCTATCATGGTCAGATTTCATTACTACTATTAAACAACAGTTTTATCCATTAGCTCATATGCAGAAAGCCATAATGAACTGGCATAACTTTAGGCAATTGAAGGGACAAAATTTGAAAGAATACACCCAAGTATTTATGAGGAGAGCTCTCTTATTAGGCGTATATTTTCAGATCCAAGATACTTTTACCAAGTACATAGGAGGCTTACATAGCTACCTTAAACATACAATACTCATTTTTAACCCCACCAGTCTAGATGAAGTATGTGTTCAGGCCACACATCTAGAAGCTAAAGGGAAGAAAATTTGTGAAGAGGGTAGGAAGAAACCTTTTAAGGGTAAAGCCAAGGAGAAGACCTCAAAAGGTAGAAACAAGAAGAATGCATCTTTTAAGAAAGAGGGAGAAAAAATGGTTTGTAAACATTGTTCAAAATAAGGCCATGATGAAACTCATTGTTGGAAATTACATCCTGAATTGAGGCCAAAGAAACCGAATAACAAAGGGAAACTGAAAACTGCTGTTACAACTCAACATGATTTAGGATCTAATTCAGGTGATGAATCTAAGATTACAGCCATGGGATCGAAGAACATGAAGGGAAAATAAATTGAAACTAAACCCAGTACCAATACATCATACTGTCACATAAACACTCCAAATGAAGAAGAAATAATAGAACTGTTTCATGTGAGGGTCATATCCAAGCATAACAAGATTGACACATTGTTTGATAGTGGGTCACAAGAAAAATTAATCTTTGAATATTTGGTCAAGAAACTTAACCTTGAGACCATACCACATCCAAAACCATATCTATTGGGTTGGATTTGTAAGGATCTTAATCTACAGGTTTCAAAGAAATGTATATTTCGGTTTGCAATCACTGCAAATTTTGTTCACATAGTTGAATTAGATGTGGTTCCACTTGAATCACTGGTATTGTATTAGGAAGTCCTTACTTGTATGATAGGAAAATGATCTTCCATCGCCATGATAACAAGTATAATTTATTCAAAGATAGCAAGGAGTTTAGTGTTAGAGCACATCGCAAGAAGACATACATTGCTATGGTAAATTCTGGATAGGTAAAGAGGCTGGTAAATTGAAGTAAGAATTTTGTTCTTCTAATGATTAAGCCTAAAGCTGCTGTTAATAATGAATCATTTGAGGGATTTGATCCTAAGTGGAAGTCAGATTTATATGATGTGGTTAGTGCGCATCATGAGATGTTTCAAGAGCCAACATGATTTCCTCCAAAAAGGGAGATTCAACATGAGATTCAGTTGCAGCAAGATTTTCCTGTTCCAAACATCGGTATGTATCTCATGTCGATAATGGAGAATGCTGAAATAAAGAAACAAATCAAAGAGAGGTTGGACAAATGAACCATAAGGCCAAGCACCTCGCCATGCGGGTCACCCATAGTCTTGATACCAAAGAAATATGGGACTTGGCGCATGTGTGTAGATTTTTGACTTTGAACAAGATTACGATAAAATATCGTTACCCACTCCCAAGAATAGATGATTTGGTTGATCATTTGAAAGAAGAAATTTTTTTCACTAAGTTATATTTACGAAGTGGATATCATCAAGTAAGAATTGCAGAAAGTGATATATCGAAAACCACATTCAAAACCAAACAAGGACTCTTTGAGTGGCTAGTTATGCCTTTTGGTTTGTGTAATGCGCCGAAAAATTTCATGTGTGTTATGGATAGTGTTTTGAGACCATTCGTTGATGACTTTGTTATTGTCTACTTAGATGACATTTTAATTTTCAGCAAAACAAGAGAAGATCATGTCTTTCATGTGAATAGAGTGCTTGATATTTTGAAGAAAGAGAAATTGTTTCTTAAGATGTCAAATTGTGAGTTTGGAAAGAATTCTTTGGTCTATTTGGGACATATTGTAGGAGGAGGAGAATTGAGGATTGATCCTTCTAAAGTGGAGGCCATTGTGAATTGGCCCACACCCAAAACAGTTACCGAGGTAAGAAGTTTCTTAGGTGCAGCTCAATATTGGAGAAAGTTTATTGCTAAGTTTTCTTCCATCGCAGCTCCTATGCATGAAATGACAAGTGTGAAAACAGACTTCCAATGGGGAGGCAAAGAACAAGATTTTGAAGCTTTAAAATACAAGATCAGTTCAGCTATAGTACCAAATTTGAGACAACCATTCGAGATTCAAACTGATGCTAGTGATTATGCCATGGGCGTAGTACTTTTGTAGCATGGTAAACCTATCACTTTTCATTTTGAAACTTTTAATGGTGCCGTGACTAATTATCCTACATATGACAAAGAACTATATGCGTTGGCACAAAGTGTCAAAAAGTGGAAACACTACTTAATGGGTAAAGAGACTATTGTACATACCGATCACCAACCATTACAGAGTACTTGTAGTCACAAACAAAATTGCAACAATCAAGACATTTCAGGTGGATGATATTTCTTTAACAGTTTCACTTGGTTATAAGGTACAAGAAAGGTATTTTCAATAAACTGGCAGATATTCTTTCAAGACCAATCATTAGTGCATCTACTTTACTCAAAAATGATTCTGTTGTACATGAGATTTACATAGAACAATATGCACATGAAATTGATTTTCAAGATGTGTATGCTAGTTTGAGTGAAGGGAACAAAGTTGAAGAAAAATATTATCACATGCATAACAATTTTCTATTTCATTTGGGTAAGCTATGTATTCCAGAAGGAGAGAGGCTAAGTTTCATGAGACAAGCTCATTCATCTCTTATTGCTGGACACTTTGGGGTAAGAAAAATAGTGGTGAATCTACATAGGTATTGCTATTGGCCTCAGATGATAGATAGTGTGTTGCGTTTTATAAGAGGTTGTTCTATGTGTACAACAAGTAAGCCTAGTAATAGGAAGCTTGGATTGTGCACGCCACTACCAGTACCATCAAGGCCATGGGAGAGTCTCTCCATGGACTTTGTTGGAGGTCTACCTATGTCAAGAAAGAAGCATGATTATCTTTATGTAGTTGTGGATAGATTCGGTAAAATGTGTATACTTATGCCATGTAAGAAAACCATTACTTGAAAAACCTGCTGAACTTTATTTTCAACATGTTTAGGTTCATTTTGGATTGCCAACTTCTATTGTTAGTGACAGGGATTCCAGGTTCATTGGGATTTTTTGGTAAAATCTATGGAGAATGATGGACACAAAGTGAAAAAGAGAACCACTTTTCATCCACAAACATATGGACAAACCAAGGTGGTGAACATAACCATTGTGCATCTATCGAGAGGATATTGCAGAAAACATCCTAATTTATGGGATAAACAACTACATTACATTCAACACACTTATGACCAGGCAAAGCACTCTTCAACACAAACCTCACCTTTTGAAGTATGCTTTGGGTATTTTCCAAAATTGCCATTAGACTTCATCTTTAGGAAGGATGTTGCAATTGATGGCCATAGTGACATTGATAAGGCTCGAAAGTTCTTTGAGAAAATTCAGATTATACATCAAAAGTTCAAGAATAGCTTGAGAAAATTCAAAGCAAATACAAAGAGAGGCATGAAAAACAGCTGGTTGATCACAAGTTTCAAGAGGGAGATGAGGTATGGTTGCACATTAGCAAAGAAAGGATGCAAAGGGAAGGTAAAAATCTCAAACCCATTCACTATGGTCCTTTCGAGGTCATAAAACAAGTTGGTAATAATGCATTCCAACTTGACTTGCCTTCTTATATGCAAATGTATTCAGTTGTTAATGTTGAAAACTTACGCTTGTATGAGCCACCTTTGATTTATGATCAAGGAAGTGATGTTCAACTACCTTCTATTGAATATTTCTCGCCATAATTTCTGAATGAGCTCAAAGAAGATACAATTCTTGACAGGAGGATAAGAGCATCCAAGAAGCGAAGTGTTGACTACCTTCGAGTTGGGCTCAAAGGCACTAAAACAAGCAAGGAAAAATGGATGGAGGTTGGAAAGGTGAGGGAGATGTACCCTCATCTACTGAATAGGTAATCAAGTCTTTTGGGGTCCAAAAGCTTCCTAATGGGGAGGAGTGATCAGGAGTTCATAATTTTTTCTCAAACTTCAAAGTCACAAGATTGGGTTGAAACCATAATGGTTTTGTAGATCTCGTCTTCCTGATTCCGGCGCCATGAACGGTTCGAAAAACCAATGTCATATGAAGGAGATATTGTGTTATGATCGAAATTCCAAACAGGTAAATTTTTGAGAGTTTGACCAGGTTTGACTGGGATGCACAGTCAGCAAGGTGGAGGTACAATGAGAAAAAAGGAATATTCTTGGAATATTCCTTTTCACCGGGCCAATCATGGTTTGACAAGTGTCTCATTTTTATTCATTGTATGGTTTTGGAGGGCCAATGAAAAGCTGCATGTGGCCAACCCCGAGGCCGCCACGTGGCCCTGAAACCGTATCATAAAATTTAGTTGGAGGCCACAGGAATCGACCCCCAGACCTCCTGCCCAGCACACACACATATTACCATATATACTCCACATTGTTTCTTAACCTCTATGGTTTCAAGTTTTATTTAACGCTTAATGAAATCGTGGTTGGGGGTTGGAACCGCCGATGGTCCCAACCCGCCAACAGTTCCATAGCATTATGTCACATGGCAACATATTATAACCATCATCTCCGCGGTTAGTTTTAACCCTTGATGGTTTAACCTAGAGTCAAACAATCCAACCACAGGTTTAAACATGTGTTCCACTCCGACGGTTCCGCTAACCACTATGAAGACCACAATTTGGGGCGCATGTGCCCAACTGCCCAAACCGTCAAGTTTAATGCGACAGTTAGATTTGGTGGCATTTTAGGAGCATGCCTAAAAAATGGCGGAATTTGCTATTTTATCTCCAGTTAAGTGGAGTTCTCCACTTTTAGTGGAGCTTTTCTAGGTGAAACTGGGCAAAAGAGTAGGAGACTCAATTTTCACCTATTCTGAGTGAATGAAGAGTCATTTTTTACTAATTGGAACATTATGGAGCCATTGGTGTAGGGAAAACAACCATTAGAGCACTGTAACTACATGTAATAGCAAAATTTTGAGCATAATGAAAGATGGACATGCCATTGGGAGTTGGACCAACAGATGTAGCCCAAGAGGGGTGAACTGCTTCATCATGCCTACTGTGTAAATTTCATGTGGTGACTTATTTATCTATTTTACACTGCTGTTCAATGTTATTTAAGATTTTTTTTTCTGCTTATAATTCACTAAAAATCATCTACATTTCATGGACAAACACCTCAATCCCTATGAAAACTATGAACTAATTATGCACATGTTTATAAACTGAAAAGACACTTAGCACAAAAAAACTAATATAGTCATTTCAGATCATTCCAAGAGGCTAACCCATGATTCAACCTAACATTTTTATGCAACAATCCCCCATCGTTCCCTTGAAATGGGCAAGAGTGCGACTGGAAGCCTCCATTCACACTCAGACCATGGGTATGCATGCGACTGGGGACTTTTCCCGGCAGTTATGAGCCTAAAGCCCTGTTTTATGTGCCACTTTTTCAAGCCCAAAGATCAGGTCACTACCCAAAACTCCATGAAACTTTCAGAACCGAAAGATAACAACAGATAACTATGTAAAAGCAAACACCTGAACAAGGACTTGACTGGACCCCTACTAGCCATGACTGGACACAAATATATAATCTACATGTTTAACTAACAGATCTAAGCATAGGGGTATCATACTTCTCTAAGAATTTCTAAGAAGCATTGTTACCTCATCACATTAACTACATTATCATCTGTTTGGTCATAGATACATTTTTCATTCATTTGCAAGTCAAAACATGATGAGAGGCATACATCATCACTATCATAGAACACATTCATAACCAACCTATAAACAACAAAAATAAAAAACATAAAACAACCATATACGCCACATAATAACAAGCATATTTACCCATCAATACAAGAGTAAAAGAGCTCTTATTGCCACAAGAAAAATGCAACCAAGTATGGGACTTCCATGTTCCAACTGACCATAGACGTGCCTAAGCCAAATCTCTCTTCAGCTACTCACCCCCGTGCTATATTCCAAGCATGAATGTGGGATCTCATAAAACTCCTCAATCAAATTGAACCAGGGCTTCCAAAGGCCAAACTAGCTCAACCCTCAACCAATCATTCCACCTCATGTTCGTACATCACAACCATCACCAGATTGGTCTCCACCCAATATTTCCAAGGCTCCAAAGCATTTTTTCCAACCAAGGCTCTAGGACTAGTAACTCAATCCATAGTTTTTGTCGAGCTCCAGAGCGTTTGTCCAACCAAGGCTCCAGGACTAGTAACTCAATCGACCAATGGATCCAAAGTGTTTGTCCAACCAAGGCTACATGACTAGTAACTCAACCCAAGCTGTTACAGGGCTCTAGAGAATTTGTTCAACCAAGGATCCAGGAACTATTAACTCAACCCACATCTAAAGGAACATGAGAAACAACTAGAAAAAAAATAATGAAATGAACCCACAACACCATGGAAATCTAGTAAATTGAAAGGCTAGGAAAATCCATTGTCAATCTAAGCAATCCTCCATGCCAATGATAGATCGTGACCAAGAAACCACATGCATAATCTATGCATGCCAAAAATAGTGAGGAAAACATACATGCAACTCGTTACCTACAAACAAAACTGTTGTAGCTGCTAATTCTGAAGTCCTCTTGCACTTTCCTTCTCTTCCTTTTCCTTCTTGCTCCAAAAATCCAAGTATGCCACACTCTCCAAGAGTGCTCCAAGAAACTCTAAGCATCCCAGAATATGAGAGCTCCAAAACTGAATTGACAAAAGTCTGTGAACTGGTCCTTAGAGGAATTTTTATTAATGATTCCTCTAATTTCTTCAATTTTCCATTATTTTCCTTCATTATCCTCCTCACATGCAACCTGCGACTTTTCACCTTCCTTTTCTCCCATTTTCCATTATTTTCATAAATAAATACCAATAAATGCCACTTTTCCTTTCCAAATCCTTAGCCATTTCCTGTGCCAATTTCCATAGCCATAATAAACCATATAAACACCCACACTAGGAATTTTTTCCCAACATTCAACTTGGAATATGCGTCCCATGACCTTGGTTATTATTTTGCATTTATTAACTTTTTTTACATGGAATTTTCACCAATGTTGTTACAGAGCCCTCCCCCTTGGGGGAACACCATCCTTGGTGTTCAACGACACATACAACCAATAATATTGTTGTAGGAATAACATACTTCCCATGGAGCTTTATAACTTAGCTCATTATAGTATTGACAATGATCAACCTGTTGAGAAGCAAGCCAACATGACAACATGACAAATATAACATCCTACTAACATGACACTCATACATCTTATTGGATCTTTATAACATAGCGCATGGTGGTATTTACATCCATATACATATGTACATATACCAAAAAACATGCAAAAAATTCTCACAACTAGTGAATTAGGAATGATACATAGCCTACATCTGATCCGCCATCTCCTGTGTAGCTTCATCGGGCCTATTAGTGTCAAATATTCAGTGATCAAAAATACTCTTTTTAGGTTTACTTAGTAGTAGTCATAGGTCAAAATTTCACGTTTCAAGTCAATTTTCAATTAAAATTGTGTTCATTGAATATGTCTAGGTCTAAAATGCTGCTCCCTTCACTCCATTCATGGTCGTCATCATTTCAAAGGTCATGTCATCCATCATTCATCTAGAGTCTTAGGTCATTCATCACACCTTCATCTAGGTCAGAGTCTAGGTCTCATTTGTTTCACCACCATGATATCCAATCATGTCATGAAATAAAGGAAAATAAAGGTCATTGTCATTAGTCAAATCACCTTCATTGGGAGTTAGCAAAGATAGGTAATAAAACAAAGGAAACTTGTCCTTTTTCAAGAAGTATGCTACATGGTTGAAAGAGCTCCTCTCTCATGCTCACAACTCTCCACAACCATCCAAGGGTCAAACCAGCTTGCACAAAGGTTCAAAAACCTCCTAATCAGTAAGTGGATGCTTTTCACACATCTTTCAAGTCAAATTCTTTAGAAAATGAGTGGTTTCCTTCATTAGGTCATCTCCACTATGTTTTTGGTGTTTTTCATACTTGACTTGTTTCAACTGATAAAACCCTAATATAACCATCTATAGATTTCATACAAAATTCATACACCATATCCTAACACTCCCTATCACTCACAACCCTCCTTTCCATCAATTTCATTAAAACCCTAATTTTCACTACATTCTTGCAGCAAAACTAGGAAATTCTTGTGTTTTGACCTTTTGGGCACCTTCCCCACACCTATTTCAAGACATTTAACTTGTAGCCTAAATATAACACATCACCCTACCTCCTAAATTTTTTAGGGATTTTTCCATAGCTTCCTTCCACCCCATTTCTACCCCTAAAATCACCTTACCACTATCCCCTATTTTCCTAATTCTACACCTTCCCTACCCATTTCAGCTAGCTAGGGTTTTCATCTTGTTGAAAAAAAACATGGAGGGAGAAGAGAAAGGCCCATAAGGGAGGTCATAATTCTGTGTTTGAGCCAACTCAGACCCATGGCCTCATTTTTAGAGCTTCGTGATCATTTGCTAGGGTTTACGTTTCACACAGGGACAATTTTGCTTCAAAATCAGTTTCTGAAGAAATGGAGATGAATTTGCCAAAAATGAAAGAGGCTTTTGTCAATAATAGAAAAAAGAACAAAATAATCTTTCATTTTATGCACATGTGTTATTATTTGAGATAAATTCCAAAAATACAGTTTCTCAAGGTCATTTCTGCACTTTTGAACATGTTGTCTTCAAGTAACTTTTTATGGGGTTTGGAGCAGGTGTTTGCAGTGCTTGATGAATTCATTTTGTATCAGACATCATAAGATTTCCAAAAATACCACTTTCATCCCAAAAATACTCTGGGAATGCCTCCAAACTTCCTCTCAAAGTGGTGTGATGCTTCTACTAAAGCGGCGCGACACTTCTACAAATTTTTAGTGATAAACTTAAAACTTGTATTATGAGAAAATGGGAATGTATTTTTAAACTATGGAGGAGTTTTTTGTTCATAACATGCGAAAGAACAAAAAATTCTCCTAGTGTTGCAAAATTTTTTATGGTTTGAGATATATTGATCCATCTTTGAGTCCTATATCTGCTGGAAAGTATTGGAAAATCTTGAAAATCAGGTCATTAGAGAAGCATCGCGCAACGACGCGACGCTTTCTCTCGGAGAACTCAAATGAGGGATGGCTTATGTTGTTAAATGAATTTTTATGTCTAAATTTCAGATTAGGTTTTGGTTTTTCATGACACCCCTTGGTTTTTGATAAAAATCCAAAAAACTGACTCTTTTCTATGCTTCTACCAGTGTTTTTGACCAGGTGCGGCGCTTCTAGAGTAAGGTTGGGAAAATCAACTGTTGGAGGTCTTCCTGTGGGTGTTTTCTCAAATTTCAAGGTGCATTGGAAATTAGACACATAGAGATACACATCCAAACCTTCAGACTTGCATTTGTATGCTTTTAAGTTGGTCAAAATCACCATTGAACATGCACGATGTTTTTGCCAGGAAGACACGACCCTTCTGCTAAAGGCACTATGTTTCTGCATTGGATTCCTTTCAGACAACTGTCATGCCAGGAAACCTTCAAAATTCAATGCTAGTTGTCTCATGAGGTGTCATTTGATGTATTTGAGTTTTTTTTGTCTCTTATGATGAGGAGACATGTAATATAGTGGAGCATACACACACTCCTAATCTTTAGCTAAATTTCAGGGATTAGTTTCTAACTTCCCTAGATTCTAGGAAGTGACTCATCTGATGTAATTATAATTCTTTTTGGATAGGATTTCGACCCTATGAGGTGTCATGAACTCTATTTTCTATAATTAGTCCACCTCAAGTCTTTTTAGAGGTTTCATAGTTGTTATTTGCAGTGGAGTTGTTCTACAAGATTTTTTGTGAATGAAATCAAAGACAATGTTGCAGACATAGTGTTGAGACTCCAGTGGTATGCCTTTGAGAATTTGTTTTTCTCTGTAAACCTATCATGTTGAATGTTATGTTACCCATCTATTAGTGTTAGTATTTTCATCCTTCCACCAGTGATCAAATAAAATCTTTCATGTCATGTTAAGGGTTCCATTCTAAATTTTTTGTCATTCCATTAGGTCATCATGCAAAAATTTGGTCACTTGGTGCAAATTTAAGTCAAGCTTCACTCTTTTCAGAAAATTCATTACTTGCTAGCTCATTTCACCACTTTTTTGAGTGTACATCAGTCATGAGTTTTTATCATCATTTCATTCCTTTCATCATGAAGTCCATTCAGTCAGAGTCTTCATTAGGTTTTAAGGTTTTCAAGGTCCATCAAATCACCATTTTCATGCATAAAATACCAGCAAGTAAGAGAGTGAAAATAAACACATTTTATTATGAAAGTTTGATTTGTAAATTAATTTCAATTCAATATGTAATTTTATGTTTCTTAATATGTATTAATTTCTCATGGTTCTGAGATAGTTGTATACTCAAGGTTCCAATAAGCCATATTAGTCAATGTTCTAAAAATCCATAGTGTTCAAAATCCATCAAAATATTAAATCCAAAGATAAGGTTCAAAAGGTAAAATGCAATGTCAAAGTTGAGTTCAAAAGGAAATGTGAATCCCAAAGCCAATTTATCAAATTTAACCAAGTATAAAGGGCCATCAAGGACCAAAAGGACACTCATTTGCATCCTCATGCATTGAACTCTCAAACTCCTAAGTTAAAAAACAAATTTTGAGTGAGAAAGAAGAGTTTTTTGGAAGGCGTTGCGCTTCTCCTTAAGGCGTTGCGCTTTTGACAGCTTTCTCCCACAACTACAAATCTTCATTGCAGGAGTTCCAACCACAAAAAAATGTTTTCTTCAGTCAATTACAAGTAGGTTATGTTAGCGCTCGAATCTGCCTTAGGCTGAAGGAAGGCGAGTTTCGAGGCAACATAAAACCAAGCTTAGCCTCGTAGCTAGCCCTACGAGGATAGGAGAGGGCTCTCTCCCGGTCTATCTCGGCAAAATGTCTTCAAAGGGGCTGGGATGACCTATAGTGAATGCTGATTTTAGGCTAGTAAAGAAATAGGAAAGAAATAATTTAATGAAGGCCTGGGTTTTCTGGGCTGTATGGGACCAAGGAACAACATGAACAAAGATTTAATCAAAGGCACAGGGTATTTCATAAGGCGAGATAGGAATGAAGTTTAACAATTAAATCGAAATTACATGGAATGTAAAGACTGTTTAAGAAAGCTGAAAAGGGCATTAAACAATGAATCCTTTCCAACAGAAGAAAATTACACAAATACTGAACGCTCCCTCAAGGCAGAGCAAAGAAATTGGGTTCTACCTCCATTACTGTAAAGCATTCAGCTGGAAACGATTATGAATAAACTATGAAACATTACAAAAGACATATGAAACAGAAAGAAAGACACCATTGCTAAATTCGTACCACAAGAATCTTATAAACCAGAGCTGCAACCTTTCATTATTCCTCTGTCAAAGCTGTACAATGAAGCTCTCTATTATCTCCCCTATGTTTCCCAGAACTCTCTCCTTTCAAATGATTTTACAATATAATAAATAAACAGAATGAAAAATAATGAGCTGTTTCAACTAAAATTGCAAGAATAGAAAGAGTCATCCATTTGTTCTAAAAACAGAACATCGTTTCCCTTGAATTCCTCTGATGGCCAATTAAGAGACAAAAACTGGAGCGCAGATCCCATAAAATCGTGACTGAGGTAGATACTCTGCGTTTTAATTTTGGCCTTTGACTTTTCACTTTCCCTTTTTGTCTCCATTTTGTTTCTCATTCAATTATGCCCCAGTTTAGCACCACCTCATTTGAGTGCTAAATATTTTTTCTATTATCACTCAAAATTAACTACAGAAACCAACTGCCCATTATTGCATCCACTAGTTTTCCCGTTGATCATGAAAGATGGTATGAAGAGGCTCATAGTAAAGGGTATGTTGTGTAGGAGCCACCTAATACACATTGCAAACTTGGCATTATTATTTTGTGCCATGCCGTTTCAAGATTACAAGTGTTTCCTTTTATGATAATCATACATGCGAACCCTATGATCCAAACCAGATGTTGCAAAAATTCTGTTATCTCTTCTTAGTTTACAAAGTCATAAAATAGGACCATCCGCTCCCGATCATTTTCCTAAACAGTGTTTTACCTTCCCCAAGCAAGCAATGCTACGCTGATGTCGAAGCGAAAGACATGGGAGTAAAGAGTGGTTCAAGGATCAGCTTCTAAATAAACACTGGACTGAAATGGAACCCTTTGTTATGATTTCTTTTGCAGGAACACCTTTTACAGTCAGACACTTCTTTCTCATTGTCCAGAAGGCAGCAAAGTATCGATTTTGCATCATGGAAGTCGGGTTTGTAGTGTAAGTTGTTTCAATAGTTCTCTCTGTCTCCAGCTCAAATCCATAATGAAATGCTATTATTTTCACATTTTCCAAACTGATTTCAATCGACATTTCATCTTCAGGTGCATACGTGTCTGCGAAATGGTACAGAAGCAGTCCATGATTTACCCATACCCCTCCATCTTTGAGAATATTCGATATGATCTCAATGTATTCAACAACATTGTGTGCTGTATCAATGAAGAAACAAGTAGCCCCAGCATCCTCAGCCTCATTTTCAAATCTGCATTTCCACCATCTCCCAAAAAAAATCAATGACACGATAAAAAAAAATTGCTTGCTATCAAGATAGTATAGATCACCATGAAAAGAGGATATATCCTTTTAAATCCTTGTCCAAAAAATGGGACAGCATCATAATGTTACCTATCCTCTTTTCAAATGTAGTTTTTGCATTCCCATCAAGACGGATCAAGTTCAAAAAATCGTATGATATTGGAGGAGCATAACGAGCAACCATTGAGCATATCATGAGAAGGCTAACAGCATTTGTCTGCTTTGGTGTCAAGGAATACAAAGTGAACATCCCAAGCTTGAAAAGAGTAAAATATGTGCAGATTCACATGTACATTAGAGGAACAAATGCTGTAACCTGCACTAGCCTCTCTTGTTCACCAACAACTTCAATGAGGATAGAGAATAGGGAAAGATCAACCCCGCTTGGCAATAGTGTGGCCTCTGCCAATAAAATAGCAGCTGACATAGACCCCAGAACAACTTCCAAGACTTTCTCAAGCCGCTGCCTTGACAAAGGACCGTCCACGAATTCCCAGCGTTTAAAATTTCCATCTCTATCCTGGCTCAAAACTTTATTTGCCAGCAAAGAACTTGTAGCAATTCCAATGACACCAGCTAGCAAATCCTTTTGCAAGGGGGCATTTGTCATTGAGTATTCAATTATGGTATCTATAAATCCAATGGCCTTTGCAGCTCTGCTTCTCAAGGGGCCTGCTGAAATTGTATTCACTCTTATGTTGTAGCATCTTTTAGCTTCAAAAGCAAGCACCCTAGTGTCACTTTCCAGAGCAGCTTTTGCAGAAATCATTCCTCCACCGTATCCTGGAATGATCCTTTCTGATACAATATATGTGAGAGATATAGTTGACCCACCGGAATTTATTATTGGCAGAAAGTGTTTTAGCAATGACACAAAGGAATAACTTGAAGCTGAAACAGCTGCAAGGTACCCCTTTCTTGATGTCTCCAGAAGAGGTTTACTGACCTCCGAACCATTTGCAAGTGAGTGCACGAGTATATCAAACCTTCCAAAGTCTTGTTTTACAGATTCTGCAACTTCCTGAACGGTCCAATTTGAGGCTCCTGCATACCTTTTGTTTGTTTTTACGTCTTCGGGAACATTGAAAACATAAACACCCTCAGATTCCTGAATGTTTTTCTTCTCTCTAGAGTTATAAAAAACATATTGCAACTTCATCAGAATCTTTATTTGATGATGCGAATCTTCAGAGATTCAACAATACACTTGACCAAAGTACCGAAATGTGTTTTTGTCTTCGTCGTTAAGCATGCAAACTGTTTAATACGCAATAGGCATTCATTTCTGCATACAAGTACATGGTTTATCACTGATGAATATGTTGAAAGATTGACATCTTCTCGACGAACAGGAAAAGATCCATCACTGTCCCTTTCAAACTGGTAACTTCATGTTTTCAATTGAAGAAAACGGTTTTACTTTTACAACAAAAACGATGTTTCCCACAACTGATATAATCCCAATCTGCAAGCTTGCTGTAATGTTGTTGTCGAATTCGCCCCTGTATCGTTATAGCCACTGCTCCTGATTTACTGACATCTGGAATCAGTGAGCGCACACTTATTCCTCCTTTCAAAATAGCCTATTCGCACTTTAACTGTCATGGTTCCAGCGGCAGTTTTAATTGTATTTTGCAGCTTGGCAATTCTTTTTAAGAAGAGAAGGACCAGCCTATATTGATATCAATAAAATCAACAGTACACTCTTGCTCAATTAGCTCCATTGCACGTGCAACCATGTCTGGATATGCAGCACAAACAAATCTTCACTGGAATGTCATCTTAACAATGCCCATTCAGAAGCTTATCCCTGTATATGATAGAAGGATTTATCACAAACTGAACTGAATCAATTTGATTTAATTTGGAGCAGAAGGGCCGCGAAATTTTGAAATTTCGTTGAAGCAATGAGAGATTTTGAGATATCTGCCCAGTGCGCCGCGCGCAACCCCAGTGCATCGGGCAGGCTGTATGCGTCGCGCGCGCACAATTTTTCACTGTGGAATGCGGCTCTAAGCGCCGCGCGCACCATGTGCGCCGCGCCACTCTTCTATGCGCCGTGTCCTATCTTTAAACACACAGTCGGCCCTTTAAACTCAGACTTCGTTCCTTCAACTGTCTTTTGACTTTCAATCGATCTTCTTGGATGCAAATGGCCCTTCAATCAATGAAAATATCTTAATGATTTTGGAAAATTCACTTTGTAAAGTTATAGAGTCTTGGCACTTTGACAACTTGGATACAAACTCTGATTTCTAGTTTCCTCTGACTTTTGGCTTTGAAATGATGACTTTTTCTTGATTGATTTTCTGCAGGTATTGGAGCTGCTGAAACCTGAAGATAACCTGGACTACATGAAGTATTATTACAACTGATACTACTTAGAATATCTTGGATTTATTTACATGAAAATGAAATACTTTATTTTTTCTCAAAACAGAGTTTTGAGGAAAAATAGATTTCCAAGCATATGATAATGAAATGACTGACCATGAAAACATATTTCGACCTTCCCTACAAGCCTTTGGCATTATTCGACATGTTTGAAGACCAACCACTAGACCTTGACTCTGAAAATGACTATTTTGACCAAAGTAGCATTAATGACTGCGAATGACGAGAAATGAACCTTGGTGAATTTGACTCTGACAGAGGACTGACAAGACTGAGTCTAACAGGTTACACTTCTTAAACCACTCCTTTCAGTTTATGATTGTAAATTCATGGTGTAAACCCTCTTCATTCACCATTTCAAGTTTTGAGCTAAGAAACCCTATTTCTCACCATTGCAAGCCAAGGTGGTTTCCCCTAGACCCTATTTTCCTTTCCCACACTGTAAAATCAATCCCCTTATCCCTACATTACTTTATCCCTTATCCCCAAGTCCCATTTCCTAAAACCCTAATCCTAGACTGCATTTTCCTAGGTAGTCCCACCATATTCATGTAATCAAATTCCCTACCCTATCTCCCTAAGTTTTTCTATTCCCCACCACTTACCTGATCTCCCTAACTCCCTTCCCCAATTCCATAAATTTTCCTACACTAATCCCAACTCCCTAAACCTACTATCCTACCCCTTTCCCTTCCCCTTCCCTAGGGTTTCGAAGCAAGACAAATACTATGGAGAGGGAAAGAGATATTATGGAGGAGGAGATGAAAATATAAGAGGAGAGGAGACAACACAAAGGAGGGAGGATTTTGATGCTTGAAACATCCAAAACTGGAGAATTTTTGGCCTCACCCATGACATTCAATTGCTTCAAACATGTGGGTTGTTTTGACTTCTGTGAAATGGTCAAAGAGTACAACATCAACTTGCTTTGACTAGAGTTTTCATCTCTAACCTCAAAGACAACCAAGTGACCATTTAAAGAGTGACCGTCACCATCTCCATTGATACTATTGCTATAGCCACATGGATACCAAATGTAGGTGAAATTTTTTTTAAAGCCAAAGATATAGATGCCGAGCATTATGAACCATTTCTCAACCCAAGGTACAAAAATTATAACAAGAAAGTATTTCCTTTCAACCACCTACTTGAAACATTTTCTCCCATGATGAAGATCAACATGAAATATTTCACTTGTGAGGGAAGATTCTACAAACTATATGCCTATCACATCAGACTGTTCATGCATTTCACAAGGGTGAAATTGCTCAACATCCCTCACTATTTGTACAGGAGTATTGAGAAAATGTCATACATAGTGCAGAACAAAGAGTATGAACATCAGATGAACAATTTCTTTCATCACTCTCTAATTAAAATAATTTTCCTTCATCATCTCAATCAAATAAACATTTCATGGGAGACCTTTATTGAGAATTATGCCTTCAATACTTCATCACCTCAGCCTACTACACCAATTCCACCACCAGCATCAGTGTATCAAATACAAATAGGGTCATCTACCAAGGCTACAATCAAAGAGGTCAAAGAAGTCAAAAAGGTCAAAACCTACTAGAGGGGACCTAGGCAAGTGTTTGATACATATATTGTGGAAGGGGCCTTGCCTTCTTCATAAAAAAATCAGGTACACTAGGATGAGTAGGAGGAAGATACAATTGTCCATGAAGAGGAAAAACTTCATGAGGAAGAAAGAGACTTTGAGTTGATGGATTTGGATGATCAATATGATCAGGAGGCCTCAAAGTCAATCATCAAAGAGAATGATTCCATGATCAAATAATTGTAGGACAACATGGAAAGAGCTCAATTTTTCATATCATTCCTTGAACAAGAGAAAAAGAAGCTGAAAGACAAGAAATTACTCATGGAGCTAGAGCTGCTAAAGGAAAAAAGAAAAGACATCAAGGGTAAGGAAATGATGGCACCTGGTGACTCTGACCATGATGATAATCAAAACATCAAGTCAAGACCAGAAACAAGAGGTCTTAAGAGAGCTCTAGAACAACAAAAACATGACGCAGAGCAACTTAGTTTTGAGGATAGGATTTCCAAGGAAGTTGAAGATGATAGAGAGGTATGGCTAGACAGGGTAAAACTCCACCTTGAGAAGCTCCTTCATAAGGCAAACAAAGACAATGAAATTCCGAGACACATTTCCAACAGGTACATCACTAGGAACAAGATCTGCAACATCAAACTCAAGCAATTGAAGGAGAAATACAAGCAAACCCTAATCAAGAAAAAGGAGGAAAATACACTTGAGATATTTGCTGATGCTTCCATGATTTCTTGAGGGACATAATCAACACTTCGGCTACCCATTTTGAAGTTTTTTGGGTAATTTTTTTCAATTTTGGGCATTTTGACAAATTTTGACAGGTTTTCTACACAATCCACCTATCAAAAGCGCAACGCCTAGGGCACTGCAATTTTTCTAGGAGCCTCCAAATGAAAAATGGACACAACCATTAGATTCAGAAGGCCTTCTACATCAAATTTTGACTATTGGAAAACCAAAATTGAACATTTCTAACAGGGAGAAATGGCCAAAAACACTAAAAAAATCGCCTTTATGCCTCATTTTTCAGGTTGGCACTACACTTTTGAACAGTCTTGGGAGATTTAAATTTTGAGGACCTTAACTACATAATTTTTAGAACTTAAGGGCATTTTTTGGAAACTAGATAGGAGTGTAATATTCCTAAATTAGCATGTAACTAATTGGAATATTAAAATCTATTTTTTCTTCTTAGTTAGAAGAATAAGAGGGTACGGAGACCCATAAATCTCCTCAGTAGGAATAAAAACACTCCAAATATGAATGGAGGGAATGGAAAGAGTTGGATAAAGCTCCCCTATGTGTGAACAAGGGAAGAAGCATGTGGACTGGGTCAACTTTGACCAACTCAATAGCGCTGGTATGGAAGTAGTGAACATTCAGTGAGGGACAACGCAGTTTTGGAGGGAGATCCTTTGCATGGAAGTAGTGCCTTGAATGATTTGGGCCAAGGGTGAGGAAGCTCACCAATATTATAAGAGAGAGGATGGCAACCATTGTGAGCATGTTTTTTGGATTATTATTTTGTTGATGGTCTGTTTAGACTTGAGGCTCTCTTCAACTGTTTAGCTAAGATTGCAGTGTTGTTTAGCACAGGGTGTTACCGAGCAGGAATCCCACCTATATCCTTGATTGAACTCTAAGGAAGAGTATTGGTAGTATATTCCACATTCTGGCATTTTTCCAAGTAGAAAATTTCATCTATAATGTAGATTCTGTTTAGATATGTGCCGAGTTGCAGGGTGCAGCAGTGGAGGGTTTCTTTGGATCATTTCTGAGCTTGTCTTCAGTGGAGGAAAGTTTATTTCCATTGAGAGATCATTAAGGAAGGCCACTGAGCTTCATATCATATTTTTGCATCAGGCCAAGTCATCGTCTTCCCCTATAATGCAGTTCCAGTCCATGACTAAGTTATTTTAGAGATCTGTTGCAGGAGTGAGTTCAGTGCTCCATTGGGAGTGTTTGCTTTCCATTGAAGGGATCAACCCTTCATTGAGAGAGTATTTTGGAGGATTTATTTTAGATCTACATCAGATTCAGCCGCCTCCTTTTCAGGTGCCTAGTTGCAAATTTTATTCAGCCCTAAGGCTGCATTCCGACATTCTAATATTTTGTGTATTTCCAAAAACCCTTCCTGGGTTATCTAGGAGAAGTGTTGAGGAGCATATATCTCTATTTTTAGCCTTGTATGATCATTGTATTATCATATCCATTCATTTACATTTTCCAGCTACAGTATTAGCCAATAAAACTGTGTTGTACTTGCTTCAAACGTTTTGTGTAGCAGCTGCAACTCACGTATTGGTGCTTTTGGTTGATGGAGGCTTCTCTTGCCTAGCTTGAGGGGTTTTTTCCTCCAATATTTTGTACACATTTATTGTTTTTATGCTTAATAACATGGATCTATCGTTTGGCTCATATGTAATGTGTTAATACTTGCTGCTATTTCGATTATTGTGAGCTATATTGCTGCTTTTCCCATTTGGGAATATTACAGTGGTATCAGAGCATAATATTGGCTCAGCTTGGGAAGACATTGCATCTATGTTATAAGAAGAAGAAGAAGCTTCTCACAAAAATGAGAAGACTCACAGAAGAGACAAAGGCAAGTCTCCATTATTTGGAGAAATGGAGGGAAATAATTTTTCAAAACTTCTTCTCCAAGCTATGCATGAGCTTAACAGAGAAATCAAGGGAATGAGGAGGGAAAGACATAAAGTTACATCAAAAATATTTGCACAAGAAGAAATCTCCAATTCTTCATATTATGGGTGTGAGAATTCAACCACACAATTAGATCTACAATGATCTACCATGCTTATATTCATAGCAAGAGAGATGGAGGAAGGAGATTTACCAAAGGAGGAGACTCTTGGTGACTATCTTCAAGAGTATGAATCTCAATCATAGAGGTTCAGAGATCATCTAAAATTCCAAGGGTTTTTCAGGATCAAGGAGAATAGAAGACCTAGCATTCACAATATAAGCAAGAGGTGCAAGCAACATGAATTGGGTAGATTTTTTCTATCTACTTTTGATGGGTCATCTAGATGCACAGCTAGGGCATGGGTGAAGGAGCTAGACACCTATTTGCAGTAGCACCAAGTTTCAGAAGATGAAGCCATTAGAGTAGCAGCGCTGCATATTGAAGGTAAGGCTTATGCCTGGTGGTTTTATGAAACTTCTTCCTTGAATCATGTAAATCTATCTACTTATGCAAAGTTCACTAGGAGGTTAGTGAAAATATTTGATGAAAAACATTCTAAAACATCCTTGGTTAAGCTAGCCAAGCCTACACAAACAAAACCTTTGCATGAGTTGGAAGGATCTATAAACCCAACTCCAGTTCAGAATACTATTGAGGCGGTTAAAAATTTGCAAAATACCTTGCTAGAGGCAAGATCCCCATTTCAAGAGGAGCTCTCTTCTCAAAGGGAAGACATGGATATCTCTTTCTCAAAAGAGGATCAAAACAAAGAGCCTCATAATGATGATGAGGTAACCTCCATTAATGAGGAAGAGAAGGCAAGATATAACAGTGTTGTCACACCAGAAGAAGATCTAGCACCTCAAGGAGAGGGAGATGGAGTGATTGCTCCAATGAGAGGAATTCTTGTACCATTGCAATAAGTTCCAAAGAATATCACATGTGGATATCAGGGCACAGTCCATGAGTAGCATGTGCCATCATTGATATATTGTGAGATCTTGAAGATGAAAGAAGAATATAGGGAGGAGGACCAACATCATATGATTAGGAGCACACACCCCTATCTATTTCAGAAGGTTGGTGCACAGAAGAGGCAGATTGATTTGTGCAGTGAGAGAAAGGAAAAAGTAATCCACTCATATATGCAGTCTACTCTTGATATTGATGTCTCATTGCATGGAGGCATTCCACCTGGGAGACCACCAGATCAGGAGATGATGAGAGATGCTTCACATCTGGTTGCACCATTCATTGATTCCAGAGGGGTGAGGACCTTGGGAGGACTTGAAACTGTGAAAAGAGTCTGGGGTAGGCTCAAGGAGGAGGGAAAAATTCTCCAAATATCAGTATTACCCACTCTCACCAAACATTAGGGTGTTGAATCCATATATATAGTCAAAAAATAAGTTTAATTAACAGAAATCAAGATTTTACCTCAATTTTTTTCACCAGATTCTGACACCTGAAACTCCAAAAAGTTGCACTAAAGACAACTCCCAACAGAATAGTCTAGATGGTGGGATTTTGCCGGAATCCGATAATTTTTTTGTTCAAAAAATCAAGTAGTTGGAGTGTTTGAATTGCATTTTTGATGGTGGAAATGGATTAAACACCATCAAAAACCGTTAGGGCACCCAAAATACTGAACTTTAACGACTATAAACTAGGTTTTGAAAAATCTTTGTTTGAATTTGTCATAATCTTACCATAATTTCTGGGTTATTTTGTGGGTTTTTTAGACTACGGCTTTTGCAAAACATGTTCCTTATCTAATAAATTACCAACTACTCTATCTATATTCTATTCTATGGATATATTAGAAAATTATATATATATATATATATATATATATATATATATATATATATATATATATATATATATATATATATATATATATATATATATATATATATATATATGTATATATATATATATATATATATATATATATATATATATATATATATTACTAGAATTATAGAAATCAGAAAAGTATAATAAACAAAAGACAAATGATATGGAATCAAAAAGAAAGGGAGTGTTTTAGAATGCATGAATATTAAACTAAGGAGTTATTTTTAATGTGATTTAATAGAGTTTCTGGCAGATTTTCTGGTTGAAATCAGGCAGAAAAATTTGAGGTGAAATTTTGATTTGTTTTTAGAATCAGAGCTCGGAATCTCCACAGTTCTCATTTTTCAGTCTACGTTTCGGGTCTAAATCAAGACCCATCATCAGGAAAATTCTGTAGAATTTTCCTGATGATGGGTCTTTCTTTAGACCCGAAACATAGACTGAAAAATGAGAACTGTGGAGATTCTGAGCTCTGATTCTAAAAATTTACACCACAGAAATCTACAATCCATCATTGTTACCCTGTACGGAAGGGATACATGGATCGACCCTAGTAGTGATCATTGCCCAAATGTGGGTCCTGATGATGGGTCTTGCTTTAGTTTCGGGTCTAAAGCGAGACCCATCATCAGGAAAATTCTGCAGAATTGTCCTGATGATGGGTCTTTCTTTAGACCCGAAACGTAGACTGAAAAATGAGAACTATGGAGATTCCGAGCTCTGATTCTAAAAATTTACACCACAGAAATCTACAATCCATCATTGTTACCCTGTACGGAAGGGATACATGGATCGATATCAGAAATCTCGAAAAAACAAGGATGAAAATTCAAAAAAGATAAGGGCAGAATTGTCCTGATGATGGGTCTTGCTTTAGACCCGAAACGTACACTGAAAAAAGAGAACTATGGAGATTCCGAGCTTTGATTCTAAAAATTTACACCACAGAAATCTACAATCCATCATGTTACCCTGTACGGAAGGGATACATGGATCGAGATCAAAAATCTCGAAAAAACAAGGATGAAAATTCAAAAAAGAGAAGCAGGCAGAATTGTCTTGATGATGGGTCTTGCTTTAGACCCGAAACGTAGACTGAAAAATGAGAACTGTGGAGATTCCGAGCTCTGATTCTAAAAATTTACACCACAGAAATCTACAATCCATCATTTTGATTTGTGTTATTTAAATTGTTTATTTGACTGCATATATGGATTCAACACCCTAAAAAACCCTTAGGGCACTTCGATTGTGCAGATTTTACCCATCAAACTTGTGATTTCAATGAATTCCTACCGGATCTTAGACAAATTAGATCCCAAAAATAAATAAGAATTTTTTTCAAAAAGTCGCAGTAAAGACAACTCGTTAAAATAATAATTTGTATCACAACAATGATTAGATTTTTTTTAGATTATTGGTTCAAAGTGTTTTGATAATATATATATATATATATATATATATATATATATATATATATGCTAATTGTAAAGTTACGGCCAAGCAAAATATCAAATTGGTGTATGAGACCCCATTGTTTGAGCGACAAGGGACCCACATTTGGGCAATGATTTGGTTGCTAAAGTCTACAAAGGCATATATACTCAACCCCTCTCGTTTTGAATATATATATATATATATATATATATATATTGAATGTTAACTTTAATTTAATGATGAGAGGCTTAGTTCAATTATTTTAGATATTTTTTATGATCATATAGATTATTAGAAAAGAGAAATGAAAGAGAAGTGAAATATAAAATAGAGTTAGAGGTAATGTTCGATAACAAATTTAAATTTTTAGAAGAGAAGCCAGGGAATAGAATATTAGGATTAAATGTTCAATTACAACAAAAAATGAAGGGTAGATTACAAGAAATGGAAAAACAAAAACAACTAATGGGTTAAGAAAATTACAACTTCAAAGATGAGATTAAAAAGAAAATAAAATCTAAAGAATAGTTTTTCCGTGTGTAGTATGGAAAATAAATTAGATATCAAATCCATCAAAAAGGAAATGAATAAGGTAATTGAGTAGAATCACGAGCATAATGAAGGAGCCTTGAATCTCATAATTCGTAGTATAAAATAACATAAATCTAAGGACACACTAGTAGTGATAAAAGAAGAACTAAATAGTAAGTCACAAATTGAAACAACGTATCTCATAGAAGCGAAGAGGTCGGGAAAGATACTCGAACATAAAGATATATTGACTCGTTTTTATGTAAGTTGTATTGGACATAAATTTGAAATACTCAATAAATATTTGAACTTAAAAGAGACATGAATCTTTATAAATTAAGACATCGGTCCAATGGACCAAGTTGAGTTAAGGAAGCATGCTCAATAGGTAAACGAAGCCAAAAAGAGGAGGAAAATGGAAAATAACTGGATATATTATGGTTAGAGGTCAGAATGATACAATAAATAGGAATTTGGAACGCTCTGAATCCTTTTATGAAGTTGTTGTGGCTTTCCATTGTGTAAAAGTCCTATGTTGAGAAGGATCCCAGGGAAATTGATATTATTTTTCTCATTTAAACATGGGAGCATAATGAGTCTAAGGTCCCTCACATAGAAGGATTCATCTTGTGGTCAACATAGAATGAGAAATCCTTTCATAAAGGGGTTGGGAAAATAGTTTGTTATATAAAAAACAAATTTTCTCATATTTATTTTCATAAGATAAACCCTTTAAATCGGTTAATTTGGATAAAAACCCAAGATATCAATGCTAAGCAACTTCATATTTCATTTTTTTATTTCACACATATTTATTCTACCTTTTATAAGAAAACACGTATAGATAAAAATTAACCCTACAATACCTTAGAATAAGAGATTCATAATATAGGAAATGAAGGTAATATTCTCTTGTTAGGAGACTTTAATGTTAGAATCGCAACTATCACAACTATTCTTCTAAGAAATGATTCCAACCTTGATCCTCTATGACTAGATGAGGACCTTGTGTTAGCTAGTAAATACAAAAGAAACTTTAAATACCTAAATTGTAACAACCCTGGGTTAAAATTTCATGTAATAAAATTAATAAAGGAAAAATAAGACCAAGGTCATGGGACATGTATTCCAAGCTGAATGTTGGGAAAAATATCCTAGCTGGCATCACTTATTGTGTTTATGGCTAAGGGAAAATTGGAAAAGGCAATGGCAAAGGCTTTGAAAATGAAAATAACGTATTTTTGGCACATTATTTATGAAAATAAAGGAAATTAGGAGAAAAGGAAGGTAAAAGGTCACACGTTGCATGTGAGGAGGAATGATCAAAGGCTCATTATTTAGCTCAAAAATGAAAGTTCTCATAAATGCTCCAAACTAGAACGACCGGATAGAGCTCGTCGCCAGGATTCCGACGCAATTCATTTGGTCAAAATCTGAGTTCGTATGATTAAGTTATGACCTACTGTCCATTTTCTCAAATAGGTAAAAAATGTGCAGAATAGTGACAGACTGATGACTTGGCAATCTAGTCAGCACCTCAGGAATATCCATGGAATATTCTCCAATTTTCAACCAATGACATTATGACAAGTGTCACAGTCAAATTTGCCAATGTTGGTTGGGAAATTGAGATTTTTCTTCCTATTCTAAGGTTGAAATTTTTATGTATGGGTGAATTATTATTTTTAAATTTGTTGTAATTGGGGGCCAATGGAGAAGGGACACGTGGAGCAGTCGCAGGCTACAATGTGCCCTCCCCCATGGAAATGAAGGTTGGCAATATATGTTTGATATTCAAATGTCAAATGGGCACATTATTTTTAACCAAGGTTCGTTCCATAGTTCCGTTCAACAAAATAATATGACCAAGGAGGGGTGGAGGTCGGGGTCAACCCCGCGACCTCCCCCATACAAGCGCCAACACCAACCATCATACCATACACCGTGGGTCTTAACCCATAATGATTTCGCTTATACTTAAATATTGTTAGCTCCATAGTTGGGGATCCAGAGGGGGCCAGCCCCCTCCCATATGCTCAAGAGCGAAGACCAAGGGTGAGCACTATTCACCAGTGGAAAATTCAACTCAATTTAACCCATGATTAATGCCACTAATCCGGATTACACCTCCATTATCCATGTTTAAGCGTTAAATGCACTTAACACTAAACACAACATTAAACTCCATTAATGCGCGCTTATCTTAAGCTAATGGCGCAGTTAACTTGGCAGAAGACTTGGCGGAGTCTGCCAAATGCGGCGGAGCTCCATTTTTAGTGGAGTTATCTAGCCAATTTCCAAATTTAGTGGAGAAATTGTAGGAAAATTTGGTTTTTCCATAACTGAGGAAATTTTCGACCAATTTTGGCTTAGGAAGAGTCATTCTTGGTAGATCTTTATGTTTTTGAGCCATTGGAGTAGGTTGCAAAGGCAACAGGAGAATATAAACAACACTTTTGCACAATTGAAGCTAATACAAAGGCCCATGCCATGGAAGCTGGACCAAGGAGATGTAGCCCAAGAGGGGTGAACTCCTTCATCAAAACCATGTCTATTTGACTCAGTTGTCTGTGTTTGCTATATGTTTATATGTTTTTGTATAGAATTTATTTTCCATGCTTTTATTTTCATGAAATACACTTAATCTCATCAAGTTTGTTTGTTTATCAATCATAAGCACATGTATATACCCTTGAACAAGAAGAAAACATAAGCACTTTCATATTAAATTTGAAACTGGTATTAGCACAACAATAACTAATAATCAATTTCTGATCAAGTTGGTATCATAGCAAAGGTTATCTTTTTTCTTTTCTTGAGATTATGCAAGAAGGGTTTTAATAGTTGTAATTTTGTGATGCTTACAAGGTTGAATTTGCAGAGAGGAGAAGGGAAGCTATTGGTTGTTAGTCCCAAGGTTAGGACCAGAAGAAAGAGAGTTGAGAGAGAATCATCTTCACCCAAAGTTCCACTCATAGTTGCACTTCAAGCACCTAAAGTTATATCTCCAACAGTTGAGATTGAAGAGGTACAAATTGCACAAGATGTTGAGGTGATTGAAAAGGTACAAGCATCAGAAGTTGAGCTTGAATCCTTAGCCATTATTTCAAGTGTTGAAGAGACTCAAGGAAATTCAGAAAAGGAGGATGTCAAGAGAGACTTCAATGATATTAATAGAATGGTTAAAATCATGTTTGATGAATTCACTACAGAAAGAGCATGAGAAGGTTCTAAGCCTCCACATGGAGAAGGAACTTTAAATGATAAGAAGGATGAAGAGAAGAGTTTGAAAGTGTTGTGGAGGTAAATCCCCTCTACGGACAAAGGCAATCCCACTAGCCCTAGAGTGGGTCTAGCAACAATCGAAACACGCAAATATATTGATTCCTAGTTACAAAAGATAGAATCGTGATAGATCGCTTACCGTGATTCCTTCACTACTATTGTCGAAGAAGAAGTGTCGCTTCTGTTCCTAGCTGGACAGGTCACGATCCATGAGCTTGCTGCATCTGGATACCTGTACACATGCAAAGAAGACAGACAACAGGCAACGTGATATTTCACACTTTATAACTATCGATCAGTCAGATAGGAACGAATGAAATGCCATTATATAATGGACAAACAAAATCATGGAAGCAATAACAGAGTCATGTATATTAAGATACGAGAGAACTATTACAACCGGTGCTCTAACGTCGTGATCTTCCTTCGACAGGATTCTAGCAGGACGTGTCTCACAAATCTCGTCAGGGATTTGACAAAACTCTCTCTCTCACAAGGTTCTCCTTAGCTCTGCTCTTGATTGTCACTCAGCTATAATTTCCTTCCCAAAATTTCAGCTAGGTTGTGAATAGAGAGGGCAGGCTTTTATAGAGGTAGAAGGAGAGGTTAGGATCCCTATAATCATGGGGGAGATTCCTATCTCTTAGGAAGGTTTCATGAGAGGTGGAAAACCACTTCCTAAACAAGGAGATCTGGAGCCAAACAACCCAACCTCTTTTTGATGATTCATTCTGAAGTTGTTAGAATCGAACTTCCGCCTCCAATTTGTTAAAAAACACTCCAAAATAGGTTGGCGCAGGTGCAACACAGGGACAGAGCACCAGCTGGTGCACCCACTAGTGTATATTTTCCCCATTGGCGCAAGGGATGAACTGGCTACTCATGCCAATGCCAAAACATGGGGTTTGGGGCTTTTCTGAGGAAATGTTCTCAAGGAAAATTCTTACCCTTATGCAGAGGGATGCCATCAAGGTGTTTTCAGGACATTTTACTGTTCACAGGTCATGGGAATAGTCCTCTAATGTACGGGATGAGGGATTGCAGGGACGGTAACAAAATTTTGTGTAACAGATGCCCCCTAAAGCATGAGGTCCAAGAGAGAGGGAGGGGTGAAATGCTTTATGAGAATGCGTTCAACTAAAAACACTGCCATCGAAAGACCTGCGAGTACAAATACAACTGATATCTCTGATATATGACATGTGGTATGGGCATAGCCATCCGTAATAGAGTGCATAAACAATGAGATATGAGGTATGAACATAGCCATCCAACAATAGGGATCAATAGATATACTCAGGTATGGTCGCAGCCATCCAATAAAAAGGGTCATATAATAAGTCATAATAATCCACAAATAACCCGCAGCCTGGATTTCATTATACAAAACCCAGGGTCTTGCGCTCCATCCCGACCCAAACATAGTACAAATTCGAGCATGCGAATATGTGAGCTAAAGTCGAACAAGCAAGAACATCGTCTAATTACTAGCCAATGATGAGAACTGTTAACAGATGCGAGAGAAACCACCAATAATGACAATGGCTCTCAAGGTACAAGAGGTACAATCTACGAAAAGTGAACAGTGATCTGGCATCGAACACCCTTAGAATCAATTGATCGAAGGCCAATAATGAAAACCTTCCGTCGAATGCGAAGAACCTACCATTGAGGCATGCTGGCTCCAAGGTACCTGAAGGGAGTCTCTAGATCAACTTCCTGGATAATGAGTTGAAGTTGAAAGGAAGTGACCTTGATCGAAGGTGGGCCACAATGTTTCCCACATCGTTGACACGAGACAGAGGAACATGATGTTTGTGAATCAAGACCAACAGAGAATCAGAGGGAGGTTGAAAAATGCAGAGGAAAACTTCTCTTGGACATATCGGCGGCACGACACTGGATTTGGCAGTATTTGACATCAAAGGATCTGAGGTCATGGTGACGTGGCAAAGAGCAGATGAGCGGTCAAAAGAGATTACCCAAACCCATGGAGGCAAGCAGATAACGAGATGAGATGTCCCCAACCCGACACGAATGCAAACAAGTGTCATGTTCAAGAGCAACATACTGCCAACACGACTACAATCTTGGTTCCATTCCCCCCCACCATTTCTGGCGAGTACCCCAATTATTTTTTAAAACAAGCTTGAAGGGGATAGCATATGCTTGTGATGTAAGTTTTTCCTTTGGAAAAATCCAACCTAGTACATTTAACGAGCCCTAGGAAGGAGGAACTCGAGTAACGTCATGACGACGGAGTCCGATGTCATCAGTTTTTAACGAGTCTGACAAAGGAATAACTCGGCGTCTTTTCATGTTTAGAGAGTTTGAAAATACAACGGAAAAGAAAACTCCAACAAGTCCCTTTTCGTGAATAGTCCCTTAGATCCGAAAAGGTAGAAAAAAATATCCGAGAGAACCTCTTATTCACGATCGGCTAAGGTATTCCTTTTTCATAAATAATCCATCCCTGCCCGAAAAAGGGTTAAATGTATACTGGGTAGATATATTTTCGCATCCATTTAACGAGTTGAAAACGACAAGCGTCTCGGCAATATTTTCAATTTTAGAGAGTCGGAAAAGAGTTGAAAGGTGACTCCTCCTAGAGGAACGAGCAGTATAAAGGGTAGCAACTAGTTCCGGTGATGGTGGAACTGCTCAGAACAAGTAAAGGTCAAGAGGCTAGCTAACAAGACCACTCATTGCAGCGGTTCCTCGGGAATGGGTAAAAAAATCAAGTGAAGATGTATGATCGACCGAGCAAATGGGGACGGTGGAATGAGAAAACCAAGGCTCATCTGGCAAAACAGGCTGATAAAATGGAACTCACGAGAGGTAAAATAACAATGGTTTCATTTTTACACAAGCTTGAAAACAGGAAAATCTGATTGAAAAATTTTGCATGCCCCCAGCATGGTGACTCAATTCGAGGTACATGCCCCCCAAGCTTCAATCCATATGACAGGCAGCTGGAGTGAAGGTTCAAGTTACGAGATTAATAGAAAGACTTGACTGGGATTTTACGAGATCTTATCAAAGACTCGAATTGAACAGGAAAGTGTTTCATTGTTTTAACGAGGTTGACACATTAAAAGAACTATCCTCATGACATATTGTTTCATTTTTTAAGGAGCTTGACACAATAAAACAAAATCTGCTCCGAGGAGATTATTTCATTTTTTAAGGAGCTTGACACAAGGAAAGGAACTCTACACCGATGACCTTGTTTCATTTTTTAAGAAACTTCACACAAGAAAATGAACTTTGCTCCGAACACCTTATTTCATTTTTTAAGGAGCTTGACATAAGAGAAAGAACTCTGCTCCAAAGACCTTGTTTCATTTTTTAAGGAGCTTGACACAAGAAAACGAACTATACTCCGAAGACCTTGTTTCATTTTTTAAGGAGCTTGACACAAGAAAACGAACTATGCTTCGACTAGCTTGTTTCATTTTTTAAGGAGCTTAACACAAGAAAAACTAACTATGCTCCACATAGCTTGTTTCATTTTTTAAGGAGCTTGACACAAGAAAACGAATTATGCTCCGATGACCTTTCATCATGATGAATAAAAATTCATGGCTTCCAAGAGTTCCGCACCGGATGGGAGAACAACATCTTGGAAATTAGGACCCAATGCCCCCAGCACATGATGCACAATGGCACTATCATTGAATGAGGGCATGAGACAGGTAGCCAGATAATTAACCTGCGGCGGGGAAGATACAACCGGCAGATAAAGACCCGGAAAGGACAATGGTGGACCAGATGTCACGTCAGGACCAAATAATGAACGTTGATCAATGGTCACAATCCGATCTTTGTGTGGAAAACAGATCACACAAAAGAGGGAAGAGACAAGTGCACCCATGACATAAGTATAGTCACGCCCCAAGAGTAAATTGAAATCCAAGGGGCCTGGAACAACCATCACGTCTATATAGAGGGTTTTCCCTCCCAAATTAACATGCAACTTCTGAAGGATCCCTAACGGTTGACTGGTTCTTCTGTTAAAAGCCAACAGATTCTGCGTAACAGGCATAAGCAGTGGAGAACCAAAAGCTTGCCAAGTAGTGGAAGAAAAAATACTAACATATGCACCTTCATCTATAATGGTGATGGGTACGACCAGATCAAAGGTCCGTAACGTTATCTGAAAAGGCACATAAGAAGGAAGGTGGTATCCTGCAAATCGATTCCAATCGAAGGAAGTGACCAAAATACTCGGAGGGGGTGCCATCGAACTGAGATGGTCTTCCCCCGGTGTTACCAAAGCAAGAGGAGCATCCTCTGAAACTTAAATCACGGGAGTAGGAGGAGCAGCTTCTTGAACTACATGGACAGAAGAATCTAAGTCCGAAGAATCTGAAGAAACAAGAAGAACATGAGGGGAATGAGATCCACTCTCAACAGAAAAGACCTGATGAACCATAGGTGAGATCAAGTTGACCGATTCCACGTCCAAGGGTTGGTCGGGAACAGATTCATGAATTTGAATTTCCAGGGGAGCAGGATCGACCAAGGACGACTCTTGACCGATCGTGGAATCAACTAGTAGAGGACTCAAAGAAAGTTTATGGTAACCAACCGGAAGGCAGGGTGCAGAAATAGTGGAGTTGTTCAACACTCTCTTGGCTTCATCCATGTATGGACAAAGGTAAATGGGATGATGCCCTTCACACAACTTATAGGGATTGGTAATCTTACCCTATTTCTTATGAGTCTTATCATGGCTAGTTGAATATGTGCCACCAATATGACTTCCAGAATCCAAAGGCAACGAAGGACGGCCATTAGACCATACTTCAAGTACCTTGGGAATGCCAGGGTAGTCTCGAAGAAGATGGTCACCTTTGCACAAGATGCAAGGGAATTTGACTTTTCGTGGAAGGTTAGATGGTTTATCAATGGGAGATTTCTTAGGAGAAATAGCCACAGAGCTAGCTCTCCTTTATCTGAATTCTTCTTCTTCTTCTTCTTCTTCTTCTTCTTCTTAGCCACCTGGTTACTAGAATCCAGAATTTCACTAGGAGAAGTAGAAGAGGAGGATGAAGAAACAAGCGAAGAAGGGGAGAGGTTCACTTTAGAATCAACACGATGTTTTTCAGGTGGAGGAGATGGTTGTACAGTGGACGGAACACTCGAGACCACAGAGGTCGAGAATAACCAAACAGGAAAACCAATAGTTAACCCAGGAAGGGACAATGTTGCCATATAAGGAGCACCAACATTCCCAAAAGCAGGAAAAGGACTAGGATTCACTTCAGAGGGGATTCCCTGGTTGGTAAACTCCGGAAATGTTTCCATTGGAAACAACCTTAAAACAAAATACTAAGGAAGATAACTTTAACTAGGAATATTTCGTTGGCAGTTAATTTGTTAAGACACTGAAACAAAACTCTACCGTTTCATATTTTAAGAGTCGAGAAACATGAAAAAGGTGACTCTATCACTTTTAGGTTGAAACGAGCATGAAAGGACAAGAGCTCAATGATCTTTTCACTTTTTAGAGAGTCACAAAAATATCAAAATGACTACTCAGGTACTCTAACCAAGAGGGTCTGCCAGGTTTCCGTGAACTTCCATATACACCTTGGTGATCAAATGAAAGAGAAATGACCAAGGACTTAACGTACGTGCGGGTAGTCTCCCCAATGCTGTGTTTGGTGTATCACAGTTACAATGCGGCAGACTCGGCTTCATACGGATAAAAGGATTGAAACCTAGAGGGTTCTCCCTTTATATACTCAACGGTACGGGGAACACAAGTCCGTACTAGCAGTGTCTGAAACCAGATGGCGAGCGACAACTGCTAGGCTTAAAGACACCGAAACACGTCTCTAACTTAGACCACTAAATATTGCGTTAAGTTTCAATGTTGCCTTAGGTTAATTGAAATAAATTTTAAGTTGATCTTCGATTTATGTTTCAATTCCAAGGTCCTACCGAATGTTGAATCTCACGAATCCCTAAATGCAAGCTACATGCCACTAGAGTTGCCAAATTTTTGTGGAGGTGAATCCCCTCTGCGGACAGAGGCGATCCCACTAGCCCTAGAGTGGGTCTAGCAACAATCGAAACACGCAAAGCTATTTATTCCTAGTTACAAAAGATAGAATCGCGATAGATCGCTTACTGTGATTCCTTCACTGTTGTTGTCGAAGAAGAAGTGGCACTTCTGTTCCTAGCTGGACAGGTCACGATCTGTGAGCTCGCTGCATCTGGATACCTATACACATGCAAAGAAGAGAGACAACATGCAACATAATATTTCACACTTTATAACTATCGATAAATCAGAGAGGAATGAATGAAATTTCATTATATAATGGACAAACACAATCATGGAACCAATAGCAGAGTCATGTATATTAAGATACGAGAGAACGATGACAACCAGTGCTCTGACGTCGTGATCTTCCTTCGACAGGATTCCAGTGGGACGTGTCTCCCAAATCTCATCAGGGATTTGATAAAACTCTCTCTCTCACAAGGTTCTCCTTAGCTCTGCTCTTGATTGTCACTCAGCTATAATTTCCTTCCCAAAAGTTCATCTAAGTTGTGAATAGAGAGGGCAGGCTTTTATAGAGGGAGAAGGAGAGGTTAGGATCCCTATAATCATGGGGGAGAGTCCTATCTCTTAGGAAGGTTCCATGAGAGGTGGAAAACCACTTCCTAAACAAGGAGATCCGGAGCCAAACAACCCAACCTCTTTTCGATGATTCATTCTGAAGTTGTTATAATCGAACTTCTGCCTCCAATTTGTTAAAAAACACTCCAAAATAGGTTGGCGCGGGTGCAACACAGGGACAGAGTGCCAGATGGCGTGCCCAATAGTGTATATTTTCCCCATTGGCACAAGGGATGAACTGGCTACTCGCGCCAATGCCAAAACATGGGTTTTGGGGCTTTTCTGAGGAAATTTTCTCAAGGAGAATTCTTGCCCTTATGTAGAGGGATGCCATCAAGGTGTTTTTAGGACATTTTACTGTTCACAGGTCACGGGAATAGTCCTCCAATGTACGGGATGAGGGATTGCAGGGACGGTGACAAAATTGTGTAACAGAAAGGCAGTGGAGGAAAACCACCCCCATCTCCACCATCCTCATCCTCATCATCTTCATCAACATCATCTTCCACTTCCACCACAAAAACCACCCACACTCATTCATAAACCCCAAAAGGAAAAACTCCATTACTCAATTTGGACATCAAGTTTGAACTTCCCATGTACAATGGTGAAGTAAATGCAGAGAAGTTGGACAATTGGATTCGTTAATTGGAACTATACTATAGAATTTATAATCTTCAAGAGGACGGCATAACGATCCAGTTGGCTTCATTAATGCTAGAAGGAGTGGCACTAGTTTGGTGGGAGGAAAAGACTCAAGAGGAAATGTGAATCCATGGTAAGATATCCATTTCTTGGGTTGAATTCATTTCTTCCATTAAAAGAAAATTTTATCCATTAGCCTATATGAAAAAATAAATTCTGAGTTGGAACAACTTTAGGCAACTCAAGGGCCAAACAGCTCAAGAGTACACACAAGAGTTTAGAAGAGGGCTTTGTTATTAGGAGTAAGCTTGAATTCCCAAGACACACTCTTAAAATACATTGGGGGTTTACATTCCTATTTGAAACATACTATTCTTATGTTTAACCCAAACGACTTAGATGAAGTTTGTATGCAAGCCACGCATCTTGAAGCAAAAGGAAAGAACATTCAAGAAGATGGTAGTAAGAAGAAGCCATTCAAGGGTAAGGGAAAATAGAAGGGATGAAAATGGAAGGTAAAGAAGAATGAAAGCATTAAGAAAGAAGGGGAGAAAAGTACATGCAAAAATTGTTCCAAAGAGGGGCATGATGAAGCCCACTGTTGGAAACTACATCTTGAAATAAGGCCTAAGAAACCAAATAACAAGGGGAAACAAACAATGAATTCCACCACTCAACATGATCTTGGATCCGATTCTGTAGATGAGACCAAGATCGTAGCCATGGTTAACAAGGGAAAGGAAGCCATAGCAAGTACTAGTTCCTCAAATAGTCACAACAAAAATCCAAATGAAGACACAAGGATATAATTGTTCCATGTGAGAGTGATTTCAAATCATAAAAATATTGATGCATTGTTTGATTGTGGGTCACAAGAAAACCTGATATCAGAAGACTTGGTCAAAAATCTTAACCTTGAAACCGTACCACATCATAAACCATACCCTTTGGGTTGGATAGTTAATAATGCTAATTTACAAGTTACAAGGAAATGCATATTTCGATTTGCTATTACTGCAAACTTTGTTGATGAAGTCGAGTTAGATGTGGTTCCACTTGACATTTCCAGGATTATATTGGAAGTCCATATTTGTATGACAAGAAAGTGGTGTTTTATCACCATGAGAAAAAATATCATTTTCTTCAGGATGGAGTAGATTATATTGTGAGAGCTCATCACAAAAAACTAAATATTTCTTTACTTAATGCAGGGAAAATGAAGAGGCTAGTTAATGCAAGTAAAAATTTTGTGCTTCTCATGATCACGAAAAATGATGATGTTGACTATGAATCTTTTGGAGGATGTGATGAAAAATAAAAATCTTATATTTTTGATGTGGTAATTCAGCATGGCGAGATGTTTCAAGAACCAAGTGGGTTACCTCCCAAGAGGGGAACTCAGTATGAGATTCAACTGCAGCAGGATGTTGCACTTCCAAACATTGGTATGTATCGCATGTCAATGATGGAGAGTTTGTAAATCAAGAAGAAAATCCAAGAATTGCTTAACAAAGGTATCATACGACCATCTACTTCACCATGTGGTTCACCAATTGTTTTAGTACCAGAGAAGGACGGGACTTGGCACATGTGCATAGATTTTCGTGCACTGAATAAAATCACGGTAAAGAATCGTTATCCACTCCCATGAATTGATGATTTGCTTGATCAGTTAAAGTATGTAAATTCTTTCACTAAGATAGACTTACGAAGTGGTTATCATCAAGTTAGAATAGCTAAAGAGGACATTTGGAAAACTGCATTTAAAAATAGACAAGGATTGTTTGAATGGTTAGTTATGCCATTCGGTCTAACGAATTCTCCAGCTACTTTCATGAGAGTTATGAATGATGTAATAATACCATTTCTAGATGAATTTGTCATTGTTAACTTAGATTATATTTTGATATTCAGCAAATCAAGAGATGAATATGTCATGCATGTGAACAAGGTACTTGATGCCTTGAAAAAAGAGAAGTTATTTTTAAATATGTCAAATTGTGAGTTTGGAAAGACTTATTTAGTGTATTTGAGACACATTTTTGAAGGAGGTGAGTTGAAGATAGACCCTTGCAAAGAAGAGGTCATTATAAATTGGCCCAAGCCAAATATAGTTACAGAGGTAAGAAGCTTTCTTGGGGCAGCACATTATTGGAGGAAAATCATTTCTAATTTTTCTTCCATTGCATCTCCGTTACATGCATTGACAAGTGTCAAGAAAGTCTTCCATTGGGGAGATATGCAGCAACAAGTGTTTGATGCTTTAAAGTAAAAGATCAGTTCAGCATCGGTATTGGCTCTTCCGGATCTTAGACAACCATTTGAGATCCAAACATATGCAAGTGGTTATTCCATGGGAGCAGTTCTCATGCAGCATGGTGAGCCTATTTCGTTTCATTCTGAAAATGTTAATGGAGTTGTGAATAACTATCCCACCTATGAAAAAGAGTTATATGCATTGGTACAAAGTGTAAAGAAATGGAAGCACTATTTGACGGGGAAATATACCATTATCCATATCGACCATCAGCCATTGCAGTACTTACAATCACAGTCAAAGTTTTAGCAATCAAGAAATTTCAGATGGATGGGTTTTCTACAACAATCTCATTTGGTTATCAAGTATAAAAAGGGAATCTACAATAAGGTAGTTGATATTCTCTCTAGGCCTATTGTAAATTCATCTATTATACTCAAGCAGAATTCAGTTATGCATAAAATTTACATTGAACAATATGCATATGATAGTGATTTTCAAGATGTGTATTAAAGATTGAGTCAAGGAAACCAAAATGAAGGGTTAGATTATCACGTGCATAACAGTTTGTTGTATCACTTGGGAAAGTTATGTATACCACAGGGATAAAGAAATAGTATCGTAAGGGAGGCACACACTTCATTGATTGCTGCGCATTTTAGTGTAGGAAAGACAATAGCAAATCTCCAAAGGTATTGTTATTGGCCATGCATGATTGATAGTGTATCTCATTTTATTAGAGGATGTTCTTTATGTGAAATAATTAAGCCTAGTAATAGGAAACTTGGATTGTACACTCCACTTCCGGTTCCTTCACATCCTTGGGAGAGTATCTCAATGGATTTTGTAGGTGGTCTTCCAATGTTAAAAAAAGGTCATGATTACTTTTATGTTTCTATAGATAGGTTCAGCAAAATGTGCCTTTTAATGCCTTGTAAGAAAACAATTATATCTGAACAAACAACTCATATTTTTCTTTCAAAATGTACGGGTTCATTTTGGTATTCCTACTTCTATTGTAAGTGACCGAGGTTCCCAGTTTGTTGGGAATTTTTGGTTAAAATTATGGGACATGATGGACACAAAGTTGAAGAAGAGTACAACATTTCATCCGCAAAAAAATGTTCAGACCGAGGTGGTTAACAGGACAGTCATTCATCTTCTTAGAGGCTATTGCACCAAACATCTCAAGTTGTGGGATGAACAATTGCATTACATCCATCATGCATACAACAGGGAAAAGCATTCTTTCACAAACACATCGCCATTTGAGGCATGTCTTGGGCACTTGCCAAGATCTCCTTTGGACTTCATCTTTGAGAAATATGTCGCTATAGATGGTGATAGTGACATAGATAAGGCAAGGAAGTTAATTGAGAAAATTCAGTTGGTACATCACACGGTGCAAGAACAACTTGAAAAGAGACAAAGAAACTAAAATGAAAGGCATGATAAACATCCTGTTGATCACAAATTCCAGGTTGGAGATGAAGTTTGGTTATATATCAGCAAAGAAAGATTGCAAGGGGAAGGTAAAAAGCTTAATCCAATCCGTTATGGTCCATTTAAAATTCTGGAAAATATTGGCAGCAATGCATTTAAGCTAGATTTTCCTCCTTATATGCAAATATATTATGTCGTTAAAGTTGAGAATTTGAGATTTTTTGAGCCTCCTTTGATTGATGATCAAGGAGAGAATGTTCAACTGCCATCAATAGATGATTTCTCGCTAGAATATGTTGATGAACTTTAGCAAGATCTCATACTTGACAGAAGAACCAAAACCTCAAGGAGAGGGAATGTTGAATACCTTAGAGTGGGACTCAAGGGACAAAATCCTTCCAAGTCCAAATGGATGGAGAGTGAAAGGGTGAGGGAGTTGTACCCTCACCTGCTGAAAAAATTGATAGTATATTTTGGGCTCCAAAAGGCTTCTAGTGGGGAGGAATGATCGGAGGCTTAATATTTAGCTCAAAACTGAAAGTGCTTAGAAATTCTCCAAACCAGAACGACTAGATAGAGCTTGTCACCAGGATTCCAACGCAATTCGTTTCGTCAAAATCCAAGTTCGTATGAGTAAGTTATGACGTGTTGTATATTTTCTCAAATAGGTAAAAAATGTGCAGCACAGTGACATATTGATGACTTGGCAGTCTAGTCAGCACCTCAAGAATATCTAGGGAATATTCTCTAGTTTTAAGCCATTGACACTATGAAAAATGTCATGTTTAGATTCTCCAATGTTGCTTGGGAAATTGAGATTTTTCTTCGTATTCTAAGGTTGAAATTTTTATGTATGGGTGCGAAATGAAGGTTGGCAATATATGTTTTATATTCAAATTTCAAATGGGCGCATTATTTTTAACCAAGGTCTGTTCCATAGTTTTGTAAAACAAAATAATATGACTGAGGAGGGGTGGAGGTCGGGGTCGACCCCGTGACCTCCCCCATACAAGCGCAAGCACTGACCATCATACCATACACCGAGGGTTTTAAACCATAAGGATTCCACTTATAATTAAATATTGTCAGCGCCATAGTTGGGGGTCTAGAGGGGGGTAGCCCTGCGGGCTAGCCCCCTCCCATATGCTTGAGAGCGAAGACCAAGGGCGAGCACTATTCACCGGTGGAAAATTCAATGCAATTTAACCCATGATTAATGCCACTAATGTGGATTACACCTCCATAATCTGCATTTAAGAGTTACAATCGCTTAATGTTAAACACAAAATTAAACTCCATTAAAGCGCACTTATCTTAAGCTAATGGTGCAGTAACTTGGCGACAGACTTGGCGGAGTCTACCAAATGCGGCAAAGCTCCAGTTTTAGTGGAGTTATCTGGCTAGTCTCCAGATTTAGTGGAGAAATTGTAGGAAAATTTGGTTTTTCCATAACTGAGGCAATTTTCGACCAATTTTGGCTCAGGAAGAGTCATTCTTAGTAGATTTTGATGTTTTGGAGACATTATAGCAAGTTGCAGAAGAAACAGGAGACTGTAAACATCAATTTTGTACAATTGAAGCTAATATAAAGGCCCATGTTTGGAAGCTGGACCAAGGAGATGTATCCTAGGAGGGATGAACTCCTTCATCAAAACCATGTGTATTTGACTCGTTTGTCTGTGTTTTCTGTGTGTTTGTATGTTGTTGTTCAACATTTAGTTTCCATGCTTTTATGTTCATGAAATACACTTAATCTCATCAAGTTTGTTTGTTTATCAATCAATAGCACATGTATAAATCCTTGTACAAGAAGCAAACATAAGCACATTCATATTAAATCTAAAACTGATATTAGCACAACAATAATTAATAATCAATTTCAGATTAAGGAAATTGTAGGGAAATAGAGGAAAATGAAGAAATTAGAGGCGTTAATAATAAAAAGACATCAAAGCATCAGTTGGTAGCCTTTAGTCAGTTTAGTTTTGGAATTTGTTTCATAGAGAATAAGAGAACTAAGAGGAGAAGGAAAGAAATAAAGCAAAGGAATGGAGAGGAAAACTATGGAAGGATAAAGCAAGGAAAACAAAGGAAAGCAAGGATAAAGCAAGGAAAAATTGGATCAAGCAACTTCAATAGGAATACTTATAGGTAATGGGTTGCATGTATGAATTCCTAGATGGTTTCAACATGCATGGTATGTGCATGTTGTTATTTGGTTCTTTGTTGTCAGTGGCATGGATTTTGTCGGGTTTTGAAAGTGGTTTTAGCCTTTCCTTTCCATTTTTTGATAGCCATGGTGTGATGGGATTCTTTCTCGATTGATATTTGGATTGCCGAAAGGTTTTGGATCCAGGTGAGGTGGTCTCGGGAGAATCCCAAGGGTTGGGGGTGGAGATGGTTTTCTCCGAGAATCCCTCAATAGGTGGGTGGAGACAGGAAAATTTCTCAAGGGATGGTGAAGGATTTTTGAGGCATCCAAGCTCGGTTTGGTTTAGTGATATCAACACTGGTTTAGGTGAGATCATGGTATGGTGAGGGTGGGGGTGGTTTAACCTATAGATTCCCTTGGTTGTTTTGGATTGGTGTATCCCATGAGATTACACATTCATGCTTGGATATGGCACAGGGGTTATTGGTTGAAAGAACGATTTGGTTCATCCTAATCTATGATTGGGTGGTACGTGGAAGTCTTGGACCTAGTTTCCTTTTGCCTATGTTTAATAAGAGCTAAGTGTTAATTTTTCAATATTTCTCTATGTTGTATCACTTACTTAAGCCCAAATCATATTTTCATTAATAGTATATTGAGATCTATGCAATATAAATAACCATAAACTGTAACTGAAGATAAAACAATGTACACAAAGACATAGAAGACAATATCAAAACCATGAGACACATAAATTGGTCCAAGACCAGGGAAAAACCCCACCGTGGGGGAACCCTTTCAAATATTCTTCTTCTATAGATTGTCTTCAAAATATTTCAACGGAGATTATAATGAGCCTAGTAAATAATATAGCGGATAATAATCTAATCTGAACTATAGATCAGCAAAACAAAAAATCAATGGATCACTCATACCAAGTGATCTTAGCTGCCTCGATGTAGATCTGAGTCTAGAAAATTGTCAATAAATCGTTTGACACTTATGTGACTGCATGATGGATGACTAATGATACTGTGTGAGCAGCTGACATAATATCAAATCTGATCTGCACAATAACTCACAGAGTCATGGCATTAATATGCACTACCTGCCGATATACCGGCTCTGAGCCACTACCACAAAGTTTTGTGCCCGCGGCTGAGAGCCTAAATACCCTAGAAACTTGGTTGCGTCGTAAAACCTATCTGCATGTGACTTTACTAACTAAGCCAGCACCACAACAAGCTTAGCTCGTGGCCCAATCCCAGCAGAGCCGCTACCTCAAGTTCTCCTGGCTGCGACCTAGATCCAAAATACCCAGGTCTGAAATGTGCCTCTATCTTTGATCTCGATCCACTGCAAGAACCTTTTGCGATGTACCTATGCTAGCCAGAAAACAAAAATACGACCAATAACAAAAATAACATGAAGAAGATCTCATGAGCGAATGTGTGAAAATGAGCTTGAGGTCACTTTATTTATAACTTGATGAGGGACCGCTTGGGGATTTGACTAGATCAACATGCAATTCACCCAACTCATAAAATAATAAAATAAATCATCACTTAACTTCTTCGTAACTGATTGGGACAGTCTATAGAGTGATTTTGATCCTCTCAAAAAGAGGAATGTAGTTAAATTATTATTTTAATCATCAGAGCTATCCATAATTTGACTCTAGTTTCCAAAAATTAACACTAAGTTTCTCTTTCTTTGATGAGTAAATGTACTTATTGTATTTGGGCTCTAATGGTTGTTCTATCATTGTTTCATCACTTTACTTCTTCTTAACCGATTGGGACAATCTATAGATTGATTTTGATCCTCTCGAAAAGAGGAATGTAGTTAACTTATTATTTTAATCATCAAAGCTATCCATAATTTGACTCTAGTTTCCAAAAATTAACACTAAGTTTCTATTTCTTTGATGAGTAAATGTACTTATTGTATTTTTGCTCTAACATACCTACAGAGGAAAGGATTTACCCAAACACGACATGATGCAACATACCTGCAAATGAAAGGATTTACCCAAACACGACAAGACCCCGAACCAACTGACCCTCCAAACCTCCACTACACAAAAATCTCCAAATTTCCCACCATGAGACAACATATCAACAAGGGGTCGATTCTACTATACCAACACACTAGGACCAGACACTCCTGAGCCCCCCAATACTACATATAAAGGAACCTACCCTCAGAATGGAAGTGGGCCCCAAGACTTGACATAGAAAAATCCACTGAACAGTGTTGAGAACCTCCCAGACTACCGGAGGCCAACCAAACTGAATACTAAGACCTCATGAAATGTAAAGACAAATTCTTGATTCCACCCAAGTACTCTGATCAGGAGATCATGTCCAAGTTATGCAAATTGCTCAAAACTAAAAGTGTTCAAAATGGGTTTAAACTAATATGGTTGCATAGGTCTCATCTTCCTAATTCCGGCTCCGCAAACGGTTCAAAAAACGGACACTGTATGAAGAAGTTATTGCATTTTGAATGCCGAGTGGGTCTGGCAGAGCATGGAGGGGCCAACCCTCCTCCCATGGAACCTCATCATATGACCAGTGTGGGAGCTTAATGTTAAAAGCGCTTAAGGAGCCTAATCTCAAGTTTAATATTTAATTAAGCTTCAGTTAAGTGGATTTTAATATGGCGGAGATTCTGGAGGTGCTCCCAAATTTATGCGGACTTCCACTTTTAGTGGAGTTAACTGGCAGTTGCCCCACATTTAGTGGAGGAAATTGGGGCAAACTTGTTTTGGTCATAACTTTCTCATTACTGAACCTTTTTGAGTGAATTTTTTTTTGGATTTCATATGTTCTCAACATTCTGAAGCCAATAGTATAGGTTTCAAAGCCTATTTAGCTTTGGAGAAGCTTTTTGAGCCACTAGGGCCATTTTAGGGTTGGAGCTGTGTTGAGTTGTGGTTATCTGTTTGAGGTGAAACAAAGATCTATTTAAGCTAATTTAGACCTTCTGAAGCCATTGGAATATGTTTCAGAGGCATTTGAGGACTTATACAACCTGAAAAGTAGCAAAGAAGTTCAAAGAGCCAAGAGGACATTGATGAAGAAATCACTGTTTATGGTAATTATTCACTGTTTAGTGAATTTGGAAAGGCATTCTTAGCTTTTTCATGTGTTTTGAATCATTATTTGCATTCATATTTGTCTATTGAGACACTCTTTAACTTGTATGAGCCTTTTAAGCATTTTAATACAAGAGGAAAAGCTCATTTTGGGAGGCTTGATCCAGCAGACATAGCCCAGGAGGGGTGAAATTCTCATCAAACATTTGTGTCATGTGTTGCTGAAGTTTTCTAGTTGAAAAAATCTGATTTAATATGTTAAACAACAAATTACATTAACTTTCCTTCACACATGAACTCTTATACAGCTACCAAAAACACTCAGTTTCAATTCCAAGTTAAGCATATCAATTTGCATGTATATTTTATGGAAAATGACTATCTTGAACAGCAAATATAAGTCATTTCATTTTCATATTATGAGTGTTAACTTCTACAAGGTCTATAGACAGAGTCTGTAAAGGGCCAAGTAGCCTCTGGATCTCATCTTTTCTTTAAAGGTGACATATCTAGTAAATGCCCATACAGTCAATCTCTAGAATAGTTCTAAGTAGTTGTTTATTCTGCTAGACTTGGAGTTTTTGCACACATTTAATTAAAATGGAAATGGATACCTTGCACCCATTTTCAAATACTTCCATTTTCAGATCATACTCACCCAAGCTCAAACCCAAGATGGGATAGCGCCTCAAATAAAAAGGGGGGTCACAATTGACCACAATTTTGCAAATAAAATCCCAAATTACTCCTCATGGGGACCCGAGGCACCTGGCTAAGATAGACAACTGACTTACTCCCCCAAAACCCATAGGAACATTGAACCAAGTCCTAGCCCTACAACCTCTGGGAATGAATAAATTGAAACATAAATGTCACTCTTTCACAAGGGAAATAGCCACAACAGGACTACCACATAAAGAGAATTAAAGACAACCAACAAACACTAGCATGAGAGGAAGCACATTACCCAAATTCACAGACCTTGGTGACACCACCAGCACAGAAATAAGATAGTTGATGGATGGAGGAGCAACGACCTAAAAAATAACTAGCCACACAATAAAGTAGTATCTCCAAACACAGATGTGCCTGGGTCCCAACTGAAGTCCTAAGAACAATACCACACATAGGGGTCAACTTCGGCGTTTAATCCCTCGCTACCCTATCCTTTCATCTTTCGTCATAGGCATAAACAACAAGCGTAATTGTCACCACCTTGCATGGCGTCTCTTCTCATCCCCCAACACAGTCAAACACTCACATTCCCTAGCCAAAACATACTACTTAAGATTTCCTTCTCCATAAGCGTCCTTCGTCAGGCCGATTTCCCACCACCTACCTTCATTAACATCCGTTTGGGATACATATGGATGGGGGTGGGGATCCCAAGGCCCCCTCAACGAAGGGTTGGTCACCCCCATCAAGAGAAATATATATATATATATATATATATATATATATATATATATATATATATATATATATATATATATATATATATATATAATTATAATTATAATTATTATAATTTTATCATAATATTAATATTGATATAGTATATTTAAAAATATAATAAAAATAATTATTATAAAATTATTTTAATATTATTATTGATTAATACTAATAAGTTATGGCAAATACTTGAAGAGATTATTGTTTCCTCTTGAATTTAGGGTTGTTGTGATTCAATTATACAAGAACATTGTCACCAAGTTTAAGGCTACTCAGGGTTGGTATAAAGAAATTAACTGCAATATCGGTGTTAAGCAAGGGAGTCCCCTATTGATGCCTGGGCTACCTTCTCAATCCACTTTCACACACTCTTGTGCATATAAAATGCATTCCCAATTTTTTTTGCCCCAATAACTTTAAATTTGGCAACCACTAACATGCGGAAACTTCAATTTTCCCTATGTGGTAAAACCCATAAAACCCTCTATGCAAGGTTCTCTCCTTCATTTATTCCAAGCAAATTAATCTCGCCCTTATATCCTTAATGTTCATCCTCGGCATTATATTTTAGTGTTCGACCCTTATAAACTATAAACCCAATGGTTAATCTATCCGCCTCATCAATCTTAATTCTGTGGTTTAAACCCAACAAACCACACGACTACTCATATAAATAGATTAACTCCTATCGTTCACTCAAAGGTTTAACTCCTATAAACCACATATGACAACCCCATATTCAAACTTTATAAAACTCAATGTATTAGCATAACGGTTCGGCCCACACAACACAACATATCCAATCCACGTATACAATTCTTATATGCGCAATCTTTGTGACAATTCATATTAACTATAATATATCAACATTACAATTGGTATCAAACTCCAACTTCATATAATAACGCTCGGGCCCACAGTTCTTATAATACGTATCTCAGTTAACCTTCAGACATCGCGCATCTGTGGCCATCGTAGATCTTCTAGCACAAGCAATCAAGCGGGTATAACGCATATCGCATTGTTTCAGCCTCCGTGGGTTAACACCCCAAAATCGCGCGACATTTGTGGTTTTCAATTACCACTCCAGGACACGCGTCCAACAATAAATGGAATTGCGTTTTTTTTCCAATTCCCTCTTACCGCTTTTCAATTGCGCGAAACCCACTTACGGGTTTGGAAATCTGGATTCACTATTCACTTTTATTTCATGGTTCTGTTCTAACTCGTGGTTCCGTCTCCTTATGGTTTCACTTCATTCTCCTGCGCTATTTTTATATGATCCCCTTTCAACGACTCCCTTCAACCATTCGAACAGGGTTAATAAAACTCAATCAGTTAACCAAATCATGCGTGTTTCTGATGCATGCCTCACTGGATTGTCCATTCACAAGAGTAAAACATAATGACTTTGTGGAGTTCTTCACACATAATATGCAAGCAATTGTCACCAGAATGTAAGTCAATTGTTTCTTTGTTGTATATAAATTAATAAAAGATGACTCGACTCTAACGATTCCTACAAAGGAACTAGTTCAGTTCTTATAGACTTGCAAGCATGGTTTAAAGCATATTAAATAAGCGGAGACTATGCTTCAATCAATAGAACAAACTCTTCAGCCCCTCTTGACCTTTCAATACAGGAATTAAATCGAATTCTCAACATCAAACAAATCACGAAGGTGGGATCAATTCATTTCTAATTGTCTCCAACCAATTTCTGCTTTAATGCATACAAATCACACCAATACACCGTAGCTCAGAATGGGTTATAAACTTAGAAATTAACCTTCATACTAAAATAGTATTTACATGGCAAACTTTCCCTTCAGGCCAGATCTTCAATTCCAATGGCCTTCTACTCTCACTCCTTTGTCTCTGAACAGTCCTCCTCTCTGACCTCTACTTGATGCTTACATTTATTCAAAATATGAATGAATCGAATGAGCTTCTTTGACAGCTCCATAAATGTTAGGTGTCTTCTATTTAATTGACGGTTGCAAATTGTCATATCAGTTGATATTATTGAATATATTGGTTGTCACCAATATATATTATAAACCATGTCTTAATTGGGTACCCAATCCCAAAACTTTAATGATGCTTGATAAGTCCTCGACATTACTTTTATAAAAGTGGAAAGTACATAGTGCCAGAATATTGCTATTATTATGCTATAGCTTGCGTTTGTGCTAAGGTTTCTAGTATGACAATCAATAATATTAACAACATGTCAACATTGTCAACACACATCACGGACGGAATTTGTAGTTGGTTTAATTATGCTAAAGGTTTTTTATTATGAGGGTTTGAGTTCGGGATACTGTTTAGATTCGTTGTTACTGACAGAATTTGAAGTGTCCACCAATCACCGTGAGACTTGTTGCGAATAATTTGTTGATGTAGCTAGTGAGTCCTCTTCAATGTTTCTTTTCATGTGAAAATGCTAATTTATAGGGATTTGAATTTTAAATTTTATACTTTACACATAATAATAAGGTCATCATCAAATCATTGTAATTGTTGTTAATATTATAGTTTTCTTTTTAGATATGTATTGGAATCTTTTGTTGAAGAAGAAGGTCATGTGATGGGATGAATTTTAAGATTTTATAAATTGAGATGACACCATTATAAGCATTGTATTTCTATGTTTCAAAACAACATTTTCATTTGACTATAAGAAAACATTTGTTGTTAATATTATAGTTTTCTTTTTAGATATGTATTGGAATCTTTTGTTGAAGAAGAAGGTCATGTGATGGGATGAATAATAAGATTTTATAAATTGAGATGACACCATTATAAACATTGTATTTCTATGTTTCAAAACAACATTTTCATTTGATTATAAGAAAACATGATATTGAAATAAAAGAGAAATACAATACAATATCAATATATATTTTGATTGAAATATATAGGTTATAGGTAGTTGTAGAATTTATATGTTTTATAATTATTAATATATTTTTTAAATTATATAGAAAAATTAATGTGGTATAGTGACATGTGAATCATAAATTCATAATTAATAATTATGATTTTATATATATATATATATATGATGTGAAAATCTACTATTTTTTATTAAGATTTCTCGTATTTTTCCATTATCATGTTGAGAATACTTGAAAATAATTGTGGTGGATGTCTTTTAGGCTCATTAAATAGAAATGTGATTAAGTGAAGGCTAAGGGTTGAGAGAGGACATTGTGTCATTCTATGAATTTGAAATAAAATACATGTGAAAGATATTGAGGGAGAGGTTAAGGTTGAGAGAAGGTTGAAGAAGTGTTCAAAGTGAACTCTCTTAATGAAATACATATTGAGATAGAGTTGAAAGTGAGGTTTGTATAGCTCATGGATTTTGCTAAAAAAAGTTTTAAACCAAGTATATGAAAAACTGACAATAAAAATATAGACTTAAATTGGCAATTTTATTATCTAAATAAAAAATGTAAAAATCAAGTTAAAAATATTAAAATAATTTTTAACAAAACCACTTCATAAAATATTTTAGTTCACAACTTTATTTTATTTAAATATATGGTAATTTCAACATTAAAAATTAAAGTTTTCAAACTTTAAAAAGTTTTTATAAAATTCACATTTAAAGATAATAGATATCAAAAATCAACATCCAAACACTATAATTTATTTTTTTTTAAATTCAAAATAAATATTTAAATAAACATATATTTGAATCTTTTTATAAAATAAATAATAAAGAAAATTTAACATTAAAAAAAATTAAAATCCATATGCAATGATTATTTAATAATTAAATAATAAATAATATATATCATAGTGGTGTGATGATATAATTATATGTATTGAGTAATTATGATGGTTGAGGTCTCACGTTTCATGGTTGGCTAATTTAATTAGTTAAATATGTCACTTTATTTTTATTATTGTAAATATAATATTTATTTATTTATATATTTTTTCGAGATTATGTTATTACAAGGAACTTTAATGTTTTATTATTATTAATTATTATTTAAATATATTTTAAGGATAAGTTTTTTATTTGTTTTCAAATATATGTGATTTTATGTTATATAAAAGTGTATTAATTTATTTATTGAAATTTGGTGGGACTATATCTTCATTATGTCCAATATATCATTTTGATTGGGAGAATTGAATAGGTGATTTCACATCAAGAAGTGCCTTAAAAGAGTACCAGATCACTATCTATCCAAAAACTCATGGACGTTTTTTCTTTGTTATTCTATTTATTTATTTTTATTTAATTGCGTCTAGAAGTGTTCTCCACTCCAATATGGTAGAGATGTTGTAATGTCTTATAAACATTTTAACTTATCAAAATAAAATAAAAATAAAAATAACTTTAAACTAAAATGCTAAAAATAGAAATTCTACATTATTATTATTATTATTAATTTTTGTTGGGTAGTTAAGGTAAAGTTATTGATGGTTTTTGAGTTCTAGATTTATGAGAACCCATAGTATCGACCCATGATATTCATGTGGAATATAGTCTATTTAATTGAGGAAATTAAACTAGTCTAAATCCATTTTAACTTCGGATATACCAAGTGACAAGAGGCAAAAATTCTCTTTCACCCTAAAAGAGATTTGCATCTCAAGAGATTTGATCCCTCTCAGTGCTTGGTAGATACAAAGTTAAGATAGATCTAGGATACTTGATTATTAGGTATGTCGGTAACATCTTGTTTGTAAAAGAGAACTAATTGCATCAATTGGTATTAATTTATCTTTTTATTTATGTATTTGATATGTGTGTGTGTGTTTGTGTGTGAGTGTCCTCAAGAGATGACTATAGACTACAAGTTTAACCTTTGGCATGAGAAATTACGACCCATCTAAACTGTTAAAATCAACACACCAACCCTTAACATGACTGGATTTTTCCCCATGAAATTTCGAACTAGCAACCTTCACATCAAAGAGTGACTTAACAATACACCCCATCACTATCTATTATATGTCATGTGAGCCTTTATTTATATTTATACTTATATTTATATTTTTTATTTATATTTATATTTTTGAATGGTTGGTATTAATTACCAATTTTGAATCATTTAACTTTTTCTAGACCTTTTTTTCATATTTTAAGGTTATTATTACTAATTTTTCATATATATTTTATTGCAACATAATATTTTTATTAATTAATTTCTTGTCACTGGTTCAATTCTCTTCCTTATTTAAGTGTTATTTTTGAACATGACCATGATATAAATTCACCAATAAATAACTTATAAAAAATATTACCATTTATCTCTTGTTATTATTTAATTAATATTTTTATTATTTTTTATTTCATGCCCAATTCCCTTCATGCATTTTCTCTCTCTAGCCCAGTTCCCCATCCTCGAAGTGCCTCTTCTTCTTCTTGTTTGTGGCTCTGGGATTCCTCAAAGAAAACCAAAGTTTTTTCCCTCTTTATTCAGTTGCATGACTCTTAGTGGCGAGCTCAGGCTTAGGCTCAAGGTGGTGGTATTGGGCTCAAGGTGTCAATCAACTCATAATGATAAAAAATTATGGTTCATGGGTGGTTTTATGGTGTTGGTCACCGACATGGAAACAACCAACATTCATTTTCCATTATGTGATGGCAGAAATATCCAATAGTCAACAAAATATGGGTGATGAGAATTGGCTCTTGGTGCAAGAAACCTCGGACTCACAGGCTGCCATGGCTCATTGCTTTGAGCTTGTGGATTTAGTATACTCCAACATGCTTCTTAGTGGCAAGAGGTTGGTAATCTAGTGTGAAAGGTGGTTTGTGGCCTCGCTTATCAATGGTTGTATGGTTCGTGTGGCTGCGGGTTGGTGGCCTCATTTCTTGGTGGCTCTATGGCTCATGGTTCCTCGTTGGCCTATGGTTTGTGGCTCCTCATTGGCCTATGGTTCAGGATTTGTTCCTTTCCTCTAGCCCTAAGTCATATTATGATTCTCTATTATGTTTTAGTTATACATTGATAATATCCTTTAGTTTTGGCACTGTATAGATGGCTTTGTATAACATAGCCAATATTTTTGTAACCCTCTACATAGTAGCATGGGCTTCAACCATCCTTTCATTTTGTCGGATAAGATTGTCAAGAAAAACACTTGAAATATGAAGAAACTCAATTTATGTTATTGGGTTAGTTTTCCAATAGGACGGTCAGTAATTCAAAGACATATCCTATGTAATTCTTTAAATTAGTAATACGAAGTTGAACTTCAAACCAAAAAAATTATTTCCATCTACATCACCTTAGGAAATAACAATCATCAACGAAAGACAATGAACATCAATAAACGTACTATGGGATAATATGAAAGTATAAAAGTGCCTAATATAGAGGCACATGGAGGAGAAAAAGATATGAGTGGAGACATTAGGATATCATAGGAATGACATGGAACCAAAGGAGCAACCATAGTCAATATCAAGGAAAAAAAGAAGAAGTTGGACCCCGAGTCCGAATATCACTAGGATGGTTGAATGCTCATGATTGGTAGTAGTTAACTACATTACGTACCATATCATATCATATGTATTACACTTGGATTTGAAAATGAAACACCGAAAGGGGAATGGAATGTAATATACTTAGTGGGGGTAGTTATTATAATGTTAGGTTCCTAGGGAAGATAATTAATTTGATGTGGCCAATTGATGAAATATGTTCCACTAAGTTAGAGTTGATGGGTGAACTCATTAATTAATGTAATATGTCACACTCATGGAATAGGGCTAACTGGGTAGCTGGCAGGTAAAAATGTAAGAATCATAGGTTGTTGGCATAAGTCCATAAGGATACTCATGAGAGAGCACATATACACATGCATATCATTAGCACTACTCGTGGAATGGCTCCCTTTATAAGGAGTTTTTAATGGTGTTATCTTATTTTGTTGTCACAATTGTTAGCTCTAACAATGACATTATGTAGTTGAATTGGTTGTAACCATTGTTCCTAGGCATTTGGTTAATTCTATGCTAATAAATAGTAAATTTGAATTATCTTAGATGAGACACACAAGTCTACAACAATGGATACCCAAATGGTCCCCCCCACCTTCTTCATCCATCTTCTCATTTTCTCATTCATACACATAGAAACATGCAAAAATACTACTACTTTAAGAGTATGATTTTAGGTAAAAAGTCATAAAATCTAGCACAATTATAAAGAAAGAATTATGGAAAGTTTGTGGATAAAAAGTCTGCTGCCCAACCCATAAAATTGACAATTAACAAATTTACTCTATTTTGACATTGATGATATCTTCTCCAAAACCACTCTTGAAAAAGTTTCAAATTAAAGAAAAATATTAAATTAAACTTAAATATTTAACTTTATAGTTAAAATATATTAAATAATTATTATTGTAATTGTGTTATGAATAACTTAAAATAATTACTAATCAAAATGGTGACGATGATAATAATAACTCTAGTCATAACTAACCCTAATTAATTTTCAAGTACAATTATGGTTAGATTGACCATGATCATGGTCAGAATCAACTTTGACCACAATAAACCACTTTTATGGGCATAATAATGACTATAATCATTTTTCCATTATTATCATTGTGAAAGGTAATGTAAATAATTAAATAAGTTTTTTTTTTTTTTTTTTAACCCTCTAAACATTTTTTTTTTTTGTAAGTATCGCTAAATATATTAATAATTAACATAGTAATACAGAGCTGCCACTGTCCCAGCTAAGGTAATCTGGGCACAGGGCTTGATTGATAGGAAAAACCATGTTTTGGACTGCCCAGCATGGGGAAACCAGTCGCAAAAGATTAACATTCGCCGCCCTTGTGAGGGAAACCGGCATTACATCCCAATAGTTTGTCAAAAAAACAAAAATTTTAACAAACCTCTCTGCAAGAAGAGGGTAAAAGCATAAGAAAACCAGAAAGAGCATGAAGACCTTGAACCTGGAAAACCAAAACCTCTGAGAAGTCTTCTGATCACTGAGCATCGGTGTCGGAGGGTGGTTCTTCAACGACTCTGCAGCCCCAAACGTCTCTGCCTCCCTCATCGTCCACAGAAGGTGGTACAGTGTCTTTATCTGCGTGCTCGACATTCTGAACCTGCATAGCAACGTTTGGGACAAGATTTAGCTGGGCTAAGTCTGCCGGAGCGGGACTGGGACCGGTGGGGACATGGAAAGTGACGGAGGGCCCAGGAGCGGAAGGTGGAGGAAGCACAAAATTAGTGGACTCTTCGCAAACCGACACTGTAACAAAGGCTTTGAGAATCGAACGATCGAAAGAGCAATTGAAGGTGAACTCAGCACGTTGGGAAGACTGGCAGAGGAGAGAAGATGAAGGCGGGCGAGGGGCAGAGGGAGATTCAGGAGGGCGCATCGGCGGTTTAGGAGGAGGCACAAAATGATGGCCACGAGTTCTGCCTCTGCGGCCTCTGGGTTCTGAAGAGAAATCCGAGGAAGATTCAGAGACAGGGGACGACGGAGAATGATGAATTCTGCCCCGAGTAGAGCCTCGACGACAGCGCATGCGCTAGCATAGGCGAGGCATGGCGAGGGGAGTAGAATGCAACGGGTAAGAAGGAAGAGAATACACGGAACCACTGGAACAATGCAACGAATTGGAGAAACAGAAATGACTCTGCGAGAAATGAAAATCTGGAGTGGTTTCCAAACAACAAACCAATTCACACCTTCTGCCAGTTTGCGTTCGCGCACTGGGCATCGAGCAAGCAGACAGGCAAGAAACACCGTGAAACTCAACAGCAGATCAAACCGGGCAGGCGCTATGCATATAATCCCTGTCCATGCTGAGAGCCGAGGCGAAGCCGATAATGAACCTCTTGCGAAGACGATTCCAGAGATCGCATTTACGATGGCGTGGGGTGGCGGATTGAATGCCGCAGTTATTACAGGTGTGAGAGGCCACATGGCCTGCCCCAATGTGCCGCCTCGGGAAGCGACGAGGGACTTGAGTCCCATCACTGTGAACTGGAGGCAACCGCATCCAGTGCTGTGGAGTCCTGTTGCACCAGTGTGCTGCATTCTTGGAGTTTTGATGCTTCATTGATAATGTTGAGAGGTCCTTGAGTAACAGTTGCATAGCTGTCTACTCCCAAATTGGCAAGGAGGTCCACGACTTTGTTGCCATTGCGTCTGATATGGGAGAAGGAGACAACGTTAAAACTTTTGAGCCAAGCTTCCATGAGTTCCAGTCTGGCCACTAATCTCCAACATGTGGAAACCTTGATGGCAGCAGAGCCTGTTAGAAGATGTTGGGCCATGTTAATTAGAACTTGTGAATCTCATTCAACAACAAGAGGGAATAAATTGTGGCACTGAGCTAAGCAGAGACCTTGCCAGAGACCTTCCAGCTCCGCCGAGTTTTTTTTGTCCCATCCGAGATGACCATAATAAATGAGCAAGGGAGATCCTTTGGCATCTCTGAAAATTCCCCCGAATCCAGCACACCCTAGGTTGCCCTTAGAAGCCCCATCAAAGTTTAATTTGACTACACCAGAGGGTGGAGGAGACCAGCTATCAGGGATCTGCGAATTGAATCTAGCAGAGGAGGAGGAGATAGGGTTGATTTTGAGTTGCCAGTTCTCCCAGATAGCGTGTTCCTTGGGTTTGGAGGGGAAGTCTTCTTCTTTCCAAGAGATGAGAGCAAGCGTCTCTTGGAGATTGTTGGAAAAGGTGTTCCAGATGATCTCCATGGGTAAGGATTGGTTTTTGAAAACCCTTTTATTTTGTTCTTTCCAGATCGTCCAAAAGAGAAGTCCAGGAGTGAGAATCCACAGAGTGTTGAGAAGAGCACTGGAGAAGGGAGTCAGGGGCCAGTTGCGAAGGTGATGGATCAAATCATCTGTGCGTTTGTTTTTCTGACAACGAAAACAAACTTTCTCCCAAAGAGTGTTGGCCAAATTGCATGAGATCATCAGATGTTGAGCAGTCTCAGTGCATTGTTTACAATTGGGGCATTGAGACGATCCAATGAATCCCCTTCTGATCAGGTTATCCTAGGTAAGAATCTTTTTGTGACTGAGAAGCCAGAGGAAGGTCGAAACTTTGGGCCATACACCAAGAGCCCAGACACGCTACTATATTGGATCTCGCGGATTGGAGGAGGCAAGAAGGAGGGAGTAGGCTTCCTTGGTGGAAAAAACCCCTTTAGGAGAGTGTCCCCATCTGAGTACATCCGGATCGTCAGTCCATCTGATTTTTCTGTGGCAGAGTTCAGCGTTAATGGTGGCGTTGATGTCGTCCTGAGCGTTAGGAGCAATGAGAGTAGCTTGTTTCCACTGTCTGTATCCATTGTCATTCTCCTCAAGCCAGTGTTGATTAACACGATCTTCCTGCTGAATTCTGATATTTCCGCCATGAAGATGATTGAGGATCTCCAAGAGCTTTGGTTGTTGTTGTCAGATGTCCGTCCAGAATCTGGCGGCGCTACCATTCCTGATTTCCCAAAAGCTATGTTGTTGAATCAGGTCGCTATGCTACTTGGCGGCATTCCAAATGAGAGAACCAGAGACTTCAGGGAGAAGTCGGATCAGTTCCTCAGGAGGCCGATTATTGGCATATTTTTCATTCCACAGTTTGGCCCATGGTGTATCCGGCTTTGAGGTCCATTTCCACCACAGCCTGGCCCCCATGACAATGTTACTATGAGTAGGGTCCCTGAGTCCAAGGCCCCCTGCTTCTTTTGGAGTGCAGACAATGTTCCAATTAACCAGAGCCCATTTCCGATTTTGACCAGAGAAGCCCCATAGAAATCTTCGTTGTAGCACTTTAATTTGCTTAAGGACCCATTTCGGAGTAGCCAGCACAAAAAAAAGATAGAGAGGCATAGACTGGAGAACGGATTTAATGAGAACAAGTCGACTGGCCATGTTGAGGGTTCTGAAAGTCCAGGAGGAGAGACGGGCTTCAAGCTTCTCAAGTAGGATGTTCCAGGAGGAGTGTTTGATGGCTGAATCAATTAGGGGAGCTCCCAAATATTTGGCAGGGAGAGAGGCTATGGGAAAGCCTAAAATATAGGCTATGCTAGCTTGAGTGACAGCAAATAATTAAATAAGTTAATTTATGTTGAATTTTTAATTTACACTCAAAGTGTTGAATTAATGCTTGAACTTTTATTTAAGATAAAGATCATTGATTGCCAAAGTAGTCGATATGTTTATAAATTATTTTGCCATCCCCAATATTTCCGAAAGTATATGGTCCCCATTATGTAAGTACATTACTTACATTTAATATGAACATACGAGTATATATATCTTAAAATATAAATAAATGTATGTATATTTTTATTTTTTAAATATTTAATAAATTTATAATAAATATAAATATATATTTTTTATATATTTAAAAATGAATTTTAAAAGTAAAAGAAAATGGCTTTAATGTTGGGATCCTCGTGAGACTTGTAATCACATTGCACTTATGGGATTCACTATTTGTTATGAATAATGCTCAAACTCTAGAGACTTGCATAATGACCGAGAACCAAAGAAAATTGGTAATTTCACTATGTTAAATTAATTTTATGAAATAATTATTAAAAAAAATAATACACAAAATAATTTAAATAAAAATATTATTATAATAATTAAAATTAATAATATTTTTTTTACTATTTGAATTCATGTTTGTGTGATTTATAGTAATTTATTAAAAAAAAATTCGTTGTTATTACATAAGGCAGAAGTGTGACCAGTTTGGTTCATCTTCAGAAGGAGATTAGATATTATAACCAATCGCTAAGTTTATATAGATGTAGAGAATGTCAACTAGCCATTAGAAAAACAACTAGTCAAGGGGAATTTTTTTTATTATATTTATTTAATATATAAATTTAAAATATTATTATTTTATAAATAAAGTATTTAATATGTAACACCCATAGTTTTATGTTTTCAAATTAGACATTTTAACTTCAGTCCAAAGGGGAGTGGACCCCAATGGATAATTATTGTGTGGATGTAATTAATCATTTAATTATGAAAAATAAATAAAATATTTCTGTGCATATTGACCAAATGAAATTTTTGAGATCACTTGCCTAATCCATGAGGTATGGAAAGAGGTTAAGACTTTCCCCAAAAATCTTTCAAAAAACCTTGAAAGAATTTATTTCTAATTTAGATTTTTGGGGAAAAATCTAAATTTCCCCAATGATGTGAAGAGTAGTTGGGAAGAGGTAAAAAGCTGGAAAAGTAGAAAGCAACTTTAAAGTCCCTAAATAAGAGAAGCCTAGGCAAACAGGAATAAAAGCATCCTGTAATTCTGGACGCAGAATTAGAAATAGGCTTTGGGGAGAGCATAAGCTTAAATAAGCTACTCCAGAATAGATTGAGGTTGGTCTGTTCTGGGAGAGGATCTCAGCTAGGGGGTGAGTTCTGGAGACAGAAGAACTCTAAGTTTGGGAGAACTGGTCATCTGCAGAAGTGGTATGCTTACAAATTTTATGAATGGTTAAAATAGAAGTTGTTGGATAAATTTTAGGATACATGCTGTAGCTATTATTTTGACTTAAATTTTTGAGATTTGTTATTCCTTACATTTAACAGAACTAAATAGAAGAAATAAATCTTCTAAATTTTTGTATAGTAGTAAGAATAGATTCTAGGGAATACTATCAGCCAGAATCTCTAAACCATAGTCTGGTTTAAATCTAGAGATATTAAAATAATTCCCTAGAGTGAGTACAATGTAACTTTAATCTGCTTCTATAATGAATAATTATATGAACATAAAAATACAGTTTTGCTATTGATAGTTGACTGCTATGTTAATTTAAACTTTGTATACACATGTAAAGAGGAATGTAATCCAGAAGTAAGAAAAGATCTAGCTCAAATAAATTGTAAGTTCAACAAGGAATAAGTATTATGTGTGAAAAATACAGGAGAATCCAATTCAGTACAAGTAAACTGAAACATAAATCTGTAAAGAAAATTCCTCCTATCAAAATAAGTATTAGAAAATTTTGCAATAGATCTACCACTCTATATTGCTATTTCTATTAACTGCATCCATTATAATACACCAATTCATAAAATATGCATATATATTTTCTGAAGACATAAATAGACAAGAATAAGAATTATTGCATGCGACGAAAGGATCATGCAAGTTATTAAATCCTTTTATGGAGATAAAATTTTAAACTGTAAAGAGTTAAGTTGAGGGTTAAGTATACATCATAACTTATTTATAGATAGTTGATATCCATAAAATATGTTTGGAGCAAACCATAACGAATAAGTAAGTTTATTCTCATTAATAGTAATTCCAAATTTTATCGACTGATATGCTATTTGGAAGTATAGAAAGCTATCTTTTATAAAATTATTTGAAGCAGAATTAAAATCACAGATTTCCATATAAATTATTTTGAGGAAAATAAGAGTTAGAGTTACTGAAACTATTAACTCGAAAATCGTTCGATATTATGCTACAGTACACATTGCATGAAATCCAAAGTGTAATAAGAGTAACCACGATAGGATCATTCCATTCATTCCATTAGAGATGGAACCTTTTTTAATTCCAAATTAACAGATAGAAACATCGAAAAAAAAGGAGAGCAGAAAATATATATATATAGATCAACTGTAATATTCAAATTTATTGAAACCACTTTTATCCTATCACAAACTCTGTGAGTTACTGCATAATGAAAATAGAGAATTCGAAACAGTATACCAAGAAATGATTAAGAGTATACGATTTCCGAGTAACAGAAAGTATGAAATTTCAGGGTTTTACAACAGTACTTTAAGATATTATATTAACAGTCCCAATGGAGACTCTCATTTCCATCTCCATAAAAGAAAAACAAAAATTTAAATTGTCCAGTTCGAGTAGTTCTCAATAGAAATTGAGTAGATAACGATAAAATGAATTTCAACTATCGAAACGTTGGTATACCGACCTGTAAACATACAGAAATTTCTTAGTAGGATCATTCGAATGGCGGAAAAGAACGCAGGATGCAAGAATTAAGCCAAGGAATTATCTGAAGATAAAATCAAGAGAGGGATTATTTAGAATGAAAGTTAAACAGAGGAAAATCTTATCGAATTTAAACGAAGAGAAAAATGTAGTACCTGTAGAAGACTAAACGTAGAAGATAGGCTACCTATTGTTTACAATAAAAAGGAATAGTATATTAATATACGAAAATAAAATCTCAGAGTAACAAATCGAAGCAATAAATAAATTTGATATGAAAGCTAAAAGTATCAGTCACAAAGAGATAACCTGGTAACTGGGCTTATTCCGATTCGGTGGAGAAGATTGTGTGAAAGGAGTTAAACCTTAAACGCAAATCCAATAGATATGATGGGTTGGCGTCGCAGTCATCGATGTAATAGCTCATAACGTATGGAAAAAGAAGAGGCATAAAATTATATATTAATTGGAGAGTAACGAATCCAAGACTGAAATCGCTACAAACAGAAATGAAAATGATAAATGGAAAGAAAATAAAGCTAGAAAAATCATAAAACCAAAGCATACTGGTATACATATATAAACCATTACTGAAACAAAAAGGGAAACCTAAAGTAACTATAGGTTTCTCAAATAAATTTGTAACTTATAGAGAATACACAGTTGTATTATATTAACAAAACCATGAGAAATTTGATTAACACTAGGCATTAAATGGAAGGTATTGAAGAATCCTGAAGCTGGCATGAAGAAACATTGTTGGAGAAATTGAAATGCTTTCACGGCTGAGAAAACATTTTAGTTGCAGAGACAACCTCACAGAGGATTCAGAAATGAACAAGAGAAATGACGCCTTGTAATGGAGAGTTGGTTTTAAATATCCTGAAAAAAAACCTAATTCGTTTACCATGTCCGCCCTACACGTGGTGACAGATGCCCAACAATCGAGATTTCATTCTACTGTTCAAGCAGATCGATGAGGTTGGTGAAAAAACATTATTGAAAATCGTTAAGAAAATCACAATTGTAACCAGAACGATTAATAAGAAATTAAATTGCGAGGTACAGAAACCCTAGAGTCGTAATTGAAATTTAATGATCCGTAACATTTACTCTGCCCAAAAATATCGACAACATGGATACCAAATTCGAGGTCTGAATGGTAGTATCTCATTAAAAAAATTATCAAATCAACGTACAATCTTAGGCGTAAGTATCAAGTCACAATTATACTATCAGTTCGGATGTATGCCATGACCATGGATGCAAAAACCCAATAATAGTATATAAATTAGATTCAAAATATCAAAGTCTGTGAAAGATTTTAGATCGGTGCTTATATAAATATATAATCCAAACGAAAATGAAATCAAACCTTGAGGTAAGGTTAACTCTTAAAACAATCATATAATGACTTATGAGGACAATAAAGATTTCAATGCAAAGTAAATGAATCGACCTGAGTTTAAAACAAACCGATGGGTACATTCATTATGAAGAACTAAGGTACATTCGTTTTTATTTTAATTGATTTAAATTTTAATTATTAGTCTTGAACATAGATTAATATTAAAATTTAGATTTTATAAAGATAAGGCATTAAGTGTCTAGAACCCTTGTTATACAAATATGGTGTAAATACCTTTCAGCAAGGTACCTGAATAAAAAGGTTTGTTTTAATAGACAAGAATATTATGAAGCAGAATAAAATGAAAATGTAATACTAAGATAAAAATAAAAATATTTGGAGGTATATTACAAATGGTATCAAAGCCAGGTTAGAGAAATTGGGCTGTTGTTGTGCTCACTATATAAATTAAATTATTTTTTGAAAAAAAAAAATTGTTACTGATGTTGTTTTGTTTTAGTATACAAAGGTACTGAAACTGAAAAGTCAATGGCTGAAGGAGATGAAATTTATGTTGATCTGGGTGATGGAGATAACACGCCAGATCCCAATGCTCCTTTAATGGCTATGTTGCCTGGTTGCAACGGGATATGGCTGAGATAAGAAGCCAGAATGATAGGTTGTCATTAGCTAGTGAGGAACAGGAAACGCTGATAAGAGAACTGACCTCGCGGAACAACCAAGAAGGTGAAGGTTCCGGAAAGAGGAGGAAAGGCAAGTTCTCAGATGATTCTGAGGAAGATAACACTACTAGACATCATTCTAAGTAGAAGAATGAATTACAGGGGGAATTCTACAAAATTAAACCTCCCTCCTATGATGGAGAGAAGGAGGAAGATGCTGAGGCATGACTGTTGAATATGATTAAGTATTTGTAGGTCTACGAATATGAAAGCAATCTGAAGGCCAGATTAGCTATCTACCAGTTGCAAGGTAAGGCTACCTTGTGGTGGGAGGAGACAAAAATGGATCATGCCATTGATGAAAAAACAGTGACTTGGGAATATTTACAAGTCAAGTTTAAAAACCGTTATTTGAATGAACGCTATTATGATGATAAAGAAAATGAGTTCCATGAACTCAGATTGGGACAACTCACCATAGATGAGTTTGTCACCAAGTTTACAAATCTGTTAAGGTATGTCCTGTATATTCGTGAAGAGAAAGAAAAGGTACAAAGGTTTTTGAACTGTTTGCCTGTTGTGTACAAGGAGAAAATAGAGTTCGATAATCCTAAAACCATGGACGAAGTGGTGAGGAAAGCTAGATTATGCTACCAGCAGTTCAAAGGAAAGAGTGAACATGGGAAAAGCTTGATAAACAAGGGTGAATTCAAAGGAAAGAAATAGAAACCAGCGTACTTGAAGAACTTTGGTAGGGATCATGGCGGAAGAAATTTAACAAACCAAAGGAAAGTCAAACTGCTCAGTCCCAAGTTGGTTCAAAACAAATAGATGAAGATAATAAGAAGGAAGGAACAGTTAAAATGTAGGAGCCTTTGAAATTTTGGGGTTGCGGAGAATGTCATCTATTGAGGGACTGTCCACACCGAAATATTCAAATGATTATGAGAGATAGAGAAGCTACCACAGTGAATGATATAGCAAGGAATATACCCACTATCAGTGCAGCCTTGGAGAACCGACAAGTAGAACACCAAGCTACTATGGTCGATATGGAAGGTAATATTGTTGACCAATCTGTTACAGTTTTAATTGATCCGGGTGCTTCTTTGAGTTACATTAGTCCACAAGTTGTAGAGAAATGCAATCTCAAAACTGAAAAATTTCAGCAGTCTTGGTTGGTCCAGTTAGCCACTGGCACCAAGCGAAAAGTAACTCATAAGTTACCTCAAACAACAATTAAATTAAATTATTTTCAGATAGAAGTAAATTTAAACATTCTGCCCTTACGCTCATATGATTTGCTGATAGGAATGGACTGGTTAGAAAAAAGAAATGCTATGATGAATTTTTGGGATAAAACTCTACATTGTATAGATGAGGAAGGGAGACCCTTTATACTCAAAGGAAAACCAAAACCAATCTCTGTAAGAAAAATATTAGCTCTGCAATTAAAAAGAACAGCTAGAAAAGGATATCAACCTGAAGAAAACTTGCTAGACACTTTACCAGTGGTAAGAGAATTTAAGGAAGTTTTCCCAGATGAGATTCCTCATCTTCCCCCCAAAAGAGAGATTGACTTTTCAATCGATTTGGTGCTAGGAGCAACACCCGTTTCCAGAGCCCCTTACCGAATGAGCCCCCCTGAAATTATGGAGTTAAAAGTGCAATTACAAGAATTGCTGGATAAAGGTTACATCAGACCAAGTGTATCCCCTTGGGGAGCACCGGTGTTGTTCATGAAAAAGAAGGATGGAACCTTTAGAATGTGCATTGACTACTGTCAACTGAATAAGTTGACAATAAAAAACAAGTACCCATTGCCCAAAATAGATGACCTTTTTGATCAGGTGAGAGGGGCTTCAGTATTTTCTAAGATTGATTTGAGAAATGGTTATCACCAACTCAGAATTAAGGAGGAAGATATTAGTAAAACAGATTTTCGAACCAGGTATGGTCACTACGAATTTGTAGTCCTACCTTTTGGTTTGACAAATTCCCCTGCCACTTTTATATGCTTAATGAACAACGTGTTAAACAAGTACTTAGATAAATTCGTACTAGTGTTCATAGAAAATATTCTAGTCTTTTCAAAAAGTGAGGAAGAGCACAAAGAACACTTAAGGATAGTTTTACAGACTTTGAAAGAAAACCAGTTATATGAAAAATTCAGTAAATGTGAATTTTATAAAGGCAAGATTCAATATTTGGGGCATATCATTTCTGAACAAGGATTGGTTGTTGACCCTGAGAAAATAAAGGCTATTAGAGAATGGCCGGTGCCGACTGATGTTTTAGCAGTAAGATCATTTATGGGGATTGAAAATTATTATCGAAGGCTTGTGGAAATATTTTCTGCAATAGCATATCCCATAACTTCACTACAGAGAAAAGGCACCAAATTTGAGTGGACTGAAAAATGCCAAAACAGCTTTGAACAACTAAAATTAAAACTTACTACAGCCCCTATACTGAAAATTACAGATCCTGACAAAGAGTTTGTTGTGTGTACATATGCATGTAGAGAGGGATTGGGAGGAGTTTTGTTGCAAAAAAATTTTGTTATTGCATATGAGTCTAAAAAACTTAAGAAACATGAACAGAATTATAGTGTATATGATCTGGAATTGGTTGTTGTAATTCATGCCTTGAAGATGTGGCGACACTATCTTCTTGGAAAAAAATTTACATTGATGACAGATCATATTAGTCTCAAGTATTTCTTCTCTCAAACTGATTTGAATGCTCGACAAGCCAGATGGCTGTCTTTTCTGAGTGAATTTGATATGGACATAAAACATATCAAAGGGAAAGAAAACAAAATTGCTGATGCGCTAAGAAGAAATGCTTTCCAAAACATAAGCAGCATTGGAAGTAGTGCTAGTTTTGACTTAGAAGAACTAGTTAAAAAGGTAGTAGATCAATATCCAGACTATGGGAATCTACAAGTGAAAATGCTGAAAAAAGAAATGGCTGAATACATCCAAAACTAGAAAGGGCTAATCTGCTATAAAAACAGATTGTATATCCCCAATGTGGAGTCTTTGAAAAAAGAAATCCTAGATGAATATCATAAACAGCCATATTCAGGACATCCTAGATATCAAAAAATGCTTACAGCCTTGGAAAAGAAATTGTTTTGGCTAGGAATGAAAAAGGATGTAGCAAACTATTTAGCTAGATGCATGCAATGTCAACTAGTCAAAGTTGAACATCAGCATTCAGCTGATCTTTTGAATCCCTTGCCAATTGCAGAATGGAAATGGGACACTGTTTCTATAGATTTTATAACTGGGTTACCCAAAACAAAGTATCAGCATGACTCAGTGATGGTAGTGGTAGATACCTTAACAAAGGTTGCACACTTCATACCTGTAAAATCTACTTTTGGGACAGCCCAAGTAGAAAATGTGTTCCTAAAAGAATTAGTAAGGCTACACGGGGTCCCAAAGATGATTATTTCAGATAGAGACGCTAATTTCACATCCGCCTTTTGGAAAGGTCTGTTTGGGGGCATGGGCACTAAACTAAATTTTATTATTGCTTATCACCCTCAGACGGATGGTCAAACAGAGAGAACAAATCATATTTTGGAGGATATGCTGAGAATGTATGTGATGGATAGGCCATCAAAATGGGAAGACTACTTGCATTTAGTCGAATTTGCTTACAACAACGGCTATCAATCCTCCATCAAAATGAGTCCATTTGAAGCACTCTATGGAAGAAAGTGTCGTACTCCTTTAAGTTGGAGCCAACCTGAAGATAAGCTAGTATTGGGGCCAGATACTCTACAAGAAATGGAAAGGGTTGTCAAAAAAATACAGAGAAACATCAAGACAGCACAAGAACGACAAAAAAACTATGCTAATAAGAAGAGAGTGCATTGAGAGTTCAAAGTGGGTGATGATGTGTATCTGTGTATTAAACCCAAAAAGAGCACACTTTATGCTGGAAGTTGTGCAAAATTGGCTCCTAGATATTGTGGGCCTTTTGAGGTGTTAGAAAGGGTGGGACCAGTGGCTTATAAGCTGGCCTTACCTCCTAATGTTAAAGTGCATGATGTGTTTCATGTTTCTTTATTAAAAAAATATGTACATGATGCTTCTCATATTGTTGATTGGAATGTGATACATGTGGAACCAGAATGGGGAGTTCCTTCCAGAACCACTTCAAATATTGGAGCAAGAAGAAATTTAATTGAGAAACCAAACAGTAGCAAGAGTAAAGGTGCAATGGAAGCACTTTAATGTCGAAGAAGCTACGTGGGAAAGAGAAGCTGAGATGATGGAAAAATATCCATATCTATTTTCAAAATAAACTCTAGTAGTTAGTTGTTAACACCGAGGATGGTGTTTGTTTTCAGAGGGGGAATATGTAACACCCCTAGTTTTATGTTTTCAAAATAGACATTTGAACTTCAGTCCAAAGGGGAGTGGACCCCAATGGATAATTATTGTGTGGATGTAATTAATCATTTAATTATGAAAAATAAATAAAATATTTCTGTGTATATTGACCAAATGAGATTTTTGAGATCACTTGCCTAATCCATGAGGTATGGAAAGAGGCTAAGACTTTCCCCAAAAATCTTTCAAAAAGCCTTGAAAGAATTTATTTCTAATTTAGATTTTTGAGTAAAAATATAAATTTCCCCAATGATTTGGAGAGTAGTTGGGAAGAGGTAAAAAGCTGGAAAAGCAGAAAGCAGCTTTAAAGTCCCTAAATAAGAGAAGCTTAGGCAAACAGGAATAAAAGAATCATGTAATTCTGGACGCAGAATTAGAAACAAGGTTTGGGTAGAGCATAAGCTTAAATAAGATACTCCAGAACAGATTGAGGTTGGCCTGTTCTGGGAGAGGATCTCAGCTAGGGGGTGAGTTCTGGAGACAGAAGAACTCTAAGGTTGGGAGGACTGGTCGTCTGCAGAAGTGGTATGCTTACAAATTTTATGAATGGTTAAAATAGAGGTTGTTGGATAAATTTTATGATACATGCTGTAGCTATTATTTTGACTTAAATTTTTGAGATTTGTTATTCCTTACATTTAACATAATTAAATAGAAGAAATAAATCTTCTAAATTTCTGTATAGTAGTAAGAATAGATTCTAGGGAATATTGTCAGCCATAATCTCTAAACCATAGTCTGGTTTAAATCTAGAGATATTAAAATAATTCCCTAGAGTGAGTACAGTGTAACTTTAATCTGCTTCTATAATGAATAATTATATGAACAGAAAAATATAGTTTTGCTATTGATAGCTAATTGCTATGTTAATTTAAACTTTGTGTACACATGCAAAGAGGAATGTAATCCAGAAGTAAGAAAATATCTAACTCAAATAAACTGTAAGTTCAACCAGGAATAAGTATTATGTGTGAAAAATACAGGAGAATCCAATTCAGTACAAGTAAACTGAAACGTAAATCTGTAAAGAAAATTCCTCCTATCAAATAAGTATTAGAAAATTTTGCAATAGATCTACTGCTCTATATTGCTGTTTCTATTAACTGCATCCATTATAATACACCAATTTATAAAATATGCATATACATTTTCTGAAGACAGAAATAGACAAGAATAAGAATTATTGCATGCGACAGAAGGATCATGCAAGTTATTAAATCCTTTTATGGAGATAAAATTTTAAACTGTAAAGAGTTAAGTTGAGGGTTAAGTATACATCATAACTTATTTATAGACAGTTGATATCCATAAAATATGTTTGGAGCAAACAATAAATAGTAAGTAAGTTTATTATCATTAATATTAATTCCAAATTTTATCGACTGATATGCTATTTTGAAGTACATAAAGCTATCTTTTATAAAATTATTTGAAGCAGAATTAAAATCACAGATTTCCATATAAATTATTTTGAGGAAAATAAGAGTTAGAGTTACTGAAACTATTAACTCGAAAATCGTTCGATATTATGCTACAATATACATTGCATGAAATCCAAAGTGTAATAAGAGTAACCACGATACAATCAATCCATTCATTCCAATAGAGATGGAACCTTTTTTAATTCCATATTAACATATAGAAACATCGAAGAAAAAAAAGAGGAGAAAATATATATATAGATCAGCTGTAATATTCAAATTTTACTGAAACCACTTTTATCCTATCACAAACTCTGTGAGTTACTACATAATGAAAATAGAGAATTCAAAACAGTATACCGAGAAATGATTAAGAGTATACGATTTCCAAGTAACAGAAAGTATGAAATTTCAGGGTTTTACAACAGTACTTTAAGATATTATATTAACAGTCCCAATGGAGACTCTCATTTCCATCTCCATAAAATAAAAACAAAAATTTAAATTGTCCAGTTCGAGTAGTTCTCAATAAAAATTGAGTAGGTAACGATAAAATAAATTTCAACTATCGAAACGTTGGCATACCGACCTGTAAACATACAAAAATTGCTTAGTAGGATCATTCGAATGGCGAAAAATAACGTAGGAAGCAAGAATTAAGCCAAGGAATTATCTGAAGATAAAATCAAGAGAGGGATTAGTTAGAATGAAAGTTAAACAGAGGAAAAATCTTATCGAATTTAAACGAAGAGAAAAATGTGGTACCTGTAGAAGACTAAACATAGAAGATAGGCTACCTATTGTTTACAATAAAAAGGAACAGTATATTAATATACGAAAAGAAAATCTCAGAGTTGCAAATCGAAGCAATAAATAAATTTCATATGAAAGCTAAAAGTATTAGTCACAAAGAGATAACCTGGTAACTGGGCTTATTCCAATTCGGTGGAGAGGATTGTGTGAAAGGAGTTAAACCTTAAACACAGATCCAATAGATATGATGGGTCAGCATCGCGGCCATCGACGCAATAGCTCATAACGTATGGAAAAAGAAGAGGCATAAAATTATATATTAATTGGAGAGTAACGAATCCAAGACTGAAATCGTTACAAACATAAATGAAAATGATAAATGGAAAGAAAATAAAGCTAGAAAAATTATAAAACCAGAGCATACTGGTATACATATATAAACCCTTACTGAAACAAAAAGGGAAACTGAAAGTAACTAGAGGTTTCTCAAATAAATTTGTAACTTATAGAGAATACGCAGTCATATTATATTAAAAAAACCATGAGAAATTAGATTAACACTAGGCATTAAATGGAAGGTATTGAAGAATACCTGAAGCCGGCATGAAGAAACATCGTTGGAGAAATTGAAATTCTTTCATGGCTGAGAAAAATTTTTAGTTGCGAAGACAACCTCACAGAGGATTCAGAAATTAACAAGAGAAATGACTCCTTATAATGGAGAGTTCGTTTTAAATATCCTAAAGAAAAAAAACCTAATTCGTTTACCATCTCCGCCCTACACGCGGCGACAGATGCCCAACAATCGAGAGTTCATTCTACTGTTTGAGCAGATCGATGAGGTTGGTGAAAAAACATTATTGCAAATCAGTAAGAAAATCGCAATTGTAACCAGAACGATTAATAAGAAATTAAATTGTGAGGTATAGAAACCCTAGAGTCGTAGTTGAAATTTAATGATCCGTAAAATTTACTCTACCCAAAAATATCAACAACATGGATACCAAATTCAAGGTCTGAGCGGTAGTATCTCATTAAACAATTTATCAAATCAACGTACAATCTTAGGCGTAAGTCTCAAGTCACAATTATACTATCACTTCGGATGTATGCCATGACCGTGGACACAAAAACCCAATAATAGTATATAAAATAGATTCAAAATATCAAATTCTGTGAAAGATTTTCGATCAGTGCTTATATAAATATATAATCCCAACGAAAATGAAATCAAACCTTGAGGTAAGGTTAACTCTTAAAACAATCATATAATGACTTATGAGGAAAATAAAGATATTGATGCAAAGTAAATGAATCGACCTGAGTTTAAAACGAACCGATGGGTATATTCATTATGAAGAAATAAGGTTCATTCATTTTGATTTTAATTGATTTAAATTTTAATTATTAGTCTTGAAAATAGATTAATATTAAAATTTAGATTTTATAAAGATAAGGGATTAAGTGTCTAGAACCCTTGTTATACAAATATGGTGTAAATACCTTTCAGCAGGGTACTTGAATAAAAAGGTTTGTTTTAATAGACAAGAATATTACGAAGCAGAATAAAATGAAAATGTAATACTAAGCAAAAAAAAAAAAAATGGAGGTATATTACATAATAATAGGAAGAAAGTCAAACTAGCCGTTGGAATAATAGTTAATTTGATAGACATTTAATTATTATATAATTTTTTATTAAGTATCATTATGTTGTGACTAAGGTAATTAGTAATTTATTGTTGTGGTGTATCTTCTGGATCCATCGCATCAAGTAATTTGTTATAACGGACGTTTCAAACCATCTACTGAGCTTCATTATGAAGAGAGAAACGTAAGAAATATTGAACTCAGAAACGAGGAATAAATATTTTAAAACTTACTTCTTTTAATATTTTTAAAACTGACTTCTTTTTATATAAAGATACATATTTGTTATTTTTTATGAAATTTATTATTAAAATAAACATGTTTTAAAATATGTATTCCTCATTTATGAGATCAATCTTTCTCACATTTCTATTTTGATAATGAATTTTGGTAGATGGTTCGAAACGTCGACATAACAAATCACTTGATGCCATGGATCCGGAAGATACACCACAACAAAATATTAATCTCAGAAGTCTGAAATCTGAAATTACATACCTATAGTAATTTATTCTTATTTTTTCTAATATAGTTATAATTAGTTAAATATAATAAAGATCTAAATCATATTTAAATACAATTAAATTAAAAAAAGAGGTGAAAAATAAAGGGGGTGTTCAACAAGATTTAGGAATTAGATAAATGTCTTTTCGGATTAATCACATCATTAGGATTTGGTCGACGTTTCGAACCAATTAATGTGGTTCATCCTCAGGACAAGGTAGAAAGCCAATTGATCTCATTGAATAAATAGTGTGGATGCATCATTGCTCGGAATTAGCCTAAGAAAACTAGCCGTTAAAAACTAGCCATTATTGAGTTAGCTAATTAGTGGATTAAAATTATTAAGCGATAAATCATTATTGGCCGAATAAGTAATATAATAAAATGAGCATTTTTATTAGTTAATGTGTTAGTTAATTAGTTAATTAAAATTATTAAGAGAAAAATAAATATTGACCCAATCAATAATAAAATAAGAATTATTATTATGACAAATTTTAATTAGAGTTTTAAATTAATTAATAAAAATTGTATTTTAGTAGATATTATAATAAAATGTATTATGTAATGTTTAATTAAAATTATTAATTGACTAATAAATATTTAAAAATGGATTTTTTTTTATTATTATTAAAAGAATTTATTACTAGGGGGTAAAATATAAACAAAATCAAGGAAAAAGGAAAAGGAAGAACAGGAGAAATAAGCAAGGGGGGCCAAAATATATTATGTAATAATTAAAAATATTTAATTGATAAATAAGATTTTATTTTACAAAGAACAAAGAATTAATTCCTAAGATACAAAAAGGATTAAAAATATAAAGGGTAATATATAAAAATAAAAACCTAAAGAGTGTGGCAAACAAATTATAGCGACAAAGGAGACAAGACAAAAGAAGGAAAGAGAGAGAGAGAGAGAGAGAGAGAGGGGGGGGGGGGGGGGGGGGGGGGGGGGGGGGGGGGGGGCCACACACGGGGCCGGGGAACCGGGGTAAGAAATAAATCAATGGGGGGACCTAAATAAATAAATTAATTAAATTAAATTAAATTAATAATTTATATATATATATATATATATATATATATATATATATATATATATATATATATATATATATATATATATATATATATATATATTATTTGAAGCCGGCCTCTAGTGCATGACCTAACCCTAGGTCCCCCTATTCTCGCTGTGGGCTTCTGCGGACTCTGCCCTCACAGTCTGGCTCACCAACGTGCTCCCCTGGACGCCATGGAGCAGGCGGTCCCTTCTTCTAGCCCATATTTCAAGGATTAGGTCGTGGACTCCTCCCTTGCGCCTAACACCTCTTTTTTCTCACGCCTTTTCTCTACTTCTCCCATTCCGAGGTCTGATCAAGATCTCCATCCTCGCTCTCCTATTCAAGAAAAAGACAAATCTGCCAAAGGCTCTAAGCAAGGTGCTTCTGACAATGGGGAAAAAAATAAGTCGGGGGACACAGCTGGCACCTCACATCCGTCAAAGAACCCTGATAACTTGGGCTTGGTAGTCACTGTGACAGATCAGGATAAGTATCAATCAGGAAAAGCTTGTCATCCAAAAGCAGCAAAAGTCCCAGAAATAATCATTCAGGAATCAGACATAGAGGTTTACAGAGATTACATGAAGGAACATGCGGTTATATGTAAGTTTATGGGAATCTGGCCCTCTGAAAGGGCTCTGAAAGGCTAGATACGAGCCAAATGGAATCCCGGAGGAGCCATAGAACTATAGCTCGGTTCGAAGGGTTTCTTCAAGGTAGTTTTTTCTCTTCTGGAAGATAAGGACCGTATTTTCAAAGGAAGGCCGTACTTCTTCAACACGACTAGTCTATACATGAGATTCTGGAAGGATAAATTCATGCCCGAAAAAGAAGACTTCACCCACGTTCTTGTATGGATTAGACTATACTCTCTCCCTACGGACTCTTGGACACCTTCAGTGCTTCAATCCATTGGAAATGGTCTGGGAGAATACATCAAAATTTCAGAAGGCACCAGGAATGGCCACTACATCTCATATGCCCGCATATGTGCCTATATTGACATTTATGGAGCTCTACCTGAAGCCATCATCCTGAACTTCAGGGATGAAACATGGAACCAGGCAGTTGATTACGAGCACATTCCTTTCCGATGTCACAAATGCCACGAGAATGGTCACCTCTTCAGAGACTGCCCTCAAAATAAACCGCCCCCACAAGAAATCCCTACAGGAGCCAGGGACGAACAGGTTTTCACCAAAGTAACACACAAAAACAAGCAAGGAAGAAGGAATAATGGAGGAAAGGAAAACCCCAGGCATGCAATACAAAATAGGTATGAAATACTCTCACAAACCATAGAGGAAAAGGGACAGCCCAATAACTACACAGAACATATCCAGGAACAACACAAGGAAATGGATACAGAAATGGAGAACAACAACAACTCTTCATCAGCAGCCCAGGTATCACAGGAAGAAACAGAAATGGACTACACTCAGGATCTCCCCATCTCAGAGGAAAAAGCTATCGAGGAAATTCTAATGGGGATGGATCTTCAGAAGCTTTCAAATGAGTGGACCTCAAAAGGATTCAAAAATATACCAGAAGACCACCTCAAGTGAATAGAAGAGGCGTACTCTCTGCAATAGAACTTTCAAAAGCTAAGAGAGCACCAGAGCACAGGAGGGAAAAATCAAATCGGGGGCATCAAAGTGACTCTAAAGGCCAATCACCAGATCAGTAAGGGACAACCTAAAATAAGGGGCAGAAAAACAAATGAACAACACCTCCAAGAACTGGGACTAAGCCTCATCAATGCAGGAAAAGTAAAGGTTCTTTCTTTCCCTCCCAACTTTTTATTATGAATTTCACATCTTGGAATATCAGGGGACTCAATAGCCCTACAAAAAAAATGATTCTTAAATCCAAAATAATATCAGGAAAAACAGGCATTCTAATGATACAAGAAAAAAAGAGCGGCCTGTCTGAAATGATGAACATTCAGCAGGCCTGCTTTAGGAAGCAGTACAATCACATTTCCATAGCTGCAACGGGCACTGCAGGTGGCATAGCCACCTTCTAGAAAGAATCATGGTTTCATTTGATTGATTCCTTTGCATCTAAGCAGGCCCTCACCACTATTATCCAAATCATTGGTACCAAAGAGAAAATATGTATCACCAATGTCTATGCTCCTCATACTGTCAGAGAGCATCTTACATGGCTCAACCAACTAGAAAATTTTCTCCGGCCTCTGGATTTCAAGCTCAAGATCCTGGCGGGAGATTTCAACATGATCCTAAATCTGGATGAAAAAAGAGATGGCATCAGACATCTAGATTCAGACTCTCAGACGTTCCAACGCATGATTGAGGACCTTAATTTCATTGACATCCCCACCAAAAATTGTATCCATACTTGGAACAACAGAAGAGGGGGAACGGTTCAGATAGCCTCCAAACTGGATCATTTCCTCCTCTCGAAAGAACTTTTCCTCTCCTCTTTGGAAACAGAGGTTTTTATTTCTCCGCAAGCGAGATATGATCATTGGCTGATCATCCTAACCTTCCAGATCTCTGAGCACCCAAAAAACGCGCCCTTCCGATTTGAAGCCTTTTGGCTTGCCCATCCGGACTTCCAAGAAAAAATCAAAGAATGGTGGACCAAATATTTTCCCCCTCAGGGAAGCAAGATGAATGGTTTCCACCAAAAACTTAAGTTCATCAAGCAAGAACTGAAAAAATGGAATCAAGAAAACTTTGGAGATATCACTACGAAAAAAAATATCATAGAGTCAAAGTTAAAATCATTACAACAAACAATCATTCAAAATGGGACTACGGAGGAAACCAATCAAATAGAAATGGAGCTCCAGAAATATTGAGAGGCCCGGGCTACTCAGGAAGAAATACTTTGGCGACAAAAATCAAGGATCTAATGGCTCAAGGATGGAGAAAGAAATATATCCTTCTTCCATAAATCTATGATCCAACACAGGAAACATAACAGGATCCTCAATCTCAGGAACAACCAAGGAAAAATGCTTGACACTCATCAAAAAATTGAGGAAGAACTTCATCAATACTTCACAAGCATCCTTACTGAAAGTAACCCGAACAATGAAGAGCAGATCAGGAAAATCACCAATCATATCCCAACTATCTTAACCAAAGATCACAATCAAATGTTGTTAAAAAAGATAACCATGGAGGAATTAGAAGAAGCAGTTCAGTCAATGTCGAATGGTAAATCCCAGGGCCTGATGGATTCACCATCAATTTCTACAAAGCCTATTGGAATACCATAAAGGACTCTGTCTATGATCTAGTGGAGGAATCAAGAATGAAAAAATCCATTTTTCCTTCTCTCAACGCAAATTTCCTGGCCCTCATTCCTAAATTGGAAAGAGTTGACTCGTCAAAGCAGTTTAGGCCCATTTCTCTTTGCAATGTCATCTACAAGATTATTTTGAAATTTTTGGCCAACCATATGAAGCCTCTCCTACCTCTCCTAATTTCGGCATACCAAACGGGTTATGTGGAAGGCAGGCAGATCATGGATAACATCATTCTCTCTCAGGAAATTATTCACATGCTCAGATACTAAGGCAAACCAGGTATGCTTATCCAACTGGATATGTCAAAAGCTTTTGATAAGATCAATTGGAGGTATATCCGACTTACGCTTGCAGATTTTGGTTTCAATAAAGAGATCATCAAGTGGATCATGGCCCTTGTTTCTGGAGCTCTCTTTTCCATTCTCCTTAACGGATCCCCCACCTCGATCATCAATCCCTCGAGAGGCATCTGGCAGGGGGATCCTCTTTCTCCCTTTCTCTTTATCATCTTAGCAGAAGGGTTGGGTCGATCCCTTTCGACTGCTTCCTCCAGTGGTCTCATCTCCAGCCTTAAGCTCTATCCTCAACTCCCACCCTCAACTCACCAGCAGTTTTTTGATGATACGCTCCTTATGGGCTGCCCTTCGATTAAGGAAGCCCTTGCCTTCAAAAAAATCCTGGAAGATTTATCTCTGGCCTCGGGATTGGATGTCAATCATGCTAAATCCAAAATCTTCTTCCTCAACAGCCCTTCTGCCATTCAATCTCATATTTCCCGTGTCCTAGGCTACCAAAAAAGCCTCTTCCCCTCTAAATATCTGGGAGTTCCCCTCACTAACAAGCCTCTAGCATGCTCAAACTGGGAACCTCTCATCTCGAAGCTCAAGAAGAAAATCTCCAACTAGACTTTCAGGGCCCTTAATCTGGCGGGTAGATTAATCCTGGTTCGTTCCGTCCTTCAAGCCATGCCCCTTTACCTCTTCTCGGCCATAGCGGCTCCTCGCTCCATTTCAAGCCAGATCAAAACTATTCAAAGGGACTTCCTCTGGAAAGGAAAAGCCATCAAAGGTAAATGGGCTCTGTTTGCCTAGGATAAAGTGTGCACTCCCATTTATGAAGGTGGGCTCGGCCTTAGAGACCCTAATCTCCTGGGTATGGCCATGGGGGCTAAAACGTGGTGGCGTTGGATATCTAACCCCTCCACCAATTGGGCAATGCTTTGGAAAGCCAAATATGCTCCCACTACCCCTTGGGCCTCCCTCATTAGGCTCTTGGGCAACCTTAAAGGCTCTCCCATGTGGAATAAAGCTTGGGAAAACAGAAATTTGATTCAAGAGCACAACTTCTGGGAGATAGGCAATGGTCAGCAAGCTCTATTTTGGGAGGATGCTTGGGAGCAGAGACCCAAACTAGACAAAGAAATCTACAAGCCAGCAAAAGAATATTTGGAAGCGCAAAACAAAATAAGAGTAAAAGACTACTAGAAACCTACTGGTAGTTCTAATTGGAGGGTCTAGGAGAATATCAAAGACTCTCTTCCTATCCACCTCCATCATTCCATAAACTCTCTTGCTAAGGAACTCAACAACCGACAAATTAAAATTGAAGACAGTTCGGATATTCTTCGTTGGGGTTCCAACCCAGCAGGGAATTTTAGCATCAAAGAAGCTTACAATATCCTGCAAAATCCCACCTCTACTCAAGCGGATAGTAGATGGAAAATACTATGGAGCAGGAAGCACTGGCCGAAGATCACTCTCTTTCTCTAGCTCATCACACACAGGAAAATTCTAACGTGGGACAATCTCCAAAAAAAAGGTTTCAAAGGCCCCTCGGTTTGTATACTTTGCCTCTCTGACTATGAATCAACCAACCACCTCCTCAACACCTGCCCTTTTGCTTCCAACCTTTGGTCTTGGCTCCAGCTGGTTTTCAAAACCTCCGATCACTCTTTGGACTCCATTCATAGCACCCTAGAAAATTGGTGCCCTGCTTTCACTAGCCATCCTCTTATCAATCTCACTTGGAACCTTCTCCAGGGAATCATTTGTTGGGCTCTCTGGAAAGAGAGAAATTCTAGAATTTTCATAAACCACTCGTCCAAAGAAGAACATATTCTTACCAATATCAAGATCACTCTCAGAGAATCTGCCTCCATTTCCAATCTCCCTGATTCCCCTCACCCTCCTTCAATAGTTGACCGTAGAATCCTCTCTCTCCTTCATCTTCCCACCCCCCTCATTGATTCCTCTTCCCTTCCACACTCCTTCAATCCTGATCCCCTGAATCTCTGGCACCCCTCTGACCAACCTTTTTTCAACCTCAATTATGATGGGGCGGCTAAAAACAACCCAGGCCGGGCTGGCTTTGGCGGGGTTTTTCGCAATTCTCAGGGTTCCATCCTATGGATATACTATGGAAATCTGGGGCATACTACCAACAATGTGGCTGAGCTCCAAGTGATGGCCAAGGGTTTTTTCATTACCAAGCAGAACAACTACTGGCCCCTTCAGGTTGACGGAGACTCAAATGTCGCTACCCAAGCATGCAGAAAACTTCAGCAGGGTCGAAGTGTGGCCAAGGTCTCTGACAATTGGCGCCTCAACCGTATACTCCTTCGCATCAATTCCAGCATTATGGAAGCGAGAGGGCTTACATTTCATGATGTCAGAAGAAAAGGCAACAATCTGGCTGACTACTTGGCCAACCAGGGGGTTAGCACACAGGCGCGTCTCATCTCCCACGGATGGAGTGGTATTATTTCACCCGATATAAAAAGGGAATGTATGATTATCAATAATAGGGACCTGCATAAGGAAGGCGTCATTTCGCAGCTTCCCGATCCTCAAAATCATCATGACTCTGTACTCAATTAACGCTCTGTTAATGGCTTCGAGCGAGGGCTCGTCCTTGATCATCTTGCCTTGGCATGCTCCCATGCTTAGTCTTTACTCTCCGCATGACACTATGATAAATGTGTGGGTGTGTCACAATTTTCCTCCCACGGCCAGCCAGCCTGAGACTGAGCCCTTAAATTCCCTTCGCCCGGCTTCTTTTCTTCACTTCCCTCTCTGGTTCAACTTCCCCTGTGATAAGTTTATCTACAACCTCTTGGAATTATGCTCCCCTGCTTCGTTCTCCCTCTGGCCCTCTGCTCCCCTGCCCTGCTCTATCCTGTTAGCCCTCCTCCTCTTGTGGTCTCGTTCTCCTACCATGGCCCCCCGCCGTAGGAACCCCCCTCCTCCCATCTGGTGAAGCTTCTCCTCCCAATGGGAGAACCCTTCCCGTCACCCTGTCACTCAGGCAGAAACCCAGGCTCGCAATGCTGCTCTCTTTTATAGAGACAACACTCCGGCTTTGGCAAGGGAGGTCATGGCGGACTTGGAAACTGCTGCGGCGGCTCGGCGTCGGGCCACCCCGACTGAGACTGTGGATCATGAATTCCAATGTATTCCGGACCCTGGTTTGACGAGAAGCCAGAAAAACCTCTTCACACGAGCCATTGATCTTCACTGGAATACAAAAACTCTCCTGTCTATGGCGCTCCAAGAGGAGCAAAGCAGAATTAGTAGACAAGTGGATAAGAAGATTCAGGCCCTCTTGGACAAGTTCGAGACTTATGTCAAAAAGGTTCACCACTTAATATTTGTGGAAAGTTCTTCACCTCATTATGAATTTCTGAAGAGGAAATTGGTGCTTCAACAGCATGCCGATGATCCTAATCTCAGGGTTAAAGTCGAGACCCCTTCAAAGGGCTCTCCTCTAGGTGTTGGGCCCTCTCACCGCCCCTGCTTTGACTTTGAGGAAGGGACTCCTGAGCAGCCGATCAACATAGATGATTTCTTCAATGACGAAGACCTGGTGTCGCCCCCCTCAGGCCTTTAACTTCTTGTTTTATCTCTTGTTAATGCCTACTTCTCAGGTTTTTTTGCTGCGCGGAGCCTGCGAGCTTTTTGTCTTCTTTTTGTTCTTTGTTACCGATCTCCCCTCTCAGTCTCCTTCCCCCTATTTCAAGATCCCTGAATTTGGGTTTGATTTTGCGCTCTTTCCAGAGCTGCGGTTGTAAGCCAAGATGGCTCTTTTTGTAACATATGTTTTTTGATTAATGTGAATAGCTCCGCATAATTTGCAAAAAATAATAATAATAATAATAATAATAAAATAGAATCAAATAAAATTATTTATCTAGAGAGAGCTGGAGTCCAGCTTTTACTCAACTTCCAACCATCATTCCTATTGAGATTCTTAGCATGTTGCTCGATCTCAATGGCTTCCCTAAGCTTCCTATGATGGAAGTGGTCAACCCTAGCGATGACTTTGGAGTCTTCAATGCAAACATGGTGACACGATTTCTCCACATTTTTTGCAAGAGCAGATGTGCGGGATCTATTGTGCCTAATGTTTGCATCATGCTCCTACATTCTCTGTCTAATGGATCTCCCTGTTTCACCAATGTAAGGTGTGCCACAAGAACAAGGAATCATGTAGACACCCTTCATGTCTTTAGGGTCAATAGGGTCCTTGACAGATCCGAGAGAATTTTTGATCATACAAAGAGGTTTAAAAGCAGAGTAGACATTATTCCTTTTATCTGGTCTCCCTTTCATTCCCCCCTACCCCCTCCCCTTTCTCTTCTTTTGTCTTGTCTCCTTTGTCCCTATAATTTGTTTGTCACACTCTTTAGGTTTTTATTTTTATATATTATCCTTTATATTTTTAATCCCTTCCCCTTTAAATTTTTAATCCCTTTTGTATCTTAGGAATTAATTCTTTGTTCTTAGTAAAATAAAATTTTATTTATTAATTAAATATTTTTAACTATTACATAATATATTTTGGCCTCCCCTTGCTTATTTCTCATGTTCTTCCTTTTCCTTGATTTTGTTTATATTTTACCCCCTAGTAATAAATTCTTTTAATAAAAAATAAAAATAAAAATAAAAAAATATCCATTTTTTAATATTTATTAGTCAATTATTAATTTTAATTAAAGATTATATAATACATTTTATTATAATATCTATTAAAATAAAAAAATTATTAATTAATTTAAAACTCTAATTAAAATTTTGCATAATAATAATTCTTATTTTATTATTGATTGGGCCAATATTTAGTTTTCTCTTAATAATTTTAATTAACTCATTAACTAATAAAAATGCTCATTTTATTATATTACTTATTGGGCTAATATTTATTTATTGCTTAATAATTTTAATCAACTAATTAATTAACTCAATAACGGCTAGTCCTAAACGACTAGTTTTCTTAGGCTAATTCCAGGCGATGATGCATCCACACTATTTATTCAATCAGATCAATTGGCTTTTACCTTGTTCTGAGGATGAACCACATTAGTTGGTTTGAAACGTCGACCAAATCCTAATGATGTGATTAATCCGAGAAAACATTTATCTAATCTATGGATCACAAAAGTCTCAGATCTAACAAGATCTAGGAATATAGGGCACTAATCCAACATCTGCTAACTAGGAATATAGGGCACAAATCCAACACTTGCTAATATTCCAACCATCATCTCTATTGATATTTGCAAGTCTTTTTTCAATCTCTAAAACCTCCCTTAATTTTTGGCGATGAAAAAGGTCAATCCTAGCAATAACCTTGGCTTCTTCGATGCAGATGTGATGGTTAGTCTTTTTAGCATGCTCAACCAAGACTAAGGAGAAAAATCTCCCATACTTAATATCAACATGCTCACAAATTTTTTGATTTATTAATACAATTTGAATTTTTGAATTTTTTAATATTTCATTATATATAAACAAAAATTAACCGTATTATATTTTATATTTAAATTTATATAAAAAAATTAAAATAATTAAAAATTAATTATATAGATATATAAATAAAAAATATTTATAAACAAAAAAATATAAATTAAATTCTAATAATTATATTGATGCGTTAGTGATTAATTAACTTCACATGCTTCACTAATGTGGATTATAAAAAAAATATTCTAACGAGTATATTCATACTTCTTGTCATTGTTGTGCCATCTTTACTAGCATTACTTTATCGAGTTTCTTCCATCATTCCTTCTCTACTACGCTATAACGTGGAACCGAGCACTCACTCACATGCATTCGATGATTATTGATGCATGCTTCTTTTTGTAAAGTGTAATCTTTCGGATAATAAAAAATTGTCACTGTTACTCATTTTACCAAGGATTTGTCTACCGATGTAATAGAATCGAAGAGTTTATAGTGCGATTTTTTTAAGGTTTTTATGAGGATTTTTTTCGTTCTAATTTCTCTAAATTTTGACAAGAATTTATCGAAAATAGAAGTTTGATGGGTAACCTTGCACAATCGAAGTGCCCTAGAGGTTTTTTAGGGTGCTGAATCCATATATATAGTCAAAAAAAAGTTTAATTAACAGAAATCAAGATTTTACTTCAATTTTTTTCATCGGATTCCGGCACTCGAAACTCCAAAAAGTTGCACTAAAGACAACTCCCAACAAAATAGTCTGGATGGTGGGTTTTTACCGGAATCCGATAAATTTTTTGTTCAAAAAATCAGGTAGTTGAAGTGTTTGAATTGCATTTTTGACGGTGGAAATGGATTAAACACCATAAAAAACCCTTAGGGCACCCAAAATACTGAACTTTAACGACTATAAAGTAGGTTTTGAAAAATCTTTGTCTGAATTTGTCATAATCTTACCATAATTTCTGGGTTATTCTGTGGGTTTTTTAGACTACGGCTTTTGCAAAACATGTTGCTTATCTAATAAATTACCGACTACTCTATCTATATTCTATTCTATGGATATATTAGAAAATTATATATATATAGAAATCAGAAAAGTATAATAAACAGAAGACAAATGATATGGAATCAAAAAGCAAGGGAGTGTTCTAGAATGCATGAATATTAAAATAAGGAGTTATTTTTAATGCGATTTAATAGAGTTTCTGGCAGATTTTCTAGTCGGAATCAGGCAGAAAAATTTGAGGTGAAATTTTGATTTGTTTTTAGAATCAGAGCTCGGAATCTCCACAATTCTCATTTTTCAGTGTCTGTTTTGGGTCTAAAGCAAGACCCATCATCAAGATAATTCTGCAGAATTGTCCTGATGATGGGTCTTGCTTTAGACCCGAAACATAGACTAAAAAATGAGAACTGTGGAGATTCTGAGCTCTGATTCTAAAAATTTACACCACATAAATATACAATCCATCATTGTTACCCTGTACGGAAGGGATACATGGATCGAGATCAGAAATCTCGAAAAAAAAATGATGAAAATTCAAAAAAGAGAAGGGCAGAATTGTCCTAATGATGGGTCTTGCTTTAGACCCGAAACGTACACTGAAAAATGAGAACTGTGGAGATTCCGAGCTCTGATTCTAATAATTTACACCACAGAAATCTACAATCCATCATTGTTACCCTGTACGGAAGGGATACATGGATCAAGATCAGAAATATCGAAAAAACAAGGATGAAAATTCAAAAAAGAGAAGCAGGGCAAAATTGTCCTGATGATGGGTCTTGCTTTAGACCCGAAACATAGACTGAAAAATGAGAGTTGTGGAGATTCTGAGCTCTGATTCTAAAAATTTACACCACAGAAATCTACAATCCATCATTTTGATTTGTGTTATTTAAATTGTTTATTTCGCTGCATATATGGATTCAACATTGTAAAAAACCCTTAGGGCACTTTGATTGTGCAGAGTTTACCCATCAAACTTGTGATTTCAATGAATTCCTACCGGATTTTAGACAAATTAGATCCCAAAAATAAATAAGAAAACTTTTCAAAAAGTCGCAGTAAAGACAACTCGTTAAAATAATAATTTGTATCACAACAATGATTAGATTTTTTTTAGATTATTGGTTCAGAGTGTTTTGAGAATATATATATATATATATATATATATATATATGCTAATTGTAAGGTTACGGCCAAGCAAAATATCAAATTGGTGTATGAGACCCTATTGTTTGAGTGACAAGGGACCCACGTTTGGGTAATGATTTGGTTGCTAAAGTCTACAAAGGCATATATACTCAACCCCTCTCGTTTTTAATATATATATATATATATATATATATATATATATATATATATATAGTGAATGTTAACTTTAATTTAATGATGAGAGGCTTAGTTCAATTATTTTAGATAGTTTTTATGATCATATAGATTATTAGAAAAGAGAAATGAAAGAGAAGTGAAATATAAAATAGAGTTAGAGGTAATGTTCTATAACAAATTTAAATTTTTAGAAGAGAAGCCAGGGAATAGAATATTAGGATTCAATGTTCAATTACAACAAAAAATGAAGGGTAGATTACAAGAAATGGAAAAACAAAAACAACTAATGGGTTAAGAAAATTACAACTTTAGAGATGAGATTAAAAAGAAAAGAAAATATAAATAATAGTTTTTCCCTGTGTAGTATGGAAAATAAATTAGATATCAAATCCATCAAAAAGGAAATGAATAAGGTAATTGAGTAGAATCACGAGCATAATGAAGGAGCCTTGAATCTCATAATTCATAGTATAAAATAACATAAATCTAAGGACACACTAGTAGTGATAAAAGAAGAACTAAATAGTAAGTCACAAATTGAAACAACGTATCTCATAGAAGCGAAGAGGTCGGGAAAGATACTCGAACATAAAGATATATTGACTCGTGTTTATGTAAGTTGTATTGGACATAAATTTGAAATACTCAATAAATATTTGAACTTAAAAGAGACATGAATCTTTATAAATTAAGACATCGGTCCAATGGACCAAGTTGAGTTAAGGAAGCATGCTCAATAGGTAAACAAAGCCAAAAAGAGGAGGCAAATGGAAAATAACTGGATATATTATGGTTAGAGGTCAGAATGATACAATAAATAGGAATTTGGAACGCTCTAAATCCTTTTATGAAGTTGTTGTGGCTTTCCATTTTGTAAAAGTCCTATGTTGAGTAGGATCCCAATGAAATTGATATAATTTTTCTCGTTTAAACATGGGAGCATAATGAGTCTAAGGTTCCTCACATAGAAGGATTCATCTTGTGGTCAACATAGAATGAGAAATCCTCTCATAAAGGGGTTGGGAAAATAGTTCTTTATATAAAAAACAAATTTTCTCATATTTATTTTCATAAGATAAACCCTTTAAATCAGTTAATTTGGATAAAAACCCAAGATATCAATGCTAAGCAACTTCATATTTCAATTTTTTATTTCACACATATTTATTCTACCTTTTATAAGAAAACACGTATAGATAAAAATTAACCCTACAATACCTTAGAATAAGAGATTCATAATATAGGAAATGAAGGTAATATTCTCTTGTTAGGAGACTTTAATGATAGAATCGCAACTATCAAATCTATTCTTCTAAGAAATGATTCCAACCTTTATCCTCTATGACTAGATGAAGACCTTGTGTTAGCTAGTAAATACAAAAGAAACTTTAAATACCTAAATTGTAACAACCCTTGGTTAAAATTTCACGTAATAAAATTAATAAAGGAAAAATAAGACCAAGGTCATGGGGCATGTATTCCAAGCTGAATGTTGGGAAAAATATCCTAGCTGGAATCACTTGTTGTGTTTATGGCTAAGGGGAAATTGGAAAAGGCAATGGCAAAGGCTTTGAAAAGGAAAATAACATATTTTTGGCACATTATTTATGAAAATAAAGGAAATTAGGAGAAAAGGAAGGTAAAAGGTCACAGGTTGCATGTGAGGAGGAATGATCAAAGGCTCAGTATTTAGCTCAAAAATGAAAGTTCTCATAAATGCTCCAAACTAGAACAATTGAATAGAGCTCGTCGCCAGGATTTCGTCGCAATTCATTTGGTCAAAATCCGAGTTCGTATGAGTAAGTTATGACCTGCTTTCCATTTTCTCAAATAGGTAAAAAATGTGCAGAATAGTGACAGACTGATGACTTGGCAATCCAGTCAGCACCTCAGGAATATCCAGGGAATATTCTCCAGTTTTCAACCAATGACACTATGACAAGTGTCATAGTCAAATTCGCCAATGTTGGTTGGGAAATTGAGATTTTTCTTCCTATTCTAAGGTTGAAATTTTTATGTATGGGTGCATTATTATTTTTAAATTTGTTGTAATTGGGGGCCAATGGAGAAGGGACACGTGGAGCAGTCACAGGCTACCATGTGCCCTCCCCCATGGCAATGAAGGTTGGCAATATATGTTTGATATTCAAATATCAAATGGGCACATTATTTTTAACCAAGGTTCGTTCCATAGTTCCGTTCAAGAAAATAATATGACCGAGGAGGGGCGGAGGTCGGGATCGACCCCGCGACCTCCCCCATACAAGCGCCAACACCAAGCATCATACAATATACCGTGGGTGTTAACCCATAAGGATTTCGCTTATACTTAAATATTGTTAGCTCCATAGTTGGGGGTCCAGAGGGGGCCAGCCCCCTCCCATATGCTCAAGAGCGAAGACCAAGGGTGAGCACTATTCACCAGTGGAAAATTCAACTCAATTTAACCCATGATTAATGCCACTAATCTGGATTACGCCTCCATTGTCCATGTTTAAGCGTTAAATGCGCTTAACACTAAACACAAAATTAAACTCCATTAATGCGTGCTTATCTTAAGCTAATTGCGCAGTTAACTTGGCAGCAAACTTGGCGGAGTCTGCCAAATGCGGCGGAGCTCCATTTTTAGTGGAGTTATCTAGCCAATTTCCAAATTTAGTGGAGAAATTGTAGGAAAATTTGGTTTTTCCATAACTGAGGAAATTTTCGACCAATTTTGGCTTAGGAAGAGTCATTCTTGGTAGATTTTTATGTTTTGGAGACATTGGAGTAGGTTGCAAAGGCAACAGAAGAATATAAACAATACTTTTGCACAATTGAAGCTAATAGAAAGGCCCCATGCCATGGAAGCTGGACCAAGGAGATGTAGCCCAAGAGGGGTGAACTCCTTCATCAAAACCATGTCTATTTGACTCAGTTGTCTGTGTTTGCTATATGTTTATATGTTTTTTTTCAGCATTTAGTTTCCATGCTTTTATGTTCATGAAATACACTTAATCTCATCATGTTTGTTTGTTTATCAATCATAAGCACATGTATATACCCTTGTACAAGAAGAAAACATAAGCACTTTCATATTAAATCTAAAACTGGTATTAGCACAACAATAACTAATAATCAATTTCAGATCAAATTGGTATCATAGAAAAGGTTATCTTTTTTCTTTGCTTGAGATTATGCAAGAAGGGTTTTAATAGTTGTAATTTTGTGATGCTTACAAGGTTGAATTTGCAAAGAGGAGAAGGGAAGCTATTGGTTGTTAGTCCCAAGGTTAGGACCAAAAGAAAGAGAGTTGAGAGAGAATCATCTTCACCCAAAGTTCCACTCATAGTTGCACTTCAAGCACCTGAAGTTATATCTCCAACAGTTGAGATTGAAGAGGTACAAATTGCACAAGATGTTGAGGTGATTGAAAAGGTACAAGCATCAAAAGTTGAGCTTGAATCCTTAGCCATTATTTCAAGTGTTGGAGAGACTCAAGGAAATTCAGAAGAGGAAGATGTCAAGAGAGACTTCAATGATATTAATAGAATGGTTAAAATCATGTTTGATGAATTCACTACAGAAAGAGCATGAGAAGGGTCTAAGCCTCCACATGGAGAAGGAACTTTAGATGATAAGAAGGATGAAGAGAAGAGTTTGAAAGTGTTGTGGAGGTAAATCCCCTCTTCGGACAGAGGCGATCCCACTATCCCTAGAGTGGGTCTAGCAACAATCGAAACACACAAAGCTATTGATTCCTAGTTACAAAAGATAGAATCGCTATAGATCACTTACTGTAATTCCTTCACTACTGTTGTCGAAGAAGAAGTGGTTCTTCTATTCCTAGCTAGACAGGTCACGATCCTTGAGCTCACTGCATCCGAATACCTGTACACATGCAAAGAAGAGAGACGACAGGCAACGTAATATTTCACACTTTATAACTATCGATCAGTCAGATAGGAACGAATGAAATTTCATTATATAATGGACAAATACAATCATGGAACCAATAGCAAAGTCATGTATATTAAGATACGAGAGAACTATTACAACTGGTGCTCTGACGTCGTGATCTTCCTTCGACAGGATTCCAGCGGGACGTGTCTCACAAAGCTCGTCAGGGATTTGACAAAACTCTCTCTCTCACAAGGTTCTCCTTAGCTCTGCTCTTGATTGTCACTCAACTATAATTTCCTTCCCAAAAGTTCAGCTAGGTTGTGAATAGAGAGGGCAGGCTTTTATAGAGGGAGAAGGAGAGGTTAGGATCGCTATAATCATGGGGGAGAGTCCTATCTCTTAGGAAGGTTCCATGAGAGGTGGAAAACCACTTCCTAAACAAGGAGATCTGGAGCCAAACAACCCAACCTCTTTTTGATGATTCATTATGAAGTTGTTAGAATCGAACTTTCGCCTCCAATTTGTTAAAAAACACTCCAAAACAAGTTGGTGTGGGTGCAACACAGGGACAGAGCACCAGCTGGCGCACCCACTAGTGTATATTTTACCCATTGGCGCAAGGGATGAACTGGCTACTCGTGCCAATGCCAAAACATGGGGTTTGGGGCTTTTCTGAGGAAATGTTTTCAAGGAGAATTCTTACCCTTATGCAGAGGGATGCCATCAAGGTGTTTTCAGGACATTTTTTTTTTCACAGGTCACGGGAATAGTCCTCCAATGTACGAGATGAGGGATTACAAGGACGGTGACAAAATTTTGTGTAATAGATGCCCCCTAAAGCATGAGGTCCGAGAGAGAGGGAGGGGTGAAATGCTTTATGAGAACGCGTTCAACTGAAAACAATGCCATTGGAAGACCTATGAGTACAAATACAACTAATATCTATGATATATGACATGTGATATGGGCACAGCCATCCATAATAGAGTGCATAAACAATGAGATCTGAGTTATGAACACAGCCATCCAACAATAGGGATCAATAGATAGACTCAAGTATGGTCGCAACCATCCAATAAAAAGGGTCATATAATAATTCATAATTATCCACAAAGAACCCGCAGCCTGGATTTCATTAGACAAAACCCAGGGTCTTGCTCTCCATCTCGACCCAAACATAGTACAAATTCGAGCATGCGAATATGTGAGCTAAAGTTGAACAAGCAAGAACATCGTCTAATTACCAGCCAATGATGAGAACTGTTAACAGATGCGAGAGAAACCACAAATAATGACAATGGCTCTCAAGGTACAAGAGGTACAATCTACGGATTGTGAACAGTGATCTGGCGTCGAACACTTGCAGAATCAATAGATCGAAGGCCAATAATGAAAACCTTGCGTCGAATGCGAAGAACCTGCCATTGAGGCATGCTGGCTCCTAGGTACCTGAAGGGAGTCTCTAGATCAACTTCATGGATAATGAGTTGAAGTCGAAAGGAAGTGACCTTGATCGAAGGTGGGCCATAATGTTTCCCACATCATCGACACAAGACAGAGGAACATGATGTTTGTGAATCAAGACCAACAGAGAATCAGAGGGAGGTTGAAAAATGCAGAGGCAAACTTCTCTTGAACATATCGGCAGCACGACACTGGATTTGGCAGTATTTGACATCAAAGGATCTAAGGTCATGGTGATGTGGCAAAGAGCAGATGAGCGGTCAAAAGAGATTACCTAAACCCATGGAGGCAAGCAGATAACGAGATGAGATGTTCCCAACCCGACATGAATGCAAACAAGTGTCATGTTCAAGAGCGACATACTGCCAACACGACTACAATTTTGGTTCCATTTTCCCCCACCATTTCTGGCGAGTACCCAAATTATTTTTTAAAACAAGCTTGAAGGGGATAGCATATGCTTGCGATGTAAGTTTTTCCTTCGGACAAATCCAACCTAGTACATTTAACGAGCCCTAGGAAGGAGGAACTCGAGTAACGTCATGACGACGAAGTCTGATGTAATCAGTTTTTAACGAGTCTGACAAAGGAAGAACTCAGTGTCTTTTCATGTTTAGAGAGTTTGAAAAGACAACGAAAAAGAAAACTCCAACAATTCCCTTTTCGTGAATAGTCCCTCAGATCCGAAAAGGTAGAAAAAAATATCCGAGAGAACCTCTTAGTCACAATTGGCTAAGGTATTCCTTTTTCGTAAATAATCCATCCCTGCCCGAAAAATAGTTAAACGTATACTAGGTAGATATCGTTTCGCATCCATTTAACGAGTTGAAAACGATAAGCGTCTCGAAAATATTTTCAATTTTAGAGAGTCAGAAAAGAGTTGAAAGGTGACTCCTCCTAGAGGAACGAGCAGTATAAAGGGTAGCAACTGGTTCTGGTGATGGTGGAACTGCTCAGAACAAGTAAAGGTCAAGAGGTTGGCTAACAAGACCACTCATTGCAGTGGTTCCTTGGGAATGGGTAAAACAATCAAGTGAAGGTGTATAATCGGCCGAGCATATGGGGATGGTGGAATGAGAAAACCAAGGCTCATCTGGAAAAACAGGTTGATAAAATGGCAATCAAAAGAGGTAAAATAAAAATGGTTTAATTTTTACACAAGCTTGAAAACAGGAAAATCTTCTTGAAAATTTTGCATGCCCCCAGCATGGTGACTCAATTCGAGGTACATGACCCCCAAGCTTCAATCCATATGACAGGAAGCTAGAGTGAAGGTTCAAGTTACGATATTAATAGAAATACTCGACTGGGATTTTACGAGATCTTATCAAAGACTCGAATTGAACAGGAAAGTGTTTCATTGTTTTAACGAGGTTGACACATTAAAATAACTATCCTCATGACATCTTATTTCATTTTTTAAGGAGATTGACACAAGAAAACAAACTCTGCTCCGAGGATATTGTTTCATTTTTTAAGGAGCTTGACACAAGGAAAGGAACTCTTCTCCGATGACCTTGTTTCATTTTTTAAGGAACTTCACACAAGAAAATGAACTCTGCTCCGAACACCTTATTTCATTTTTTAAGGAGCTTGACATAAGAGAAAGAACTCTGCTCTGAAGACCTTGTTTCATTTTTTAAGGAGCTTGACACAAGAAAATGAACTATACTCTGAAGACCTTGTTTCATTTTTTAAGGAGCTTGACACAAGAAAACGAACTATGCTCTGACTAGCTTGTTTCATTTTTTAAGGAGCTTGACACAAGAAAAACAAACTATGCTCCACATAGCTTGTTTCATTTTTTAAGGAGCTTGACACAAGAAAAATAACTATGCTCCGATGAACTTTCATCATGATGAATAAGAAGTCATGGCTTCCAAGAGTTCCGCACCAGATGGGAGAACAACATCTTGGAAATCAGGACCCAATGCCCCCAGCACATGATGCACAATGGCACTATCACTGAATGAGGGCACGAGATAGGTAGCCACATAATTAACCTGCAGCGAGGAAGATACAACCGGCGGATGTCACGTTAGTACCAAAGAATGAAAGCTGATCAATGGTCACAATCTGACCTTTGTGTGGGAAATTTTAGGAATCTTTAATTTTAGTAGATTGGTGAGACTAAAACTGCAGAAGCAACATTATTTCAACCACTTTGGGATTCTAGGATCTAGCCCTCCTGAATCCGGAGAGGGATCTCTCCAATAAGTGCAAAGATGGATTTGTCTTTGAAGTTTGGGGTAATGATATTAGGATAGTTATGAAGGCTAAGGGTTTGTTTTGTTTTTGGATGGTTGAGCATGATTACTGTTTGAGGTGGAAAGTCCTAAATGCAAAGAGTTTCAAAGGTGTGAAGTTGCAAGAAAATAGAACAAGCTTTGGCCAGGAAAGATAGATAATTGCAGGTTTTAGTCCATTGGGCTATGGAGTCATAATAGGGTTTAATTGGAACAGCGAGAGGCAAGAGTGGTCAATGGGGCAAGTCATCTATGTCTAAGGATCTCTCTGAAGATTGATTTATGGAATGAAATGATACAACAAGAAGGAAATTTAAACAAATGCAGAACAAAAGGCAACCCAGGATCTGGTAAGTACTTTTAAACTAGCCAGCCTTTGATAAACACTTAAGAAGAACATAAAAGCAAACTAGGATCTGGTAAGTACTTTTAAACTAGCCAGCCTTTGATACACTTTCAATAAAAAACATTTTAAAACAAAGGGAAACTTGAAGGTAATTGTTGGAGTAGAAACTAGCGGGTCGGGCTCACCACAAATCCTCTCCTAGCTCTGCTTTACTTGGTTACTTTCAAGACCAACACAAAGATAACACAGAATGGCCTAAGATCTGGTAAGTACTTCTAAACTAGCTAGCTTTTAACACATTCCAAGGGAAACATTCAGACAGCCTTTGGGGATAAAACTAGGACCAGGGCACACCATATCTTCCATAGTTCATCTCTACTTAACTAATACTAAATATAACATTCAAGAATAATATTCAACTAAGGAAATAAGACGAGGGAACGCCAGCATTCCTATGCTTAAACTGAATTAAATCATTTCAAAATAACACAAATTGGAAGAAAACATTTAGATAACGATTTTCAGTCAGAGAAGGTTACTGATATACAGTAGGTCCTAACTCTATGCATGTTGTTCTTTATAAGAGAAGATGAAACACAGTGAAAACAGAAACAAAATGACATGTTACAATGAGAAAAAGCATCACCATCAACATAGACCAGGATCCCATAAATCAGCTTGTATTGATGCTTCAAACCAGTTACAGCTTTAAGTCCAATGCTTTATTTTAACAATCATCTACACATCTCAACCTAACTTATCTATCACAATCAGAGCTCCAAAGGCCAATGAACACTATTTACAATCAGAAGTTTAAGCTCAAATGTATTTCAAAGTTCTGCAACCAAAAATTTCTCATCTTCTACAGAAGTATTTATAGAAGAATGAGGAGGTGAGATCTGATAAAATATCTCTCAGGCACACACAGATACTGACTTCTCACTGAGGGCCTGACATAATCACATGTATGTTAACGTATTAATTGCCTTGCATTATGAATTAAGCCTCGTTTTTATTGACCTTTGATGCTCTGTTTCATGTTGGAGTAACTCTGCAGACATTTTTTGCATTAAGTTCCTTGCAGAAGTAACTCTCTGGCTGCGCTGAGGTGAATATATGATTTTGAACAATAACTTCGGCCTCTGTTTGAATGCTTTGAGGCACAGGTGGCACTTATGGTAGCTGGGAGGAATCAATTCGCCTCAAATGTGGCGGTGGAGGCCTTTCTGTCTATTAGACACTTATGATTTTCTTTTAACTGTGTTTTAATGTGGGGGATTAGGCTTTTGATAATCAATCTTAGCCGTAATTCCCGCAAATAGGTCTTCAATCTTCTATTCCGTTGTGCTCTGTCTTCAAAACTGATACTCTTTTAATCGTGATTTAATAACACAATGTCTTGTCGATGTGCAAGGTTACGCAGGGCTTGTATGGCATCACTGACTCATGAAGCAATGACGAGACATGGAGTAGAGCCTTTGTATTCCTTTTGCCTTTGATAACCAAAAGGCTAGAGGATCGTCACCCTTGGCTTTATTTTCCTTTATATTATGGGAAAAACCTTCAAAACCTGCAAAATAAACAAAACATTATGAAATCCTACGTTATTGGATAAACTGCTTCAGAGGGCGTGGGGAGAGAGCATGGTCGTTGGATGGAAACATCCAACGGTGGAGATCGGCTAAGAAAAGGTTAAAGAAGAGCAGAGGAAGAAAATATGTCAGGACCGTCAATCGCGCAATGATCAACGATGGTGAATAAATTGGGAGATCGAAAATCGGAGTTTGGGAATAAAACCTTAAAACGCGACAATGGAAAATCTCTGATGCGATTATATATGGGTCGTCGATCTGTAGATCAAATAGACGGTGGAAAATGAATAGAGAGGTGGTTATGGCGAGGGAGAAAAACTTGAAAGGCGCCGACGCGATTAAGCGCTGACCGTCGATCTGCAGATAAGATCGACGACGGAGAGTGAATCGGAGGGATGGATGATTGGGGGAAGAAACAAACGTGCCCGATGAAAACTAGTGTTGCGATGTAGCGCGAGCCGTTGATCTAAGGATTAGATCAATGGCGGAGAATGAATCGGAGGGTTAGCTGATCGGAGGGAGCAAACAAAGGTATGCGATGAAAAACTATGATGCGATTTTGTGCGGAACGTTGGATCGGCTTACGATCAATGGCAGAGATTGGTTTTAGAACAAACCAATGAAAAAACCCTTATGATATATGAAAAACCAAAAATAATCCAAATTCTTAATACTTTCAGGGCGGGATATATATTTTATGGTATGGTCTGGCGCCCGACTGCGGGGCCTTCGGATGTATGGAACGTAAATAGACCTAGGGCTATATATATGGGGGCCAATCGCATCGAAACCATTGGGCCTGGTCTTTCAATCAACCCATTGAACTTTTCCGATGCGATTATGCTTCGGGGCTTAAACTATTGGTCCCAGGCGTAGGTTATATGAATGGAAAGCGACGGGGGGCGGGGTTTATATATATGGGACCCAATCGCATCGGAACTTTTGGTGCGGGTCTTTCAATCAACCCATTGTGAATTTCTTCGATGCGATTGCGCAATCGGGTCTTTTTAATCTAACCATTTTCATTTAACACGTGACTCTGGCATATTAGATCAAAAATTTGGAAAATAGGGTTTTTTGTATTTAAAAAGGAAAGAATGGATCGAGCATGGATTTTTCAATGTTTTAAGCGCTGAAGGTAGGCCCACGGGTTATATGAAAAAATAATATGATCGGAGGTTGTGAAACAGGGGGCTAATCGCATCGAAACTTTCGAAACATGGCAAAAGACCTGTGCACTTGGATCTTTGCAATGCGATTAAGCACCTTGTGGGCCTAGCGCCTAGTTCTAGGGTGTGGGCATGTAGGGGAAATGGTTTAAAGACTTAGCCCAAGGGGGCTTAAGTCCTTAGTAATAAAAACTTGTTTTTTATGAATTTTTTCAGAGTTTTCAATGGATTTGGGGGTTTCAATAAGGCTAAAAAGTGAGTTCTCAACCTTGTAAAAAATGATTTTCATGAAGGGAAGAAGAGGGATCGTGAAAATAGAGGAGTTTTATGGAGAAAAAGGGGAGAAAAATGAAGGTTAGTTTTGAGTGGAGGAAGGGGGAAAAATGATGATTTTGCAGCAGATTTTCACTCATGGAAACAGAAGAAATTCTGAGTATAAAATAGGAACAATAGCAAATGAATATTTTGGACAGAGGCATGAGGCCTTCAAGATTCTTCAAGAGCCAACACTTTTTAGCAATAAAATTTGTTCCTTGAAGGCTCAAAAAGTCTTAGCCACCTTTTGATATAACAAATTTTATAGGTGGCTAACAAGAAACAGATCACACGAAAGAGGGAAGAGACAAGTGCACCCATGACATAAGTATAGTCACGCCCCAAGAGTAAATTGAAATACAAGGGGCCTAGAACAACCATCACGTCTATATAGACAGTTTTCCCTCCCAAAGTAACATGCAACTTCGGAAGTATCCCTAACAGTTGAGTAGTTCTTCTGTTAAAAGCCAACAGATTATGCGTAACAGGCATAAGCAGTGGAGAACCAAAAGCTTGCCAAGTAGTGGAAGACAAAATACTAACATATGCGCCTTCATCTATAATGGTGCTGGGTACTACCAGATCAAAGGTTCGTAACGTTATCTCAAAAGGCACATAAGAAGGAAGGTGGTACCCTACAAATCGATTCCAATTGAAGGAAGTGACCAAACTACTTGGAGGGGGTACCATCGAACTGAGATGGTCTTCCCCCGGTGTTACTAGAGCAAGAGGAGCATCCTCTAAAACTTACATCATAGGAGTAGGAGGAGCAGCTTCTTGAACTATAGGGATGGAAGAATCTAAATCCGAAGAATCTGAAGAAACAAGAAGAACATGAGGGGAATAAGATCCACTCTCAACGGAAAAGACCTGATGAACCATAGGTGGGATCAAGTCAACCGATTCCACGTCTAAGGGTTGGTCAGGAATGGATTTATGAATTTGAATTTCCGGGGGAGCGGGATTGACCAAGGATGACTCTTGACCGATCGTGGAATCAACTAGCGGAGGACTCAAAGAAATTTTCTGGTAACTAGCCGGAAGGCAGGGTGCAAAAATAGTGGAGTTGTTCAACACTCTCTTGGCTTCATCCATGTATGGACAAAGATAAATGGGATGATGCCCTTCACACAACTTACAGGGATTGGTAATCTTACCCTGTTTCTTATGAGTCTTATCATGGCTAGTTGAATATGTGCCACCAATATGACTTCTAGAATCCAAATGCAACGACGGATGGGCATTAGACCATGCTTCAAGTACCTTGGGAATGCTAGAGCAGTCTCGAAGAAGATGGTCACCTTTGCACAACATGCAAGGGAATTTGACTTTTCGTGGAAGGTTGGATGGTTTATCAATGGGAGATTTCTTAGGAGAAATAGCCGCAGAGCTAGCTCTCCTTTATCTGACTTCTTCTTCTTCGTCTTCTTCTTCTTCTTCTTAGCCACCTGGTTACTAGAATTTATACTTTCACTAGGCGAAGTAGAAGAGGAGGACAAAGAAACAGGTGAAGAAGGGGAGAGGTCCACTTTAGAATCAACACGATGTTGTTCAGGTGGAGGAGATGGTTGTACAGTGGACGGAACACTCGAGACCACAGAGGTTAAGAATAACCAAACAGGAAAACCAACAGTTAAGCTAGGAAGGGACAATGTTGCCATATAAGGAGCACCAACATTCCCAAAAGCAGGAAAAGGACTAGGATTCCCTTCAGAGGGGATTCCTTGGTTGGTAAACTCCAGAAATGTTTCCATTGGAAACAACCTTAAAACAAAATACTAAGGAAGATAACTTTAACCAGGAATATTTTGTGGGCAGTTAGTTTGTTAATACACTGAAACAAAACTCTACCGTTTCATATTTTAAGAGTCGAGAAACAGGAAAAAGGTGACTCTATCACTTTTAGGTTGAAATGAGCATGAAAGGACAAGAGCTCGATGATCTTTTCACTTTTTAGAGAGTCACAAAAAGATCAAAATGACTACTCAGGTACTCTAAGCAAGAGGGTGTGCCAGGTTTCCATGAACTGCCATATACACCTTGGTGATCAAATGAAAGAGAAATGACCAAGGACTTAACGGGCGTGCGGCTAGTCTCCCCGAATGATGTGTTCGATGTATCACGGTTACAATGCGGCAAACTTGACTTCCTATGGATAAAAGGATTGCAACCTAGAGGGGTCTCCCTTTATATACTCAACGGTACGGGGAGCACAAGTCCGTACTAGTGCTTTCTGAAGCCAGATGGCGAGTGACAGCTGCTAGGCTTAAAGACGCCGGAACATGTCTCTAACTTAGACCACTAAATATTGCGTTAAGTTTCAATGTTGCCTTAGGTTAATTGAAATAAATTTTAAGTTGATCTTCGATTTATGTTTCAATTCCAAGGTCCTACCGAATGTTGAATCTCACGAATCCCTAAATGCAAGCTACATGCCACTGGAGTCGCCAAATTTTTGTGGAGGTAAATCCCCTCTACGGACAGAGGCGATCCCACTATCCCTAGAGTGGGTCTAGCAACAATCGAAACACGCAAAGCTATTGATTCCTAGTTATGAAAGATAGAATCGCGATATATCACTTACCGTGATTCCTTCACTACTGTTGTCGAAGAAGAAGTGGCACTTCCGTTCCTAGCTGGACAGGTCACGATCTGTGAACTTGCTACATCTGGATACTTGTACACATGCAAAGAAAAGAGACAACATACAACGTAATATTTCACACTTTATAACTATCGATCAGTCAAAGAGGAACGAATGAAATTTCATTATATAATGGACAAACACGATCATGGAACCAATAACAGAGTCATGTATATTAAGATACGAGAGAACGATTACAACCAGTGCTCCGACGTCATGATCTTCCTTCGACAAGATTCGAGTGGGACATGTCTCACAAAGCTCGTCAGGGATTTGAAAAAACTCTCTCTCTCACAGGGTTCTCCTTAGCTCTGCTCTTGATTGTCACTCAGCTATAAATTCCTTCCCAAAAGTTCATCTAAGTTGTGAATAGGGAGGGCAGGCTTTTATAGAGAGAGAAGGAGAGGTTAGGATCCCTATAATCATGGGGGAGAGTCCTATCTCTTAGGAAGGTTCCATGAGAGGTGGAAAACCACTTCCTAAACAAGGAGATCCGAAGCCAAACAACCCAACCTCTTTTCGATGATTCATTCTGAAGTTGTTATAATCGAACTTCCACCTCCAATTTGTTAAAAAACACTCCAAAACAGGTTGGCGCAGGTGCAACACAGGGACAGAGTGCCAGATGGTGTGCCCAATAGTGTATATTTTCCCCATTGGTGTGAGGGATGAACTAGCTACTCGTGCCAATGCCAAAACATGGGTTTTGGGGCTTTTCTGAGGAAATGTTCTCAAGGAGAATTCTTGCCCTTATGCATAGGGATGCCATCAAGGTGTTTTTAGGACATTTTACTGTTCAAAGGTCACGGGAATAGTCCTCCAATGTACGGGATGAGGGATTGCAAGGACGGTGAAAAAATTATGTGTAACAGAAAGGCAGTGGAGGAAAACCACCCCCATATCCACCATCCTCATCCTTATCATCTTCATCAGCATCATCTTCCACTTCCACCACAAAAACCACGCACACTCATTCAGAAACCCCAAAAGGAAAAACTCCATTACTCAATTTGGACATCAAGTTTGAACTTCCCATGTACAATGGTGAAGTAAATGCAGCGAAGTTGGACAATTGGATACGTCAATTGGAACTATACTATAGAATTTATAATCTTCAAGAGGACGGCATGATGATCCAGTTGGCTTCATTGAGGCTAGAAGGAGCGGCACTAGTTTGGTGGGAGGAAAAGACTCAAGAGGAAATGTGAATCCATGGTAAGATATCCATTTCTTGGGTTGAATTCATTTCTTCCATTAAAAGAAAATTTTATCCATTATTCTATATGCAAAAATAAATTTTGAGTTGGAACAACTTTAGGCAACTCAAGGGCCAAACAGTTCAAGAGTACACACAGGAGTTTAGAAGAGGGTTTTGTTATTAGGAGTAAGCTTGAATTCCCAAGACAAACTCTTAAAATACATTGGGGGTTTACATTCCTATTTGAAACATACTATTCTTATGTTTAACCCAAACGACTTAGATGAAGTTTGTGTGCAAGCCACACATCTTGAAGCAAAGGGAAAGAACATTCAAGAAGATGGTAGTAAGAAGAAGCCATTCAAGGGTATGGGAAAATAGAAGGGATGAAAATGGAAGGTAAAGAAGAATGAAAGGGGAAGGGGAGAAAATTACATGCAAAAATTGTTCCAAAGAGGGGCATGATGAAGCCCACTATTGGAAACTACATCTCGAAATAAGGCCTAAGAAACCAAATAACAAGGGGAAACAAACAATGAATTCCAATGAATAAAAACACGCTAAAGAATCGTTATCCACTCCCATGCATTGATGATTTTCTTGATCAGTTAAAGTATGCAAAGTATTTCACTAAGATAGACTTACGAAGTGGTTATCATCAAGTTAGAATAGCTAAAGAGGACATTTGGAAAACTGCATTTAAAAATAGACAAGGATAGTTTGAATGGTTAGTTATGCCATTCGGTCTAACAAATTCTCCAGCTACTTTCATGAGAGTTATGAATGATGTAATAATACCATTTCTAGATGACTTTGTCATTGTTAACTTAGATTATATTTTGATATTCAACAAATCAAGAGATGAATATGTCATGCATGTGAACAAGGTACTTGATGTCTTGAAAAAGAGAAGTTATTTTTAAATATGTCAAAGTGTGAGTTTCGAAAGACTTATTTAGTGTATTTGGGACACATTTTTGGAGGAGGTGAGTTGAAGATATACCCTTGCAAAGAAGAGGTAATTATAAATTGGCCCAATCCAAATATAGTTACAGAGGTAAGAAGCTTTCTTGGGGCAGCACATTATTGGAGGAATATCATTGCTAATTTTTCTTCCATTGCATCTCCGTTACATGCATTGACAAGTGTCAAGAAAGTCTTCCATTGGGGAGATATGCAGCAACAAGTGTTTGATTCTTTAAAGTAAAATATTAGTTCAACACCGGTTGTCAAACCAGGAGGTAACTCCTCAAATCAGAATGTTTATTGAATGAAGAATGAACATGTATTTATACATGGAGGTGAGGCTATTGGGATTCATCTCCCAATGACTCTTGGCCTTCCTTATTTCCTAATATAATTTATTATACAATATTACATATGCACACCCAACCCATAGGATTAGGTGTCAACATTATGGTTTTGGCCTGAACATGATGTCGAATTAGATGGTATTTTGTATTGATGTGCTTTGTTCGATCATGGAACTTCGGGTTCTTGGCCAACTTTATTGCAGAAGTGTTGTCGATCATGAGTGGTGTTGAATGCATTTTTTTCGTATGCAAATATTCTATGATTTTCTGGAGCCACACAATTTCCTTTATTGCTTCAGCTGCTGCCACATATTCTGCCTCGGTCGTGGAATCTGCTGGAACTGACTGTTTGTGTGATCTCCATGAGACAGCTCCTGATCCAAGACTCATGGTGTAACCTGTAGTAGACACCCCTGTTTCTTTGTCGCCATCAAAGTCTGAATCAGAGTATCCGATCAAGCTGAAGTCGCCTACCTGTGTATACTTGAGTCCAAAGTCTTGAGTCCCCTTCAAGTACCTTAACACTCTTTTCGCAGCAGACCAATGTCCTTCACAAGGTTTTTGCATGAACCTTGAGAGGATTCCAACAACAAATGAAATGTCAGGTCTGGTGGTGGTCAGGTAGATAAGACTTCCTACAAGCTGTCTATACTTAGTTGCATCCTCAAATTCCTTCCCCTCAATAGATGTGAGCTTCAAGTTTTGTTCCATTGGAGTGGTTAAGGGATTACATTCATCCATGCCAAACTTGTTCAAGAGATCTCCAATGTACTTCTTTTGAGAAAGAAATATATATTTAGGATGTTGAATTACTTCAATACCCAGATAGTAATGAACATGACCCAAATCAGTCATTTCAAAACCTTTCTTCAATTCTTTCTTCATGGATGCAATATAGTTCTCATTGTTCCCTGTTATCAAAAGATCATCTACATATACCACAATATATACAACTGTTTTTCCAACTTTCTTAAAAAACAAAGTTGCATCATCAAGATCAAAATGTTTGAAGTCAAGTTTCAGAAGATGCTCGGTTAATTTCTCATACCAGGCTCGTGGTGCTTGCTTAAGGCCATACAAGGATTTTATAAGCTTGCAAACTTTGTGTTCTTGACCCTTTACAACAAATCCTTCTGGCTGGGACATATAAACTTTATCCTTTAGATCTCCATTCAAAAAAGTTGTTTTTACATCCATCTGATGGACTTTCCATCCATTCTGAGCTGCTAGGGCAAAAAGAGTCCGAATGGTGGTCCATTTTGCTGTGGGAGAAAAAGTTTCTTCATAATTGATTCCTTATTTTTGTGCAAAACCTTTTGCCACAAGCCTGGCCTTGTGCTTGTCAAGTGAGCCATTTGCTTTATACTTGTTCTTGTAGACCCACTTACAGCCAATTGGTTTCGTTCCCAAAGGCGGATCAACCAGCTTCCAAGTGCCATTCTTTATCAAGGCATCATACTCCTTCTGCATCGCTTCTTTCCATTCATCATGAGAAGCGGCTTCTTTGAAGGAAGTTGGTTCATGATCTGTAGAAAAACTCAATTCACATATATAAGCAATATCCATATCAACAGGAGAATCAGAATTATCTACATCACCTTCGATTTGTTGAGTGGAACTTCTTGTTCTTGTTTTTCCAACCTCATCAGGATGAACATTCTCCAGTGTCTTTGTCAGCCATTTGGGAGGACCTTTCTAAGATGGCCCAGGCTGGTCATTTGACTGAGTTGGGATTGATTCAAGATTCAATCTCCCAATTCTATCAATCACATCATCCAATGTGTCATCTGTGGTTGTTTCTTCATGTGGGGGAGAGAGTGCTTCAAGACATGATTCCACATTTTGATTCAATATCAGAATCCCCCCTTCAAGATGTGGAATCTGATTATCAAATTCTTGGAAATACTTTTCATGTGTGAATCTATCCAGGCGATCAAGTTGCCGCTCAACAACCTTGTCACTCTGGGAAGATTCAAGGAATATGACATCTCTTGCTATTACAAACTTCTTATTTGCTTCATCATAGAGACGATATCCTTTGGAGGTATTGGAGTACCCCAAGAAGATACATTTTCAACTTCTAGCACCAAGTTTGTTCCTTTGACCCTTGGGTATCAAGGCATAACAGGTGGACCCAAAGACCCTGAAATGCTTTACCGAAGGAATGCGGCCATGCCACATTTCAAAAGGAGTTTTGTTTCTAATTGAACTTGAAGGACACCTATTCTTTATGTAAACAGCACATAGAACTGCATCAGCCCAAAACATCAATTTTACATTCTTGAAAAATAACATGGAGCGGACCATATTTAAAATATTTCTGTTCATTCTTTCAGCTACACCGTTCTGTTGTGGATTATATGGCACAGTTGTTTGATGTTTGATTCCATGTTAACGAAGATAATTTTCAAATTCGTTTGAAGTGTATTCTTTTCCATTATCAGTACGTAGAGAGCCAATATTAGTTTGTGCATCATTTTCAATCCATGCATGAAAATTCTTGAATGTTTGAAAAGCATCAGACTTGTTCTTCAATAAGTAAATCCAACAAATTCTAGTGTAGTCATCAATAAATGTCATCATGTATTTGTTTCCATTTGCAGAAGCAACAAGCATAGGGCCACATAAATCTGAATGAATAAGCTCAAGTTTTCTATGTGCTCTGGAGTGTGAATCATGAAATGGCTGTTTGTTATGCTTTCCTAGAATACAAGCATCACATTCCTTAGGTTTCCTAGGAATTGTAGGCAGTCCATTAACACCATTTTTCTTCAACAAACGAAGGCTTTCATAGTTTAAGTGTCCAAATATAGCATGCCATAAAAGACTTGATGGGAATGTACCTTCATCATGATGTGAATTGAATGCAAAGTTTTGAGCATGAGAAGATGAACCTTTCAGCTTCAAGAGTCTCCCTTCTTCTATTCCCTCCATGACAAGTGAGTGATCTGATGCTTTTCTGACCTCTGCCTTTCCATAAAACAAGTGAATGGAGTGTCCTTCCTGGCGGATTTGGACCAGGGACAACAAGTTTCTCCTCAACTCAGGGAGGTATAGAACCTCATGTAGAATATGATCTGGAATACTAGGAAACTTAAGCCTGACTGTGCCAAGCCCTGATGGCTTGAGTTTGGATTTATCTGCGAAATATACTACTCCATCAACTTTGTCAGTGAATTCTTCGAAAAAATCTTTTCTAAATTTCATGTGACATGTTTCTCCTGAATCTAGCAACCAATCATCTCTCCATGAAGTAAATGAAACATCAAATAGGTTTTCAGTTACTCCATTGTTACAATGTGCTAGAACATAATGAGCTGATTCAGGTGCTTTACCTTTGTCTTTGTCATTAGTTTTACCTTTGTCTTGATTTCTTTGCTGCTGAATTTTAGATTGTCTGCCCCCCTTTTTTCTGAAATTTATTCTTCCTCTGCCTCTTTTGCCATCTCTTCCTCTGGATGAATCTGAAGCATGAATTTTTTCTCTATGTGCCAAGTATGCAGCCTCTTTAGAAGATGAAGGGACTGTCATCTTCTTTTGAAGGAGGAGAGAAAAAAAAAAACTTTGCTAGAAAATTTATTTTGAAGGAGAGAAAACAAAAACAAAACTCTTTGCTGAAAAATATACTGAATTTAGAAGGACAAAAACTCTTGCTAAAAATACTGAATTCTGCACCAAAAAAAAAAAAATATATATATATATATATATATATATATATATATTTTGTTTGGAGAGAAAAAAATTTGTATGGGAGGTGGTATTATGAAATGGTATTGAAAAAGTGAAGGAGGGGGGTGGTATTGATTATAGACAGCATATTGTAAATGGACAGAGGGCGATATATATGTTGGGAGTGGTATATATGGACAGAGGGCGGTATATATATAGTGTGACAGCGTATAGGAGATGGGAGAGAAGCGTTATAATGGGTATGACAGCGCTGGAAGAGATGTATATAGCAGTGGGAGATATATGTATATGACAACACTATTATATGATAGAGGGCAGTATATATAGTGGGATAGTCGACAGAGCGGTATTATGGTGGCGGTATTATATATGCAGACATCGTATAACATTGACAGACAGGAGGGGGCAATATTCAATCATCGATGGACATCACTTATGGAAGGGCAGGAGCAGTATTTAATAACACAGACAACGTATTAAGGACTGAACGGTAATACATATGTGTGTTAACACAGACAGCGCGGTGTTATGAGAGCAACAACGTGTATAAATTGCAGGATTTCAACGTGGGCGGTTTTATATGAATGGAGGGGATGTAAAACAAACAATACCAGATGTAAAACAAACATCGTATTATAACATGTAGTGAACATACGACAGAGCGAACATATGACAGAGCGAACAGTGGTATTTGTATGACAGCATATAAGTGAAGAGTCGAAGCGTTATGGTAAGGCATGTTACAGTCGAGGCGAGTTCTGCATTGGGTAGAGGGTGTTACAGTCGATGTTATTAAATGGAAGAGGAAGGGTGGGGACGACCGAGAGGGAGGCAGGTAGTAGGAGCGAAGGGGTGGGGGAACGAGTAGAGTGGGAGGATCTCGAGCAAGGGAGGGTGGAAGGACGCAGGTTTGTGAGAGGAAGGGAGATAGCGCGGGTGTGAGAGAAAGGGGCGTAGGTAGGGAGGGGAGTAGTAAGCGTTGAGATGGGTCTGCAGTGTGAGTGATGAGTTATGAGGCCAAGAGGCCGTTTAAAAAATACTGGAATGGAAGAGATGCAGGACAACAGAATTGCAGAGTGGCAGGTATCTGCTGGAACTGCAAATTGCAGGATTTCAGGGACTGCAAATTGAAGAATCTTCAGGAGCTGCAAATGTCAGAGCTGTGCATAAATTGCAGAGATAAAAAAATGCAGAATTTCAGTATAGCAATTTAGTGGAGCAGCAAAAACTATATATAAAAACTAACTGAGCAAAGGAATGAGGGAGTTACACCACCGGAAAAAATGCCAATAGTGGGACTGGCTCTGATACCATGTCAAACCAGGAGGTAACTCCTCAAATCAGAATGTTTATTAAATGAAGAATGAACATGTATTTATACATGGAGGTGAGGCTATTGGGATTCATCTCCCAATGACTCTTGGCCTTCCTTATTTCCTAATATAATTTATTATACAATATTACATATGCACACCCAACCCATAGGATTAGGTGTCAACACCGATATTGGCTCTTCCATATCTTAGACAACCATTTGAGATCCAAACATATGCAAGTGGTTATGCCATGGGAGCAGTTCTCATGCAGCATGGTGAGCCTATTTCGTTTCATTCTGAAAATTTTAATGGAGTTGTGACTAACGATCCCACCTATGAAAAAGAGTTATATGCATTGGTACAAAGTGTAAAGAAATGGAAGCACTATTTGATGGGGAAAGATACCATTATCCATATCAACCATCAGCCATTGTAGTACTTACAATCACAGTCAAAGTTGTAGCGATCAAGAAATTTCATATGGATGGGTTTTCTACAACAATCTCATTTGTTTATCAAGTATAAAAAGGGAATCTACAATAAGGTAGTTGATATTCTTTCTAGGCCTACTGTAAATTCATCTATTATACTCAAGCATAATTCAGTTATGCATGAAATTTACATTGAACAATATGCATATGATAGTGATTTTCAAGATGTGTATGAAAGCTTGAGTCAAGGAAACCAAAATGAAGGGTTAGATTATCACGTGCATAACAGTTTGTTGTATCACTTGGGAAAGTTATGTATACCACAGGGATAAATAAATAGTATCGTAAGGGAGGCACACACTTCATTGATTGCTGCGCATTTTAGTGTAGGAAAGATGATAGCAAATCTCCAAAGGTATTGTTATTGGCCATGCATGATTGATAGTGTATCTCGTTTTATTAGAGGATGTTCCTTATGTACAATTATTAAGCCTAGTAATAGGAAACTTGGATTGTACACTCCACTTACGGTTCCTTCACATCCTTGGGAGAGTATCTCAATGGATTTTGTAGGTGGTCTTCCAACGTTAAAAAAAGGTCATGATTACTTTTATGTTGTTGTAGATAGGTTTAGCAAAATGTGCCTTTTGATGCCTTGTAAGAAAAAAATTATAGCTGAACAAACAACTCATATTTTCTTTCAAAATGTACGGGTTCATTTTGGTATTCTTACTTCTATTGTAAGTGACCGAGATTCCCAGTTTGTTGGGAATTTTTAGTTAAAATTATGGGACATGATGGACACAAAGTTGAAGAAGAGTACAAAATTTCATCCCCAAACAAATGGTCAGACCGAGGTGGTTAACAGGACAGTCATTCATCTTCTTAGAGGCTATTGCACACCAAGTTGTGGGATGAACAGTTGCATTACATCCATCATGCATATAACAGGGAAAAGCATTCTTTCACAAACACATCGCCATTTGAGGCATGTCTTGGGCACTTGCCAAGATCTCCTTTGGACTTCATCTTTGAAAAAGATGTCGCTATAGATGGTGATAGTGACATAGATAAGGCAAGGAAGTTAGTTGAGAAAATTCAGTTGGTACATCACACAGTGCAAGAACAACTTGAAAAGAGACAAAGAAACTAAAATGAAAGGCATGATAAACATCATGTTGATCACAAATTCCAAGTTGGAGATGAATTTTGGTTCTATATCAGCAAATAAATATTGCAAGGGGAAGGTAAAAAGATTAATCCAATCCGTTATGGTCCATTTAAAATTCTGGAAAAGATTGGTAGCAATGCATTTAAGCTAGATTTTCCTCCTTATATGCAAATATATTATGTCGTTAAAGTTGAGAATTTGAGATTTTTTGAGCCTCCTTTGATTGATGATCAAGGAGAGCATGTTCAACTACCATCAATAGATGATTTCTCGCTAGAATATCTTGATGAACTTTAGTAAGATCTCATACTTGACAGAAGAACCAAAACCTCAAGGAGAGGGAATGTCAAATACCTTAGAGTGGGACTCAAGGGACAAAATCCTTCCAAGTCCAAATGGATGGAGAGTGAAAGGGTGAGAGAGTTGTACCCTCACCTGCTGAAAAAATTGATAGTATATTTTGGGCTCCAAAAGGCTTCTAGTGGGGAGGAATGATTAGAGGCTCAATATTTAGCTCAAAACTGAAAGTGCTTAGAAATTCTCCAAACCAGAACGAATGGATAGAGCTCATCACCAGGATTTCGACACAATTCGTTTCGTCAAAATCCAAGTTCGTATGAGTAAGTTATGACGTGTTGTCTGTTTTCTCAAATAGGTAAAAAATGTGTAGAACAGTGACATATTGATGACTTGGCAGTCTACTCAGCACCTCAGGAATATCCAAGGAATATTCTCTAGTTTTGAGCCATTGACACTATGAAAAATGTCACATTTAGATTCTCCAATGTTGCTTGGGAAATTGAGATTTTTCTTCCTATTCTAAGGTTGAAATTTTTATGTATGGGTGCATTATTATTTTTAAATTTGGTGTAATTGTGGGCCAATGGAGAAGGGACACATGGAGCAGTCGGAGGCTACCACATGCCCTCCCCCATGGAAATGAAGGTTGGCAATATATGTTTTATATTCAAATTTCAAATGGGAGCATTATTTTTAACGAAGATCTGTTCCATAGTTTCGTAAAACAAAATAATATGACCGAGGAGGGGCAGAGGTCGGGGTCGACCCCGTGACCTGCCCCATACAAGCGTAAGCACTAACCATCATACCATACATCGAGGGTTTTAAACCATAAGGATTCCACTTATACTTAAAGATTGTTAGCGCCATAGTTTGGGGTTTAGAGGGGGGTAGCCCTGCGGGCTAGGCCCCTCCCATATGCTCAAGAGCGAAGACCAAGGGCGAGCACTATTCACCGATGGAAAATTCAACGCAATTTAACCCATGATTAATGCCACTAGTGGATTACACCTCCATAATCTGCATTTAAGAGTTACACTCGCTTAATGTTAAACACAAAATTAAACTCCATTAAAGCGCACTTATCTTAAGCTAATGGCGCAGTTAACTTGGTGGCAGACTTGGTGGAGTCTGCGAAATGCGACAGAGCTCCAGTTTTAGTGGAGTTATCTGGCTACTCTCCAAGTTTAGCGGAGAAATTGTAGGAAATTTTGGTTTTTCCATAACTGAGGCAATTTTTGACCAATTTTGGCTCAGGAAGAGTCATTCTTGGTAGATTTTGATGTTTTGGGGACATTATAGCAAGCTGCAGAGGAAACAGGAGACTGTAAACATCAATTTTGCACAATTGAAGCTAATACACAGGCCCATGCTTGGAAGCTGGACCAAGGAGATGTATCCCAGGAGGGATGAACTCCTTCATCAAAACCATGTGTATTTGACTCATTTTTCTGTGTTTTCTATGTGTTTATATGTTGTTGTTCAAAATTTAGTTTCCATGCTTTTATGTTCATGAAATATACTTAATCTCATCAAGTTTGTTTGTTTATCAATCAATAGCACGTGTATAAATCCTTGTACAAGAAGCAAACATAAGCACATTCATATTAAATCTGAAACTGATATTAGCACAACAATAACTAATAATCAATTTCAGATTAAGGAAATTGTAGGGAAATAGAGGAAAATGAAGAAATTAGAGGCGTTAATAATAAAAAGACATCATAGCATCAGTTGGTAGCCTTTAGTCAGTTTAGTTTTGGAATTTGTTTCATAGAGAATAAGAGAACTAAGAGGAGAAGGAAAGAAAGAAAGCAAAGGAATGGAGAGGAAAGCTATGGAAGGACAAGGAAAACAAAGGAAAGCAAGGATAAAGCAAGGAAAAACTGGATCAAGCAACTTCAATAGGAATACTTATAGGTAACGGGTTGCATGTATGAATTCCTAGATGGTTTCGACATGTATGGTATGTGCATGTTGTTATTTGGTTCTTTGTTGTCAGTGACATGGATTTTGTCGGGTTTTGAAAGTGGTCTTAGCCTTTCCTTTCCATTTTTGGATATCCGTGATGGGATTCTTTCTTGATTGATATTTGGATTGCCAGAAGGTTTTGGATCCGGGTGAGGTGTTCTTGGGAGAATCCCAAGGGTTGGGGGTGGAGATGGTTTTCTCTGGGAATCCCTCAATAGGTGGGTGGAGACAGGGAAATTCCTCAAGGGATGGTGAAGGATTTTTGAGGCATCCAAGCTCGGTTTGGTTTAGTGATATCAACACTGGTTTAGGTGAGATCATGGTATGGTGAGGGTGGGGGTGGTTTAACCTATAGATACACTTGGTTGTTTTGGATTGGTGTATCCCATGAGATTCCAGATTCATGCCTGGAATATGGCACAGGGGTTATTGGTTGAAAGAATGATTTGGTTCAACCTAATCTATGATTGGGTGGTACGTGGAAGTCTTGGACTTGGTTTCCTTTTGCCTATGTTTAATAAGAGCTAAGTGTTAATTTTTCAATATTTCTCTATGTTGTATCACTTACTTAAGCCCAAATCATATTTTCATTAATAGTATATTGAGATCTATGCAATATAAATAACCATAAATTGTAATTGAAGATAAAACAATGTACGCAAAGACATAGAAGACAATATCAAAACCATGAGACACATAAATTGGTCAAAGACCAGGGAAAAACCCCACCGTGGGGGAACCCTTTCAAATATTCTTCTTCTATAGATTGTCTTCAAATAATTTCAATGGAGATTATAATGAGCCTAGTACAATAATATAGTGAATAATAATCTAATCTGAACTATAGATCAGCAAAACAAAAAATCAATGGATCACTCATACCAAGTGATCTTAGCTGCCCCGATGTAGATCTGAGTCTAGAAAATTGTCAATAAATCATTTGACACTGATGTGACTACATGATGGATGACTAATGATACTATGTGAGTCGCTGACATAATATCAAATTTTTTCTGCCCAATAACTCACAGATTCGCGGCCTTAATATGCACTACCTGCCGATATACCAGCTCTGAGCCGCTACCACAAAGTTTTGTGTCCGCGGCTGAGGGCCTGAATACCCTAGAAACTTGGTTGCGCCGTGAAGCCTACCTGCATGTGACTTTACTAACTAAGCCAGCACCACAACAAGCTTGTCTCATGGCCTAAGCCCAGCAGAGCCGCTACCTCAAGTTCTCCTACCTGCGACCTAGATCCAAAATACCCAGGTCTGAAATGTGCCTCTATCTTTGATCTCGATCCACTGCGCGAACCTCTTGCGACGTACCTATGCGAGCCAAAAATAAAAATACGACCAATAACCAAAACAGCATGAAGAAGATCTCATGAGCGAATGTGTGAAAATGAGCTTGAGGTCGCTTTATTTATAACTTGATGAGGGACTGCTTGGGGATTTGACCAGATCAACATGCAATTCACCCAACTCATAAAATAATAAAATAAATCATCACTTAACTTCTTCTTAACCAATTAGGACAATCTATAGACCGATTTTGATCCTCTCGAAAAGAGGAATGTAGTTAACTTATTATTTTAATCATCAGAGCTATCCATAATTTGAATCTAGTTTCCAAAAATTAACACTAAGTTTCTCTTTCTTTGATGAGTAAATGTACTTATTGTATTTGGGCTCTAATGGTTGTTCTATCATTGTTTCATCACTTAACTTATTCTTAACCGATTGGGACAATCTATAGATTGATTTTGATCCTCTTGAAAAGAGGAATGTAGTTAACTTATTATTTTAATCATCAGAGCTATCCAAAATTTGACTCTAGTTTCCAAAAATTAACACTAAGTTTCTCTTTCTTTTATGAGTAAATGTGCTTATTGTATTTTGGCTCTAACATACCTACAGATGAAAGGATTTACCCAAACATGACATGATGCAACATACCTGCAGATGAAAGGATTTACCCAAACACGACAAGACCCCGAACCAACTGACCCTCCAAACCTCCACTACACAACAATCTCCAAGTTTCCTACCACGAGACAACATATCAACGAGGGTTCGATTCTACTATACCAACACACCAGGACCAGACACTCCTAAGCCCCCCAATACTACATATAAAGGAACCTACCCTCAAAATGGAAGTGGGCCCCAAGACTTGACATAGAAAAATCCACTGAACAGTGTTGAGAACCTCCCAGACTACTGGAGGCCAACCAAACTAAATATTAAGACCTCATGAAATGTAAAGATAAATTCTTGATTCCACCCAAGTACTCTGATTAGGAGATCATGTCCAAGTTATGCAAATTGCTCAAAAATGAAAGTGTTCAAAATTGGTTTAAACTAAGATGGTTGCATAGGTCTCATATTCCTAATTCCGACGCTGCAAACGGTTCGAAAAACAGACACCGTATGAAGAAGTTATTGCATTTTGAATGTCGAGTGGGTCTGGTGGAGCATGGAGGGGCCAGCCCTCCTCCCATGGAACCTCATCATATGACCAATGTGGGAGCTTAATGTTAAGAGCGCTTAAGGAGCCTAATCTCAAGTTTAATATTTAATTAAGCTTCAATTAAGTAGATTTTAATATGGCGGAGATTCTGGAGGTGCTCCCAAATTTAGGCGAACTTCCACTTTTAGTGGAGTTAACTGGCAGTTGCCCCACATTTAGTGGAGGAAATTGGGGCAAACTTGTTTTGGTCATAACTTTCTCATTACTGAACCTTTTTGAGTGAATTTTTTTTTGGATTTCGTATGTTCTTAGCATTATGAAGCCAATGGTACAGGTTTCAGAGCCATTGGATCTGATCTTCAGCCTATTTAGCTTCAGAGAAGCTTTTTCAGCCACGAGGACCATTTTAGAGTTGGAGTTGTGTTGAGTTGTGGTTATCTGTTTGAGGTGAACCAAAGATCTATTTAAGCTAATTTAGACCTTCTAAAGCCATTGGAATATGTTTCAGAGGCATTTTAGGACTTCTATAGCCCGAAAAGTAGCAAAGAAGTTCAAAGAGCCAAGAGGACATTGATGAAGAAATCACTGTTTATGGTAATTATTCACTGTTTAGTGAATTTGGAAAGGCATTATTAGCTTTTTCATGTGTTCTGAATCAGTATTTGCATTCATATTTGTCTATTGAGACACTCTTTAACTTGTATGAGCCTTTGAAGCATTTTAATACAAGAGGACAAGCTCATTTTGGGAGGCTTGATCCAGCAGACGTAGCCCAGGAGGGGTCAACTGCTCATCAAACATTTGTGTCATGTGTTGTTGAAGTTTTCTAGTTGAAAAAATCTGATTTAATATGTTAAACAACAAATTACATTAACTTTCCTTCACACATGAACTCTTATACAGCTACCAAAAACACTTAGTTTCAATTCCAAGTTAAGCATATCAATTTGCATGTATATTTTATGGAAAATGACTATCTTGAACAGCAAATATAAGTCATTTCATTTTCATATTATGATTGTTAACTTCTACAAGGTCTATAGACAGAGTCTGTAAAGGTCCAGGTAGCCTCTAGATCTCATCCTTTCTTTAAAGGTGACATATCCAGTAAATGCCCCTACAGTCAATCTCTGGAATAGTTCTAAGTAGTTGTTTATTCCGCTAGACTTGGATTTTTTGCACACATTTAATTAAAATGGAAATGGATACCTTGCACCCATTTTCAAATACTTCCATTTTCAGATCATACTCACCCAAGCTCAAACCCAAGATGGGATAGTGCCTCAAACAAAAAGGGGGGTCACAATTGACCATAATTTTGCAAATAAAATCCCAAATTACTCCTCATGGGGACCCGAGGCACCTGGCTAAGATCGACAACTGACTTACACCCCCAAAATCCGTAGGAACATTGAACCAAGTCCCAGCCCTACAGCCTCTGAGAACGAATAAATTGAAACATAAATGTCACTCTTTCACAAGGGCAATAGCAACAACAAGACTACCATAGAAAGAGAATTAAAGACAACCAACAAACACTAACATGAGAGGAAGCACATTACCCAAATTCACAGACCCTGGTGACACCACCAACACAAAAATAAGATAGTTGATGGATGGAGGCGCAACGACCTAAAAAATAACCAGCCACACAATAAAGTAGTATCTCCAAACACAGATGCGCATGGGTCCCAACTGAAGTCCTGAGAACAATACCACACACAGGGGTCAACTTCGGCGTTTAATCCCTCACTACCTTATCCTTTCATCTTTCATCACAGGCATAAACAACAAGCGTAATTTTCACCACCTTGCATGACGTCTCTTCTCATCCCCCAACACAGTCAAACACTCACATTCCCTAGCCAAAACATACTACTTAAGATTTCCTTCTCCATAAGCGTCCTTCGTCAGGCCAATTTCCCACCACCTACCTTCATTAACATCCGTTTAGGATACATATGGTTGGGGATGGGGATCCCAAGGCCCCCTCAATGAAGAGTCGGTCACCCCCATCAAGATATATATATATATATATATATATAATATTGATATAGTATATTTAAAAATATAATAAAAATAATTATTATAAAATTATTTTAATATTATTATTGATTAATAATAATAAGTTATTGCAAAGACTTGAAGAGATTATTGTTTCCTCTTGAATTTAGGGTTGTTGTGATTCAACTATACAAGAACATTGTCACCAAGTTTAAGGCTACTCAGGGTTGGTATAAAGAAATTAAATGAAATATCGATGTTAAGCAAGGGAGTCCCCTATTGATGCCCGGGCTACCTGCTCAATCCACTTTCACACACTCTTGTGCCGATAAAATGCATTCCCACTTTTTTTTGCCCCAATTACTTTAAATTTGGCAACCACTAACATGCGGAAGCTTCAATTTTCTCTATGTGGTAAAACCCATAAAACCCTCTATGCAAGGTTCTCTCCTTCATTTGTTCCAAGAAAATTAATCTCATCCTTATATCCTTAATGTTCATCCTCGGCATTATATTTTAGTGTTCGACCCTTATAAACTATAAACGCAATGGTTAATCTGTTCGCCTCATCAATCTTAACTCTGTGGTTTAAACCCAAAAACCCATGCGGCTACTCATATAAATAGATTAACTCCTATCGTTCACTCGAATGTTTAACTCCTATAAACCACATATGACAACCCCATATTCAACTTTATAAAACTCAATGTATTAGCATAATGGTTCGGCCCACACAACACAACATATCCAATCCACGTATACAATTCTTATATGTGAAATCTTTGTGACAATTCATATTAGTTATAATATATCAACATTACAATTGGTATCAAACTCCGACTTCATATAATAACGCTCGGGCCCACAGTACTTATAATACGTACCTCAGTTAACCTTCAAACATCGTGCATTTGTGCACACCATAGATCTTCTAGCACAAGCAATCGGGTGGGTATAACGCATATCGCGTTGTTTCAGCCTCCGTGGGTTAACACCCCAAAATCACGCGACATTTGTGGTTTTCAATTACCACTCTAGGACACGCGTCCAACAATAAATGGAATCGCATTTTTTTTCCAATTCCCTCTTACCACTTTTCAATCGCGCGAAACCCACTTACGGGTTTGGAAATCCGGTTTCACTATTCACTTTTATTTCATGGTTTCGTTCTAACTCGTGGTTCCGTCTCCTTATGGTTTCACTTCATTCTCCTGCGCTATTGTTATATGAGCCCCGTTCAACGACTCCCTGCAACCATTCGAATAGGGTTAATAAAACTCAATCAGTTAACCAACTCATGCGTGTTTCTGATGCATGCCTCATTGGATTGTCCATTCACGAGAGTAAAACATAATGACTCTACGGAGTTCTTCACACATAATACGCAATCAATTGTCACCAGAATGTAAGTCAATTGTTTCTCTGTTGTATATAAATTAATAAAATATGACTCGACTCTAACGATTCCTACAAAGGAACCAGTTCAGTTCTTATAGAATTGCAAGCAGGGTTTAAAGCATATTAAATAAACAAAGACTATGCTTCAATCAACTGAACAAACTCTTCAGCCCCTCTTGACCTTTCAATACAGGAATTAAATCGAATTCTCAACATCAAACAAATCACGAAGGTGGGATCAATTCATTTCTAATTGTCTCCAACCGATTTCTGCTTTAATGCATACAAATCACACCAATACACCATAGCTCAGAATGGGTTATAAACTCAGAAATTAACCTTTGTACTAAAATAGTATTTACATGGAAAACTTTCCCTTCAGGCCAGATCTTCAATTCCAGTGGCCTTCTACTCTCACTCCTCTGTCTCTGAACAGTCCTCCTCTCTGACCTCTACTTGATGCTTACATTTATTCAAAAGATGAATGAATCAATTGAGCTTCTTTGACAGCTCCACAAGGACTCTTGGAATTCTCCAAAGTCCTAAAGTTAGACTCAACCCCTAAACAACTGAAACTGACTCTTCACCTTCCTAAATTAATCAACTTCTCTCATGTTCTCTAGTGGTTAGAGAACATTTACAATTCCTCACTTAATTTATTCAAAAATACAAATATTTACATGAGAATTTAAAAACACGAGACCCCCTATGTCTACTTAGATACAAGTATTTTATTGAGCCTAATGCCCCTGCATCACCTATCACCTACCATTTTTGGAATTTATATTGATAAGCTAGAAGCATATCTGGAAGTTGCAGGATGCGCTCGCCCCAAGTTCATCTGTATGGTCATTTCTCTTCTCCTTTATGCTAACGATATTGTTCTACTAGCCATAAGCCATAAGGATATCAATAAACAACTTAAAATCCTCCATGATTTCAACTCCAACATGGGTATGATTGTTAATACTAACAAGATTAAAGCCATGATAATTAAATCCAAAAGGATCAACCATGATAATTTCATCTATGATACTATTACTTGGAGAAGGTTTCTTCATATAAATATTTAAGTATTGGCATTCCTCAGCAACTCAATTGGAATTATAGCATTGTGAAAAGGATTATTTCCAGTTAGAAAGCTTATTATGAGCTTGAAAATAATTGCAAGACGATTGATCTCTAAGTTTGGAGTAAAAAAAAGTTCCTCTTTGAGACTCTTGTCACCCCCACTATTTTATATGGATGTGACGTTTGGAGTTGCGGTATATCTAGATAATCGGGAGACCCAAATCAATTTGATCCAAAATAAATTTATAACCTACAACTTCAAGATTAAAGGTAATACCCATTATCATATCCTTTTGACTGAAGCTAGTATTTCCCCTACTGAAAGCATAGTTATGTTTTGTTATCTGATGTATAAGAATAAGCTTTACAACATGGAAACCAAGAGGTTCCCCAAAACTGCTTCTAACTCTAACCAAAACCCCTGGCACCTCAAACTCAAACAAGGTTGAAAAAGGAAGTTAAGGTATTATAACGAGGTGATTAACCCCACTGTCGCTAACCATAATTTTCTCTTTGCCTTAACCATAACTAAGAATAAAATGAAGATGACAAAGATAAGAACTAACTCTCATTAGCTTCGAAGCAAAACCGGGTGTTGGTCAATCCCCCAAACACCCTGGGATGAAAGAATCTGTCAATTGTATGATACTAAGAGTATTGAAGATGAAAAGCACTTTCTCTTGGATGGCCCGACTCTTACTCACATCCATTCTCATTTTCAAAACTTCTACCACATTACCAACCTCCTTGACTTGTTCAGTCAACAAAACTATAGTGATCTAGGAACGCTTCTTTCCCTCCTCTTCGATCACAGAAATAAAATATTAAAAAATCTCAATTAATTTCTTTCTTTTTTAAGGTTTGATAGACCTCAGTGGTCTCAATGGATGTTAATCATTATCATCGTCATCAACATCATTAATAAATATGAAATAAAAAAATTATTATTATTATTATTATTACTATTATTTTATTTTATTTTTTTATCGATAATTAAGTATAAAATAAATTATATTAAAAAACTAAATTTTAAAAACAAATATTAAAATATATTATTCAAGTTATATAAAATAGTAGATAAAATATCATGGTAAGATATCCAAGACAGACACTAAATTGGAGTATGAGACCCCCTTGTTTGTGGGACAAGGGACCTACCTCCACCTCTGTAGCAATTTGACTATTAAATCTATGAAAACATACATACTCTACCCCTTTGATTTTAAACATGTATCCTCTTAAGAAGAAACACATACTTTTAATCATTAAACACACTCAAATTATATATATATTATAACCACCTGAAAAAATACCTGAGTATGTCTTTATACCAACTTGCAGAGCAAACTGGACATAACATTTATTAAAGGCACGAATAACACATGTACATATTAAATAAATAGTTAGACTATTCCAATTAATCTACTGCTTTTTTTTACATTCACCTTTTGTCCTTACGCACTCAATCCAGCATAACAGTGCCTCGTCCCTACAATCCAACATGCCTTAAGTTAATAATCCTTAACCTCTTCCAAAACATGCCATCAATGAGAAATGTCAAACTTTAAAAAAAAACCTGAGTGGAATTGTTAAATTGTTCTATCTTCATAGCCAAACATAGAGTGAAATTATTATTGGCACATTGTTATCATTAAAAAAAATGGATGGTAACTTGCCTTGCTAACCTCCAAGGCACCCACCCATAAATGTTAGGTGTCTTCTATTTAATTGACGGTTGCAAATTGTCATATCAGTTGATATTATTGAATATATTGGTTGTCACCAATATATATTATAAACCATGTCTTAATTGGGTACCCAATCCCAAAACTTTAATGATGCTTGATAAGTCCTCGACATTACTTTTATAAAAGTGGAAAGTACATAGTGCCAGAATATTGCTATTATTATGCTATAGCTTGCGTTTGTGCTAAGGTTTCTAGTATGACAATCAATAATATTAACAACATGTCAACATTGTCAACACACATCACGGACGGAATTTGTAGTTGGTTTAATTACGCTAAAGGTGTTTTATTATGAGGGTTTGAGTTCGGGACACTGTTTAGATTCGTTGTTACTGACAGAATTTGAAGTGTTCACCAATCACCGTAAGATTTGTTGCGAATAATTTGTTGATATAGCTAGTGAGTCCCCTTCAATGTTTCTTTTCATGTGAAAATACTAATTTATAGGGATTTGAATTTTAAATTTTATACTTTACACATAATAATATAATAATAAGGTGATTGTCAAATCATTGTAATTGTTGTTAATATTATATTTTTCTTTTTAGATATGTATTGGAATCTTTTGTTGAAGAAGGAGGTCATGTGATGGGATGAATTTTAAGATTTTATAAATTGAGATGACACCATTATAAGCATTATATTTCTATGTTTCAAAACAACATTTTCATTTGACTATAAGAAAACATGATATTGAAATAAAAGAGAAATACAATAAAATATCAATATATATTTTGATTGAAATATATAGGTAATAGGTAGTTGTAGAATTTATATGTTTTATAATTATTAATATATTTTTTAAATTATATAGAAAAATCAATGTGGTATAGTGACATGTAAATCATAAATTCATAATTAATAATTATGTTTTTTATTTATTTTTATATATGATGTGAAAATCTACTATTTTTTTTATTAAGATTTTTGGTGTTTTTCCATTATCATGTTGAGAATACTTGAAAATAATTGTGGTAGATGTCTTTTAGGCTCATTAAATAGAAATGTGATTAAGTGAAGGCTAAGGGTTGAGAGAGGACATTGTGTCATTCTATGAATTTGAAATAAAATACATGTGAAAGATATTGAGAGAGAGGTTAAGGTTGAGAGAAGGTTGAAGAAGTGTTCAAAGTGAACTCTCTTAGTAAAATACATATTGAGGTAGAGTTTAAAGTGAAGTTTGTATGGCTTATGGATTTTGCTAAAAAAAAAAATTAAACCAAGGATATGAAAAACTGACAATAAAAATATAGACTTAAGTTAGAAATTTTATTATCTAAATAAAAAATGTAAGAATCAAGTTAAAATATTAAAATAAGTTTTAACAAAACCACTTCATAAAATATTTTAATTCACAACTTTATTTTATTTAAATATATGGTAATTTCAACATTAAAAATTAAAGTTTTCAAACTTTAAAAAGTTTTTATAAAATTCACATTTAAAGATAATAGATATCAAAAATCAACATCCAGACACTATCGAAAATTCCTTAAAAATTTCAAAATAAATATATATTTGAATTCTTTTTATAAAATGAATAATAACTCATTTAATAAAGAAAATTTAACATTAAAAAAAAAATTAAAATCCATATACAATGATTATTTAATAATTAAATAATAAATAATATATATCACAGTGGTGTGATGATATAAATGTATTGAGTAATTATGATGGTTGACGTCTCACGTTTCATGGTCGGCTAATTTAATTAGTTAAATATGTCACTTTATTTTTATTATTGTAAATATAATATTTATTTATTTATATATCTTTTCGAGATTATGTTATTACAAGGAACTTTAATGTTTTATTATTATTAATTATTATTTAAATATATTTTAAGGATAAGTTTTTTTATTTGTTGTCAAATATATGTGATTTTATGTTATATGAAAGTATATTAATTTATTTATTTAAGTTTGGTGGGTCTATATATTCATTATGTCCAATATATCATTTTGATTGGGAGAATTGAATAGGTGACTTCACATTAAGGAGTGCTTTAAAAGAGCCCCAGATCACTATCTATCCAAAAACGACTTCACATCTAAGAGTGCCTTAAAAGAGCACTAGATCACTATCTATCCAAAAACCCATGGACACTTTTGCTTTGTTATTCTATTTATTTATTTTTATTTAATTGCGTCTAGAAGTGTTCTCCACTCCAATATGGTAGAGATGTTGTAATGTCTTATAAACATTTTAAATTATCAAAATAAAATAAAAATAAAAATAACTTTGCACTAAAATGCTAAAAATAGAAATTCTACAATATTATTATTATTATTAATTTTTGTTGGGTAGTTAAGATAAAGAAATTGATGGTTTTTGAGTTCTAGATTTATGAGAACCCATAGTATCGACCCATGATATTCATGTGGAATATAGTCTATTTAATTGAGGAAATTAAACTAGCCTAAATCCATTTTAACTTCGGATATACCAAGTGACAAGAGGGAAAAATTCTCTTTCACCCTAAAAGAGATTTGCATCTCAAGAGATTTGATCCCTCTCAGTGCTTGGTAGATACAAAGTTAAGATAGATCTAGGATACTTAATTATTAGGTATGTCGGTAACATCTTGTTTGTAAAAGAGAACTAATTGCATCAATTGGTATTAATTTATCTTTTTATTTATGTATTTGATATGTGTGGGTGTGTTTGTGTGTGTGTGTCCTCAAGAGATGACTATAGATTACAAGTTTAACCTTTGGCATGAGAAACTACAACCCAAGGGCATCTAAACCGTTAAAATCAACACACCAGCCCTTAACATGACTGGATTTTTCCCCATAAAGTTTCGAACGGGTAACCTTCACATCAAAGAGTGACTTAACAATACACCCCATCACTATCTATTATATGTCATGTGAGCATTTATTTATATTTATACTTATATTTATATTTTTTATTTATATTTATATTTTTGAATGGTTGGTATTAATTACCAATTTTGAATCATTTAACTTTTCTAGACCTTTTTTTCATATTTTAAGGTTATTATTACTAATTTTTCATATATATTTTATTGCAACATAATATTTTTATTAATTAATTTATTGTCACTGGTTCAATTCTCTTCCTTATTTAAGTGTTATTTTTGGACATGACCATGATATAAATTCACCAATAGATAACTTATAAAAAATATTACCATTTATCTCTTGTTATTATTTAATTAATATTTTTATTATTTTTTATTTTTAATTATCTAACATTTGCTCTCATTATTATTTAATGAATCTTTTCATTATTTTTATTTTTAACTATCTAACATTTACTCAAAATCTCTAGATATTAAATCTCTTACTTATTTATTCTTCAATGCTTATCAAATTTCTTATCTAAGCCACATTTACTTTTTAGAAACCTTTATTAAAAAAAAATATTGAAATGTGATAAATCATAAATACAAAATCATAATTTCTCTTTTAACTAAAACCTTAACTCTAAAATGTTAAAATATCTTTAATCATTCTTGCTTATTTATTCTTCAATGCTTATCAAATTTCTTATCTAAGCCACATTTACTGATTAGAAACCTTCACTGAAAAAATTATTGAAATGTGATGAATTGGAAATACAAAATCATAATTCTCATTTCACTAAAACCTTAACTCTAAAATATTAGAAGATCTTTAATCATTAAAATATTGTTTGGAAATAATTGATTCATACAACTTGCAAATATTTAAAAATAAATAAATAAATATTAATAAAATATTAATATTAATATAAATTAATATTTAAATAAATTAATATCTTAAAAATAAAAATGTATTTATTAAAATGATCATTTTAATAGATTAAAAATTATTATTAATTTTAAAATATTTTTAAAAATTAATAAATTATATTTACAATGTTTTGGATATATATTAATGTGTCAATTTTTTAAAATATATATTTTTATCATATTTATTATATATATTATATTATAGTTAGTTAATTAATTACTTAATTAGAATCAACTTTTTTAAATATATTTTTTATCATATTGTTTAATTTGTTTGAAATATTCTTTTATTTTAATATTTTATTTACATCTTATTTGATATAGTTTGGGGATTATCTTATTATAAAATAATATGTAAAATATATATATATATACCGTTTAATCTAAAGAGATTTGAATTTTGAATTTTAGATCGCTAAACTATATATATATATATATATATATATATATATATATATATATATAACATGAAAATATTAATAATAAGTGAAGTACAGTTTGAAATAGAAGAAATTAAAAGAAAATTTGTATAATCATAAATTTTGTAAAAAATAAAAAATCAATTATAAGAAAAAGTGAAATTTTCAACTTTATTATATAAATAGAAAATATTAAAATTAAATTAAAAATATATATTATAGGTTTTGACTTAAAAAAATTTAGCAAATATTTATATTCACAATTTTCCTTTATTAAAATGTATGACAAATTCTACCTTAAAGATTAAAACTTGCCCACTTTGACAAGTTTATATAGAATTCACATTAAAAAATATCAACAATAAACCTCTAAAATCAATATCAAGAAACTGTTAAAACATAAAAAAAAAACCAGAACCATAAAATATTTAAATAAATGTGAATGTTAATCATTTGAAATCTATATATATATATATGAATGATAATTGAATAATAAATCATACATGTTATAGAATAATTTAATTGATATAATGTGGTTTTGCGATATAATTATATGTATTGAATAATTATGATGGTTAATGGCTTATATTAAATAGTTACGTAATCTAATTAGTTAGATATGTAGTCATATTATTATTATTATTATTTATTTATCATTTATATTTAAATACATTTCAAATGACATTTATGATACAGTAAATATGAAATTGCACTTTAATGTTTTATCATTATTAATTTTACTTATTTATTCTTTAATTTTTCTATTTTACTTATTTATTTTTATGTAATTAATTATTAGATGTTACATTAAGAGATTGTTTACCAAAGGAACTAATTAATTGCTATTTTACTTATTTATTTTTATCTAATTAATTACTAGATGTGACATTAAGATATTGTTTACAAAAAGAACTAATTGCATACCTATTGAAAAGATGCGTAATATAAATATGCATCGTATAAAATTTATTTATAATCATTATTTAAATGCATTTTGAGATTAGATTTTGGATTTGTTCCATATAAATATGAAAAGTATTTTAATATTTTATTTTTATTAATTTATTTTTGTTTTGCTAATTAATTTTTCGGAATTATTATTGTACAATATGTAATTAGTTTAATATATATTTGTTTATAGTTAGTAAGTTACCGAGACACGACTGTCTTGTACCTAGTTTGTACGTGTAAATTAGTGATTTTATCATTAATGTGGTGTTCTTTCATTGTCCTTTTTCATTGTGTAGGGAGTTGTTTTTAGTGCAACTTTTTGGAGTTTCTGGTGTCGGAATCTGGTGAAAATTTTTGAGGTGCAATCTTGATTTATATTATTTAAATTGCTTTTGTGACTGTATATATGGATTCATCACCCTAAAAAACCCCTAGGGCACTTCAATTGTGCAAAGTTACCCATCAAACTTCTATTGTCAATGAATTCCTACCGGATTTTAGAGAAATTAGACCGAAAAAATCTAGCTGAAAAACCTTTAAAAAGTCGCACTAAAGACAACTTGGTTTATTTTGGCTTATATAGTGGTATCAGAGCCCGGTTGAGTTGTTTATAAATTCCGTCTATTTGAAGTTTGTGGCTAAAGGAGACGTGGAGCGTGAAGACCGTGAAGATAGTTGAATGCAACAGAAGGTTAGCCCAGTGGAGCAGTGTAGTGGGATGCCAAAACTATTGACTCTTTGTAAGTTTTATATATTTCCGTCATAATAAAAGATGATTGAAGAAATTCATTGGTATAAAGTTTATTTTACATATAATTGGAAGTTAGAATACATGTTGGAGTTTTGAGTGCTTGTTGTTCTCAATAAAAACTGCCGATACTGAGTCGAATGCCAATAATATTTGGAATGTTTGCTAAAAGTCTCAGTTCAATGCATCCAAGGGTCGCTTGATGTTTTAATTTTGGGAGACTTTATTTGCATTTACTGCATCAAACTGGAGTTTACTTAAAGTGATTTTTTCTGAAGGATAGTATTTGCATTATCGCAGTAAACAAGAATCACAGTAAAATTTAGGATATATATTTTTGGTGGTTTGAATTAAATTTTTAATTGAAGAGTGGTCAATTTTCTGGTGATTTGGAATACTTTTTTTTTTAAGAGGTCATTGGTAAAATAAAATATTTCGAAGCTAATAAGGTTTGAACCTAGCTCTTTGCTAGGCTATTTTTGAAACTTACCATTAAACCACAAAGCCTAATTTGTTTGAAATAAGAGGAGAAAGGGATTTATATCTTTTCATAACAATTATGACTTCAATAGTTTCCATAGTTGGAGTTGTTCTTAATGTAAAGGAAAATTATCCAGAGTGGTTTAGAAAGCTTAAATGTGCTTAAATGTGCCCTTGTTTTTAACGATTTATGGGAAGTTTGTCAAGGCAAGAAGGATAGTGACAGAAAATAAATTGCACCAGAGCCACCTGATAACGAGAAGCAGCGTGGAATTTGGGAGACAAAATACAACAAGGCATATGCATTAATAATTGCATCGGTGACAGAAGAGGTAAGTCGATATATCGTTTCTTGTGGTATTGTATTCGAAGCATTAAAGAAGCTGAAAGAATGTTATGATTCGCACTCAGAACTCAAAATTATTTAGTTATTGTTGAATTTGTTTAATTTGGAGATGAAGGATAATGATCCTTTGAATAGTGCCTTTGAAATAAAATCCATTTTTCATGATATTGAAGCCATTGGAATTAAAGTAGATTTACAACTTACAACTTTTATAAATGTCATTCACACTGTCTATTCACATTATTTGGAATCTCTCCAAGCTAGTGGGCAGTTAAAAAACATTATATTTGATAAAATTGAAAACAAAATAGTTGAGAGAGAAAAGGCCTTTGGTAAGAAAGAGGCCCCACCTAACTCTAATGTAGAAACTTTGTGCCTTGCACAAAAGGATCAAAAGTTTCATGTTGAAACTTCTAGAGGCGATAAAAGTAGTAGAGGCCGTGGTAGGAGAAATTATAGAGGTAGGGGGGCAAAAACAATTAGGGAGACAGATAACAAATTTATCGACAACAAAGGCATTTTAATGATAGAACACTTATCAAATGTTTTAGATGTGGTAAAATTGGTCATACTGCTACTAATTATAAAATCCCTTGGGATAAAGTTAGTGAAAGGAGAGAAAATTGGAATGAAAAGAAAGATCAACCACTATTAGATAAGGTAAAATCATTAGATTCTACAGATTACATTGTTTCTCACTGTAATTTTAATATTAATGATGTTTTCAACACTGCATTATCTTCATGGTGAGATAGCTGTATTTTGGATTCAGAAGCCACTTGTCATATGACATTTAGGCGAGATTTTTTTGAAACTTCCAGTGATGATATTTATGGTGTTATTTACTTTTCTGACAAGTCTCAAATTAAACCATCTGGCATTGGGTATATTCTTTTGAAGATAACGAATCTTGCAGATTGTGTTCTACAGGATGCACTTTATATTCCATAGTGTCAGCGAAATTTGATGTCTCTTATCCATATTCGACAACAGTGGCATTATATTCATAAATTTGATGGCATCATTGAGATAAGAAGATCATGTGATCATGTAGTTATTATGACCGGCATGTAAGAAGGTACACTTTTAAAGTTAAATGGTACTTCATCAACTAATTCTCATGACATTTCTACTTTTTTGGCACAACAAAGTGATATCTTGTCCCCCAGCATGTTGTGGCGTACTCGATTTGATCACATCAATTATGGCAGCATCAAAATTATGAAAGAAATTTATTAAAGGTCTTCTAACAATTCCAAGAAAGATTACACCTTGTGATGCTTGTATTTTTGGAAAACATTGTAAACAACCTTTTCATAAGTCATATTTTAAGCTTCACGAATATTAGGTCTTATCCATTCAGATTTATGTGGACCTATGCTTGTTGCAACTGCCAATGGAAATAAATATGTGTTGAATTTTATTGATGATTACTCGAGAATGTGTTGGGTGTATTTGTTGAAGAATAAGTCACAAGTGTTTGAAGTTTTTAAAGCTTTTCGTTTGATGATTAAAAATGAAACTCAACAGAATATAGGCATTCTAAAAAATGATAACGGTGGTGAGTATACTTCTCATGTTTTTCAACAATATTTGAAGGAAAATGGAATAAAACATCATACTACCATATACCTATAATCCACAACAAAATGGTGTTGCAAAACGTATGAATAGAACTTTACTTAATATGGTTAGATCTATGATGTTATTTAAGAATGTCAAGCTGATGTTTTGGGGAGAAGTAATGCTTTGTGTAGCTTATATTTGCAATCGTTGTCCTTCTTCCATCATCAATAACAAATCTACTTATGAAATGTGGTATAATCGTCTTCGTGTTGTTCAACATTTTAGAGTCTTTGGTTCTTTATACTATGCATTAATTCCTAAACATCAGCGCAACAAGTTGGTGCTAGGAGTCGTAAATTTATTTTCTTAGGATATTCTGCTACTTCCAAAGCTTACAGGTTGTATGATGAGGAGAAAAATAAGTTCATTATTTCTAGAGATGTTATTTTCCTTGAATGAGATAAAAATAATTCTATTGTTGATAGGAAACTGGCTCATTTGGAGAAATTTTCATCTAAGAAGTTCTATTTTGAATCTGATAATGATGTTCCACACACTGAAGGGGGGGAGGGCGAGGGAGAAGGGTGGGGGAGGGAGGGGGAAGGGGGGGTTCCCATTCTAGATCAGTCTGTGGTTCTTCCATATTTAACTCATGAGAATGTTATCGTTGAAGAAAATTTGGATGATAGTAATGATTCTGTAGGACCAAAAATTTCTCTTTAAGAGCCTATTCTTGAACTCGTTTTTCAAGATGAGCAACCATCACAACCACTTCAACAACCTTTACAAATATCCACACATGTTCAGATATTTCCAAGCAAGTATGATGATTTTAAAACAAGAAGTTCTTGTAAAGGTGATGTTACTTCAAGTTAAGGCAACGTTTCTCATGACTGTGGATTCAATCATTCTACAATTAGTGAACCTAGTTGTTTTAAAGAAGCTACTATTTGTGATGAATGGAAGGATGAAATGAAAAGTGAATATGATGCACTTATTAAGAATGGAACTTGGAGGTTAGTGGATCCTCTTGTTGTTGTCAAGCCTATTGGTTTTAAATGGGAGTATAAGTTCAAGTACAAGGCAGTTGGTTCACTTGATAAATACAAGGCAAGGCTTGTAGAAAAATGCTAGGCTCAGAAGGAAGGTGTTGACTGCAAAAAGACATTTTCTCCTACAACAAATGGGGCACAATTAGAACTTGTTTTTCTCTTGCGGCTCAGATTAGATGTACGATACACCATATGGACGTTAAAACATCTTTTTTGAATGATGATTTGAAGGAGGATGTTTATATGTTCTAACCTGAAGGTTTCGCTATTAAAGGTAAAAGGGAAAAGGTATGTAAGATGGTAAAGGTGTTGTATGGACTGAAACAGGCATCCCGTGCATGGTATGAAAAAATAACTGAAAACCTTCTCAAGTTGAATTATAAGTTGTTTGATCTGGATGATGCAACTCTTTTGTTAAGAAATTTGGAAAGTCAGTTGTATATTTGGTTGTCTATGTAGATGATTTGATGATTACAGGAAATAGTGATGATTATATAGTGGCTGTTAAAAGAGAGTTAATGAAAATTTTTGACATGACAGATTCAAGTTTATTGCATTATTATCTAGGGATTGGATTTTATTAGAGACCCAAATATATTTTTATTTCTCAAAATAAGTATATTGGAAATTTATTGGACAGATTTGGGATGCAATATTGTAACCCTGCTGCTACTCCTATGGAGCAGAATTTGAAACATACTTCCACTGAAGGAAGTATGTTTCAGGATCCAACAATGTATAAGTAACTTGTTGGAAGTTTAAATTTTCTTACTACTACTTGACCTGACATAGCTTTTGTTGTAGGGATACTTTACAGGTTCATGCATTAGCCATGTGAAGGTCATTGGAATTCAACAAAGCGAGTTCTCAAGTATTTGAAAGGAACTCGAACATATGGCATCAAATATTCCAAAGTTGCAGATTTCCATCTCACCGGCTTTTAAGATTTTGATTTTGATAGAGATAAGGAGAATGGAGTCTCTACTTCTCATTATTTGATGAGTCTTGAATCAACATCCATCAGTTGGAGATCACGCAAGCAATATTTTCTTGCTAATTCTACCCCCAAAGCCTAATATGTTGTAGCATCTCAAGCTACAAAACAAATTATTTGGCTTCGCAAAATACTTGAAGACTTGCAGGAGGAACAAAAGGCTTCAACTCCACTACTCATTGACAACTCTTATGAAATTCAGTTGGCCAAGAATCCCAAGTTTCATGATCGAAACAAGCATATTAACACCAAATATCACTTGATTTGACACTATGTAGAGGCCAAAGTTATTCATCTGACACATTTTCCTACTTCAAAGAAGATCGCATACATATTTACAAAGGCACTGGGACATGAAAAGTTTGAAAAGTTCAGAATGTTACTCGGCATGTTAGATGTCCCTTCGGATTAAGGGGGGAATGTTAACTAATCCTTCAAAAATTTAATTGTACAATATTTAATTAGTTTCATATTTTGTTTTTACAGTTAATAAGTTACCGAGATACAATTGTCGCGTACCTAGTTTTCACATGTATAAATAAGTGATTTTATCATTAATATGAGGCTCTGTCATTGTGCTCTTTCATTGTGGAGTTTATTTGGGCTTTACATTCTTTTGTTATTTTATTTATTTATTTTTACACCGAAGGTGTTTCCCTTTTGAAAATGGTCAGGCTAAGCATTATCTACCTTTTTCACCTCATTTGGCATTTGTCCCTTTGTTGTTTTGACATGGGTAAACTTTAACATAAGAAAAAAAATGGAATTTCACATTTTATTGTAAAATGGACCATCCTGATAAATAAATTTTGCTTATATAAATGAATGTTATAAATAATAATGAGGAACTTATCATGGAAGAAATTATTAGAATTGGAATAATCTCAAATCCCTAGGAAATTGGTGGGTGGGGAGACAATATTTATTAAAAGTAATGAACCATTTTGCTAAATAAAATTTTCCTATATATAAATGAATGTTAGAAATAATAATGAGCAACTTATCATGGAGAAACTTATTAGAATTGGAATAATCTCAAATCCCTAGGAAATTGGTGGGGAGGAGCGAGTAGGGATAAATATATTTAATTAATTTTTAATATCTAAATTAAAATACAGAAGGTGTTTCCCTTTTGAAAATGGTGGCTAAGCATTGTCTACCTTGTTCATCTCCATTTGACATTTTCCCCTTTGTTGTTTTGACATGGGTCAACTTTAACATAAGAAAAAGAAAAGAATTACACATCTTATTGTAAAATGGACCATTTTGATAAATAAAATTTTCTTATAAATTAATGTTATAAATAATAATGAGGAACTTATCATGGAGGAACTTATTAGAATTGGAATAATCTCAAATCCCTAGGAAATTGGTGGGTGGGGAGCCACCTGGCATGAATCTAATTTTTTAATTTATTAAAAGTAATAGATCATTTTGCTAAATAAAATTTTCTTATAAATAAATGAATGTTATAAATAATAATGAGGAACTTATCATGGAGAAACTTATTATAATTGGAATAATCTCAAATCCCTAGGAAATTGGTGAGCGAGGAGCGAGTAGGGATAAATATATTTAATTAATTTTTAATATCTAAATTAAAATTAAGTTTGTTATTTATTTGTTTTTAATGTTTTTGAAAAATAATAATATCACTTCTTCATTTGGGCTGATTTTGCAAAAGGACTTTTTTTGGGCTTAATTTTCAAAGGACTCTTTTTGGACTTAATATTCACAGGACATTTTTTGAAGGTATTTTTTAAAGTGAAATTTTTTAGAGGTTTTTTGGGCTTAATTTTCAAACGACATTTTTTAGAGGTATTTTTTTAAGTGACGTTTTTTTAGAGGTTTTTAGGGCTTAATTTTATCAAAGGACATTTTTTGGAGGTATTTTTTAAAGTGATATTTTTTAAGAGGTTGGGCTTAATTTTCAATGGATATTTTTTGGAGATATTTTTTAAAGTGACATTTTTTCAAAGTAAGTGTTTTGGGTTGATGTTAATCTTTTATAATGGTTTTTCAAAGTGAGTTTTTGTGTAATTTTTTAAATGAAATTTTTTGCAGGACTTGGAATGAAATATTCTGAGCTTCATTTCATTTTTAAAAGACATTTTTTTGGCGGAATTTTTAAAGTGTTTTGGGTTGAAGTATGTCTTTTGTGCAAAAATTTAAAAATGAATTTTTTAAATTAAATCTTTTGTGATGCTTTTTTTAATTGAGTTTTTGTCTAAATTTTGATGTAGTGAGTTTTTTTACAGGATTTTGCAAGAAATTTTTTGTGCTTCATACTAAATTATCATGCAAAATCAAAGGAATTGCAAGAGAAAATATGATCGAACAAGAGACCCTGTGGAACATAGAGAACAGGGGAGAGAATATCGCAAAAAAAAATAGAGAAGAACGCTCAAATATTGAAAGGGAAATCAACCTCAACTAGAAGTTGAAGCAGGTATGTAAATGTAAATATTATAAATTTGATATTTAAAAGTTGACTAGTGTATTGCGAAACTTAGTTTTTATTTGGTGAACTAATTTGAAAAATATTTTGCAATGTAAACAGAGAGAGATATTCCTCAAAACATTAATGATGAGATATAAAATTTTGAAAGAGAAAGTGAAAGAGATATTGAACCAATGATTGAAGATGTTGAAAATGTTGAAAGAAATTCAAGTGAAGAAATTGAATCACCAGGTACGTATATATATGTTGAATGTGTATTATTGAAATTATATATATTTATTAGTTTAATTATTTATTGAATATGTAAACTCATTATGTACATTTAATTCTAATATGTATAGATGAAATCAATATCGATGTTGAGATGTTAGAAAATGTTGACACTCACATATATGGAGATAAAAAAGCTGGCCATGTTATACGATATCATGTTAAGCGCATTATTCATTCATTCTTCAAAGATGAAACTGTGGCAGTTCAAGCCCAAATGTTGAAAATTCTCTTAACATCAAAGAAATTAAAAGAAACTACGACTTTATTAGGTATTTGAAAATCAACAAAAGATAATAAAAAAAAATGAAGGAAAATATGATACAAAATATAAATAGTGCTTTAAAGTCAATTGGAAGATCTAGAAAGAAAATTGCTTTAGATGCACGTAGAGAAATACAAATGGCAGTGGTTTCATCAAGTACTAAAGAGAATCGCTTGGTAAAATCTATGGCACAAGAATTAGGAACCTCACGAAAAACTTTGCACGAACATCGGAAATTTCGATTGCAAATAGATGTAAATAATGAACTCGCTTGTTGGAAAGTTATTTGCAGGAAACCATACAAATATGGACTTGGAGAAGATGTTAAAAAAATAATATATGAATATTGGATGAAAAATTCACGTGTTTCACCAAAAGCAAGGATGTGATGCGAAGAAGAATAGCATGAAATCAGTACGAAGAACATGCAAAAAATTTCTTGGACACCACTCAGATAGAGTTCTTCAACAAGTTCATAGAAGAGAATCGTGAAATTAATGTCTCAATCAATGCTTTTGTGCAACAAAAACCATGGTATGTTAAACCTATCATTATACGCAACATTTGTTGTTGTCATTATGATGTGGAATTTTAGTTATATTATGACACATTCCTTAATTTTGGTAAGACATTTGGAAAGGTTCACCTCCTCTGTTAGGTCCCTATATTACTAGTTTAGTCCCTTATTATTATTAGTGTAGCACCCTTATTGTTATTTTTGTACCCTTGTAACCCCAGTATTTTTATTATTGTGCCCTTACAATATTATTATTAGGTTGGTTAGGATTATATTGTGGCCCCATGGACTCCTATATATAGAAGGAGGTTTTGGTCATTTGTATCATCCAAGAATTGTTCATTTATGTAATGTATTTGAGATTTCCCCCTCGAAGTGGCTGATTTTTCAGGCGTTGATCTCTCTTTTCTTCTACTTTTGGAGCTGGTTTCACAACATTTGGTATTAGAGCTTTGGATTCTAGGGTTTCGCTACTCCAAACAGATCATCGTGGAATTTTCGCTATAACATTTTTTCTACAAAGGTTCAGAAGCTGAAATATTTAGAGTGCAAAGCCAAAAACCTAAGGAACATCATCGCAAAATTTCAGAGTTTGGTTCGCAACATTTTCGGAGATATGATCTGTGGAAGTTATGGCTTTTTGCAGGCTCCCGAATTTAACCTAAACAGGTCATCGCAGAATTTTCGCTATAAATATTTTTCTACGAGGTTTCAAAAGCTGCAATGTTCACAGAGCAAAGCCAAAATCTCGAGGAACGTTGTGGAAAATTTTTAGAGATTGATTCGTATTATTTTTGGAGGTAGGATCTATGGAAGTTAGGGCTTTTTCAAGCTCCCAAATTTCATCTCAAAAAGGTGATCGTGGTAAAATATTCATAACTCTCTATCTGAACATTGGATTGGAATTATGTAAAGAGTGGAAGAAATTGAAAGGAATGTAGTTTTTTGTATATAAATTTCAGAGCTAAAGGAGGAAACAGTGACACGTGGCAAGTTGTACAAGTTCGTTCTACTGAACCAGTCCATAATTAGGTCATTTTGGGAGATTGGATATAAATTTTTCTTGAAGAATCAAAATTAGGTTAGGCCTGTGGCATTCGAAAGAGGATTCAGAGGGCTACCTCAGGGCCAAATTTCATATATTGAAGATCCGAAATCACAGAGATAATTCAGTTTCAATATCGAGCTCCTCAAAAGCAAGAAAAAGGTGTGTATTTTTTTCCAAATTATATAAGTCTCATTTGAAAAAATTAGTTTGAATTTATTCCAAGGAAATATTGAAGAATAGATATAAATATTGGGTTCTAAAATTCCCCCTAAAAAGGGTTCAACACCCATTAAGCCTTCAGAAGGCTCTACTATGACTCATGAAGACGAAGAAATGCAACATGAGATGTCAAAATTACAAGAGCAAGTGCATCTATCACAAAGAGCAACAAAAAATGAAATGGAAATTTTGAAGAAAGACGTGGAAACTAAGATGGATGGTTTGAAGAAAGACGTGGAAGCTAAGATGAATGGTTTGGAAGCTAAGATGGAGGGCATGGAAGTTGGCATGGAAGCTAAGATCGATGAAAAAATGGAAAACATGAAGAATGATCTAAAAGTAGACATCGAAGGTTTGGAAAAGTTGATACAAGAAATGTTTCCTAATGGTAAAAAGATAGTAGAGGAAACTCATGATGAGAACAAAGTAAATGTTAATCGTGATTTTATAAACTCTAATGTTGGATGGAAGAACCACCATATTCCAAAGATGGATATGAGGAAGTTTGATGGCAAGGATCCCGTAACATGGATACTATAGATGGAGCAATATTTTGATCTCAATAATGTGCAAAACACACAAAAGGTATGCATTGCAACTTTACATTTAGAACAAAATACATTTGTATGGTATCAATGGCTTTTCGCCCGTAAAATAATTGTCACTTGGTCAATTTTTATGGAGAAAATAATAGCACATTATGAGGATACAAAAAGCAACACCTTCTTTAGCCAATTGATAAATCTCAAACAAAAGGGTTCAGTGGCGGAGCACATTGAGGAGTTCCAAAAATTGAATATAAGGGTGACTGATATTCTGTAGGAACATAGGATTGATGTCTTCATAGGGACTTTAAAGGATAACATCCAACATGAATTTCGTGTTCAGGAACCTAATTCATTGGAGAAGGCATTTAGGTTGGCAAGAAAAATTGAATGTAAAATTATGGTCACAAGGAAGCCTACCACTCACATCTATAAAGATGGAATTATTCCTACTCCTAGACTTCCACAACCTACAAGGTTGACCCCACAAAAATTGGAAGAAAAAAGAGCAAAAGGGCTTTGCTATAGTTGTGATAGCAAATAAATTAAAGGCCATAAGTGTGCTGAAAAGAAATTATTTTACCTAGATTGTGAAGAGGAAGAAGAAAATGAACAAGAATCTTCAAAAGAAGAGGATATACACCAGGAACCAACCCTAGAAGAGGAAGAAATGAGTTTGAGCATATCGTGTAATGCATTGGCAGGAATTACCACTCCTCAAACTCTTAAGATAGAAGGACATATCAAGAATAAAAAGGTAATAGTGTTGATTGATTCAGGTAGTACCCATAATTTTATTCATTGTAAGGTAGCCAAGGAAATGAATTGTTTCCTATACCCAGCACCAGAATGTCAAGTTATGATTGCAAATGGAGGAACTATAATTTTCCCTGGAAAATGCCATAACATCAAGCTAACCATGGGGGAATATGTATTGAATATTCAAATGCTTTCCATTCCAATGGGAGGTGTTGATGTTGTTCTAGGAGTGCAATGGTTACAATCTTTGGGGATGGTTGCTTTTAATTTTCAAAAACTTTTCTTGCAATTTTTTTGAGAAGGAAAGGAAGTCAAATTACGGGGTATTGCAGGGAAGCCGGGAAAAATAATAAGCTCTAATTTTATGACAAAGCTTCTAAAGAAATAACAACAAGGCGTAATTGCACAATTATGCTCACTCTAAGCTCCAACATCAAAATCATCTATTTCTGCAGATCTCCAAAAAGTCTTGGACAATCATTCCAAGCTGTTTGAAACTCCCAAAGGACTCCCACCTATTCATGATCATAATCATGCTATTCATTTGATTCCAGGAAGTCTTCCTCCATGTTATGTAGGTAAATCCTCTTTGCGGATAGAGACGATCCCTCTAGCCCTAGGGTAGGTCTAGTAACAAGGAATCATGCTAAGGTGTAGGTTCTTAGATATTCGAATGAAAAAGGACGCGATAAGATAGCCTACATGTGGTCCAATGCTGTTGTCGAAAATCGTAGTGGTGATGAGAACTACTTGCTCCTGATCTGGCAAGTCACAATCCCTTCACTTATCGCACTTGGACACCTGCACAAAGATCAGAAAACGACAACCATATCCCACATACTAATTTCTTCCAAAATCTACTAATCAGTCAGAGAATATTAGCATATTGCATTCGATAAAGATAAAACACAAGACGGGAACCAGACAATAGTCACTTATATTAAAAGGTAGAAAGAAGAGATACAACCATGCTCTGACATTGCGGTCTCCTCCAGCGGGGCTCGGGTGAAGCATGTCTCAAAGCTCATCGGGGAATTCAGACTGGATAAGGGACCTCTCGATGGATTTCTCCTTGTTCTACCTTCTCATAACTCGGTTATTCAACTATAGCTTAGTCTCTCAAGTTAAGCACTTCATCTACAACTAGTTCAGCTGTATAATTCTCTTTGTTAAGCTTCAGCTAGTCTGCTTCAGCTCGTTCAGCTATTCAGCTCCAGCTACAACTAGTTCAGCTAGTTTTCATAAAGAGAGAAGGCTTGTTTATATAGAGGCAAAGGAGGAGGTTGGGATCCCTAAAAATGTGGAAGGGAGTCCTATCCTTTAGGAGTGTTCCAAGGGAGGTGGAAACTACTAGCTAAAGGAGGAGGCCCATGGTTGTTTTATTTCAACCACTCCTAATGACTCATCCCCGAGGTGGTTGGAATGGAACCTCCACCTCTATTTTTTAAAAAAATTCATAAATAGCTTGGCACGGGCATCACACTGGGACAGAGTGCCAAGTGGCACGGGCTTAGTGTAAAATTCCCAGGTCAGCGCGAGGAGATAAAGGGCTACTCACGCCAAGGAAAAAATAGGGATTTCCACAGCTCTGCTTAGGGAAATTCCAACAAGAAGAATGTTGCCTTCATAAAAAGGGATGAAAGGATGTAATTTGCAAAGCATGACACTGTGCATTGGTCACAGAAATGACCCTCCAATGTGCGAGTTGGGAATTGCAAGGACAACGACAAAATGTTGTGTAACAGATGCCCCCTAAAGCATGAGGTCTAAGGGAGAGGGAGGGGCGAAATGCTTTATGAGAATGTGTTTGAACGAAACATCATTGCCGGAAAACCTGCAATTACAAATACAACTGATATCTCTGATACATGAACATGTGGCATGGGTGCAGCCATCCATAATAGAGTATAAAAAACTGAGATCTAGGTATGGACGCAACCATTCAATAGTAAAGATCAACAAATAGACTCAGGTATGGTCACAGCCATCCAATCAAAGAGTCATGCAATAAGTCATGATAATCCATAATGAACCCACAGCCTGGATCTTATCAGACAAAATCTAGGGTCTTGCACTCCATCTCGACCCAAACAAGTACAATTTATAGCATGCGAATGTATGAGTTGAAGTCGAACATGCAAGAAAATCCTCTGATTACCAGCCATTGATGAAAGTTTTTAACAGATGCGAGAGAAACCACCAATAATGACAATGGATCTCAAGGTACACAAGGTACAATCCACGGAATGTGAACAGTGATGTGGCATCGAACACCCGCGGAGTCAGTCGATCGAAGGCCAATGATGTGGACCTTGGGTCGAATGCAAAGAACCTGCCATTAAGGCATGTAGGCTCCAAGGTACCGGAAGGGAGTCTCTAGATCAGATTCCTGGATAATGAGCTGAAGTCGACAAGAAGTGACCTAGTCGAAGGAGGGCCATAATGTTTCCCAAATCATCAACATGAGACAGAGGAATATGATGTTTGTGAATCAGGACCAATAGAGAATCAAAGGGAAGTTGAAAAACTGCAGAGGCAAACTTCTCTTGAACATATCAGCAGCACGACACTGGATTTGGCAGTATTTGACATCAAAGGATCTGAGGTCATGTTGACGTGGCAAAGAGAAAATGAGAGGTCAAAAGAGATTACCCAAGCCCATGGAGGAAAAAATAACGAAATGAGATGTCCCCAACCCGACATGAATGCATACAAGTGCCATGTTCAAGAGCGACATACTGCCAACACAACTAAAATCTGGTTCCATTTTCCCCCACCATTTCTAGCGAGTACCCCAATTATTTTTTAAAACAAACTTGAAGGGGATAGCATATGCTTGCACTATAAGTGTGTCCTTCGGAAAAATCCATCCTAGTACATTTTACAAGCCCTAGGAAGGAGGAACTCGAATAACTTCATGGTGACGAGGTCCGATGTCATCAGGGTTTAACAAGTCTGACAAAGGAAGAACTCGGCATCTTTTCATGTTTAGAGAGTTTGAAAAGAAGGCAGAAAAGAAAACTCCAGAAATCCATTTTCATAGGTAGTCTCACAGATCCGAAAAGGTAGAAAATTGTGTCTGAGAGAACCTCATAGTCGCGATAGGCTAAGGTATTCCTTTTTCGTAAATAATCCATCCCAGCTCGAAAAAGGGGTAAACGTATACTGGGTAGATATTGTTTCGCGACCATTTAATGAGTTCAAAATGACAAGCATCTCAACAATATTTTCAATTTTAGAGAGTCAAAAAAGAGTTGAAAGATGACTCCAGTAGTGACTTTTTCGTGGTTTTACCGAGTCCGAAAAAGTATAAAATATAACTCGTCACTTCATCCTTGTCGCATAAAAACCTGTTGCTGCACAAGAGACATGTGTAAAACCCATTTTTCGAAAATAATATCATAAAATAATCGAAAAAAATGCCTTAAAACCTAATTAGGGTTGTGAAAAGTTATAAAATGCCAAAAATAGTAAAAAAAAATTACTTTCACTTTTACCTCTTGTGGAGCAATTTTTACCCATTTCATTGTGCAATCTTGCGGTGACGATAGCGGCCAATCCAATACATCAATCACAAATCTGTCAACTCCAGGTAAGAGCTAAGATCCCTCTTGTTATTTTAAGATATTCCTTTCTTCCTGCATTTGTCAATTTTGAATTTGGGGGGAGAAATTGTAAAATATAGGGCTGCGCGGTCGACACGGGTTTCAGGCACGGAGTCACGCCGGCTGCCCTATTTTTAACATTAGGGCGTGCCCATTGGCACGATTATTTAAGAAACAGTCGCGCCAACGACGCAATGCAATTTCAAGTAAAAATACTTAACAAATGTCCCAATTTTTTACAAATTCAAGGATAAATATTGACTAATATCACTTGTATGTGTGTGTTTGCAGGTAGAACAGAGCAAAATGGTCATTGAATGGAAAGAATGGGAACATAGCGAGGAAGATGAATTATCCATGGAAAATTAGGGAGTCATGGAAGCCCTCAGGAACTGTGGTTTGAAAAAAATATTCCTCACACCATGTCTCCGAGCCCAACTAGAATTGCTACAATATCTTATCTGTATATGGGACGAAGATCAAGAGAAGTTCATCCTACGGGATCAGGAACTTGAGATTTATGTTTCCGACGTACATTTCATCACAGGATTATCAGGGAGAGGTGCAGCACCACTCCTGACCGGCACTCGACCCTGCATGGAAAACATGTCCATGGTGATAGATAGGGTATGCCGAGGAGCGCGAAAAGGACCCGATAATGGGAAATTTGATATACAAACTATCCCGATTTGACACTACACGTGGTATTGCATACCATCACTCATGCTGTGAGATCACAAGCACCGCATGAAGCAACAAAGACACAGTTGCTTCTTGTTGTGGACTGCATGGCGCTGACCCTCTTTAACTGGGGAAAGGTGGTGTTCATAAACATGAAACGCCAATTAACCAAATGCAAGAATACCAAACTGAAACAATTTGGTTATGGATCCATCCTGGTATTGTTCTTCTTAGAACGATTACCAATTTTTTAGCGACAGGAGGTTATAGTTCCAAATCCACCAGTGAGAGAAACTTGGATGGCCCGATGGGCAGCATTGATGCCAAGGGTAGGGGGCAGCCAACAGATGTCTTGGAGGCTGGAATTTTTTGATTGGCTCCGTCGACACCTAATTTTCGTGGAGGATTGGCCTTACTCTGGCACAGACTTCACTGGTGACCCAGACCTCCCACTCCCAGAGGGCGAAGATTGGGACGAAGATTTGGGTAAGACTCAATTTTTGAATTTTATAAGTATTATGATTTTTTTGTTTGTGTATGTTCTGACATTAAATCCATGTGATGCAGATTTTGGCCCAAAGATACCTTCTGTCATGTCACCAATAGCGAGGCGAGTCCCTCGCGATTTTGACCCTCAAGGTGAGGGCAGCGAGGAAGATGAGATAGTGCGCAACCTGGAGGGGATCACCCCAGGAGTCCCAGATTATGCACGTTTTGATGATGTTCCTCGCGCCTATCAGAGACACACTGTAGGAGTGTCTAGTCGAATCCACCGCTTGCTAAGGCTGCTCGTACAGGCCGTGACATGTTATCACGAGAATCGTGCTGATTAGACACCTAGGTTTATTTTATCTGCATATTTTGCAAGACATGATGTCTCAGAATGTAACAGAAACATACACATATTTTTTGACGTTATGATGCACACAGTTGCAAACATGCGATATATATATATACACATCTATTTCCTTACATGGATCTTTTTACATATGATGATGTTTTTAAAAATTATGCAAATGTCTATTTACTACAATGTTATCTAATGTATCAATAATCCGCATAATAAGTAACAACCCAAAAGAAAGGAAAACATTCACAAAGCACATAAAAGTCAAAAGATTTCATTTTTACGCAAGCTCAAAAACAAAAGTAAACTATGCTTGATAAAAATGGGCATGCCCCCAGCATGGTGATTCGATTCGAGGTACATGCCCCCCAAGCTTCAGTCCATATGTAATGAACGAAAAGCAGAGGGAGTGAAGGTTCAAGTTACAAGATCAAAGAAAGACTCGACTGGGATTTTATGAGATTTGAGCAAAGACTCAAATTGAACGGGAACGTGTTTCATTGTTTTAACAAGGTTGACACATTAAAAGAACTATCCTCATGACACCTTGTTTCATTTTTTAAGGAGCTTGACACAAGACAAGGAACTCTGCTCCGACAACCTTGTTTCATTTTTTAGGGATCTTAACACAAGAAAAATGAACTATGCTCTAACAACCTTTCTTTACGACGAATAAGAGGTCATGGACTCCAATAGGTTCGCATCTGATGGGAGAACAACATCTTGAAAATTAGGACCCAATGCCCCTAGCACACGATGCAAAACGACACTATCACTGAATGCGGGCATGGGAAGATAATTAACCTGTGATGGGGAAGATACAACCGGCGGATAAAGACCCGGAAGTGATGATGGTGAACCAGATGTCACTTCAAGACCAAAGAACAAAAGCTGATCAATGGTCACGATCCGACCTTTGTGTGGAAAATAGATCACATGAAAGAGGGAAGAGACAACCGCCCCCATGAAATAAGTATAGTCGTGCCCCAAGAATAAATTTAAATCCAAGGGGCCTAGAACAACCATCACGTCTATATAGACGATTTTCCTTCCCAAAGTAACAGGCAACTTCAGAAGGATCCCTAACGGTTGACTAGTTCCCCTATTAAAAGCCAATAGATTTTGCGTAATAGGCATAAGTGGTGGAGAACCAAAAGCTTGCGAAGTAGTGGAAGACAAAATACTAACAGACGTGCCTTCATCTATAATGGTGTTGGGTACGACCAGATCAAAGGTCTGTACCATTATCTCAAAAGTCACATAAGATGGAAGGCGATATCTTGAAAATCGACTCCAATCAAAGGAAATGACCAAACTACTTGGAGGAGGTACCATCAAACTGAGATGGTTTTCCCCTGGTGTTACCGGAGCAAGGGGAGCACTCTCCTAGACTTCCATCATGGGAGTAGGAGGAGCAGCTTCTTGAACTATAAGGACAAAAGAATCTTTCTCCAAGTTCAAATAATCTGAAGAAACAAGAAGAACATGAGGGGAATGAGATCCACTCTCAACGGAAAAGACCTGATGAACCATAGGCGGGATCAAGTCGACCAATTCCACGACCAATGGTTGGTCAGGAATGGATTCGTGATTTTGAATTTCTGGGGAAGTGGGATCGACCAAGGATGAATCTTGACCGAACGGTCGATCAAATAGCGAAGGACTCAAAGAAAGTTTCTGATAACCAGCCGGAAGGCAGGGTGAAGAAATAGTAGAGTTGTTCAACATTCTCTTGGCTTCATCCATGTACAGACAAAGATGAATGGGATGATTCCCATCACACAACTTACAGGGATTGGTAATCTTACCCTGTTTCTTATGAGTCTTATCAACACTAGTCGAAGATGTGCTACCAATATGACTTCCGGAAGCCAAAGGCAATGGTGGACGACCGTTGGACGACACTTCAAGTACCTTGGGAATGCCAGGGCAGTCTCGAAGAAGGTGGTAACCTTTGCACAACATGCAAGGGAATTTGACTTTCCGTGGAAGGTTGGATGGTTTCTCAAGGGAAGGTGTCCGAGGCGCAATAGCTGCAACATTAGCCTCTCGCTTATTTGACTTCTTCTTTTTCGTCTTCTTCTTCTTATTCTTAGCCGCCTGGTTACTGGAATCCAAACTTTCACCAGGTGAAGTAGAAGAGGAGGCCGAAGAAATAGGCGAAGAATGGGAGAGGTCCACCTTAGAATCAACATGGTGTTGTTCAGGTGGAGGTGATGGTCGAACAAAGATCAGGGCATTCAGGACCACCAAGGTCGAAAAGAACCACATGGGAAAACCAACAGTTAACCCTAGAAGAGACAACATTGCCATATAAGGAGCACCAACATTCCCAAAAGCAAGAAAAGGGCCAGGATTCCCTTTGGAGGGGATTCCTTGGTTGGTAAACTCCGGAAAGGTTGTCATTAGAAACAACGGTAAAACAACGCTAAGGAAGCTAACTTTAACCAGGAATATTTCGTGGACAGTTAATTTTAAGACACTGAAACCAAACTTTGTTGTTTCATGTTTTAAGAGTCAAGAAACAAGCAAAAGATGACTCTAGTCACTTTCAATGTTGAACGAGCGCGAAAGGACAAGTGCTCGATGATCTTTTCAAATTTAAGGAGTCAGTAAAGATAAAAAATGACTACTCAGGTAGTCTAAGAAAGAGGGCATGCCATGTTTCCGTGAACTGCCATATACACCTTGGTGATCAAATGAAAGAGAAATGACCAAGGACTTGACGTACGTGTAGGTAGTCTCCCCGAATGTTGTGTTCGGTGTATCACTCAGCGTCCTATAGATAAAAGGATTGCAACCTAGAGGGGTCTCCCTTTATATACTCGACGGTACGAGGAGCACAAGTCCATACTAGGGCTGTCTGAAGCCAGATGGCGAATCACAGCTACTAGGTTTTAAGATGCCAAAACACGTCTCTAACTTAGACCACTAGAATATTTCGTTAGGTTTCAATGTTGCCTTAGGTTAATTGAAATAAATTTGAATGTTGATCTTGGATTAAGTTTCAATTTCCAGGCCTTAAAGTACGTCGGATATGAAATCTTCCTAAATGCAAAACTATATGCAAAAGGATACCATTTTCGTTCAATGAAAGCTATCTACGAGAAGTAAAGAAAAATTTCAAGCAATAGCGAATACTGAAATCATGTGAAAACATCCACTAATGCATCTAATGAAATATATAGAAAACAAAAACTCTTTCCTAGCCGATACAATGCTAGTTATGCGAAGGAACATTTCATTTCCAAAGCAAAAGAAATGCAATATTTTGTTTTTTCAAATGCAATAGATCAAACAATGCACTAAATGTCATAAAAAACAAAACTAAACACTAGTTTGAGAGAGCGAATGGGAAAGTTGGAACGAAATGACTTCTCCAAGATAAAAAAAACACAGCAAGACCCAAACCAATGCTACAAACTTTTCAAATCAAAGAGAAATCTCGAAAATGACCCATACAAGCAGTGTAATAGGTGCTTGGAGTAAGAGGAAGAAAAATCAAACAAGCAAGGAAATGATGATTCAACTGATGAACATACTCAACAGGATCAAAGAGATAAAGAGAAATTAAACAGGGAACGAATTCGACAACTATCAAGAAACTTGATCTCCAAACAGAAGGCATAGTACACCAAGGCACTCAGAAACCCTAAGACCTCAAGTCACACTGATAATAAATGGACAAACAACTGATGAAAATGAGCTTCCAGCAATCAAAGACAGTCCAAAACACTTCAATTACTCTCAAGAATAACCCAGAAAAAAGAACAATCAACCAAAAACTCATGCAAATCTCTCACCCAAAAACTCACAAGGGTCAGCGTGACTGTGAGGCGATATTCAGCACCAAACAGGCGATGGCGCGAGTGATACAAAAGCAACATGCGCCAATCGGCGCGACTATTCAAGGGAAAACCACGCCAAGCTAGTTAACTAATGAAAAAGGGAAAAACTCAACAGAGCAGAGGTCAATCTTGACACTCTGGGGCTGAACAAGGGTTTGAATCACAGTTAAACAACCAAAAAGGTTAAAAAAAAGACCAAAAACCCAAAAAATACCCAACAAGATCAAAGACAAACTCACATTGATCCCCAGTATGGTTGCCAATTTATTATGTAGGTAAATCCTCTCTACGGACAGAGACGATCCCTGTAGCCCTAGGGTGGGTCTAGTAATAAGGAATCATGCTAAGGTGTAGGTTACTAGATATTTGAATGAAAAAGGATGCAATAAGATAGCCTACCTATGGTCCAATGCTGTTGTCGGCAATCGTAGTGGTGATGAGAACTGCTCGCTCCCGATCCGGCAAGTCACAATCCCTTCACTTATCGCACTTGGACACCTGTACAAAGATCAGAAAATGACAACCATATCCCACATACTAATTTCATCCAAAATATACTAATTAGTTAGAGAATATTAGCATATTGCATTCGATAAAGATAAAACACAAGAAGGGAAATAGACAATAGTCACTTATATTAAAAGGTAAAAAGAATAGATACAACCATGCTCTGATGTTGTGGTCTCCTCCAGCGGGGCTCGGGTGAAGCACGTCTCAAAGCTCGTCGGGAAATTCGAACGGGATAAGGGACCTCTCGATGGATTTCTCCTTGTTCTACCTTCTCATAACTCGGTTATTCAACTATATCTTAGTATCTCAAGTTCAACACTTCATCTACAACTAGTTCAGCTGTATAATTCTCTTTGTTCAGCTTCAGCTAGTCTGCTTCATCTCGTTCAACTATTCAGCTCCAGCTACAGCTAGTTCAGCTAGTTTTCATAAAGAGAGAAGGCTTGTTTATATAGAGGCAAAGGAGGAGGTTAGGATCCCTACAAATGTGGAATGGAGACCTATCCTTTAGGAGTGTTCCAAGGGAGGTGGAAACTACTAGCTAAAGGAGGAGGCCTATGGTTGTTTCAGTTCAACCACTCCCAATGACTCATCCCCAAGGTGGTTGGAATGGAACCTCCACCTCTATTTATTTTTTTTAAATTCATAAATAGCTTGGCACGGGCATCACACTAGGACAAAGCGCCAAGTGGCGCAGGCTTAGTGTAAAATTCCCAGGTCGGCGCGAGGAGATAAAGGGCTACTCGCGCCAAGGCAAAAATAGGGATTTCCACAGCTCTTCTTAGGGAAATGCCAGCAAGAATAATGTTGCCTTCATCAAAAGGGATGCAAGGATGTAATTTGCAAAGCATGACACTATGCATTGGTCACAGAAATGACCCTCCAATGTGTGAGTTGGGGATTGTAGGTACAGTGAAAAAATGCTGTGTAACACTCCAAACATCAGGCCTTATAGATATCCTTATGTCCAAAAGAGAAAAATTGAACGTATGATTTCAGAAATGTTAGAGGTTGGTATAAATCAACCTAGTCAAAGTTCTTTCTCTGCTGCAGTAGTATTGGTGCACAAGAAGGATGGATCATGGCGCATGTGTCCAGATTATAGGGAGCTCAATAAGCTCACCATTAAAGATAAATTTCCCATTCTTGTGATTGATGAATTATGGGATGAATTACATGGAGAAATTTATTTTACCAAGTTGGATCTTCATTCAAGGTATCATCAAATTAGAATGAAGACTGAAGATATTCTGAAAACAACATTTCGAACTCATGAGGGTCATTACGAATTTTTGGTCATGCCTTTTGGCCTTACCAATGCACCTTCTACATTTCAAGGGTTCATGAATTCCATTTTCAAACCCTTCGTTAGAAAATTTGTGCTAGTATTTTTTGATGATATACTAATCTACAGTAGGTCTTGGAAGGATCATGCTCAACATGTTGACAGGGTGCTCAAACTATTGCAGGAGAAACAATTATATGCAAAATCCAAATGTTCCTTTGGAGTACAAGAGGTGGAATATCTGGGTCATATTCTATCTCACGAGGGTGTTAAGGTAGACCCTAACAAAATTAAAGCCATTAAGGAATGGAAAGTCCCCACAACCATAAAGCAGTTGCGAGAATTTCTCGGGTTAACAAGGTATTATCACAATTTTGTTAATAATTATGGGAGAATAGCAACACCTCTAACAACATTATTGAAGAAAGATGCATTTTCATGGACTCCTGAAGCAACTAAGGCCTTTGAACATCTTAAAGAGGCAATGTGCCTAGCACCGGTCTTAGCTATGCCAAACTTCACAAAAACCTTTATTGTGGAATGTGATGCCTCAGGAAATGGAATTGGTAATGTCTTAATGCAAGAAGGAAGACCCATTTCTTTTGAAAGTCGTCCAATCAAAGGAAATTATTCTGGCTATTTATGAGAAGTAAATTTTAGCAATCTTTGCATGTAAGTGAGAAATGGCGACCTTACCTAATGGGAAGACACTTCAAGGTAAAAACTGATCATGATAGTCTTAAACACTTTTTGGAACAAAGATTATCTTCAGAAGAGCAGCAAAAATGGGTCACAAATATGTTGGGTTATGATCCAGGAGGATCTTGATCATTACATTTCAACAGAAAGGTCCAAGTCAACTCTAGTAGTTCGATGTCCAGTTTCGTCAATTCACCAATGAAAATGTTCTTTAGTATCATGGTTCAATCTCAAGTTCATGGTTTGTAAAGGTTTAAGGTTCATGGCATGATCATCATGTGTGTGATGAGAAGGTAAATAATGGGTTAAAATTATGGTGAAATACCTTAAAGTGTAAAGGTTTATGGTTAAAGAGCTAACCCAGATCTAAAACCCTAATAATTAAGCCTAAGTCATATCTCTAAAACCTACACCTAAAATTCTATGGTGTCAAAACCTAAGCATGGTGCAAAACCTTAGACCTATTCCTAAAATGCTATGTAAAAACCATAAGCACAAATTTTCCTAAGTCTAAATCCTATGGTACAAACACCTAAGTCCTAAAACTATAGCGCAAACTATATATTAAAACCCATATTATAAAACCTACGTTATAAACCTTTTACATAGGGTTCGGGATATTAAAACAAATGTTGTTACAAATAAAATTTATAATAAAACACACCACAATATTATGATAACCACGTGGTTTATTAAACCATGTCGAAGGTCTTCAAACGGGATGTGAGCAGAGAAAATAGACCGCGGCGGAGTTGTTAGTTGACACCGTTTTGATAAAACCGCAGCGCTAACCACCAAGGTAAACCACGTCGGAACCGTCAGGTAGTTTCCTATGTGAACGTGGCGACGGCTAAGGATAAGAATGTTGCCGCCAGATGTTACCGTGAATGCAACTGCCAGGATTCCGCCTGTTCACATGCGGGAAGTTAAAACCTCCACCCGGTTAATAAGCCACCAGTTTTATGATATGGTCTAAATATGGGTTTTTATATTTAATTATGCACTAAGGTGTCCCTAGGTTTATGTAATTGATAGGGATTCAAGACACTTATCCCACCATGTGCTCAACCAATTGCTAAATGGAGTAAACAGAGGTTCGATGCAGCCTATTTAAGCCATGGAAATTTTCATAAAGTTCATCTTGGATTATTGTGAAGACATAGAGTGTATTTGGAGTGCAGTTTCAGAAGGACATAGGAAATTTTGTTTGCAGCATTTCTCAGCCGTCGGTGGTCAGAATTGAGCACGAAGATAGGCGTCGGAAAGGTGAGGAAGAGTACTTTCTGTTTATAGGGTTCAAAAGTGCCTGTGAGCATATTCATTATGTTCCATTCCAGTGTAAATATTCTTCAAGATCAATCCTAATAAAAACAGACGCCCACTTAAAAGCGAATCCAGAGATGTAGTCCATGAGGGACGAACTCCATCATCAAATTGTTTACCTCTTCTTCTCTCTGATTATTGCTATTATTTAATTCATTTATGTTGCTGGTTTATGTCATTTTTCATTAAATCATACTTCAGTTAACAGTCAATCTAAAGGACAAACTAATCAAACTTCTTAAGCACTTTATTTGATCAATTTACAGATCATTTTGGTATCAAAGCAGGTTGTGCTTGTAGTTTGTTTGTCAGTGGATGTTAACCAGGATGGGATTGCAATGTGGAAAAGGCGAGCTTGAGTAATTCGATCCAGAGATCGGAAAGCGTAAAGTCGATCATCAATCAACGACGACAAGGACTGAGACCGTTGACTAGACTCCTGAAGCTACTTAAAAGAAACCCATGGATGAGAATCAAATCCAACAGATGTTTCTAAACATGCAGCAAATGTTGGAAGAATTATATGAAGACAAGAAGATGAGGGATTCAGCCTCATCGTCGAAGGCATCAAAGAAGGAAAAGGGTAAAGGCAAGGTAGATAAATCTCTTTCTCCTCCATCATCTCCATCATCTTCTTATTCCTCTTCTACTTCTAATTCTGAATCAGAAAAAGAAAAGAAACATAAGAATCCACTTTTGAAACTTGATGTTAAGTTCTAAATACCTGTGTATGATGGTGAAATAAACCCTGAGAAACTAGATAATTCGGTAAAACAATTAGAAGTCTATTGTCATATTCAAGATATTACTGATGGTAAGACAAAGATCCAATTAGCTACTCTTAGAATGGGGGGTACTGCTTTGATCTGGTGGAAAATTAAGACACAGATAGATTTAAATCGTAAAGTAAAATTTATCACCTCATGGACTAAGTTTATTAAAGCTCTAAAGAAACAATTCTATCCGTTGGGTCACACACAACAAGCTGTAATTGATTGGGAGCGCTTTCGACAAGGTAAGGGATAGAGTGTTCAAGAGATCACACAAGAATTCAGAAAGAAAGCATTAGCACTGGGTATTTCTTTGGACACAAAAGAAACTTTGTTGAATTATATTGGCAGTTTGCATTCATATTTGCAGCATACATTATTAATGTTCAATCCTAATGATTTTGATGAAGTTTGTGTTCAAGCAATTCATGTCGAATCAGGTGGTAGACCATTCAAGTTTACACCAAAGACATCCAAGCAGATGGAAACTGAAGACAACAAAAATAAGGGCAAGTCAAAGGGATAGAAGACTGCCACAGCTCAGAAGGAAGAAGATAGACCTACGTGTACACATTGCCAAAGGATCGGCCATGATGAAGCTATGTGTTGGAAACTTCATCCGGAACTGAAGACGAAGAAGTTTCAATCAAAGAAGGCGGAAACAACAATCCAACAAGTCTTGGACTTGGGATCCGATTCAGGTGATGAAGGTAAAATCACTACTATGGTTACAACAGGTAAAATTTCTGATGCTAGTATTTCTACTTCTTCAAACATCAAACAATAGAATGAAGATAAAAGAATCAGGTTATTTCATATAAGGGTAACTTCAAAGCATACTAAGATAGATACATTGTTCGATACATGATCACATGCAAATTTGATTTCTGAGTCATTGGTTAAACAATTGTGTTTGAAAACACATAATCATCCAAAGTCATATCCTTTAGGGTTGTTAAAGTAACAAATTCAAATTCATGTTACCAAACAGTGTCGGTTAAAATTTGCAATCACAGCTAACTATGTCGATGAAGTGGAGCTAGATGTGATACCATTAGACATTTGTGGAATTGTCTTAGGTAGCCCTTATCTCTATGACCGTGATGCAGTATTTTATAGAAAAGAGCATGTGTATCATCTCAGGAAAGATGGGATTAAGTACATCGTTCGGGCACATAAAAACAAAGATCACTTGAATTTAATTAATGCTAATCAGATGAAGCGCGTAATAAGTTCAAGTAGGAGATACATACTCATGTAGATAAAAGAGCAACATAAGGATCTTATTGATACTTGTTCAGGTTGTGAAATTCAGTATGAAGGAAATTTGGTTAAAAAGGTAGATTCATTTTAGGATCTAGTTAAAGAACCAAAACATCTACTTCATAAAAAGGAAATATCACATGAGATGCAGTTGATGTTTGATGCCTCTAATAATGAAATGTATCACAAGTCAGTTATAGAGCATAAAGAAATAAAGCAACAAATTCCAGGTAAGGTTGGAAAAGAATTAATGCGACTTAGATCATCTCCATAGAGTTCACCCATAATTTTGGCTCATAAGCAAAATAGGGCATGGGAAATAAGTGTCGATGTTAAAGTTGATTCAATTAAGCAGAAAAATTTTACAGCATTGATAAATCATCAACAACCATATGAAGTTAAAACAGATGTTAAAGGTTATGCAATGGAAACAATGATTCACATAGATTATCAGCTGCTTCAATACTTTCAGTCATATACTAAGATGCAACAATATCACTATAGTTGGATGGGATTTCTTCAACAAAATCACTTAGTAATTAAAGACAGGGAAGATGTAACAAGTAAAGTAGTTGATATGTTGTCTTTGAATGCTTCAGTAGTAATGCATAAAAGTTCATTGGTTTATAAATTTTATGTAGAACAGTATGTTGGTGTCCCGTGTTTTGATAGTTTGGCAAATCAAAAGACAAGGCAACATCAGAACCAATCTTTATAGTTCCAGGATCTAATCCTCTTATTTTCAGAGAGGGATCTCTCAAATGTTTGTTTGCAAAGGTTTATCTTGTGTGCTTTCAGTATTGGTTTTAGACTAGTTATTAAGTGCAGGTGTTTGTTTGTTTGTTTGGTTGGTTGGTTGAATTGATACAGCAGAACATAAAAGATCTAGGAAAGATATATAGAATGGAGAAACATCTGGTTCATTGGGCAATGGAGTCAAAAAGATGTCATAACATACTCATCAATGGATATGGGATATCAGAGAGCAAATCTAACTTGGCGACAGGATCCTTTGGTTTTTGGAATGAGATGGACATCAATGATTTGAAAAGAGAAGTTTAATTCTCAAACAAAGGCAATTTGAAAGCACAATTTGAACAATAAAGAGCTTTTTGATAGACAGGGCTAACCATGAATCTTACAAATCACACCTTTAAGCAAACAAATGATTTCAAAACAACTTTTAAAATGAAATCTAAGATTCGGGGAACACCCTATTTCCTCAAAATTTGTATTTCAAATGACTTAGAAAACATAAAAGATTCACTGATAACTGCAGTCATAGAAGAGGGAACACCTAACACATCTATGATTACAACTACAAAGACCTTTGAGACAAATTTCTAAGTAAGGACAAAGGGCAAGATTAGAACAGACCTCCTTGACTCACTGTAAACAGAAAACTACACAGGGAGACTTCAATAACAATTTTAAAGTGGCAGCAGACAAGCAGGGAGAACCATAAATCATGCTGAAACCAACTATTCAAACTATTAAGGAAATACACAAGCATGAAGACTAAAGAGAGAGGTTAAAGACTCTAAAATACTTCAGTAGAATAAAACATGAAACAGTGAAGGATGAATAGGTCTAAGGTGCTTCCAGGAGTCATTTCTTAGCCTAAAAATTTCAACCTACTGTAGTAAGAAATTATGGAACAGAATGAAAACAAGAGAAAACATTAAACAGTTCAGAGTACTTCGCCAACAGCCAAGCTCATGGATCTAATGATAGAGCCTTCTCAGGAACAAGCATGCAACAATATCATCAAGGCTTCCAAGACTTCAATTTGTTCTTCAACTTCAACAGACTATGTATTATTTCAAAAAGTTTCAATATTAAAACTAGTGATCAACCAACCCCTCACTCATCTTCTTCAGAAGTATATATAGAATAATGAGAAGGTGAGATCTGATAAAATATCTCAAAAACTAATTAATACGGACTTAAATGACTACTTGGCCTTTGGGGGCTCAATGAAGCAACTTACATAGGTGTCCTCTGTATAAAATCATTTACATTAACTATTAGGTTTGCTGGAAATAATTTGTTGACTTTAAGGCTTCTCATCATCCTTGAAATAACTTCTGCTGACAGCTACAATAAGTTCCTTTGGTTGAAATAACTGTTCAGATGTGTTGATGTTAAATATCTCCTGGTCTGGTAATAACTTCGACCTTCTTTGATTGCTTTGAGGCTGTAGGTGGCTCTGCGGTGGCTGGAAATTTTAATTAGCCCCTGAGGTGATAGTGGAGGTCTCTTTTCCAATAAAAAAGTCATGATTTTCTTTTTAATTGTGTTTTAGGCTTCTGATAATCCATTTTTAGCCATAATCCCCATAAATCTGTCTTCAATTTTCTGTCCTGATAAATTTTATCTTCGGCGCTGATACTTCTCTGACTGTGGTCGATTCATGGTGTTTTTCGCTGGTGTGCAAGGTCGCGCAGGGATGATATGGCATCAATGCCTGAGGAAACACTGATGAAACGTGAATTTTAGATCCTGCGAAGGATTTTCTTTGCTGAATCGGAGGCGGGAGGATCGTCACCCCCTACCTCTGAATTTTCTTCGGGCATAGCAGAAAAATCACTAGGAACCCTGCACAATACAAAAAATATTAAAAAATCCTGCATATATAGGTTTTTTGCTGCGGGAGGACATGTGGGGAGAGCATGGTCGTTGGATGGCATCATCCAACGGTCGAGATTGATCGGAAGGGGTTAAAGGAAACGGAGGGAGGGATTAAATTGGAGCCGTCGATCGCGCAGAGATCGACGGTCGGGATCGGAGGCGAAAGTCAAAGCGAAACAGAGAAATGGTTAAAAACCTTTGTTTTGGACAAAAATGGTCGAAAATTATGTTCGGGGTTTGGGACGATCGTGGGCCGTCGGATGAGATCGGCCGAAAACAATCAACAACGGAGAACAGGCCTTAAAAAACCTTATAAAATGCGCTCGGTCATCAAATCTTTAATTAAACCATGATGAATAAAACCCCCGGGTCTGGAAATGCTGACTGGACGAGGAATCAGGGCAATGAATTTTGGGCCGTCGATCTGCAGATCAGATCGACGGCGGAAATGATTTTAACACTGCGTCATACCCTGAGTTATCGCATGGGCATCTTCGGAGACCGATCACCGTCCGATGAGCGGCCTCAAATCAAACGGTGGACGTCAATATCGCGACGGATCCACGTCTGATTTTTAACGCACGATGAACAGCGGTTTTGTGAACAATTCCCAGGCCACGCGTCAACCGATGAATGTAATCGCTGCCGATCGGGAAAAAACGCCCTCACCTAAAGGCGGTGCGATAGATACCGCCGGTTTATGCATAGTGTTTCTGGCGTGGGGACCACCGAGGCGGGTGAACTTCTGACCGTTGATTCAGCGGGTTAAATGGACGGTTGCGATACGATCGGGCGGTGAAAAGGGGTGGGGACCATGGGCTCGATGGGATTGCGAAGACCGTCGGATCTGTGTAGATCGACGGTAGACCTTGCCCCTGATACAGATTTGCGATGAGCGCTCTTCGGGCTAGCACCAGGTCTTGGCACTGGGTCATGTGGGAGAAAAGGTTGAGGGGGCTAGGGCTGAAAGGTGCTAAGCCCATATATATGGAGAATATGGTTTTTTGGGCCATTTTTAGTGCATTTTAAGGCTAATAAAGGGTAACGATAGGGGAAAAAAGGGGAAATCAATCCAAACCAGGGGTGTGTGTAGGATTTAGAGGGGATTTTGGGATGATTTTAGAAGGGCTAAGGGAAGGATTTTGGGGTGAAACGGAGGCTTTAAAAAAGGGGAAAAAGAGATGAAATGGAGAATAGTTTCTGAGTGAAGGAAGGGGAGAAAAGGGGATTTTGCAGTAGTCTTTCTCATGGAATTTTTAGCAGAATTTCTGAGTTCAAAAGGGGAAAAGCAATGATGATTATCCAAAGGATAAGATATTATCAAAAGACTTTAAGCGTCAGCAATTTTAGCAATGAAATTTTTTCTTGAAGGCTATCCAACATCATTTAGCCACCACCTGATATGACAGAATTTATGGGTGGCTAATAGTGGCTCCACTTGGGGATGGTGCCTTTTTTTGAAGGAATCAAGAATTTCAGACTTGCATTCTATGGGAGGCTGATCAGTTGCCTCATCCATTGGGTTGCCTTTCTTTCTGTGGATGATCTTGTTTGGTTCTGAAACATATTATCATTCATGGATCAACAATGGAACTTCATCAATACAACCTGTCTACCTACCCAATCCTACTGATCTAACATTTTTTCTTCTTTAGAGTGCACTTGGATTGGAAAACTCTTTCACAACATTTTATTCTTTTGAAAGAAGGAAAACTAATCTACTTCTACTCCTTATTTCTCCATGGACTTAGATTAAACAATTCAGTCCATATGATTATCTACCTAATCTACTGTCTGTTGGGATTAAACTGTCCAACATAATTTATTCTCTAATTTCCACAAAAGAAATTTAAAAAGCATTCAAGTCAAGATTAAGCTGTTTGACTTGATGCTGATCTATGGCATAAGAACAATTGCACATAGACATTATTTTGCACAAAATTAAAACAAAAATGAAGGCTTAAGATCTAATTTTCAAAGCACTTCCTTCCTCATCTTACAGCTCTGTTTTTGAATTTGTTTGAACTGTTTTTTTCTTGTCCCCTGGTTCAGATTTTGAGCTAATTAGAACCAAATTTACCTCTTCTTTGACTCAAGATTTGAAACAGATTTGAGTCACTCTCTTTGCTTGGAATATTTAGGTTCGGATTTTGAGCATATTTGAACCTTTGATTTCTATCCTAAACTATCTACTGATAAGCTAAGATTAAACAGTTAGGCAAATCAAATTCATTATCCTATCAGCAGAAAATTTAAATCTAATTAGTCAAGGTTAGGCTGTTTGACTAATTAGAAGTGTGTTTTCAGGAGTGGCATTTAAGCTTGCACACTTTCAGATTTGTTTCTCTTTTTTGGTATGGGGCTATACCTTTCTTGTTTTCGCAATCTACCCTCTTTTCTTTCTTTCTCTATTTTTGTACTTTTGATTTTTCATAACTTTGAATGCAATGTTAAGACTATGATATTTACAATGGTAGAATAAAATGATTTAAAACTTATGATTCTTGGCAGAAGTAATGCTTGAGCATTCTGCCATTGACAGGACCTCCATAAAGATCCTCTCCTTTCAAATCCTTCAGGAAAAATGCATGGTGACCCCTCTCAGCATGAATAATATAGGGCCCCTTCCACAAGTTCTCAAACTTTCCATGTTTTCCCTTCTCTTCTCTCCTTGAATCCCACTTAAGAACAATATTTCCAACTTGGAAATTGTTTGCCTTAGTCCTTTTTTCAAATAGTTTCTTCCTATTTTCTTGGACCAACTGTGTTCTCTCATAAACTTCTTCTCTGGTCTGCTGTAAATGGATTTTTTGGTTGATTCTTATTTGCATATCATTCTCTTCAATCTGCACTTCTTGAAGGAGTTTCATGACCGGAACTCCGAATGAGGCAGGAAAATTGCATCCATGCCATAGACTAACTGATAGGGGGACATATTTATTGATTTCTTTGTAGTTAACCTTTCAGCCCACAAGGCATGAACCAACTTACTGTGCCATAATTTTTTATTATGTTCCAACAGTTTCTTAATGATATTGATGAGGCTCTTGTTGGAAGATTTAGCTAGTCCATTTCCTTGGGGATAGTAAGTAGTGGAATGGCCCAAGGTTATGTGGTATTTGTAACAGAAATCAACCATATTCTTAGATTTAAAAGTAGTAGCATTGTCTGTTATGATTTTTCTAGGACAACCAAATCTGGATAGTATATTTTTTTCAAGGAACTTGATAATGACAGAGTCATTAGCATTTCTAGAAGGTATAGCTTCTATCCACTTGGTAAAGAATTCAGTGGCTGTGAGGATCCACTTATGTTGAGCTGAGGAGGATGGGTGAATTTCCTCAATGAAGTCTAAACCCCAGTGTTGAAAAGGTGCCTCAACTTTGATGGGATGTAAGGGTAAGGGAAGGAGTTTTCTTTTGTCATCAAATATTTGACACTTATGGCAAGACATGACCAAATTTTGAGCGTCTGGGAAAATGGTAGGCCAATAGTAACCAGATCTAAGAATTTTTTTTGTTGTGGCCTTCCAGTAGACGTGTCCTCCACATTCTCCATCATGCAATTCACGCATGATTTTTCCTGCATCATCTTCAAGTAAACATTTAAGAAAAATTCCAACAAAATTTTTCCAATATAATACTCCATCTAATATGAAAAAACTCAAAGCTTTTTTTTTCAAAAATCTAGCTTTAGTTTTAGACAGAGAAGGAGGGGCATTTAAATATAAAAGCACATAAACAATTTCAACATACCAAGGAGAATTTAGAAAATTTTCTTTAATAAAAGGAGCAGTAGATTCTTCTATTTCTTCCAACACATATACCATATTTATGTCTAGTGCTTGAAAGTTAGACTCAGCCATAAGTTTTGCTAATCCCTGCCCTTTAACTAGTTTGGTAGCCCTGATTTCTAAGTCATATTCAAGAATAGTTGCAATCCATTTTCCCCTTTTCCCATCAGGGTCTTGACTTAGAATGTCCTTGACAACAGTATGTGGAACAAAAGCAATTATGTGAGAGTGTAAAATATAGACCCTAAAGTCTTTTAATGCTTTCACTAATGCTAAGGCTTGCTTCTCCATGATGTTATATTTGAGAGGAGCATCTCTTAAGGCCATACTAAAAAATGATATTGGTTGTTCTTGCCCCGAATCATTCTTTTCAAGTAAAAATGTAGCCATTGTATGCTCAGATTCAAAAGAAAAGATATAAAAGTCTTTGGTGAAATCTAGACCAATCAGGACTGGTGTTTGAGTAAGAGCTTGTTTGACCAGTTCGAATGATTGTTTGGCTGGTAAAGTCCATTTTACACCTACATCTTTCTTAAGCATGTTTGTAATGATTTTTAATAGCTCAGCAAGATTAGGAATAAACCTCTTCAGAAAATTAATCTTTCTGATGAAAGATTGCAATTCTTTGAGGCTCCTTGGATGGCTGATCTGCAATATGCCATCTATCCTTGTAGGGTCTATTTTGATTCCCTCTTCTGAAATTATATGGCCAAGAATTTTACCTTCTTGGAGACCAAAGAGTGTCTTCTTGGGATTCAATGATAAGCCAAATTTCCTACACTTCTCAAAAACTTTTCTTAGGTGAATCAAATGTAAACTTTTCTCGGGTGAATCAAATGTTCTTCATCCGTTTTTTAGAAAACGGTTATGTCATCAAGGTAAATGATTATGAAATAGCCAATGTCTTCAGAAAAGGCTATGTCCATGGCCCTTTGGAAGGTGGCCCCTGCATTCATTAATCTGAAAGGCATTTTGACATACATAAACGTGCCCCAAGGTGTGGTAAAAGAAGTTTTGATTTGATCACTTGGGAGCACTAACACCTGGTTGTAACCCGAGAACCCATCTAAGAGGGATATCCTTCTTGACCCAACTACCCTTTGAAGTATATGGTCCATCTTGGGCAAGGGGTAGTTGTCCTTTAAATAGGCTCTATTTAAATTTCTGAAGTCAATACAGAGCCTGATTTCCCCTGTTTTCTTTCTAAACTAAGTTTGATACCCACTCTGAAAATCTAATGGGTACTATGATTCCAGCATCATGCATTTTTTCAATCTCTGCCTTAACTATAGGTAGTAAGAGAGGATTTGTTCTCCTTAGTTTTTGTTTAAAAGGATTTTGATTCTCCTTCAAAGGAATTTTATGCTGAATGATGCTGGTATCATATGATTTTAGGTCTTTGTATCCCCAAGCAAAAACATCTTTAAAATCTTTGAAAAGCTCTATGTACTGCAGTTTTATGTGAGTTGGGAGAGTGTTGGACAGCTTGATCATCTTGGGTTCTGCTAGACTGCCTATGTTATGCTCTTCTAAATTTGTTTCCACAGGCTCTATTCTTGGTTCTTTGGCTACATCGTTAAAATCAAAAAGGTGTTCTAAAGGTGCTAGACCTCTTGGAATTTTATCATTTTTGCATTGTAAAACTTCCAAGTCTTCTTGGTCTATGTTGTCAGTTATCTCCGCTTCAAAAGGATTTTCATAATGATTTATATCGGCAGTATATGTCATTTCAACTTCTGGGATTTGTTCAATATACAAGCAATTTTCTTTATGGCTGGTTTCTGATATTGGTATGCTGAAATCATTTTCTGATTTCAAGAAATCATCTATGTGTTTTTCAGAATCAAACACTTTCTAGTGATCTTCGTTATCAGGCACAGCAGGCCTATGTTTTACCTTCACACTGAGTTGTTCATTTATTTCAGGTATCTGGCAATTGCTGGCATTGAAAGCGAGTTCATTTGCTAGATGATTCAGTTCTCTTCGAATGAAAATAAGTTCATACTTTTCAAAGGTTTTCAATAGATCAAGGGCAACGTTTCGATATTCCCTAAGCCTTGGATTTTTAGCTGAGTATTCTCCTTTGATTTGTTTTATGGTAAGTTCAGAATCTCCTAAGATTGATATCCTCTAGGCTTCTAACTGTTTATGCAGTTGTAAGCCTAGGAGAAGTGCTTCATACTCAGCAACATTGTTAGTGCATGGGAAATCCAATTTGTATGAAAAAATCTATTTTGTATTTTGAATCCACACACTTGCTCCCTCACTTGTTTTATTACAAGATCCATCAAAGTTTATTTTCCAAAGTATGTCATCCTTGTTTTCATTCTCTCGTTGCTGTTGATTTTCAATGTTTTGAATTTGATTGAAGGGAAGATTTGATTGTTCTGGTGAACTGATTGGGTCCATGTTTTCCTTATCTTGTTGAGTGATTTCATCTTCATTACATAAGATAAAGGAATCTAAACTTGATTGAATAGAATATATTGGAGAGTTGTTTGGTTTGTCTATATTTCTCACCATGTATTTCATGTGAGATTCCCTGTATAGTCTTCTATTTTGATTAAAAACGGGAATGGTGGCATAAGACATGTCCATTTGAAGGCTTCCCTAAAGTTTGGCTCCCCAAGATCTTGATAAGAGCATGCCATACTTAGGGGGAATGTCAGCTACAACTATGTCCATGACTAAACTCTTAGCAGGGATTTGGGATAAGTTTACACACAAATCTTTGATTAAACCCAAACATTTGACTCTGCTTGAGTCAAAGGAATACAAGTCTTTGTATGGTTTAGTAATTTCTAAGCCTAAGCTTTCCATCACTACCTTGGGCATTAGATTGTGTGAAGCTCCTGAGTCTAACATATCATTGTGTAAAATTTTCTCATGTATGTTCAAGCTAACATATAAGGGAGGGACAACCCCTTCTTGGTATTTTCCTTCAACTTTTGGGCCAAACAACAACTCAAGTTTGTCATCTTTCAAGTTTAAGGTGTCAGTATCACCTCCTAAGTTCAAAGCTTTCAAAACTTGGTTTTTGTAGACCTCTTGGGTTACCAGTTCAGCTAGGGGGATGGTAATTTTTATCTTAGCAATATCTCCCTCAAGGTTGAAAGGAACAATTGACTTATTCATATTTACATCTGTTTTTTCAATTGAATTTTCTTCAGTGATTTTGATTTGCTGAACCTTGTTTGGACTAGTAATTGGGATAGTTTTATTTGGACCACCAGTTGATGTGCTAGGGGTACTATGTTCAACATTTGGCTGGACACTTTTGTCTTTGTTCAAGTCTGGTTTCTTGGCCAAAATATTGGTTTTCTCTGTTGTCCTTTTGGGCTGAGTTTCTTTGTTTTTCTTGACAACAGTGTTAGTGTTTTTGTCCTTGGAATTATCTATGTTCCCCTTGCTCCTAAGATCATATTGTTTTTGTATCTCCATGATTGAATTTTCGAACCCCAATCTATAGTCATCAGAATCTCCATAGGTGTTTGTACTTTGGTCATAAAATAAACCTTGTTCTTCCTCAATGAGGAAAACATAATCCCCACTGTCTGATCCAATCAAGTTTACATGAGACTCTTCCAACCTTTCCAACTCCCTATCTTCCTCATATTGATCTACATAGTTCTGTTGAAAGGGAGGTCTAATCTGTTGGTCACTTTCTTTTTTCTTATCTTGATTGTTGTCTCTTCTATAATTCTGATTTCTATTTCTGTTTTGGTTATTTTGAGGTTCTCTTGGTGGCACTCTATCATTTAAGTTCATCTTTTCAAGCATCCTCTCCATCACCTTCACTAGGTTATCAATTTTTGTGTCATAAGTTGAGGGTGCGATATCATCTTTATAAGTTACCTTCTTCTCTGCTCTTAACCTATTTCTCTTCTCAATAATGTTTTCTTCGACACTAGCAGCTCCTTTCTGCATGTCTTCTAAGGTTAAGTAATCTCTCTCCCTTAACTGATACATCATGTCAGCATCAAGGCCTTCGGGATATCTTACTAGGGCCATGCCTTGAGGAGGTTTCATGTGAGGTGGAAGAGCATTGTAAATGCTATTAAACCTAGTGGAGTAGTCAGGAACACTCTATCCTTGATTTCTCTTGAGGCTGCTATATTCTGCTAGTATTTGGAGAGGATTATTTTTGAGTTCCCATTTGTTGACGAATGTTTGATGCAAGGCAGGGAGATCATTTATGTTGTTAGGAGGTAAGTTTTTAAACCATTTCTTTACATCTCCTCCTAAACTTTGAGCGAAGATCCTCATCTTCACAGTTTCTTCTTCTATCTCCATGTAATCAAATACATCTTCCATCCTATCTACATGATGTTGAGCTGTTGTAGATTCTTTTCCAGTGAAGTGAGGGATTTTGGACTGGTAATCATTTGGTAGGGGAAGCAGAGGTTGTGGTAACACTAATGGGGCATACCATGTTGCCATAGTTGGAAATAAGGGTGGATTTACAGGAGGTGGATTTGTAACAGGGAGAGTGGGTTGTGATGAAGTGATTTGAATAGTGGATGTTGGATGAATAGATTATTGAGCTGATCTTGGACGAGAGACACCTAAATTTAGAAGGAAATGTAGATCAGGTGGTGTGGTTTCTCTACTACCAGGATGTTCACTTTGTTGTGGGGATGAAAGTGAAGACTCAGAGTCTATCTGAATTATATCATCAAGCGACCTAGTTCTAAAAGGATTTCTTAAGCTGACTTGTGATTGGTGTAGAGCTGCAAGATTTTTAGGAAGTGAATTAGCTCTCAAGGGTGATCTGAAAACAATTGAAAATTTAATTTTAGGAAACTCCCTAAGTATACTTACAGGGTTATCAACTATTTCCGGCGGGTTTGGGTCAGGGAAGGCTCTAGTATGAATCTTTCTAGGAGCCACTATGCTGTGTTTTTCGAACCTAGCTAAAAGAAAGTGTTGACCAAGTATGACAATCTTTTTAAGAGGCTAACTGATCTTTTTAAATGAAGAAAACTTTAATCATAAAGGCTTCTAACTGAGTTTGTATAATGTTATAAATATTATGGATCTTCCCAGTGGAGTCTAAAGGTCTGTTTTGTGGAGTCACCAGGTGGAAATTTTTAGCTCTTTTGGAGGTAAAAGGTTTTATGGTCCACCACCAAGTTTATTGTGAAGCCAAACTGAAATATTTTTGGGTTTTTCTGAGTTTCTCGATCTTATAGATTATAGAGTGTCCTAAATCTGATTTAACACTTAGCTAGGGTGTCAAGCATACAGAGATCACTCTTATGGCTTGGTAACTGAGAACTTCAAGGTTTGATAAGGTTCGATGATAATCCTAAGGGTTACTTAGTTTGTCACTGATTCAAAAAGTCCTATCATGATTACCATCATGCTTGGTAGTGCTTGAAGAAGGTTACTTATGTTATACTAGACAGTGGGTGTTTAACTTTAAAGATTTTACTCAGGGTCCCACCGTGATCGCCATTTATGTTGGTGTCCCGTGTTTTGATAGTTTGGCAAATCAAAAGACAAGGCAACATCAGAACCAATCTTTAGAGTTCCAGGATCTAGTCCTCATGTTCTCAGAGAGGGATCTCTCAAATGTTTGTTTGCAAAGGTTTATCTTGTGTGCTTTGAGTATTGGTTTTAGACTAGTTATTAAGTGCAGGTGTTTGTTTGTTTGGTTGGTTGAATTGATACAGCAGAACATAAAAGATCTAGGAAAGATATATAGAATGGAGAAACATCTGGTTCATTGGGCAATGGAGTCAAAAAGATGTCATAACATACTCATCAATGGATATGGGATATCAGAGAGCAAATCTAACTTGGCGACAGGATCCTTTGGTTTTTGGAATGAGATGGACATCAATGATTTGAAAAGAGAAGTTTAATTCTCAAACAAAGGCAATTTGAAAGCACAATTTGAACAATAAAGAGCTTTTTGATAGACAGGGCTAACCATGAATCTTACAAATCACACCTTTAAGCAAACAAATGATTTCAAAACAACTTTTAAAATGAAATCTAAGATTCGGGGAACACCCTATTTCCTCAAAATTTGTATTTCAAATGACTTAGAAAACATAAAAGATTCACTGATAACTGCAGTCATAGAAGAGGGAACACCTAACACATCTATGATTACAACTACAAAGACCTTTGAGACAAATTTCTAAGTAAGGACAAAGGGCAAGATTAGAACAGACCTCCTTGACTCACTGTAAACAGAAAACTACACAGGGAGACTTCAATAACAATTTTAAAGTGGCAGCAGACAAGCAGGGAGAACCATAAATCATGCTGAAACCAACTATTCAAACTATTAAGGAAATACACAAGCATGAAGACTAAAGAGAGAGGTTAAAGACTCTAAAATACTTCAGTAGAATAAAACATGAAACAGTGAAGGATGAATAGGTCTAAGGTGCTTCCAGGAGTCATTTCTTAGCCTAAAAATTTCAACCTACTGTAGTAAGAAATTATGGAACAGAATGAAAACAGGAGAAAACATTAAACAGTTCAAAATACTTCACCAACAGCCAAGCTCATGGATCCAATGATAGAGCCTTCTCAGGAACAAGCATGCAACAATCTCATCAAGGCTTTCAAGACTTCAATTTGTTCTTCAACTTCAACAGACTATGTATTATTTCAAAAAGTTTCAATATTACAACTAGTGATCAACCAACCCCTCATTCATCTTCTTCATAAGTATATATAGAAGAATGAGGAGGTGAGATCTGATAAAAGATCTAAAAAACTAATTAATACAGACTTAAATGGCTACTTGGCCTTTGGGGGCTCAATGAAGCAACTTACATAGGTGTCCTCTGTATAAAATCATTTACATTAACTATTAGGTTTGCTGGAAAGAATTTGTTGACTTTAAGGCTTCTCATCATCCTTGAAATAACTTCTGCTGACAGCTACAATAAGTTCTTTTGGTTGAAATAATTGTTCAGTTGTGTTGATGCTAAATATCTCCTCGTCTAGTAATAACTTCGACCTTCTTTGATTGCTTTGAGGCTGTAGGTGGCTCTGCGGTGGCTGGAAGTTTTAATTAGCCCCTGAGGTGACAGTGGAGGTCTCTTTTCTAATAAAACAGTCATGATTTTCTTTTTAATTGTGGTTTAGGCTTCTGATAATCCATTTTTAGCCGTAATCCCCATAAATCTGTCTTCAATTTTCTATCCTGATAAATTTTATCTTCGGTGCTGATACTTCTCTGATTGTGGTCAATTCATGGTGTTTTTCGCTGGTGTGCAGGGTCGTGCAGGGATGATATGGCATCAATGCCTGAGGAAACACCAATGAAACGTGAATTTTAGATCCTGCAAAGGATTTTCTTTGCTAAATTGGAGGCGGGAGGATCGTCACCCCCTGCCTCTGAATTTTCTTCGGGCATAGCAGAAAAATCACTTGGAACCCTGCACAATACAAAAAATATTAAAAAATCCTGCATATATAGGTTTATTGCTGCGGGAGGACATGTGGGGAGAGCAAGGTCATTGGATGGCATCATCCAATGGTCGAGATTGATCGGAAGGGGTCAAAGGAAACAGAGGGAGGAATTAAATTGGAGCCGTCGATCGCGTAGAAATCAATGGTCGGGATCGGAGGCGAAAGTCAAAGTGAAACAGAGAAATGGTTAAAAACCTTTGTTTTGGACAAAAATGGTCGAAAATCATGTTCAGGGTTCAGGACGATCGTGGGCCGTCGGATGAGATCGGCTAAAAACGATCAATGGCGGAAAACAGGCCTTAAAAACCTTATAAAATGCACCTGGACATCAAATCTTTAATTAAATCATGATGAATAAAACCCCCGGCCCTGAAATCCTTGATCGGACGAGGAATCAGTAATGAGTTTAGTCGTCGAGTTCCATCGCATCGACTACGGAATCTTATTAAACACTGCGTCATACCCCGAGTTATCGCATGGGCATCTTTCCGGAGACCGATCACCGTCCGATGAGCGCCTCAGATCAGACGGACGTCAATATCGCGACGCGATCCACGTCCGATTTTTAACGCACGATGAACAACGCGTTGGTGAACAATCTCGTGTCACGCGTCAACCGATGAATGTAATCCCGCCGATCGAGAAATAAGCTTCCACTCCAAAGGCGGCGGCGAAGTATACCGCCGCTTATGCATAGTAAGCCGGCGTGGGGACCACTGAGGCGGGTGAACTTCTGACCGTTGATTCAGCGGGTTAAATGGACGGTTGCGATACGATCGGGCGGTGAAAAGGGGTGGGGACCATGGGCTCGATGGGATTGCGAAGACCGTCGGATCTGTGTAGATCGACGGCAGACCTTGCCCCTGATACACATTTGCGATGAGCGCTCTTCAGGCTAGCACCAGGTCTTGGCACTGGGTCATGTGGGAGAAAAGGTTGAGGGGGCTAGGGCTGAAAGGTGCTAAGCCCATATATATGGAGAATATGGTTTTTTGGGCCATTTTTAGTGCATTTTAAGGCTAATAAAGGGTAACGATAGGGGAAAAAAGGGGAAATCGGGGAAAAGCAATGATGATTATCCAAAGGATAAGATATTATCAAAAGACTTTAAGCGTCAGCAATTTTAGCAATGAAATTTTTTCTTGAAGGCTATCCAACATTATTTTGCCACCACCTGATATAACGAAATTTATGGTTGGCTAACACAGTATAGTACTGATAATGATTTCGAAGATACTTTTAAATCACTAACTCATAATTCTCAGATAGAAAAGGTGCAGGTTATTCGGGAAATTTATCTTTCTCGGATTGCATGCATAAGCAAGACTACGACACAAAGTCAAAGGAATTGTTATTGGCCTCATATGACATATGAAACAATTTTGAAGTACATAAAGGGATGTGTAATGTGTTCAACAAGCAAGCCATGCAATCGAAATATTGGTTTGCACCTGCTACTTCTAGTTCCTTTGCAGCCATGGGGCAGCATGGATTTGGTTCAAGGAAAGACGAAAATGGTGAACAGGACCGGGATACATATTCTTCGAGGTAACTGCAGTATACATCCTAAGATGTGGGATAAATTTGTAACTTATGTTCAGCAAGCTTACAATCAAGCCTTACATTCTTATGCACCATGACAAGCATTAAGTCAAGACAGGTTCAAATTGCGCCATAATAAGCATCAGTTTCAGGTCAATGAGCAAGTATGGTTGTATGTCATCAAAGTCAAGATGAAAGTGAGAGAGTTGTATTCTCACTTATTGTTAGTTTAAAATTAAGCTTTTGTGGTCCAAAAGCTTTTTAAGTGGAGAGGATTGATCCAGGAGGATCTTGATCATTACAGTTTAGCAGAAAGGTCCAAGTCAACTCCAGTAGTTCGATGTCTAGTTTCGTCAATTCACCAGTGAAAAGGTCCTTCAGTATCATGGTTCAGTGTGACTCAGGTTCATGGTTTGTAAAGGTTTAACGTTCATGGCATGATCGTCATGTGTGTGATGAGAAGGTAAATAATGGGTTAAAATTATGGTGAAATACCTTAAAGTGTAAAGGTCTATGGTTAAAGAGCTAACCCAGATCTAAAACTCTAATAATTAAGCCTAAGTCTTATCTCTAAAACCTACACCTAAAAGTCCATGGTGTCAAAACCTAAGCATGGTGCAAAACCTTAGACCTATTCCTAAAATGCTATGTAAAAACCATAAGCACAAATTTTCCTAAGTCTAAATCCTATGGTACAAACACCTAAGTCCTAAAACTATAGTGCAAACTATATATTAAAAACCATATTATAAAACCTATGTTATAAACCTTTTACATAGGGTTCGGGATATTAAAACAAATGTTGTTACAAATAAACTTTATAATAAAACCCACCACAGCGTTATGATAACCGCGTGGTTTATGAAACCATGTCGAAGGTCTTCAAACGAAATGTGAGCAAAGAAAATAGACCGCAGAGGAGTTTTTAGTTGACAGCGTTTTGATAAAACTGCAGCGCTAACCACCAAGGTAAACCGCGTTGGAACCGTCGGGTAGTTTCCTATGTGAATGTGGCGGCGGCTAAGGATAAGACTGTTACTGCCAGATGTTACCGTGATCGCAACCGCCGGGATTCCGCCTATTCACATGCAAGAAGTTAAAACCTCCGCCCGGTTAATAAGCCACCAGTTTTATGATATGGTCTAAATATGGGTTTTTTATATTTAATTATGCACTAAGGTGTCCCTAGGTTTATGTAATTGATAGGGATTCGAGACACTTATCCCACCATGTGCTCAATCAATAGCTAAATGGAGTAAACAGAGGTTCGATGCAGCCTATTTAAGCCATGGAAATTTTCATAAAACTCATCTTGGATGTGTATTTGGAGTGCAGTTTCAGAAGGACATAGGCGATTTTGTTTGTAGCATTGCTCAGCCGTCGGTGGTCGGAATTGAGCACGGAGACATGCGTTGGAAAGGCGATGAAGCGCAATTTATATTTACAGGGTTTAGAAGTGCCTGCGAGCACAGTCATTCTATTCCATTTCAGTGTAAAGATTCTTCAAGATCAATCCTAATAAAAATGGATGCCCACTTAAAAGCAGACCCAGAGATGTAGTTTAGGAGGGACGAAATCTGTCATCAAATTGTTTGCCTCTTCTTCTCTCTGATTATTGTTGTTATTTAATTCATTTGTGCTACTATTTTATGTCATTTTTCATTAAATCATACTTCAGTTAACAGTAAATCTAAAGGAAAATCAAACTGCTTAAGCACTTTATTCGATCAGTTTACAAATCAGGTTATGACTTTGAAATAATCTACAAAAAAGGGAAGCTAAATGTTGTTGCAGGTGCACTCTCAAGAAATAATGAAGAGGTGGAAGCATTTTTTTGTGCCATTTCTATTATCCAACCAGATTGGATAACCAAAGCAAGGGATGAATGGAAGAAGGACAAAGAAGTGTGGACACTCATTCAAAAGTTGTAGCAAGATCCTAGTACATATGATACATTTAGTTGGAAAAATGATTCCTTATGGTACAAATATCGCTTATATCTTTGTAAGAATTCCCAACTGAAAAAAAAAAAAAAAAATATTATTTTGGAATTGCACACTTCTCCTTTAGGAGGACACTCAGGATTTTTTAAAAATTACCATAGGGTGAAGAAAAAATTTTTTTGGGATGGCCTTAAATCTGATATTAAAAAGTTTGTGGAAAAATGTTTGGTTTACCAGCAAAATAAAGTTGAGACAATCAAGACCCCGAGTCTTATACAACCTTTATCTATTCCAAGTGAACGTTGGGAGGAGATTTCAATGGATTTTATCACAGGTTTACCTAAGTCCGAAGGAAAGAATGTCATCATGGTGGTAGTTGATAGACTTACCAAGTATGCACACTTTTGTGCATTATCTCATCCATTTAAAGCAAGTACAATTGCTACTACATTTATGGACAGAATTCAAAAGCTACATGGAAACCCAAAGATTATTGTGAGCGACAGAGATCCCATTTTTACTAGAAATTTTTGGACTGAATTATTTTCTTGTTTGGGTACTCAATTAGCTCATAGCTCATCTTGTCATCCTCAATGCGATGGTCAAACTGAGATAGTGAATAAATGTTTGGAAGGATATCTTTGTTATTTTGTGTCTGATAAACAAACACAATGGGTGAAGTGGTTACCTCTCGCTGAATGGTGGTATAACACTTCCTTCCATACTACAGCAAAAATGACCCCATTTATGGCACTTTATGGATATCATCCATTGTTTATCACATCTTTAAGAGAAAATTCTAAGGTTCGAGCAGTGGAATATCACATCGAGCATCAACAAGAAGTTCTCCAACTCTTAAAAGATAACCTAAATTTGGCACAAAATCGAATGAAACAACAAGCAGATCAACATCGGAACGAGAGAAGTTTTGATGTAGGAGACTGGGTATTTTTATGGCAACAAACATACAAGTAAATGTCCCTCAAGCAAGCTAATAAGGATAATAAATTATCTCCAAAGTACTATGATCCTTACAAGGTGTTGCAAAAGATTGGTACTATGGCATACAAATTGGAGCTTCCTGCTTCTTCGTGAGTGCATCCAGTTTTCCATGTTTCATGCTTAAAAAAGGTTATAGGTGAAAATCATCCAGTTCAAACAATATTGCCAGAACTTGATGAGGAAGGAAAAATCATATTAGAACCTGAAGCGGTCACTAAAACAAGAACTCGATAGCTACAAAATCAATCAATTTCGCAGATTTAATCACAATTTCGCAGACTTCATCCAAAGGAAGAACTTACCCCCCGAAGCATCTACATGGGAGGATGAGAATTTTAGCCAAAGACCCAAAGAAGAGCTACTCAAGCGTTGAGGACAACACTTTTTTGAAGGAGAGGGGCATGTTAGGTCCCTATATTACTAGTTTAGTCCCTTATTGTTATTAGTGTAGCCCCCGTATTATTATTGTTGCACCCCTGTAACCCCAATATTGTTATTATTGTGCCCTTACATTATTATTGTTAGGTCGGCTAGGATTATATTGTGGCCCCATGGACTCCTATATATAGAAGGAGGTTTTTGTCATTTGTATCATCCAAGAATTGTTCATTTATGTAATGTATTGGAGGTTTCCCCCTCGAAGTGGCTGATTTCTAAGGCGTTGATCTCTCTTTTCTTCTATTTTTGGCGCTGGTTTCACAACATCCTCCTTCCAATATCCATGATTTCATATCTCAAATTGTAAGTGGAATAGAAAGCCATGAATTATTTTACCAAAAGAAATGTGTCGGTGGTAAAAAAATGCGATGATTGTGGAAATTTGACTAAATTTCAAAAAAAATATCGTACTGATATAAATTATGATCAATGATTATCCAACATAAAAGTGAAATGGAAGATATATGAATATATTCATACATCGATTGGTTCAAGTAGTACTACAAGTGCTAAAATAACTGATTTACAAAAAGGAGAAATTTTTGTGATAGATTTTTTGATAAATTTGGAGGCAGAAATTTATAAATACACCAAGAATTCCCATAGAGGTCGATGGAAGGACTTACAATTCAAAAAATCTCGTGAATTTTTTTCACCAGGGACCATTTTGTCAATAGTTTATTTTGCAGAGAACTACACATTTTTTCCACAAAAATAAATACAGAGTGAATACTATCATTTTGAGCAAGTCTCCATGCTTGTCCATATTCTATATAGACATGCTGAACAAAATGTTGATCATATATAAAGCACCAATGAAAATCAGCATGTTATTAAATAATATCACTTTTATATCAGTGACGATCGTACACATGATACATATTTTGTACAACATTGTTTTGAAAATATTTATGACTCCTTGAAAAATTATGAAATAAAATTCGATGAACATTGGATATGATCAGATGGATGCATAGGTCAATTCAAATCTTCATATCATTCTTTTGGTTGTGTCATCTTCATATGAAAACCCGTATTAAACATTGTTGGAATTTCTTTGAGATTGGTCATGGAAAAGGAGAACGTGATGGTATAGGGGCATGTATAAAATGAGCACTTCGAAGATATCAAATGGATCACTCTGCAAACAGACTTGTCTCAGTTGAACAAGTTGTTCATTGGTGCTTCGTTGCACTAAGCCATGAGACTAACCGATTAAGGGAAGTACGAAGATATATATATATATATATATATATATTAACTTGCATATATATAGATGTAGAACTTTAATATGTACATGATTTAATTTTTATTGGATTTCTAATTTTAAACATTATTTATCACAATGATTATCTTTGATGGTATTTTGAATAACATATTTATATTCTTGTTTGAATTTTCCATATAGGTTTTTTTAGCATATTGGGGTGTAATATGTAGATAGATCGATTGGAGATGACGTTGAAACAATAAAAGGGACTCAAAAATTGCATTCAATTAAAACAAAGTTGGACAAAAATGTGTTTGCATTTGATAAAAGAAAATATTCTTGTTTTTTTCATGTTTGCATAAACAACACAGAATCCAATGATGTTTGGGAAAACAAAATGTATGTAAAATATTGGCAACATACAGAACTAAATACAAATGGGAAAATGTTCGTTGCAACCTTTGAAGAAATTCAATAAGAGGAGACTATAGTATCATCCGAAGGTGATCGAGTGTTTGATCTTGTTAGAGAATGTAACATTTCAATTGCTTTCAAATGATAGAGATCTAGAAATAGATAATAAAATCAAGCACACATGTTAATTTTAAGTTATTTTTTCATGTTAATTATGATCTAATTTTAAATGTAAGTTTGTTTTATTGTGCAGGAGATGGTTTTGTTGTAATTGCACCTACTACCAACAATGAAAATGTGAAGTATTATTTGATGTGTTGCACTGAATGAAAGATGAAATTATTGGAAAACTATGATGATAACGGGTTTATATATAACAGGGGATCTATTATACTGAAAGGTTATTTCTGCCAACAAACTCATCAAATTTGGGATTTTGGTTACTTTCAAGGCTATGAACCTGATGTCATAAGTTGTCAATATAGTCACTTGGTGTATGCAGCACGCATAAAGTTGATAGAATTTCAATCAAAGAAAAAATTGAAAATTAAGAAATGGAAAATGTTAAAATTCGATCATGAACGGATCATTGAAGATGGCATTCCGTTAGAAATTTTTTGATTGAACTGCCCAACAATTTATTCTCTTTGGATTCATATTTTAGAACTTCCAGAACTCAACTAAAAATTGAACTAGCCTTTTTTTTTGTGCATTCTTAAGTTTTATAATTATTATAGTTTAATATTGTTTTATTGAGAAACCCTTAGAATCATTAATAATTTACTTAATAGAGTTGCATGGTAAAATATATTTTTCAATGGATATGCAATTAGTTTTCTTTTGTGTACTCTAACTTATAGACGAAATGACTTTTTGTACAACATTTTTTCTGGTTAAAGTTGATTATTTAACTTCTTATATCATTTCGATCTGCAAGGACCTTTCCCAAAAGACCTTTAACCTGCCAATACAAGTCTATTGTTTGAAGGTCCTAGTCTTGTCTTCCTTGTGTATAACTAAGCTTTGGAATCTATTCTACCACTTCAGCTTACACCTATGAAGGGGTGTGAGAGTGATAAAGTCAAGCAAAATAATTGGCTCTAAAAAAGGCTCTAGGTCCACCAGGGGATCCATGACCATTGGTGCCTCTTTTGGAGTGCATAAGATGACATGACATGTCTATGGAAAAGGTAACACAAAAAATGACATGTCTATGGAAAAGGTAACACAAACAATATATGATGGGGGGGACTGGAGGGAAAAAAGCATGCATGAGAAGAAGAGTAGAGAGGGTACAAGTAGACAAAGACTAACCAAATAACACAGAGAAAGCAAGAGGATTCTTAGTACAAGAAGAAGGTGAAATTCTACCCAAGAGAAAAATCCTACACCAAGTAAGACCCAAGAGCCCATGAGAAAGAGAGATATACCAAACTAAAAAGAAAATGAAGGCTACAACTCTTAGGACTTCATAATAGACACATCAACCATACGCAAGAATTCAAAAGTGAGAATGGGAAATAAGACAAAATTCAAAAGTTGATGTTTGACCATCCCTGCATACTTGAAGTTTGTGCCAAATTATCATCAAGCAATTGTATAGACGCAACATGTACTCAAGCCAACAAAAATTCATTTTTGCTTGAAATGAGAGAATGGTCGAACATAAACAAGAAAACATAAGGTAATTGACCCTGCTTTGCAGACTGCCACTTGACCTCAACATGTACTAGAGAAAATGGAAGTATTTTGTGAGAGATAATATAAAGCATGGACGAAAACGATAAAACACAAGGCAATAAAATTTGGAGCCCAAACTAGCAGGGCCTTGAACTTCCCCTAGTAAAGCGTTGAAATGCAACAGACCTTCCTACTTTTTAGTATAGACAAAACTAAAATGTTGAGCAGCTTCCTTCCACCACTCAACCAAGAGCTCAACACAGCTATTCACCATCAGATAATCCAGAACTATCCCAAAAACTAGCGACATTAATGTTGGAGGTCTCAAAAATTATCCTTAATCAAATCTTATTTAAAGTTGTAGTTTTGTTGTGATGCAAAGGCATGTGGTGGAGGGTGGCTACCATGCCACCCTTCTTAATTGTGTGGGTTATTAGTGGGATAGTCTTCCAATCTTCCTCGCTTCTATCCATCAAAATCCCCATCAGAGAAAATAACATTACAACTTAAATATGTGTAATTATTTTTTCAAAGAAACAACTAGTAATTTATCTTAGTAAAGAAGGGGACAAACTAGTACATTTTATGAGAGAAAATAGACCAGGAACCCTTCAATATTTGGGTCAGAACACGTAGGAACAACCCAAAACCTTATATTAATATCACTTTATACTTGGAGATTAAAACTATTCCATTTGAAAAATTACCAAAAAACCCATAATACCCATATGAATTTGCAATGCATTCCTTTTGAAAATTTTAAGGTTGTATTTTCACTTTTCCTTTTGAGGTTTTCATCTTTATTTTAACTTGGTTAAGCCCTATTTTTTGTTGATTCTAAAATGACTCCCATGTTTGGTGGAGCTTGCCTCTTAGTATCCATGTTGTTTTTCGGAGGAGGATTCGCCTCCACCTGGCATGCCCACGATATCCTTTTCCCATTGTTAATTGATGGAGGTGTGAGCCTTGCTGAATCATCAAATTTTACACCATCAAGAACCTTTTCCTCAGGAGAATTCATCTACAAGGAACTTGGGGGACAAATCAATTTATTATATTTTTTTACAAATTCGGAAGACTTTGCCTTATTACTTGTCAGAGCTTGGCTTACTGCCGAAGATTTTTTACTCTTTTTGCATTTTTTCTGCATTATTAGGAGATGGAGGAATATCATCTTTATATATTGTGTAGTGATCTTGATTGGTTCCCTCCCACCATCAAGGTTTGTGATTAGAACTCTTAACTTTATTCTTCCTAGCTATGGGGCATGATTTGAGAGAATGGCCAATCTGGTAGCAAGCTCTACAATGAAAGGAGATTTTTTCTAATCTAGTCTATGCATCCATATATATCTCGAGCAAGTAAACTTTATTTCAACTAGAAAACCTCTGTTGAAATCCATTTCCACATAGATGCGAGCATACGTGGGCTTTAAGTAGAGTTTTGTTTCATCACTAGTAGAATGTTCCTAAATTGTTACCAATTACAGTCAAGGAGGCATGATTCCAAAAATGCAAAGGAACATTAGGAAGCCTTACCCATATTGGAGCGGTCAAGATTGAATAAGAAAGGGGGGCGAAAGAGGGAGACCATGACTGCATAGAAAGCCCAACGCTACCCCAGAACCACAAACCTAAGTTGGAAATTAAAATAAATCTTCAACTCTGTAAAAAAAAAAAGATAAATAAACCTCGAGCTAACGAGTATATGTTTAGGGCATCATAAATAAGAGATTTCTAATGTCCATGTGTGAAGATCAACGAGCCTTAGCCACAATCCATTGAACCTGTAAACCAAACCAACTTCAAAAAAACAATTTCCTCACTAGGGCCTTAGCGACTACCAAAACCTCAATGACTGAAGCTTTAAAACCTGGAGTAATAGAGGAAAAGGGTCCAGAAGAAAACTTCATAGTATCTCAAAGAGGAGGCATAAGCGGCACTGAAGGAGGGCAACAAGAGGCAGCCCTCAATATATCACAGAAAGAAAAAGGGGTAGAAGAAACACCCCCAATGCCAATTGATGAAGAGGCCACTGAGCCAACAATAGACGAATCCATAGCTGGGGTCGAGAAGCTAGCTAATGGAGCAATGGAAATGTGGGAGCTCTTCTCCATATTTGCAGTCAATGACTTAACAAGAGGAAAAAATAGTGTAGAAGACATCAGAGTTAAAGAATTCACAGATTCTAATGTTATTGAGCCTCAAAAATATTGGGAGAAGAGGAAAGGTGATTGACTAAGGTCGAACCCTAGTTATTGCATCAGAGGAGGAAAGCTCCACCATCATAGTCTTTGGATTTCCTAATTTAAATATTTATATTTTTACTAAATATTTAAAACTAATAACATTTAACTATATATATATATATATATATATATATATATGTGTGAATGATATAAAACATTATAAATAATTATTTTTGTATAATTAACATTTTCTTAATTTTTATAAATATTAAAAAAACACAATTTAAGTTTTAAATTATATTTTATTTATTTTAAATTAATAATACCACATGAAAAGGTGATAACAAATACTTAAACACATTCTTAAAAAATCATATTAAATTAATAATCATATTTCTTTAATAATAATTTTTATTAATTTATTATATAATAAAAATAAAACATAAAAAAACTGATATTTATAAAATAATCATAATATATCTCATTAATATTGCTTTTAAAGAATCATAAAAAAACAACCTCTGACACTTAGAATTAAGAATCTCTCCCAACCAATCCACATCACTTTCCATCATTCATCACTACATTTCCATTGTCATGCCACCATCATCTTCGTATTCATCTTCCAACAAATTTTTAAATTTATACAAATTCAAACTATTGTTTATATTTTAATCTATAATACATAGATTATTATGTGAAATAGGTTTTAATATAAATGTAAATTTATAATAGTTTATTCTTGTGGTTAAAGTATTTTTTATGGTAAGAAATTATGGGTTTAATTTTCTCGATATTGTCAGAATTAGGTTATATAATTGAGTTTGCATGAAGTAATCAACTTAATACAAATATTTAGTAGACATAGCAATCACTAATCTCTCAAATCCATAAACTCCATAAACTACTTAAAATATATATATATATATATATATAAACACATTATATTTAATTCTTTTTATTGTACATGTAAATCCACATTATGTTTAATTTTAGGTTCATAGAGTGATACGAGAAAATTGCTACTCCACATAAATTTCAATTCACCCTTATCATGTGAGAATTCATATTTCCTGTAATAGGATAAGTGGGATATCAATTAAATTTTAAAAAAAAATAGAAAGAAAGAAAAGGAGAGAAAGAGGAGGGGTTAAACAGGCTTGAGAAACCTTTGATCTGGATGTGTCACCAATATGTAATTAAATTAATATATTTGAATTAAAATATTAATACTGATTTTAAATGAGAGAGATTTTGAAATTAAAAAAGTTTTATTTAATGAATATGTTATTTGTAAAAAAAATTAGTAAAATATTTAATAAAATCAAATTTTGTTATAATAATAATTAAGTAATTTTAGAGAATAAAAATTAATTATTAAATAAATTATTTGATTAAAGAATAATTTTAAGAAATTAAAAATCGATGTACTATAAGATATTTATTTAGATAGAATTATAATATTTGTTGGGTGTGTGTTATATTCTTTTCACGACTAGTTCCAGGCGATTAGCTCGGGGGGTTTGTAGGGGGTAGTAGCCTTTTTGCACGAGGTCTGAGGCAGCACCCCGGGAAGAAAAAAAATTGGACTCTATATTAGGTGGGCAGACCTGCCTATCGTTTTTTGCATGGGTTTGCACATGGTTTTGGGCATGATGGTTTTCTGCCCATGGTATTTTGAAGATCCAGCCAAGGGAACTACGGTTATATTCTAATCCAGGGTTAATGGATTGGGGTTTATGAATGCTTCGGTATGTGTATATATGTGTTGTAACATTGAAAGGAATATAATGAAAAATCAAGTTGGTAGTCCCGGTTTTGGGATCCAAGGGAAAATATCTGTGTATATTTGTTTTATGTTTTATGTTCTTGCTATAGTTTTATTTTTTGTTTTAAGAGTTCGTTTGCAGACAATTTATGTACAGGGTTAAAACCTACATTTGGTATCAGAGTTGTTTTGGCTTCAAGAGAGCGTCTTTGTTGCTGAGGGGTGTTTTTCTCGAACCTCTGGTAGACCCAATTTAGTGGGATATCTGAGGGATCGATTCTTGCGGTGAAAGAAGATGGCAAGTAGTGGAAAGGTAGAGATCGAGAAATTTAATGGTCAGATTTTTGAGTTGTGGAAGCTCATGATGGAGGATTTGCTGGTGGATAAATATCAGTGGATCACGGTATATTCGAGTACTAAACCAACGATAATGTCAGATGAAGTTTGGGTGAAGTTGGCTCGAAAGGCAAAGAGCACAATACGATTGTGTATCTTAGATTTGACATTGTTGAATGTATTTGGGGAAAATACAGCGAAGGCTTTGTGGGACAAGTTAGGGACTTTGTACAAATCTAAGTCTTTGGTTAATAAATTGTTCCTACAAAAAAATCTGTATAACCTGAGGATGAAGGATGGAGACTCGATGATAGAGCATCTCAACGCCTTCAATATTGTGGTAAGTCAGTTGTCATATGTTGATATTAAAATCTCAAATGAAGATAATGTTGATTTTTTGGTAGCATCAGATGTGCTCTAGCTCCAAAATTTTGTGGAAGGGCTAGAACACACAAGATCTCCAAGACCTAGAAATCGTTGGGAGAAATTCCACCCGGAATACAAGTTATTCAAATAATTAATTATTTTTAATGAAGCCTAAGTTAAAACTTAGGGAATTAAAATAATTAAAGTGAACTAACTTAAATATGGGTGAGAAGTTTCTAAGTGACGAGGATCAAGCTTGTCTTAATCTTAGCCGTTGATTAAAGATTATATCATGTCCACTGATTTATCAACAGGAAAAGTATACATGAAGACTTGTAGGTCAGTTGAAGATAAATCTGGCAAACGCTCAATAACCCAAGAGAAGTTGATTCTACAAAATTTAGAATTCGATTTCAGAGGGAGAGTTGCAGGGCAGAGGAAGAGGATGGTTTCAGCAGCAACCAGAGCTCGAGGAATAAGGACGTTGAATAGAAAATGGGCAGTATAGAGAGATAGCGCAGAGGAATAACATAGTGGTGACGTAGTCCTCACGCAGTCTCTGCGCAGAGAAAGATGCATAGGTGATGCAGTGAAGGCCAGAGGGCCTCTCAGGTATCAGAAATTCTCCGGAGGCTAGCAGAAAAAATGTACCTCGGGTGTTTTCTTGGATATTTGTCAGTTATTCTGCCAGTCATTCCTTGTAAAGAAATTTCTTCTGAATATTAATATATAAACCCCCATCGGTTGTACCGGTTTTCCCGCATTGGGTTTTTCCACGGACAATTGTCCAAAAATAATCGTGTCGATGTGATTGATTCTTGTGCGTATATTTCACTGTTCTTTTATTTGTGTAATTGTGTGATAACTGCAATAAAATTTATTTCGATATTTTCTAGAAGCTTTTGTAAATAACTTATTATGGAAAATAAGTAGGAGAAATAAATCAGTAACTGCGGTAGAATTTCATATTTGAAATTTTCACATCGTATCAAAGCAGAGATCAGGTAAGAGGGTTGGAGATTCTGCAATGGAACGAAGCCTTGATGCTATTGGAGCAGCAACTCGAGAGGGTCCACGGAGCTCTCTTAAGAAAGAGGAAAGCATGAGGGAAAGGATGGATCACGACATATTTGAATTGGCTTCTAGATGTGAAGAAGAATTTGCTTGTGTGTCAAGCTCTGCTTCCTCAGAGGTTTGGTATATTGATAGTGTAGCTTCTACACATATGACGCGAATAAGAGAATGTTTTTCGAGCTATCAAGAAAAACATATGAACTTCAATATCACCATGGGAAATAAGGTGAAATTTACCCGTGTGGGAAGAGGTACCGTAATTTTTCAAACTGAAGGAGGAGACCAACTTCGAGCTACCAATGTGTTGCATGTGCCTAGTTTGGGGATGAACTTGATTTTTGTATCTCAGCTACAAAACAAGGGATATGACGTATACTTCATTGGAAAAATAGTATATGTCAAACACCTAAGTTGGAAGAAGAAAACACAAATTGGAGTCAGGAGCAACAAATTGTATAAAGTACAGCTTGAATCTCCAATGGCACTGATAGGTAGAGTAGTGAGAAATATTTGAATGAGTAATGGAACAGAAGTATGGAGCACTTACAGCATGGGGCTCTAATAATTCTCAGAAATACCATCACAGGAGTTCCATATTTGAGCACCAAACGAGATGATGTGTGCAGAGGATGCTTGTTATGAAAGTATGCAAAAGTAGCTTACCCCAAGAGCAGCTATAGGACTAAGAGTGTGTTGGGATTAATACACTTAGACATCTGCGGACCAATGTCCACCAGAGCTCGTATTGGTGCCAAATATTTCGTCAACTTCATTAATGACCAGATCTACGTTCTAAATACCAAGGATGAGGTATTTGATCGATTCAAAGAGTTTAAGGCTCTAGTTTAGAATCTGATAGGAAAGAGGATAAGATATTTTGGTCAGATAATGGTGGAGAATATATGGATAAATACTTCACTGAGTTTTGTGCAAGGGAATGAATTAAAAGAGAGTGGACCACTCCATATAATCTGGAGCATAATCAAATTGTAGAGAGAAAGAATAGAACTATTGTTGAAGTAGTGAGGGAAATGTTGTATGATCAAGATATGCCCAAATTTCTGTGGGCGGAAACATGCAGTACATTTGTGTATGTTCAGAACAGGGCTCCACACCAGGAACTAGGTAAGGTTACACCAGAGAGTGTCTTCACTGGCAAGAAGCCAGATGTGAGTCATTTCAGGATCTTCGGTAGTTTTGATTACTGCCATATACCCAAAAAAGAGAGGAAGAAATTGGATCAGGCTGCAGAAAAGGGATATCTGGTAAGATATAGCGAGAATTTTAAGGCGTATAGAAACTACATTCCTATCTATAGGAATTTTTTAGTTCGACGGGATGTCAAATTCATGGAGGACAAAATTTTTAGGAAATCTTGAGAGATGCCTTCTGAAACACAGTGAGAGGATGATCCATTGGTCCAGCCTATTAAACCAGCCAAAACTAGCATGAGTGTTTCTCTAAGGCATAAGAATCTAGAAGTCTTACTTTAGGAATATTTGTAGGAGGAGGAGTAGGTAGATCCACCCACTACCAGTGGAAGAACGAGCCGAGAATTGCAACATATTCTAAGAGACGCAGAGGATTTCGTCAGAGATCCTAGAAATGAGAAGAGGCAGCGTAGAAAAATTGACAGATACCAAGCCTTGATGGCTTAGGTTGGATAACTCTCTAGTTTCTAGGAGGAAGCTCAACATCAGGTATGGGTAGATGCAATGGTGGAAGAATACAATTCCATTATTATCAATGATGTCTAGGAAGTGGTACCTAGGCCTCAGGACAGATCGATTGTAGGTTTGAGATGGATCTACAAGATAAAATATGTTGCAGATGGCAGTGTGGAAAAATACAAATCCAGGTTTGTGGCTAAGGGGTATGCTCAAAAGGAAGGGATAGACTACGAAGAGACCTTCGCCCCAGTATCTAGGTATACTTATATCAGATCTATGATATCCCTTGCAATGTAGATGGGATGGGAGATTCACCAAATGGACGTCAAGACTGCCTTCTTGAATGGGGTGATATATGAAGAAGTATACATTAAAAAACCAGAGGGATTTGAGAGACATGAGTAGAAGACTCATGTTTGCAGGCTTAAGAAAACCTTGTATGGACTTAAATAGGCACCTAGATCTTGGTACGGTCAGATTGATGGTTACTTGTAGAATATGGGATTCGTCAAGAGTGACATAGATCCTAATCTATACTATTTGACAATAGGGAATGAGCCTCTAATTCTGGTATTATATGTAGATGATCTATTCCTAAAAGGTTCATCTAGGCTCATCAAGAATTCCAAGGGGAACCTAGCTATAGAATTCAACATGAAGGACTTGGGATTGATGCATTATTTTCTAGGGTTGGAAGTTTGGCATCAGAAGGGTGAGATCTTCCTTGGAAAAGGGAGATATGCTATAGAAATTCTGAAGAGGTTCAGGACGCAGGACTGTAGACCCATGGCTACTCCAATGATCACTAATTGGAAGGAGATTGATCCATCTGAGGATAAAGAAGTTGATCCCACCGTGTACAGACATCTCATAAGATCCTTGAGGTATCTAGTTAACATGGGACCATATATTTGTTATCCAGTAAACACCCTCAATTAGTTCATGGTGGAACAAAAGAGGATGCACTGGGCAGCAACCAAGCATGTTCTCAGATACATACGAGGAACAGTTGAGCATGGATTAAAGTACACCCAAGGCAATGCCGACAGCCTGAGTGGGTTCACTGACGTGGATTGGGTTGGAAGATCAGTAGATCGGAAAAGTACCACTGGGTACTGTTTCAAAATTGGATCAGGAATGACTTCTTGGTACAGTAGGAAACAGAAGTTCGTAGCTCTGAGATCAATTGAGGCAGAATATATGGCAACCAACAAAACTTCATGTGAAGCCATATGGCTTAGGAAGATGCTTGTGAATCTATTCAGGACAAATATGGAAGCGACCAACATATTATGTGATATTAGAGTTGCATCAAGCTCTTTAAGAATCTGGTGTTTCATGATCGGTCGAAGCACATTGACATTAGGTGTCACTTTATTAGAGACTGTGTCTAGTAGGGAACAATACATTTACAGTACACTCCGACAGGAGAACAAATGGAAAACATCCTCATTAAGGCTCTGGGAAGAAAAAAGTTTGTTTATTTCAAAGAGAAGTTAGGGATGATTAATAATCTGTTTCAGTAGCAGAGATGGATAAGTGCAATACTTAAGAGGGAGTTGTAGTATAGATGAGGCAGTGATAGTGACAATATCATGGGCAGCAGTACAGATAGCAACGGTGCAGAAGATGAGGGGCAGTAGACCAAGCATCAGCAATGCAGAGGACCAATGTCGTGGATAAGGGTGATATTTCTTGTGGGAAGTATTGCTAGAGCACTTTCCTCGCTAAGAGGGAGCGTTGATTTTTGGGTAGCATCGGATGTGATCTAGATCTGAAATTTTTTAGAGGGGCTAGAACACATAAGATCTCCAAGACCCAGAATTCGTTTGAAGAAATTCCACCCGAAATGCAAGTTATTAAAATAATTAATTATTTTTAATGAAGCCTAAGTTAAAACTTAGGGAATTAAAATAATTAAAGTGAATTAACTTAAATGTGGGTGATAAGTTTCTAAGTGACGAGGATCAAGTCTGTCTTAATCTTAGCCGTTTATTAAATATTAGATCACGACCATTGATTTATCAACAGGAAAATTATAAATGAAGACTTGTGGGTAAATTGAAGATAAGTCGAGCAAACACTCAGTAACCTGAGGGAAGTCCATTCTTCATAATTTAGAATTTGATTTCAGAGGGAGGGTTGCAGAATGACGTTGAACAAGAGAGGGGCAGCACAGAGAGACAACACAGCGGGACAGTGCAGTGATGATGCAGTCCTCACATAGTCTCAACACAGAGGAACATACTAAGGTGGTGTAGTGAAGGCTAGAAGGCCTATCAGGTGTAAGAAATTCTCTGGAGGTCAGGAGAAAAAAATATCTCAGGTGTTTTCTTGAAAATTTGTCAGCTATTCTTCCAGTCATTCCTTGTAAAGAAATTGCTACTGAAGATTAATATATAAACCCTCATCTGTTGCATTGGTTTTCCTGCATTAGGTTTTTCCAGGGACAATTGTCCAGAAATAACTGTGTCAATGTGATTGATTCTTGCACTTATATTTCACTGTTCTTTTCTCTATGTAATTGTGTGATAACTGCAGTAAAATTTATTTCGATATTTGCTGGAAGTTTTTGTAAATAAATTATTTTGGAAAATAAGTAGGATAAATAAATCAATAATTTTAGTAGAATTTCATATTTGAAATTTTCACAGATAAGTGCATCAGTTTGTTGTGTTCTCTACAATATTCGTCAGATAGTTTGGTTGTTGCAATAGGTAGCAATACAACTACCTTGAATTTCGATGAAATTGTCTCAGCCTTGCTGTTGGAGGAGATGAGACGGAAAAATATGGAGGGCCAAAATGGAGATGCCTTGTCTACACGACGACGGTATCAAAATAAATAAATAAAATAAGTTCTAGAGTGTGAGATCTAAATCTCAAGGAAAGCCTGTAAAGGTGCGCTGAAAATGCGGAAAGTAAGAGCACTTAAAAAAGGACTGCATATCTAAAGCTCCTGAGAAAGGAAATCTACAGAGGCGAAAATGACCTTAGATGAAGGTGGGGATGTGTATTCGGATTCTTCTTCAAATACACATGTAGATCATGAGGCATGGTTGATTTACTCAGGTTCCTTTCACTTCACTCCCCATAGGGAGTGGTTCGGCAAGTATGAGAAATATGATGGTGGTGATATCATCCTAGGGCATGACATAAAGGCTATAATCGTCGGACGTGGAGAAGTCAAGTTGAAGCTGCAAGGTGGAAGGATTAGAACACTTCCTCGTGTTCTGCATATTCCTGCATTGGCCAGAAATTTGATTTATGTAAGAAATATGGATAATGCAGGTGTAAAAACGGTGTTCGATAAAGATGCATGCCAGATGGTTTGAGGAGAATTGGTAGTGATGTGAGGACTTCGGATTGGAACTCTATAAAAAATTCTAGGTAGCACTATTATTGACAGGTGCAACAATTCTATGGTTCCTGAAAGTGGAGCAGAAAGCCTAGTTGTCTCTAGAGAAAATACTATGATATGGCATAAAGGCTTGGACATATTGGAGAGAAGGACCTTCGAATACTGCATGGTAATGGTATGGTAGAAGGTATGTCTAATTTCTCTCTGGATTTTGATTTTTGTGAACATTGTGTATATGGGAAGTAGAATCGGGTGAGTTTCCCTTCTGGTGCTAAGAGGGTGAACAAGATATTTGAGATTGTGCATAGTGATGTGTTTGGACCTGTCTTGGTTCCATCACTGGGTAATTCAGTGTATGTGTCATTTATAGATGAATTCTCAAGGAATACATGGATATATTTCCTAAGGAATAAATTTGAAGTCTTTGACAGATTTAAAGAATTTAAGACTCTGGTGTAAGAGCAGATAGAGAAGAAGATAAAGGTGCCGAGGACAAATAATGGAGGAGAATTTTGCAAGAAGGAATTTGAAGAGTTTTCTAAGAAGTGTGGTATAGCACGAAAGAAGACTAATCCATATACACCTTAGAAAAATGGAGTTGCAGAAAGAATGAACAAGACGTTGATGGAAAAGGAAAGAAGCATGCTCAGTGGTACCGAGTTAGGACACAAATTCTGGGCAAAGGCAGTGGAGACTGCATGCTACCTGGTTAACAGAACACCTTCATCAGCGTTGGAGGATAAGACTCCACATGAGGTATGGACTTGTAAGAAACCCTTTCTTTCACATATGAGGGTATTTGTCTGTGATGCATATGTACATGTTCCAAATGAGAAAAAAAACAAGTTGGATAGTAAATATGAAAGGTGCATCTTTATTGGGTATAAGGATGGTTTGAAAGGTTATAAGATTTAGAACCGAGAAACAAGGAAGTTTTTGTACAACCAAGATGTGGTGTTTACAGAGGTGAAAGATGTTGTTAAACATGAAGTCCTACCAAAGGAACCTGAGAAGATAGAGTTTGAGCCAAAGGAGGAAGAATCAGACTCTACAACAGAACAAGATTCATAAGCAGAAGAACCACAAACTCCAGCTGTGAGAAGATCAGTTCGAGAAAGAAGGCAGCTAGAAAGGTATATTCCATCTTCTTTCTATTCAAATTTTTCTTTATCTATCACTAATGATGATCCCAAAACTGTCCAGGAGGCAGTGGATTTAGAGGATGGAAAACTCTAGAAGGAGGCCATGGTTGATAAAATGGCATCCTTGCACAAAAATAAGGCATGTGATCTGGTGGAGTTTTCTGCTGGAGGAAGCGCATTGGAATCAAATGGGTGTTTAAGAAGAAGATGAGTGCATAAGGCAAAGTGGAGAAACACAAAGCTCTGTTGATAGAAAAAGGTTATTCCCAAGTGTCGGGAATTGATTTTGATGATATTTTCTCTCCCGTTGCCAAGGTAGCTTATATTAGATTACTTTTTTCTCTTGTTATTGGATTTTATTTTGAGGTAGAATAGATGGATGTGAAGAAAACATTTTTTCACGGGGATCTGGAAGAGGAGACCTACATGAAGCAACCTGAAGGCTTTGCGGTGAAGGGTAAGAAAGAACTAGTATGTAGGTTAAAAACGTCTATGTACGGGTTAAAATGGTCACCAAGGAAGTGGTATCATAAATTTGATACATATATACGGGGACTTGGCTTCACTAGAAGCAAAGAGGGTCACTGTGTGTATTTTAAATTAATTGGTGACTGTGTTATTTATTTGGTCTTGTATGTGGATGATATGTTGCTAGTTGGAAATGACAAAGAAATTATCCAGGATTTAGGACCCAATTGTTCTTCAAACTCGACATGAAGGATCTTGGTGCTTCAAACTATATTTTTGGCATGGAAATTAAACGAGATCTGGCAAAGAGGAAGCTTTGGTTAAACTAGAGGAAGTATGTCAAGACAATATTACGGAGGTTCAATATGCAGGATAGTAAACCAGTGAAGGTTCCTATTCCTATAGGTGTAAATTTATCTGTTGAACAGTGTCTCAAGACACAAGAATAAGAAGAGGACATGTCCCGTGTTCCATATGAAAGTGTTGTGGGTAGCCTGATTATGAAATAGTATGTACTAGACAAGACATTGCACATGCAATGGAAGTATTGATCAGGTTTATGTCAAAACCAGGGAAGGAGCATTGGACAATAGTGAAGCAGGTTTTCTGGTATTTGTGTGCCACTATTGATTATGGTTTGTGCTACAAGGGAAGACCATGATTAGACAGAGTTTTCGATATTCGTGGCTTTGTTGATGCATACTGAGCTGGTGATATAGATAAGAGAAGATCTTCAAGTGGGTATGTGTTTAGCCTATTTGGAGGTGCAATCATTTGGATGAGTAAAAGACAGTCTGTAGTGACTCTTTCAACTACAGAGGCAGAATAGATGGCAAGCACTCATGCAAGCAAGGAAGCAGTTTGGTTGCATAGTTTTTTTTCAAGTATGGGTTTGGTGCAGCGAGCTATAAGGATAGACTCTCATAGCCAAAGTCCAATTTTCTTGGCTAAGAACCCTACTTATCATTCAAAGACAAAGCACATTGATGTTCAGTATCACTTTGTGAGAGATATGGTTGAGGACAAAAATGTATTGTTCGTAAAGGTGGACACTTTGAAGAATGTTGTAGATGCATTGACGAAGTCTGTGAGCATTGAGCATTTCTTTTGGTGTAGAGAAACAATGGGTGTTGCAGGGTTGGACCAATGACTAAGCTCTCATGTGGCCCATTGTGGAAAGAAAACAAAAAGACTTGGGAGAATGTTGGGAGTGTGTTATATTCTTTCCAACACTAGCTCCAAGCAAGAAGTGGGGGGTGGCGAACTCCCCAGGGAAATTTTATTGGACCCTATATTAGGTGGGCAGACCTACCTATGGTTTTGTGCATGGGTTTGCACATGGTTTTGGGCATGATATTTTTCTGCCCATGGTATTTTGTAGATCCGATCAAGGGAACTACGCTTATGTTCTAATCCAGGGTTAATGGATTAGGTTTTATGGATTTTTCGGCATGTATATATATATATATGTTGTAACATTGAAAAGAATATAATGAAAAATCAAGCTGGTAGTCCCGGAATTGGGATCCAGGGGAAAATCTCTGTGTATATATGTTTTATGTTTTATGCTCTCGCTATTGTTTTATTTTCTATTTTAAGAGTTCGTTTGCAGATCATTTTTGTACAGGGTTAAAAACTACAATATCAATAATGATAAAATAGTTTTGAACAATTGACATAACATATTTTAGTTTTTAATTAAAGGCGTCTTTAATCCTAGGAATTTTTCTTTTTTTACAATATAATATATATTATAAATTCTAGATTGAATCATTTATTAAACTGATTTAGTGAATGTGTTTGGGAATTTAAAATGGGATATTTTTATTATATTGAGGTTTTTTATACAATTTTAAATTGATTTAGTGAATGTGTTTGAGAATTTAAAATACGATACTTTTATTATATTAAGGTTTTTTTATACAATTTTAAATTGATTCAGTGAATGTGTTTGGGAATTTAAAATATGACATTTTTATTATATTGAGGTTTTTTATACAATTTAATATGAAGGAGATGTACAACTCTCTTCATATTCAACATGGAGTTTAACATATAATATTTTTAAAAGATAATAATAATAATAAACTTTATATCTAATAAAAGTAAAAACATATTATAAAAATTTGTTATTTTAATAGATAAATAGATAGAATGGAAAGTAAAAATATAATTATTCTATGGATAGGTGCTTTCTATATCCTAATATAAGAGTGATGTGCAATTCCTTCATTACTAAATATCGACAAGTAGAATTTAAGAATAAAAATATTAACAAAATAAAAAAAAAAATATTACAATGTTCACCTTAAATAAAATATCTCAATACATAGTAATTTTCTTACCTTTCTTAAGGTCCCATAAATAAACTTTGGGATGCTAACCATCCTCCTCATCATCACCATATGCATAAAATATTTAAAATTAAAAAATTCTTATGATTATTAAAGCATTTCATTGGTATGTTTCTCACTGTGAGGAAGATGCATAATTCCTTCCATACTTCACATGGAGTTGAAGTGTAGTGTGTGTGTAAAGAACCAACTTAAATCCATCGTAACTCCATGTCTATCATGCTTAGAGAGGTACACAGGGGATTCACAAGGGGAGCAATATCATAACATGTGGGTTCATATTGGGGGATAAATTTTGAGGTGAAAATGACATAACATATTGGGGGATATATAGGGGGTAAAGGGTTTTAATATTGACAAGTATAAAAAATGGAGTTCAAATTTAATGAAAAATATAAATGGGTATAAAAAATGCTAATGAAAAAATGGATACCTGCAGTATCTAGTGAAAGTAAGGGTTTTTTAAATTGGGAAGGTGTATTGGGTTCATATTTGTAGGGGGTTAAATAATGTGATTTTCATGAGGTATTCTCCAATATGTAGTCAAGTTAAGGGTATTGTTTAATATGTCATGAATGCACGTGATACGTCATAGGTTCATTGAGTGAGGCCCCTGTGGAGAGGTATCATGTCCCTCAAGGTGAAAACTTCTTTTAGATTGAAATAATTTGACAAAATGTTTACACACCAAGGGATCTAATCCATCTTGTTGCATGATAAATTTCTACAATTAATATGGATCTACAGTACTAGTGGTAAAATATGTGTATTAATTTTTGATGGTGTGAAGGAACCTACTTCAATTAAACTACAACATTATTAATGACAAGATAATTGTAAAGGGAATTGGAACCAGAGAAACTCTCACTTATTAAATAAGTCCTTAACTAATGTGGCAAGGAATGATCTTATAAGATCCAACCTAAGTAAGGAGGATTAAAACCAAAGATATTTCACTTGTTAAATGATTCCTTAATGATTGTGTCAAGAAATGATCATAAAATATCAAACTTTGATGTGCATATTATCTTTCAATTGCTAAATCATTCATTAACCAATGTGCTAAGAAATGATTCTAAAATATCAAACGTTGATGTGTGGCAACGTACTCACTAAAACATAATTACGATAATAATGACAAGTAAGGAAGGCTGGAATAGGTGGGATTGGTAAATGGGTCCTTAATCAACATGTGAATAACCACATCCACATATCAATTGTTAATGCATGACAAGGTACCTAGTAAGACTAAACTATGATGCCAACAATAGCTAGGAACTTGGGGTAGCGATGGGGAACCAAATATCTTTCACGTACTAAATGGATCCTTAGCCATTGTGCCAAACAATAATCTTAAAAAATCAAAGCTTGATGAATTAAAAGGTAACCACTTAAACTACATAAAAATAGATGTCACTTAAACTTTGTAAAAACATGGGTTGTTTAATGCATAGTCTAAATATTCTATTTATTTATTTTCTATTTTTTTTTGTCTGCAATATAATTCGTTGTTAAATTATAATTTTTCATTGTTTAAATTGCATTTTGAATTAAATAGATTCAACACCTAAAAATTCTCTAGGACATTCTGATACAACTTAAACCTACAATTCCAAAAAATCCCTTCTAGATTTTGGGTAAAATTGACTAAAAAATATACCCAAAAAAAGAGATAAATTATATAGAAGTTAAATTGCATGGTTGTTTAATATTATAGCAAATTTTCTTTTAATTATTAAATTCCATAGAACCAGTCTGTTTTTTTGCCTTGAAAATAAAATAAAAAATTGCCCAAATTTCTATCACTTTTGGTCATCCAAGCAATTCATCTAATAAATCCAGTAATAAAAATTAAAAACATAAAAATAAAAAACATAAAAAATTCATAATTCTCATCCATTAGTAACTTTATTCAAAATTTAAAAAATACCCTTACAATATTATTTCATTTTACATATATCATAATAAAACTAAAATCCATTTATTACAAAATCAACTTATTCCATGACTGAGAATTAAAACTAAGTGAAACCACACAACAACATGCATAACAATGTAGGAAATGTAGTAAGATCTTTCTCTTGTTTATCACCCTGCATATCAATGTAGGAAATGTCATTAAAGATCTTTCACCTCTTAGACAAACACATACTTCACCAACTAGGCAAGGAATAATTGTACAAATTCTAACGTGGAGAAAGCAATTTCGGTGGGATCATTATGCCTTCTATTTTGGGTTTATTTGATTTTCAATGATCCATTAATGAGGAGGAAACATTGTTCTTTAGGATAGGTTAGAACAACTTTGAGGGAATAACAAATTTTGAAAACCATAATCACACTATATTCCTCACCTAAATTTTTTAAGATCCCCTTACCATTAAAGTCCGAACATAGTCTTAGGTGCGAAATCCTGCATGCTAGACTACTAGAAACTTGGAAAGCCGAGACAGAGGGTCACATGAGGGTTCAAGAAACTAATTCAATGGAAAAAATTATGTCGGAACAAACTCAAATTCTAGGGAAAATCAACGGAATTGAACCTGGGTAAGTTCCCAGAGGTGGCATGATCTTTAATTTTTTATTTTTATTTTAGAATTTGTGTAGTGTAACTCATAAATGAAATATATTTTATCAAGATATTTTTTTTCGATTATTTTTAATCAAAGATTTTTAAACACTTGAGTTTAAGTTGTTTAATATATAGAATTTGAGTGTATCGAGGACTTTTCAAATTGTTAATTTATTTATGCATTCAAAAATGTATTTTAAATAACAATCAAATCACAATTAAAATGTATCACTAAATTCCAATGAGAAAAATCATTTTTTTTATAAATTACACTGTGTAGATCAAATTTAATGATAATATTTATTGTAAATTCATAATTTTTTATTATTTAAAATATTTTTTTAAAATACATAAATAATTTTAACATCCTTAAAATCATTTTTAATATTTTAATTATAAAAATTATAAAAAATTAACTTACAATTACACAAAAAAACCATCAACTGAACTTTTAACAAAATAGCCTCCCAAAAAAAAGAAAATGACTTGTAAAGTTAAAAAAGTTTGATAATGTCAAATCCTACTAGCACAATTGGTTGAGGATTAGCTTTCTTAGCAAAGTGATCCATATCAAATCTCACTAGGTAGTTGTGTCCTGTGTAAAGAGAAGAGATATGTTAAATAAATCTTGTCAACTAAGGGTTGGTGTAACTCTACCCTAGTGACGATTCCACCATCATAGCGCTAGATTCCACCATCATAACCAATACTCAATAAAAAATCCTAAAAATCATAAACAACTTGACAAACAAACAAAAAAATCTATAAACAAACCCAACACTACACTACTTTCCCAATCACATTTCCACCATCATCATTAGTGCTTTTCTCCAACCCCACCATAAAATAAAAACTCCTCAAGCCACACTTTGTAAACTATAGATTTCGTTACCGGTAAGGATCTGCTCACGTCATGATGACTCTATGAGTCTGTGATGTTTCAAACAAGAAAAGGCCTTCACGTGAACATCTCATGGGTGGTCTCCTCCCATTGGCCACGCCCCAACTTATTGTCCACGTGGACAGTGGAAAGTAATGAAATGAATAGGACGCCACCGCATGGAGACGAACAGCCATGTGGGTGGAGTCACCATATAAACAGCAGACAAGTATAGCAAGTGGGCACGCCACTCTGTCGAATCCGACAGCGACAACACAGTCTCTGCAATAATTGGATATCATTGACTCTCATTCGGCCCCACTTGCCACTTTAAAGGAAGATTGGGATTGTTGAGAGCAATAAAGTGAAATATAATAGAGTTTTTGTATATCTTCTAATGAACATAGTACGAAACTATATTTAAGAAGAAAATTGCACTAGCATAAATGTCTTAGAACAATGACAATCAACTAGTTCAATTTTTTTGAGATTTTCTTAAAATGGCATAAAATAAATTTTGAACATGGAAATTATTAGGTATCTACCGTCGAAATATATCATTGGCACTTGGAGAAATGACTTCTACCAGTAAATTATTGCGAAGATGATAAAAAATTGGATTGTTTATAAAATAGTTGTATCAATAAATGTTGTGAAAGTACTTGTGAAAAGCTTTGTGATTGGGACATATCAACAATCAACAACTTTAAGGATTTAAATCCTTGTCGACCTAACCCTTAATGCAATTAAGAAAAAATGTTCTTCCTTTACCAAAATGATTATAATGTTAGATTATGTAAAGCCAAAATTACATCTTCACGGCAAGTTAATTATAAAGATGTTAATTATAAAGATCAATATTGGAAACACTCATGTGCTAATTCTCTTCTTTTTTTTTGGTAATGCTTGTTGGCACAAGGGTTCTTGTGGCCAATGAAAGCACAACTTGTATCAAAGGGTACAGTAGAAAGATTTATCCATTTTAACATTTGGTATATGAAAATTTGCATAAAATTTAAAATTTGTTATATAAGCCACATAATGCATAGACATTTAAATATATTTGACATTTATAATTTTTTAAGATTAATAAAATATTATTAATAATTGAAATTTATTTAAATAAATCAAATTAAAAATAATTATGTTATAATTTAATAATAACTTAGATCTTATAATTTAATAGTTAATAATTTAAATATAATTTATTAAATTTTAAAGCAAAAATAAAATTTCAATTAAAATAATTAATGCTTATGTTGTAATAACAATTCAACCATTTATTAATTGTTAATTTAATTTTTATAATAAAAATAAAACTTCAATTAAAATAATTAATAGTTATGTTATATTAACAATTCAATCATTTATTAATTGTTAATAATTTAGTAAAGTTCAAATAATAATATAATATAATAAATGATAACTCATATTTTTTTATAAATTTAGTATCACAGATCGAATCTTCAATTCATATATTATTTTATATAAGTAAATACAAACTCAAATGGTAAATACAAGACAAAGTAAAAATAGAAACAAAATGAATAATTTAAACAAATTTTTGATTATGTTTTACTTTATTTTTTTTAATGAGCTTTGATTAATAAATGCTTCATGTTACTAGAACTTTTATCTGTAATCACACTTCATAACTAAGTTTATATCCATGATATCATGTTGTTTTATTTGTGTCGTTTGTGTTAAATAATTGGTTGTAAGTTGGGGTAGGTAGTTGTTTGCTATAGGTCACACAAAATTCTTCCTATGATGAATTATAAACCTCATCATTGGGTTAGACTACATGTCTAATCACTACACCATGACAACTCCCTAGGCCATACAAAGTTTTTACTAATTTCCCAGTATGTGGTAACAATCAAAAGATTGGATTAGTCTCTAGTCTATTAGCGAAAGAGGTGTCCTCTAGTCTATCCGCGAAAGAGGTGTCTAATCCAACTAGGGTGAGAGAGCCATCATATGAGTCATGATGTTGCTTGTTAGATGGGCACAGTTTTGATACCTCACTCTCCTTCGCACCATCAAAGTCCCCTACTCGAGACTATTTTTAAGCCAATAACATTTATGCATAAACTTAACACATAACTAGTCATGTCTTGAATGTGGTGGTTTTCCTACTAACAATATTCTCTCTTTCAAATATGGGACCATTGGAAACAGTGGCAGCCAGGTGTTCTTTGGGTTGGAACATGGAGAGTGAGGCGCTGCATGGAAAGCATTTTTTGCTCTCTTTTTTGTCTTCCTATTGTGTTCCTGAGACACATTCATTTTCTTCCTTGACGTAAAAACTTGTTCAAAGGACTTTTTCAAACCCACCATGGAAAGGAAAATGATTCGCTCTCTCAATACATTTATGAAAATTTCACTCACTTTTCATTTTCCTTTGAATTTTTCAAAAGTAATAATGGTTATTGCAGGTCACTCTATTGCAGGGAGGCATATTTGGCATCAGAACCAATTTTTCATCATGTTATTATTGCAGATGGGAATTCCTTTTCACATTTCATGAGCAGTTAAGAAAAGTGTAGCAGAGAGTTTCCTATTCCCAAGAGTCCTACACCACATGAGAACAGTATTTCAATAGGACAATGAACATAGCGAAATACCCAATGTTTATTAGAGGGATAAAGAAGTTTTCATCAATTTGATTAAGGAGCACAAATTTTCAAGTTTGTTCAATATAATTCAGTGCTCATAAAATATTCAGAAATCAATGCAAGCAATAGTGATGGCTCACTGGAAAACACTAACAACAGTATTATGCAGAAGTCTGTAGAAGAATAAACAAATCTAGAAATTTCAACTTTTCATTTCAACAAATAAATAATTCAATCTTTGAAGCAATGATAGGGCGCTTCAAATTCATTTGTATCAGTTTCAGCATAGTTTTGGAGATTCTGTGACTCTCTCCACCATTGTTGGCTCCTCCTCTTCACTTCTATGGCCTACGCTACAGCGATAACATTGATTAAATGGTGTGTTCTCCAGAGAATCAAAGGAGGCGATGGAGAGAGTGGCACACCTTCTGAATGCTTGCAATGGCCACCAACTCCCGCTCTTGTAAGTCATTCGATAAATGTTGGCTGCATAATTAATTCGAATTGTTGATCAACATCACCAAGATATTTAATTTGTGTTGTTGATACAAATGTTCGACGTATGCAATGGCGAGGAACAATAAAATATTGTTAGCTAGTATAAAACTACACTTGGCCAACTTACTATTAACTCCAAACCCATTATTACCAACTTGACAATTACTGTTGGAGAAAATATTCACGCTGTGAAGAGAATTGCGGCCACTTTTTGTGATAACATTATAAAGATAATTCGATTATGGGCTTTTGCTTCAGTCCAGTTCTGCCAGAAGCTCGTTGTTATGTTTATTTTCTCCCTTTTCTTGTTGTTATTTGGGTTTTAGTTTTTCTATTTCTAATGATTATCATTGTGAGAGGAAAAATTCAAGGTTGTGATTAAAGATAATTAATATGGTAAAAACAACTTCAAGTTTCAACTGAATGCAGAACATGTAAAAAAGTTGTGCTAGTTGTTTCGACCGGTACCCTCTCAGAACTCTCGTGGTCCACCAGAAAGTAAACAGGAAATTTTTTCATGATAATGCTAGGGTGGCAAGATGTGTACCATTTGTTGATCAGGTTCCCAAAGTTCCATTATATCGGCCTCACACAGTATTGACTCGGTGTGCACCATTGCTTGATGCTTATACTTAGCAAGCATCAGATCCTTATGCTTATGCATATGAGATATTGATCCTTATGCCTCTACGTATCCTTATGATATACCTCTTACCGATCCATTTCCTATGAGGAATGGGTTCTTATCTGATATTGATTATCGTGGGGTAGATCCAGGGCTTGAATATTTATACCGTCAGAGAATAAGACAACTTACTTTAGAGCACAATTATCTCGATGAGATCAATAGGCCTTATGTTCCAAGAGAGACTGACTACAGTGATGCTGCCCTTCGTAGAGTTGAATTCACACCTCCTCTTGGACATTCATATCCTTCACTCTTAGGATCATCTTCATTGCTATGGTCATCTTCATTGTATCGATACTCATTGAAATTTTATACTTTCTGGATGTTTTGGTAACTTACATTTTTTAATTATATTTGGATCCTGGAATTATAAGGAGATTGAACAGTCGACATATACATTTCTATGGAAAATAACATGCTATTTATTTGAAAAAAAAGTTCCTATGCTGATTACATAAGTTTCAAAGGCTATGAGTGTTTTTTCTTGTAGTAATTTATTCAATACAGTGCTTTTTCTTCTAGTAATTTATTCAATATGTTAGCATTCCATATTAATATTTCAGAGAGACTGTGGACTATGATTATACCAATTTACTGAAGGACAACTTTATGTGTTGAACTTAGAAGGTTGTACATTTTACGCTATCTTAGAAATAGAACGTTTGAAAATATTGCCTACAAGTTTGTATGCAGATATGATTTGCTTTTAAAAAGGACCTTTGACATGTAGTTAGGTAAGTGGTTTTACATTTTTGTTGTTTGTTTGTTTGTTTAAATAGAGGTTCAGATGAGCAAACATAAAATAAATTCTTAAAATTGTGCTATCATTTCCAAGAGTATTCTAATTGCAAGGAATAAGTTACTCCTAATTATCACAATTTAAAACTTACTCGTTTTAATAAGGACTTTCGTATAAAATAACAAATACTTATCTTTATATAAGAATTTTAATTACAAATACTCGTCATTATGTAATTAATCCAAATTTTATAAATTTAAAAATATTATAATTATTGTCATTATAATTTTAAAATATTATAATTATATATACATTTAAATAAACACATTTACATAATACATTAATATTAGTTATAAAATCTAACCATATAAAAATTTAGAAATAAATTTGAATTTATTAATAGTTTGAAATATATATTAATTTGCCAATACAATTTAGACTTGTCGTTTCATTTATTTCCATTCCTTACCCCCTCCTATTTATTCCTCATTTCTGAGATTAATCTTTCTCACGTTTATCTTGATAATGAACATCGGTAGATGGTTCGAAACATCGGTATAACAAATCACTTGATGCGATGGATCCAGAAGATACACCACAACGAAGGAAGTTGTAGCTGTTTTTTTTTTCATTTAGATATTTCAAATTAATATGCTTTACTTCTCGTGTGACTCTTCTTCAAGGATCGGATGATTAAGAAGCTCTAGTTTTAGAAGAAGAATGGTGGAGCATCATGGTATTAAGCTTACAGTAACAAGGTTATTTATTACCACTAAGTTCGAGCACACCACCATCAACTTTAATCCGTGGCTTGGCCACAAGTGCGACAGACACAAGAAATCATACAAGTGTTCAGATGTAGAAATGAACAGAGAGAGGGAGAAGGGGTTAGACGAGGAATCCTTGCAAGTCATTTTGGGTCTTGGAAATTTCCTTGGGCAGGGCAGTGGTGGTGATAACGTGGGCAATTTGATTGTGTATGAAGTTTGGGATATCGACAATAACACTAGAGGTTGTGTTGGAAATCACAAATACCGACAAATATCACACGTTTTTGGTGGGGAGGGGTCGTTTCCCATCATCTGTTGTGACAGACTTGATGGATAGGATTGTAGAGTTTCTGATTCATATGTTCATCGTATATAATGGCGGATGTTGTGTATATTCAGCATGGCAGATCTTCATGATTCGATTTTACTGGGCCACCTGTCAATTCTTTATTTGCAGGAGGAGGACGAAAATGAAAGCTTGTAATTGGTTGGGGTGAACATTGTCTGCTCACTCCAAACCGACAGAGAGAATGCCTTTCGGCGTAATTAGTTTTTTTCTACCGAGGTCATAATTTCGTTCTGATGGCAAGTTTCCTGTTGGAATTGGGCGATTTTTTTTTCAAAATTTTGGTTGTATGAGCATTCAAATCCTTTCTTTTCATGGCAGAAATGGATTCACCACAATCAAGAACCCCAGGGGTACCTAAAATATTGAAGTTTGACAACTGTAACCTACATTTTCAAAAAACTTCTCCCATATTTTCTCAAAATCTTACCAGAATTCTTATTGTTTTCACAAAATTGTGGCATCTTTAGACTGTGCAAATTAAATTAGGATAGACATACAAATTAAATTATGTGTATTTGATTTATGTGTAGTTTATAGAAATAAATGATAAACATAAAAGAAATATTTTTATACATCTTATTTTTGTTAAAAATAGAAAAAAATCATAAAATTAACTAAATTATAATTTTATTGTAAATTATTATTATTATGCTAAATTTTATTGTAAATTATTATTATTATGCTAAAGTTTCCAAAAAAAATTGAACTCTAGGCAAGTATGGTAGAGATGTTGTAATATAATGTTTAACATTTTGACTGAGTCAAATTACGTAAAAATAAAATTGAATTAAATAAAAAGGTTAATGAAATGTAATTTAAACATTTTAACTTTGTTAAAACAAAAGTAAAAATAAAAATAACTCTATAAAAAAATAAAATAAAATGTTCAATGGTATTGACACATGATATTCATGAATAATATAGCCTATTTAAAGGGGGAAATTAAAACAACCTAGATTCATCTTAACTTCGGAACCATCAAGCCCCAATAACTATCAAATCTCTTGATATACAAACCTCTTTTAGAGTGGAAGGGAATTTGATCCCTATCCGGGCTTGGTAGACCCAGAGTTGAGATGGATCTATATTGGTTTCATTAAAAATAATTATTATGTAGATGACAAAGATTTAACCTCCACAGAATATTTTAGAATATTCATAATAGTATATACAAATCAAAAGTTGAAATTTATCTCCAAATTAGTAATGTCCTTTTTCCCTCTAAATTAGATTAAATAATTAAAAAAATGGCATAAACAAGTGTGACATGAAGTGAGATGGTTTTTTGGTCATGTAGTATTGATAAGGCATCGCATTGACCCATGGTATTGTAACAAAGTCTATGTACATATTAAGAAACTTCTTGGTAAAGAGAGGTAAATCTCCATGGTTAACAATTTTGTTCTATGTATTTTTTCTAAATGTATATGTTTTTAACTTACATATTTATTTATTTATATAATTAAAAATAATAATTTAATATATATATATATATATGTTATTTTTTATGATTTTTTTAATTTCAATGATGAGTAAGTGTTTTAATTTGTATTATGGATTGATTCTTACCGGCATTTACCAACCATTTAATTTATATAATTTTCCTAGTTATTATTATTATTATTGTTAAAAAATAATATATAATTTATATATACGTTCCACATTATCATAGAAAATATTATTTATTTTTTGGAGAAAAATAACTTTTTTTGTTATTCAAATGGAATAAAAAAAATGTACATTACAAAGCTCACAAGGGGACAACGTTTGTAAAAAAAAAGGATATAAATTTGAAATAAATTATATGAATATACTAATATAAGATTAATATATAGCTGATATAAAACTTATGAGAGTCACATAAAGTATTTCAAAAAAAATTAGTACTATAGAGTTGTTTAAGAAGCTCATGAAATTTGAACCCAAAGAGGCACAACCTTTAACTGAAGAAACGATATGAAAAGCTTGTCTTAAAAAATTGATGGAAAGATATAGAAAGACCCATCTAACATATAGGTACAGAATCTGCACTTTGGACTATGATTCCAAAAAAATGGTTCATAATAAATGTAACCTGAGTCCATAGAGAGATCTTTTGTATAACAAGTATGTTGTTGAATTTAGCTCCCTGTATGTTGAAAGTTGATCTCTGAAAGTGATTTCTTATCTCGGAAATTATGTTTTTCCAAGTGGCAAGATTTAGTACTTTCAATTAGGCTTTACCTGCCAATCAGTAGATTATACATTTGGAATTTCCAAGAATTTGAATGCATTTAATACTTTTCACCAAAGTTAGAAACATTAGAGCCAAAACAACAATTAGTTTGTATTTTGAATTTGTTTTATTTCCTATGTCAATTTTGAACTACACAAATTTGTTCCCTAGCATTTTAATCATTCCCCCTCTCCCCCAACCCCCCTCCACATTTGTTTCCTTGTAAAGCTCCACCAAAAAACCCAACCAGAAGATAGTGGGAAATGCTAGGGAAAATGATCCTTCTCATATTTTTCATGTTTTTCTTGGAGGTGTATTCCCTTAAAAGTGACACGATCTTATATGATTGTTGGAGAATAAAAATATTTGTGTTTTTGAAAGTAACCTTGTTCCTATGTAACGAGATTACCCAAGCACAAAAATTAGAAGAGAACAAAGATTTTTATACTTCTCCACCCAATGATGAAGGGTATTCTCAAAGGAGGTTTGTTCAAAGTGCTCTATAATGCGAATTGTTTGCCAATTTTTCTTGGTAATATACAATGAGATGGTCAACCGTTTCTTCATGCAACCTACTAAGGCAACATAGATTTGGCCTAACCAACCATTTTTTTGACAAATTTTCCCAGGTTATAATTTTTTTTGCAGGGCTAACCAAGAGAAATATTTCAGATTTTTAAGGATATTAAATTTCCAAATATAGTTATTCCACCAGTTTATATCATGAACCATAACAGAGAGCAATGGCTTCATAGGAAAGACTTTCTTTCACCCTACTAGATAAGGTGTCCCAACATACGAGCACGTTCTTTGAGTTATCTAAGCTAGCACCATTGACATTTAACTCCTTTATGTAAGAATTACATTCATCTTCCAAAGGTCCAGCCAAACCCAATTTCATTGAAGTTAACTAATACCCATTTGTGAAAAGACTAGAGACCACTTTTTTTACATTATTCAGATAGCCATTTGTGAAAAGAGTGAGACCACTTTTTTTACATTATTAAGATAGATATAACCTATGGAGTTCACGGAATGAATCAATTTTGAAGATTCCTTGCAAACACAATATCCACAAATAAAGGGGTCCTTGCCAATAATCACCTTATTGCCACTGGTGAGCTCTTTTAAGCCATTCACCACATATATCATATATATATATATATATATATATATATATATATATATATATATATATATATATATCTTTAATAACTTGATTCAAAATCCCTCCACAGAACAAATTTTTCCACATATTTTCGGGAGCAATTGCTTTATTAAACCAATTCAGATTCTTGAAACCCCATCCACCAAGCTTTTTTTGGCTTGGAAAAGAATTCCCCACTGGAAAAGTAAATACACTTCTTACTTTTTTTACCAATCCACAAGAAGTTGAAAATCATTACCATGGGCCAATAACATGGGTTATCAATACCACATACCAAAAAAAAAACATAATTAATTTTATATGACACTTGTTCATATATATATAATCAATTTAATAAATCTCCACTTTTGATTTGTGTGTACTAATATGAATATTCTAGAATATTATGTGGAGGTTAAATCCCCACCATCTATTGAATAATTGTAGATAATTAAATTAAAATTGTGAAAGATTGTGAAAGAAATCTTGGAGTAGCACTGTTTGAATCATGTTTTCGATGGTGGAAATAGATTCAACACCATCAAAAACCTGTAAGGCACCCAAAATCTTGAAGTTAATAGCTATAACTTGGATTTACAAAAATCCTTGCCAAAATTTCTATGATTTTCAGGGAAAAAAAGAAGGAATAAACACATTTATGCACATAATTTAAAAATGTGTCAAAATCATAGTAATATAATAAAATATGCACAATCTAACTAATAGACAAAATGGTTTGTTTGCCAAAATCCGACAATACAATTTGGAGTAAAAAACTTGAAGTTTAATAGTTATAACCTGGATTTACAAAAATCCTTGTCAGAATTTGTATGATTTTCAGGGCAAAAAAGAAGGAATAAACACATTTGTGCACAAAATTTAAAAAGGTGTCAAAATCAAAGTATAATATAATACAATATGCACAATCTAACTAATAGACAAAATGGTTTCTTTGCCAAAATCCGACAATACAATTTGGACTAAAGATTTTAAGCAAGATTGACCAAAAAAAAGTGCATGGAAAAAGTTCATTTCATTTATAATAAAATTCTATGATGAATTCCACAATATATGTCATTGTTGGCCCGATCTCATGTGAACAGGGTTGGAATTTCAAAACAGACCCATTAATCAAATTTGACCATTTTCACGTTTCTCTTACCTATCTCAAGGATCTCGAAGAAAAATCTTGACAATTTTACAATTTTTTTAATTGTATTTAAAAAACCTACAAACAATTTACTCATCAAATTCCATCTTATCCCTATATGTGAGAAATTCAATCCTTGCATATAAGTTAATGTGAGTTATTAAATATCAAGGGATAAGGAGTTATTCAATATCATGACTCATGGGCATATGAAGGCGGAATAGCGAACAAGGAATCAAACATGCACGTTGTACACGTGTGCATGAATGAGATAATTGACCCCAACAAAAATGAACATGACATGCCCCAATTTCTTTGTAATTATGGTGGTCATCACCCACATATCATTTCCATGATTGCCGCCCATATCCTTATAACATGTTCAACATTTATTATTCCACACATATAAAGAAACTATAATCATGGTTATAACAACATCATTTGAAAATTTTGAATGTCACCAATCCTAATAAAAAAATTATTATGATATGAGCATTTTTCGCATTTTCTATATGCGTACATAATAGTGATGGTATAACAATAACACATCATTTAAAAAATGGTTGGACAATGAAATGTAGAAACTTGATATGTGTATTTTCACATGTGGCGAGTCATTATAAAGAAATTATGAAAACCATATTCGTTATTCTAGGTTAAGGTTGTCCACATGTTATGGATAAATTAAAAGAGTAAATGACTTCTACGCATATATTCACCACATCAATTGAAAAAAAATACTCTACGATAGGTTCAATATAAATTTGTTATAAAACTAGAAGGTATAGGTGATTATGAATTACAAAGTTTTCATTTATTCAAGTTTGTGTCATAATTTAATTTAATCATATTTTACAAAATTTAAGTTTGTTTGATAACTTAATTTAATCATATTTTATAACATTAAAAGAGTTGTATGTTAACGGGGTTTGGTTTGATGGTGAAGAGTATAATGTTAAGACATTTGTGATGAAAAGGTTATTGGTTCTAATTCCCGGAAGGCAAAAAAAAATCAAGCCATGATAAGGGTTGGTGTGGTCGAGGCCGGGTGTGATCCTGACGACTTAGATGGGTTGGTGTGGTCAAGGCCGGGTGTGATCCTGACGACTTAGATGCCCCTCAGTCATAGTTTTTCAGACTTTATATGATTTTGAAAAAAGTCATGTTTTTTTTATTTTTCAAATTAGAATTTGGAAAAACTTAAAATACATTTTATATATATATATGAATTTGAATTTTAACAAACTTATGAGGTACTTCTATTTTACATACATATTACACAACTCAAACTTACCATTCTAAAAAAATCCATACCAAATTTGTGATAAAATTGACTTTACAAAAAAAAAAACAAAAAACTAATTCATATCAAACATTAAAATATAAAAAAATAATTTACATTTTCAACTAATAAAATATAATTAGAATAATTGAAATAGTTATTTTCTAATATATATATATATATATATATATATATAATAATGCTAATGATCTTGTATTGATTTTTAAATCTGCTCATGGATTGCAAATGCACCTATATGCCTTTGAGCATTTTTGTAGAACAGTGGGGATGCAAGTCAATATTAGCAAGACCAAAATAATAATTTTCTCTAATAAAATGAAGCAAAATCAACATACATTCTTCTTTGAAGGCAACATCCTTGAAGAAGTAAATGAATACAAATACCTCGGGATTGATGTCAACAACAAACTTAATTGGGAGGACTACAGAAAGAAGAGAATCTTAGGAGGGTGGAAAGCATTATATGCTCTTCAAAACAAATGTAGAGAGGCAGCGTTATGGGATTGGAAAACCATTACAATGCTTTTTTTGGACTCCTAGTTTGTCCAATGATGCTATATGGGTGTCAATTTGTTTCAAAATGGAATCAAATTGAGAAAGTCCAGAAATGCTTGATCATTATCAAGTTCAAAATAAAAAGTTAGGTACCTTTTGAGATAATGTTGAGTGAAACAGGAGAAAATCCCATCGAAGCAATTACTATAGTGATGCTCATAAGATATCTATAAAGAATTGAGCAAATGGGAGTAGGTAGATGTCCTAATGTTATCTTCAAAGAAGGGGTGAGTGAAAGAAAGAAAACATGGATGAGACAAAACTACACATGGATGCAAAAATGGAATATCTACCTCAATGCTTGTCCCACAAATAGCAAGGATCTAAAGAATTTTGTTATGGAGAAGTTTAGTAAACATGTATGGGGAAAAAAGTTGGGTAGAAAGAATAAGTACTACATTGAAGAATTCAACCCTACCTATGATCTCCAACAAAAAGAGTACATTGGAGCTAACATTTTGTGGAGGGAAAAGGTTCTTATTGCCCAATTAAGTACCAACTCGCATCAATTTCTATGTGAAATAGGACAGTGGAAAAGGCCTAAAAAAGCTTGGGAAGAACGTGTGTGTACATTTTGCAGGTTTGGGGAAGTGGAATCGCAAAAACATTTCATTTTGGAATGTGATGCATTCAAAGATATTAGAGAAAGTCATGGGAATATGTTAGCATTTATTTCTTGGCATTGTCTTTTCAGCTATGGGATTGTTGGAAAGTTGGCCAACTCATCATCAATTTAAATAAGAAAAAGACTGAAATGCAAAAAGATAAAAACAAGAAACTCATAGTCCTATAAACTATTTTTAGTCTCATAAAATTTAAAATCTCATTTCATTTTATCACTTTATTATTTTCATTTTCATATTATAAAAAGAAACTAATAATTAAATAAAAAATTAATATCCAAAAAATTCAATTAACACATATCCATTTACATCTTTATCCTCATTCTTATCATTTAAACCTAACTAAAAAATCTACATCACTAAGACGTAACATTTTATATTCGTTTACGCTTTGCACACCAATGTTGCACTAAAAAATCAATTAGATAATGATCGAAAAGTTTATTTAAACATGAATATTTATAATGGTTCTTTTTAGGTTTAGATAACGAACGAAAAGTTTATTTAAACATGAATATTTATAATGGTTCTTTTTAGGTTCACATGCCCATGTTAGGTAAGGATTTGAACATAGTGAAAGACATTTATTTGTAATTTCACATGGTGAAAGATGTTTGATGTTTATATTTCTTCTTCGGGTAGGGATTTTTGGTAATTCATTTATATCGATTTATTGGTTTTTGGAATGAATATTTTTTTTAATAAGGGTATTTTAAATTTTTTATTTTTTAAAAATTTAATTTAATTGATATTTTAATTTTTGTTAGGTTTATATAAAAAAAATTGTTTCCATATTAAGAGGTTGAAGATGAGAGGCTTATGCAAAAAAAATTCTTAGATTGTCTAGCTTTTACTCATCCATTTTCATTTCCAAAATCTTTTCACACTCCCAATTATCTTAACTTATAAAAGTCATCAAAACTATAATGATCTAGGAAGGTTTGTCTCTCTCCCTTCTTTTTTATCATAATTTTTTTTTTAAAGAAACTCAATTAACATCTTACTTTGATTCTCTTATATTTTATCTCATATTACTCTTGAATAGGCTTCGTATGTTATGGAATTTTTTAATTTCTTTTGTTTACAAGTTAATGGTTATTAGTAAGAATCATATTAATATTTCATTGGTGTATTAACAAATTTATGATAATGGTTGTGGTTACTAGCTAAACCATGGAAATGGTAGTGGTAATTGGCTAAAAAATGGTTGAGAATCTAAAAATAATAATTGAATGTGGAGCTTCGTCGATATTATATGTGGTTCTATTGATAGTTCACAAATGCTCCATCTTAATAACAAAAATTAGGGGTGTAGTTTTTGTTAATTACATCTTATGAAAGGTATTCTCATAATTTCATAAATATATATTTGTTCTTTCGTTTGATTTCAACTATTAAGGGAGCTAATGCAATGGTCTCATGTTATTTTGTTGTTGGAGATTGAAAAAGAATATTTGACCTCATATACAATAGCCAAACCTTACTATGGATTATGCTCAAACCTACCATGGTTTATGCAGTAGTTGAAGTTATATTATAGCTTTGTGCATTTTTCTCTCCATAGGCTAGACATATTTATTTTCTTGCATATAGAACCTTTAGTTTTCCTATACATAGTTCTTTTTTGTGGTGGCTAGTGCTTCGTCTCTATCATGCCTAAAAATGTCTTGCTTCATCCTAGTGAGCATGTACATGAAGAGCTATAATAAATGTAAGGCAAGTATTTGTTAACCAAAAACATCCTCCACTTCTTTTAACATCATCTTCTAAAATTCCATCTACTAAAGGTTCCTCCTCTTCTTCAATCAATTTCTCCTTGATTTGGATTGGAACATTATATTATTTGTCATCTATCTATATGATTTCATAGCGACAAAATTTTTCAAGTAATTAGCTTGCAAGGTCATTTTACCAGTGAGTCCCAATTTGGCGAATTAGGATTTGAAACCTTCTAGGGCCATTTTGAGGCACTAAAGAAAGTTTTTAGGGTCAAAAAACTCCCATTTGTGCTAGATCCCCTGCTATTATTCTACACTAAGAGACATTTCCAAGGATGCAAGAAAGACATTAATCATAGTTTACATGAAAAGTTTATGCCTCCAGGAAATTAACCTTCTGGTTTGATCACCATGGTTCAAGAGGATGCCATGTCATGATGCATTACTCATGTAAAAGGGGCTAGTCAGATGTGGAGTATGAATAAGACTCTAGAAGGATCAAAGTTGTAACTTTAGTTGAGAGTTGAAGGAGTCAAACTTGAACCCTAGTTGGATATCAGACTATGTTAAAACTGAGCCACTAGGGGGGGGGGTACAGGTTCCATTCTATGTTATTGTATTTTGTTCCATAGAGAGTAGAGTAAATTGAGGAGGGAAATAAAGAACAAGATAGATTGGGTTAGTGTTCTACAGTATTATAAGAGGTCATAAGTCTCAAGTAACTCCATAGGGAATGCCTTCTCCTTTGTACTTGCTTTATTTATGTACTAGAGAAAAGAGAGTAGAGAAACCTCACCTTCTAGCTAAGTTTTCCTCTGTAAGGGTTTCCTAGAGAAAATATTTGTCTCCATAATGGTTGGTGTGTGATTGTATTTGTTTTTCTCTATTTTTTGCATGTTATTTATTTCATGAATAAGTAAAAAATTAGTAATTATACAAGAACATAGTAATTAAAAAAATGGAATTTAAAGGAATTTAACCTTTATAATATTTTAGTTTATTTTATCATATTTCTTGTAACAAACTATCTAGTGGAATATCCATGGTATTTTACATATCATATTAGTATCATGGCAGGTTTCTTTGGGGAATCTTGTGGGCAGTTGAAAGGGATACAAGAATCAATTTAAGAAGAAAGTTGCAGAACTCTAGCCATGGTCAATGAGCCTACTCACAAAAAACCTAATTTGGTAGAAGAGATATTTTTTAGGCTGGAAGCTCAAGTCATCAACATCAACATCAGTTGTGATATGAACCTCCTTATGGTAGCTCTGGAAAAGAAGCTTGGAATCGAAGAAGATGGAAATTCCATCTCAAACGTTAATTAGAGGGGAAGTCGGGGGATAATGAAAATCCAAAAAGGAGTGATCTGAATGAAAAATGGCATCCACCCATGGTATTTTAAGTGGAATCCACACATGGTATTCATCCACACATGGTATTTATCCACCCATGGAATTTACCCATGATATTGTAAGTGGAATCCAGCCATGGTATTGTAAGTGGAATCCACCCATGGTATTCATTCACCCATGGTATTGTAAGTGGCATCTACCCTTGGTATTCATCCTCCCATCGTATTTATCCACTCATGGAATTTACCCATGGTATTATAAGTGGCATCCACCCATGGTATTCATTCACCCATGGTATCTACCCACCCATGGAATTTACCTATGGTATTGTAAGAAGAAAAGGCTATAACTAACAAGTCTATCATTTTGTGAGATGATAGATTGTGCACCACAATGTAGTTTTTACAATTATTCTTTGTTTTAATAAATAAATAAATAAATTAGTTTTGTTTACATGTGTTCTCCTCTTTTCTTCTGGAATTTCAATTTTCTAGATCTTGGGGGCCTCCCCCCAAGATCTGGACCAGTGGTATCAGAGTTTGGGAATAAGAAGCTTGCTAATGGGAAAGCTAGGGACATTGAAGGATGCCAAGTTGGAATATTCAAAATGGGAAGGTCTATCCTCATCCCTCATATCCACAATTTTCTCAATTTGGCGTAAAGCACAACTTTCCTAAGCTTTGGACGCAAAGCCTTATTGTGTTGTGCCTATCTTTAAAAGTGGGGACAAAAATATTCCCTCTAACTATAGGACCATTATGATTAGCCATATTTTAGCCAAAATGTACGGGCTCATATTGGAGAAGAAGACTAGCCTCTCGCTTTAAATCCGTGATAAAATAGCTAAAGGGAAATCTGGTTTTAGGAGACATCACTCGACTATTGACCATTTTGTCACGCGTAGGATCATTGTTGAGGAGTGTCACAATAGTAAAATTGATCTCTTCTGTTGTTTTTTTGACTTTAGAAAAGCTTTCGATATAGTTCCTCGGGATTAGCTATGGGAAATACTTGAAGAGATAATGGTTCTTCTCAAGTTAAGAATTTTTGTAATTCAACTCTATGAAAATGTTTTTTCCAAGCTTAAAACCAATGAGGGGTGGTATAAAGAAATTAAATGCAATAATGGGGTTAAGTAGGGGTTTCCCCTATCACCCACCCTCTTTGGCATTTACATTGATAAGTTAGAAGAGTGTTCGGAAAATTCAAGTTGCAGTGGCCCCGAGATCACTGGTATGGTCATTCCTCTTCTCCTTTATGCTAACGATATCATTCTTCTAGTTAGAAGCTATGATGATCTCGACATGACACTTAAAACCCTCCATCATTATTGCTCCAGGATGGGTATGATTGCTAATACCGACAAGACAAAATTCATGATAATTAAATCCAAAAAGATCAACATGGTAATGTCGTCTATGCTAACAATTACTTAGAGCAGGTTTCTTCCTACAAATATTTCGGTATTGATATTCATCACCAACTCAACTGGAATTATAGCATTGAAAAAAGGATTCTTGGAGGCTAGAAAACTTATTATGAGCTTGAAACAATTGTAATTTGGTTTATTTATGGATTTGGAGTAAAAAAGGGTCCTAGTTGGGACTCACGTCACCCCTATTATTTTATATGGATGTGAGATTTGGGGTTGTATTATATCCAAAGAGTCGTGGAGGACGATCGAGATGATTCAGAATCAAATTATAACCTACAACCTCAAGATTAAAGGAAATATTCCCTATCATATCCTTCTCATCGAAGTTATCATTTCCCCCATTGAAAGTGTGGCTATGTTTAGGTACTTTATGTACAAGAAGTTGTCCAACATGGAAGCCAAGAGGTTTCCCAAAATTGCTTCCAACTATAGCTAAAACCTCCACCTCTGTCTCAAGCGTGGGTGGCATAAGGATGCCTAGTCTTGGCTCAACCATTAGGGGATAAAGAAGGAGATCATCTTGGGGAATAAGGATAGTATTAAAAATACTATTACCTCCAAATTTAAGGATAAATTGTGGGATGATAAGGAGCTAGAGGGGAAAAGGGAGCTTAGTAATTACAAGGACGAAATCAACCCCACTCTTTCTAACATGAATTATCTCTCTATCTTGACTAGTACTAAGAAGATAATGAGCATTGCAAATATTAGAACTAATTCTCATGAGCTTCATAGTGAAACCGGGTGTTGGACTTCCCCGAACACCCTAGGACTAAAAAACTTGCCACCTTTGCGATACTAAGAGGGTTGAAGATGAAAAAATCTCTCTTGGATTTCCCGGCTCTTACTCACATTCGTCTTCATTTCCAAAACATTTGCCACGCATCCAACGTTCTTGACTTGGTAAGACCAGTTAAGACAAAAAAACTATAGTCACCTTAGAGCGTTTCTTTCCTATTTTTTTTTATCATAGAAATAAAATATTAAAAAGCTGTAATTAATCCCTTATTAAAGTCCGAGCTCATTGGTCTTAGTACATCATCATCATCACAAAATAAAAAATAAAAATAAAAACAACTATACTAATAAGTTAAAATAAAACCACATGGATGCGGGTGATCAAGAGCAAATGACTAGAAGGATGGGACGGTGTGGCAGCGAAGCGAATGAGCCACCGCGCCCTGGGACGAGAAGGTAAATACGCGGTGCCCAACGAATCTCGGCATTCACGGCCCCGCCCAGTTCCAGGATTATGTGTCTAGGGACGTTCGACCTTTCGCATTATGACAGGTCACCGGGGGTTACGACCCTCGCATGCCCTGCGCATGCGCTGGAGCCTCCTCTTCAATGCTCATGATCGAACGGAGGATCTCGCTCGCCGAGCGGGAATGATAAGCGACTTCCGCGTTCATTCTCTGCCGGCTGGGGGCGGTCACCGACCCCTTCTCCAATTTGTTTATAAAAAAAAAATCGTTTGCCCGGCTGATGGATATACTGACCTTGCGACTTATTGAATGTGGCGGAAAAATGAGCGTTGGAAGGGCGGTTGTGGTCCTACGCAAGGGCGTTGAGGGAAGATTTAGGCTGCGTTGTGATGCCTTGGGCCCCTGCCGCATTGGACAATCATGCATTGTGTCTCGCTCCTCCTGCTCTTGGTTTAATATCATAAAATTGAGACACGGAGAATGACCGCAGAAGCGACAACGGTCGCTCTTCACCAGCCCTCTGCTTGGTCTGCTTCGCACAGTATCGAAGGTGGTGTGGGCGGCCCTCCTCGTACGCCGGTGGGAGATGGAACAGCACGGATTCTCGTCACGGGCTCCCACTCTGTCCTCTTGTGTGTTCCTCCCCCCTCCCTCGCGGTTATCGGTTCATCTTCAATGATGCTGCAGATAGCGAGAATCACAACCATCTTCACGATGATTTCTAGCCCAGGACCGCCCAGATAGGGACACCACTTCTCCCGTGACGGACATGGGTGTAGAATTCGCCCAAACTTTGTTCCCCTCATGATGGGGGTAGCGGTCAGCGAGCGGCCTTTGGAAGCTCCGGCCACGTAGCATCCCGAGAAGTGGAGATAGCGCATCTTGTCCCTGGCCACTCAGTCTCGGAAAAAGCTTTAGCCTGGACTCTGGCAACAGTTGGTGCCGCATCGTGAGAAAATCTTGATGAATAGCGTGATGTTAAACAGTGTTTTCTCTGTACTGTGACTCATTCTATTAGTGGTGTCATTAACTAGGTTAAGTGGAATTAGGTTTGTTTTGTTCACTTTAGACTTTAACTCCTAGTAGAGTTAAACAAACTATCACTGCTGGTTTCCCACTATTTATGACAGATACTCTCTTATGTTTCTCTTGCTATCTGTGCTACGGGCAGTGTCTTGGCTTGCGGTCACTATGTAATTTTTACTTCTTTATTAATAAATTAAACTTACTTAGAAAAAAAAAAAAAAAAAAATTTAAAAATAAAAGATGAATAGATAAAAATAAAAGTATTATATTTAAAAAAAAAAAAATTAAAACCATTTATTAATTTATTAATTTATTATATTTATTTCTTAATAATGAATTAATTAACAACTTTATTTATTTATTTTATTATATATATTGTTTGTTCTTTAGTTTTATTTTATTTGTATTATTATTATTATATATATTATTTGTTTTTATTTTAGTGTATATATATATATATATATATTATTTGTTAATTTGAATTAATTTGATCTTTCAATATTTAACACCTATTTGTTTCTGCGCTTGTTATAGGTCAAGTTCCATGTTGTCACGAAGATAGTGTGTTGATGACTAAATATTGAGCAGATATATTTCATTGTGAGTATTTAATGCAAGATCGAAATTTATCTTCTCAAAAATCTTCAATCTCAATAAAAAAAATAATTGATTTAAAATTTAATGTGAAAATTATAATATATATATATATATATATATATCAAATTAACACACATTTAAAAAATTAGCATTATTTGTTGTTTTTGGTGTACAGTAGTTTCCACTACGACATATATGTATATGACGATCATTAATATGAAAGGTTGCGAACTTTCTCTGTGAAAAAAAAAAAACACGTTTAAAAAAATAAGTAGGAAGTAGATAAATGTCTTTCCAAATTAATCCATCATTAGATTTGATCCTAATGATGTGATTAATCTCAAAGATATTTGTCTACATTATAGATACAAAAGTCATATATGTAAACACTTTTAAAGTAAAATAGGGAAATAGATAAATGTCTTTCCAATTAATTGTATCATTTAATTTGGTTCTAATGATATTATGTCTAAAGATATTTAACTCAAATACATCCATTAACTCTTGGTAGACCCTTATCCCGCCCGAAAATTAATGGGGTTTGTGGCCGCGTGTGAGCCCAATATAAATGTACAATTGTGAATGATTGTACGAGTGTCTTTGTTTCTGGCAGACAGGCAACGTGCCCATGGTCTCCCCCCTTTCTCAACATCTTGACATGCATTTTGTTCCATCATTTCTGTTTTGTGGCTCCTCCACTCCTCTCCACTACTTTTCACAATCATCAGCAATCATACTTCGGCTGTAGTGGCGCCGTGCTCTCACTACTTTTCACGATCACGTGTCGAAATCAAGATGCAGGTGTGACCAATGAGCAGAAGCTGTCAACAAAATGTCCACGTGAGCATATGTCTCGGTCTTTTTCGTTGAAAGGTTTCGCATTCGTTCTATTACCTTGTTGCTGCCAATATAAATTGTTCTATAATTATTTTGTGGGATAGCATTGAAGCATTGGACATATTATTTATATGGTGTGAAATTCTTTATTGTAAATATTATTATTTTTATCCTTTTGGATGGTTTTGAAGTGTGTTAACAAAATTTGATGATGTGATTTTTTACAAAAAAAAAATAATGTAATTTTAATAAAAATATTAAGATAGTGAAAGTAGAATCTTTTTTAAATCAAAAATTATCTTTTTTTTTCGGCAAAATCATAAGCTTGTTCATTAAATTTGTTGGATATTTGTTGGTTTCAATTTTGTGTTTAATTGCATTTATTAGCATTTTTAAAGTTTATACATAATTAATTTTTAAGAAACTTCTGTGTATTTAAATTACCATATCATGCCTGCCCACACATCTTACAAAAATTTGCTTTAGTCCAAATATACAAAGTTAAGTTGCTACTATGTTGTTTAATGGAAAATGGAAAATTAACCTATTTAGAATCAAAACAAATTAATATAAATTTTTTGTTTTTCTCATCACATAATAAAAGGTATTGATTTTTCTATAAGAAGAAGAGGAGAGTTTTATAAGATAACAAGTAGTTTTAATAATGATTTTTTCATACTTCATAATAAAAAAAATATTTTCCGCAATTAACTATGCTCTTAGGCTTTCTAATAGAGAATTGTAAATTTCAATGCTCATCATTAAAATCATATTAGATTATCTCACTATTCAATTGAAATATACTCACATTTTGCGTATGTTAATATGGTTAAGCATAATACACTAACTTGATGCTAAATATGTAATTTTATTTTATTTTGTGAATTAATTCTTTTTATTACTAAAAATCAAGATTACATGGGTTTGCAAGTTGCATTTTGAGGATTTTTAATCCTCCTCAAATTATCACTCCTAACCTTTCGTAGTATGTTTTTATTGATACAACATTGGATACAAAATTTATACATGCTATATTACTCCATACAAACTACTATAGCGAATACATCATAAAATGTTCTGACTGGGTTAAGCCAAAACATGAAGGACATGGGCACACACCAAAGCCAGCCGGCCGGGGCACTGATACGTGTACGAAGGCAGGGTGTCTCTAACACCTCGTGCTCGAACCTAATGGATATGGAGATCCACTATTGTATTCACATGTACAATATACCCCTCCACATGAGCAGAAGGGGTCAATCTTGTCGAGGAAACAACGTTGGTTTATGATCATCCTTTTAATCTCTTTACGATGGCCGAAAGAGGTTGTAAAAGTAGTCAACTTGCTTGCCTTTCGGGATGGCTTCGCTAAAGTGTTGTTTTCAGTGTAAAATCCTGGTACCAAATATTGTACTTCTTCTTACACATGTTCGGTCAGGATGCCAAGTCGACATGTCCTCCAAAGATTTCATCCCAGAATGATATTTTCTCACCTTGTGATCTTCATCATGTCTCCTTCCTTGTTTTTGGTGGAACAATAACGAAAAGATTCTGTCTCTCTTCCTAACGAGACCGTTTCCCCCCACCTACAACGCATTTGTTCTCTTCTATGGAATGACCAGTTGTTAGTGGAGGGCACACCTAGAGGCAATTACTATGCTTTCCTCTTATACAAAAACCAAAAAGGCTAAAAACTAGACACATATGTCGTAGAACTAGAGTTCCAACCACTAGATCATCCCCAAGCTTAAGACATAAACCTCAAATAAATTGAAGCACTCGTGTTGAAAAAAGAACTAAATAGCCTCTTTTGAAGGACCCATTGCAACACTTTTGAACAAATGCATAGACACACACCCCAAACAATGAACCACGGCACATAAGACTCGCCAGGTATCTGAAAAAACAACCCACAAGAACTCTTCTTCCTCTCTTTACATTTCACCTTAACGATACACCTTCATTGATATGGCTTCTGCTTACCATCCCATAAATTACCAATTCAAGGAGCCAAAACAGCAGATGCGAACATGATGCCAAGCCACTGCATTTAACGCGGGGGCTAGATGGAATGTTCCCAACTCAAAAAAAAACTAGACCCTGTCTCGGATCCCGACACGCCAGGACTAAATTTAAAATAAGTTATAGAAAAAGTAATAAACTAAGATTTCACGTAGGGAGTTTCAAATGATCGCACACCAACCCGCGGAACTCCACAGGTTCAACCTTCATTCCTGAGCAAGACTCCAAGGAAATTTCGTTGCTACCCAAAAACCATTGAGTTAAGTTTCTAACTTCACCTCCTCGGTGTTAAACCCAAGCCCAAACACAAAAACACCCTTCATTATCGATTTGGAACAAAATGCAAGCATAGAATGGAGACACCTTGCTAGCCTCCTTAAAATTCCATAAAGCGACTTTGAGCTTGTTTGGACAATATGAGAATTTTAATGAATTGCAGCATGCGGGGGGTTAGGTAAGTACTACCCCTTCATTAATGCATGTCCTTAAAGGCGGTAGGAACAACCTCCAGAATTCTATTTAAATGCATTATTTTACATGGGATATAAATATTAATTTTTAATCTTTTAGTTGGATTAAATTTCTTTATTAAGATATGTTTTGTTAAAAATATTTTCATGTTTTTTCGAGATTCGCCTATTTTGATTAGAATATTTATGAACTATATTTATTATGTGCAAATATCCATGACTATGGAGAATAAATACCATGTTGTTCGATAGGAGAGTTGCTTCGGGGGAAGGAGGCACTATAATTGCTGAGTTTATTTTAGTTTATTTATTTCTGTAATTATGTGAGTGAATTGTCTATACATATGAAATTTGAAGTTTTATTCTAATTTTCACTTATTCTTTCCATTTAGAAACCACCATCATTGTATAGTGTGTGCATAAGCCTATTGCATCAGTCCTTTTACGAATACTGGGAATACATGTTGCTTGTTGGATTGTATTGTACCTTTATGAATAGCTATTTGTCATGACTAAACTCATGGCTTCGGCTACGGTCCTGTAATTAATAATTTTAACCTTCATCGGGGAGGGAGAGAAGAGTAATCAATATAATTTGAAGTGAGGGCCATGGTAATATGGCTTTCCCCATTACGTTCTTTATTCATCAGAATTTACCCAGTGATTATTTCCCGGAGATATTTACAACAAATAATTTATCAAAAAACAACTACGAGTACGGTGTAACAATTACATATACATATATAAAGGAACTCATTATTATAATTTGGTTAACGAACAGGTGCCGTCGAATTTATACCATGATCATGAGTGACACTATGATGCCAATGTCATGCATGGACAAGTAATTTAGTTGTGAAATATGGTTATGAGTCATGATGACTTCGAAATGGGAGAAAAGTGTTTTAAGGCATGTATAATGATTTCATTTTTGTTTCCAATATTATCATTGTGTATCAACATAGATGGTAGTTACACGACCTAGGGACATAAACATGATTTAAAACAAGTTATGGGGGTATTCATTGGGGTAAGGTATACAAAGCTGCTTTATTTTGGATTCTATATTTGCTAGCAATTAGATGTGAACAGGGCCCATCCTTTGCATCTATTGCTACATCTCTCCCCTTCATGATATTCTAGAGTGTACGCAAATATTTTTGCGTTGTTACAATATTCAACATCATGCCTTGATGGAGAGTAATTTGGCGAAGTGATGAGGCAAAGAGGGACCTCATGGCTCTAGGCCCGGTGACTAACAAAGCCATGTGCTTCTTGTAGGAACATATACCCCATCATATTAGAGAAAAAACAACAATTTTGTAGTGAAAGGTCCTTTGGGTAGACACCATCCATGACACCAGACATTGATAGGGCAAATGATGGACTTTAGACACAGGTAGTTCATAAGCTGGGGATACAAGTGTTGAATATTGTATACCTCTACTTACATATCATGGTAGTATTGGAAAAAATTCATAGGACCTCAGATGAAGCAGAGAGAAGTTTTTCTGTAGCAATTTAAGTTCTTCTTCAACTCAAGGTATCATAGCCCAACTTTCACCCATTCATCTCATGTCTCTCCCAAAACACATTGTAGTCCTGAAAAACGCAACAACAAACCTTTCTTAGTGTTGATCTCATGCCCTGCAATTGATATTCAAAATGATGAATCTTATAGTAATTTATTGTGTTTCCTCCATACTTTTTTGCTTCAATAAGATATATGTGTGTGTGTGTGTGTATTTAAAAAAATGTTAATAATTTAATTAAAAATGTATACTTATCTTAATCAGAAATATTTATATCCTTTTGATGTGAAAGAACAAAGTTGGTTATTGATAAAAGACCATATAGACCTCTTGAACAAATTGGGAAAAATATTCTAATGAAATGGTTTTTTTCCTTTAAGGAAAAAAATAATCTCAAGAGGTAGAATTAAATATATATTAATATATTTTTTAAATCTAAGGTTTCTCTCGGATGGGAGGGGGTAAAGGATGATTTGAGAAGTTGGTAGGGATAGGTAGGTGTTTTATAATAAAGCTTAATATTTGAATATTTGTGGTCTTGTTTATAGTCCTTATAAAAATTGTTGTAAAGGTAATGAGGGTTTTATGAGTGATTATAAAAGGATGGCATAGCCATGTCACCTTAATTTGTATACCTCAACTATTCTGGTTAGTTGCATTCTCATAGGTAAATTTATGTGCTTCATTGTTTTCTTGGTTCGCCGAGGTATAGTGTGACATCCCTTGGTTGGTATTCCTTCATTTCAAATAAAGTTTAATTAATTAAAATGGTTGAAAGAACACAGATACCATTGCTTGAGGAAATTTAATTATTTTAAATAACATCACAGTTTAGTTTGAGTGGTTTTAAATAGATGCAAAACTGTACGATAAGTATAACTAAAGAAGAGGATGAGCCTAGGTGTATTTTAAGCCCCAAAAATAAGCAACGAAGGACACAAAATTGAAGACAAAAATGAGTTGTGTTGTCCAAAGACGATTTGACCTCGTAGAGCCTAGAAAAAACTGACAGACATTCTGTTAGAAAAATGCAAAACATGTATGTGTGGGGGAAAAAGATGATAATTCAGATTCTAAGAGGCACTCTCACACGGAAGACAAGGGATAATACACAATCAAGTGCAATGCAATCAAAGTTCCTCCAAAGGGTATGGGTGAAACACATAGAGCGCAAAAGTAGTGAAAGAGGAATATAATGCACTTTGTCTACTCTCTCTTGCATATGCCCCGAGAAGAAAGAATGAGAGAGGAAAGATCGTTGATGAATTTTGTGTTTTTTAATTGTTGAGTAGTTGGTGGGTGGAGGAAGTGGCAGCAAAACCCTCTTCCAGGTTATTAACCATTAGAAATTTTGGGCTTTAAAATGGGTCTCCACAGAAGAAAATGTACAATCAAAATTCACTTTATGAGAACCAATCACATTTGAAGATGACATCATCCATAATAATAGTTGAAGAGTGTCATTTCTTGAGTTAAAGGTACCACTTGTCACATTCTCAATAGTGGATAAAAACTCATGGTTAACCATGGTAGTGCTCTAAGTACTTTTAAAGTCAAGTAAAATACTCATAATAAATGTCATTTCACACTTTTTGAATAAAAATATATTGTCATTTTCTGTTCTTGAAAAAAACAATGCATATCCCTATACATTTATTATATTATATTATATTATTTTTATATAGTATATTGATTTCCTATATTATACAATTTAAATAATATAAATTTTAATTAATAATAATATCTAATATAATTAAATTTATAAGTTGTATTTATATTTATATTTTATTTTAAGTTATTTAAGTAAAAAGGACAAATGCATTATTTGTTCAATAATAATGACTTTTTTCTTGAAAATCTCATTCTTATTTATAGTCACATCAATACAATTTTTTTATTATTATTATTTGATACAACTTTTGAATTGACTTTAACTATGGTTACTTGGATTATGGTGCAAAAGTGAATTTTAAATTCATAAATATTATTTTATTGGTTTAGCTATTGTTTTATTATTTCCTTAGGAGGTCATTTTAGACCTCAAATTACCTAATGATTGGTTTAAACTCGGCAGATGCACTCTTCCTCAGAGCTATGAAATATGGCTGGGGGTGACAACTATAAGTAAGCTTTGAAACTTTTCTAAATTTAGGTGGAGAATTAAGTCCCAATCTGGGTTTCTATAAGAATTTATGTTTACCCAGGATGATGTTCATGTAACCTGTATGTTTGAAGATATTGCTATGACTAATTATTGAATTGTCTAAGCATTGCCATCATAAGTGGGTTTTATTCTATATGTGCCTTATATTTTTGAATGGATGCATGATGTTTTGTTATGAAAAACATTATTTTAGATACATGGAATAGTTATTTTTTTGTAAAAAAGAAAGAACATTGGGATTCTACATAATATGTGAGGAATAAGTTGATTTAGTATCTTATTTTTAGTGCGGATTTTGAGCTTGAATTCTAGAGTGAAAATATTGCTAGATAACTCATTCAATACTCCATTATTACTGCATTGATGGTTAATACTAGTTTAATATTATAATGGACCATTATTATCTTAATGTTAGGGAATGATTTAATCTTATTACTTATTGTTTTCTTGAAGTTGGTTCATTTTATTGAATATAATAGTTATATGGAATTTGTGTCATCGTTGGCCTAGAACAATCCATTTACATGGATTGTGGCAATTAGTTGAATAGCAGCATGGAAGTGACCCACAATGTGTTTTCACGATTTTAAGCCAAATGGCTTGTTGAAGTGTTAAACCCAGGTTTCAATATGGTGAGAAAATTTGATTTCTTGCATGGGTTTGGAATGTTTTAGTATGGAAAGATAGACAATCTATAATATTATTCAATTGAATGCATATGTGAATGATACGGTTTCTGGTATAAGCTTGAGGTATGACTTTTAAATGTGTGTGTGTGTGTGTGTGATGTGATTGGGAAGCTTGATAAGTCCACATAATTGTGTGAAGGGAACTTGGTACCTCTCTTGTGTATTTTCAAGAAAGATAATGGATGGATTTCTTGTTCCATGATTCTAAGAGCAGGAATTTGTGTAACTTCGGCGGTACAACTAAGAGTTCAAGTGTGTTGATTTGTACCACCATCGAAATAAGGTGACAAGAAGAAGGTAAAGATATTAAATCTTCAACAGATTTAAATGAAGTCCAAGGTTTATCTGGGAGGTTGAGAGTCGTGCATACTAGCTTGAAATCTCTACGAAAGAAATCGAGGAAAAAACTTCTAAGTATAACACTTGGAAAAGACATGCATAAATTTGTTGGTGGAATCTGCTAAATTGGGGTTGGAATAGTAGGGTTGAATATCGTGATTGAGTGGGACTTGTGCTAAGACAAAAGAGTTGATGCCAAACTAGTTGGGCGAGACTCGCTAGTGAGAGGTTGACCGATTGGACGGGTAGCATAGTGTGGTTGGTTCGTGGTTAGGACCGGTGTAAGTCGAGTGGTTGTAGGTCTAGAGGTCGAGCCTTGATGGAATGTGCGATGTGATTATTGTGAAGATGCTAACATTAAACCTACTATTGATGGGACTCTAGGGTAGATGACACATGCAAATTCTGTATGCGCTCTCAATGGCATAGTAGCCATAAAGGTGTTATGTGGTTCCATGTGGGAAACAGTGATGGCAAGGTTTATGATTATTTCATTTTTGAAAGATTATATATTTGGTCGTATATTGGATTACAAGGTAAAAATTTATATCGTTAGAAGGTCTCGATAGAATGAATAAAATAATATTATGCAATTTGTGTTCGGGATGGTTGAAAAATTAAAAAAAAATTAGACCCCATTTCATAACTAGACAGCAGAATTGAGTCAACATAATAGAAAATACCTCCTTCTAACCTTAATTGGGATTTGGATACGATGAGGTATGTTACGGTGGTATCGGAAGACTTCTAGCTAAACACTTGGACTGACCAAACCATAAGTAGCAGACAATGGTTTCAACTAGACTTTTGGGATAATGGTGCCTGGTTACAATTTAACATGTGATGGTAATTGTTGGATCTTTGGAGGAATGAACTCTGTGCTTTGAGTACTATAGTTGAGTATGGATGAAATTTTATCCCAATTTATAAAATTTAATTATGATTTTGTATGATGGGTGCAAATATTCTCTGGTATGAGTTGATTTATTTGAAAAATGAAGCAGTATTACTGGTATTTATGTCATAGTAGTTTCTATCGATCAAATGTGTGTGTGTGTGTGTGTGTGTTGATTATTTGGATGTGCATTTGAATGTCACTTATTTGAGAATGTGGAAATATTATTGTGTTGTTATTACATACTTGTCGCTATTTAAATTGAATTGTATATTTTATGTATATATTTATAGATGGTGGAAAATACTGGGGTTTGTATGTTATGTAACGGAACCCTCAATGGATGAAGTCATGGCTGTTTATGACTCTGTTAGAGATTCAAGTTGTGGCTGATAATTTCTTATTGAGGTGTTGTGGTGTTATGAAAATTCTATTCTACGGATAAACTAGTCTGTCCAGGTGTGTTCCTTCCACTGGGAACAACAAAAAAAGAAAGGTAAATGTTCTTTCTATAAAATAAATAAAAGGTAGAAAGGCAAAACCTACTTGTGATCTTTTCACTCTCGTTACTCTTCTATTGTGTTCTAAATATGTGATCTGGTGGAAACCTGCTTACGGTCAATATTGCCATAATCAGAACAAAAAGACAAAAAATAGCATACATATGTACATTATATCTCCCTTAACAGAATTAGACAATTAAATTTGAAATACATACACATTTTATAATACCATTCAATATGTAAAGGCCATACAGAAGAAAAGAACACGATATCTTTATTTAAATAATAGGAGAAATGGAACAACAGGTAGATTATTTCGTTGTCCTTTGTTCAACCATCACGTCCTCATCACCTGAAAACATCATCTGGAAATTATCATAACAATACTTCAACTCCCAAAGAATTGAGAATCCAACAAACATCATCTTCAAGTATCTGTAATACTTCAACTCCAAAGAATTGAGAATCAACAACATAACACTACCTGAAATTTCTGTTGCTCACTTGCATAGATGAGTGCTCAATTTTTATGTCAAAGGGAAATTGTGGGCGTTTCTCGTAAATGATATTGAATAGCTTTTAATAATGATAGAACACGTTTCAAATTTCAATGGTGATAGATGAACACATGTATTCTAATTATGACACCTGTGAGATCTTCTAGAAAACCTTTGGACATGAGATTCCCATCGCAATGATGATTTCATACGAGAGACTGTGCATAAGTGTCGGTGGGCAAATTTGCGAAACACCATACCGCATGAGAATGAGGTGCTTTGAACGAACTTACGCCCATTCGAGAATGTTGAATGAAGGTAAATAGGTCATTCTTCTTCAAACGACTGAAACTCACGTAGTTAAACTTGTAAGTGGAATGACTTCTCTGGGGCATGTAGCAACTAAGTTAGGGGATGATGAACTGTTCATGCGGTCTTTAGGGATGATACCCAAGAATTTACTAATAGTACTAAGAGAATAGAAGTCAAAATAATGATAATGACTGGATGAGGTGCTTTACGGTGTGTTGGTGGGATCTAAACGGATAGTGACACATCGAGGTTCAATACATTACATCATGATATCTTGTACATCTTGGACATGGATGCTGAGGCCATCTTGTGCTCAACACACTGTAAACTGTCATGCTGCGTACATAAATGTTCATTTGTAAATAAACACCTACGGATATGGGCCAACAATGAGATGACCATGCGTATGTAAAGCCATTGTCTCACGGATGATGTGGTACAGGCCTGCAAAACGTAGCCGGATGGATGGGAAACTAGATCAGGGGTCTTACTTGTATACGTTGCTTGATTGTTCAAGTACAAGTCTAACCATGCGATATGTGATATAAGGTTAAATAAGAAGACGGCAAATACTGATGCAGCTAATGATGTAATCCGTTAATAAACGCAAGAGAAACCATCGTTGTTAATAGTTCTCAAAAAACCTTCTAGTACAATTTGCGGCGTGAATATATTATTTAATGTGAACGCCAAAAAAAATATTTTGGTAAAAGGTACGCAGTGTCAACCTATCGCCGGAATCAAAAACTGTCATTGATGTAAGCAGTTTCAGAAACTGGAAAAGATGTTTCTAAGTCAAATTCTTGGATGATGGGCGGTGTACGACGAAGAAAGTGACTCGTTGCGGATATGACATGAAGAAACACGAGTAATGATTTCAGGAACGTAAATGTGACTTGATAGTTAATGTTCGAGATGGCGGTCATGAAAATGAAGGTTTAGCAAATATTATGAAGATGATGAATTCTTGGATGACTTCTCTTGAAGATATTGATACAACCAATTAAATGAGTTGGCAACATTAGACAAAATCGAAGTAGTGGATGGTATGATATGAAGCTAGTCGAAAAGATTGCAACCCAAAGCCACGAAGATGAAGTGAAAGTGTCATGTTCCAGAGGTGACCCGCTGCCATAAAGTGTTTTAGAAGCTGTTTTTCCCAAAATTTCCCAAGTCATTGTTGGCTTTGTACCTCTTTATTTTTAAAAAAGATTGAGGAGGGTAACATATGCTTGATCTATTATTCGACCAACAATTGAATCCATCGCTATTTGATGATTCATAGTCAACGATAATGAAAACTCAATATTGTCATGATCGAGACAATTTTTGTCGTTATTTGATGTTTTAACGAGTCTAATAGCGGTGAAAACTGGATTTCTTTTCATACGAAGTTTGAAGGAGCCAGAAACAAACCTCCATAGGTCCTTTTTTGTAAATTTGTCGCTCGAGGTCCGAAAAAAGTGTAAATGATACTGATAAAAAACACTCTTGTACATGATTGTTAAAATTATTCCTTTTTGTAAATAATCTGTCTCGATCTGAAAAGGGTTAGAGTATACGAGTAGATGACATTTTCATTTCCTTTTACGAAACTCGAAAGACAAGTGCTCGACAATATTTTTCACATCGTGGAGTTTCGAAAAGGGCTGAAGAAGACTCCATAGGGTTCCTTTTCGCATTTAACAAATCTCGAAAAAGAGATAAAAGTGCGCTTTGAATTCCTTTCCATGTTTGTAAAGCTCGAAAAAAAAAAGGAAAAATGTATGCCTTGTGGTCGAATCATTTTTGGATAATTATGCTTATAAAGTCACTGTATCATGTAAACATGTTCATAGAACCATCAAATGGATTAAAAATACCGATTTCATGGTGAAAATGAACAAAACACTAGTTACATAATTAAGCCATGATTAAAAATAATAAAAATGACTAATAAAAATAGTTTTTACCATTACATTTTACCATTTAGAAGTAGTGCTATTTGAAATTTAGGAGCTCTCGCTTTGTTTTCCCTCGAGCTGTAGCGGTCGGTGCAGCAGGTTTCGGTGGAGCGAGTTCTCATGCCATTTGATCCCGAGGTTGGAGATACCAGACACTCTTTTATTTAATTGTAATTTTTGTTTCATTTAATAGTTTTAGGTTTTGAGCCCCTAGGGTAAATCTGTTGAATTAGAAACACCTTGCATGTTCGAAAAAGTGCGTTGTGACGGTGGTGGCCTAGGATGTTATGTAACTTTGTCTATAGACAGTATGTTAGGTGCCTTCATTGTTTCTTCTTTGTACTCAAAATTTAGGTATTTTCATAAATGAGTCTTATTAAACTTATGTGGTTGACACAGGTATTCGGTGCATCAAACCAGCTGTACATGGCCGAGAAAAGAACATGAAGAACAATACATGATTTCCCTAAATGATCTCGCATTATTAAGAAACCCTCAAATATTGTGGGTTGCTTAAGTATTTCATATTGTCGAGGGATGAGACAACATCTTGAACATGGGTTCTAGTTTGTTCATGGGAGCGAGAGCATCTCAAAAATTTCACATTAAGGACAAAGTGCTCCCAATGCTAATTAGAGATATTTTACTTTCTTCTGCCGGATTATACGTGACATGGTTCTCCTATTTCCTCATGGGATACTCTTCGAAAGGCGGAACGTTGAAGGACTGCAAATATGGAGTATTTTCCAGCCAAGTATTGGACCTAGAAAAGTAACTTGGAAAGATAAACTTGATGCATGATATGTGTGATTTTCCTACGAAACTATCCTTTCATTATTGTAAGCATATTGGTTATGTGACACAACATGTTGCAAACCATTCATATGCAGTATGCTCTTGGGTATCTCGAGAGCGCGGTGTTCCGTTGGGCTAAAAAAGTACTCTTTAGGATAGAAGAACAATTGAATAAGCAAAGTTGGGAGAAAAAAAATTTCGATTGTAAACAAATCCTTATTTTCTTTATTTTAGAGCAAGTTCATTGATGCAACATGAGGAATGTGTTGAGCATTTTTGTCCCTGAATATTCTGGGATGTAAGATAGGTGAATTGATAGCTGGACATCTTTGGTCAATAAACTATCATATTTTCTCTTGCATTCTTTGTCCCAGATGACAGTTGTCTCCATGAGGGTATTTGTATGTGACGTAGATTTTAAGCAGAATCATATTTTATTTTGAGATGGTGCTCAATGTGGTGCAATGAGTAAAATGTTTTAGCGAAGTATTTTTGATTTTAAAGTTCTACATGTTTTTTTGTTTTTGATGTTCTCGAGGAGCTAAACTAATTTTTATGTACACAAATAGTCCACGTTCAACAGTGGGTCGCTTGAACGAAGCAAAAATGAACCGAGAAGGCGGTAGGAATATACCAGATGATGCTTTGGGATTTATATTTATGAAAGCTAAAGAGACTCTTGTGAGTTGTAGTAGCATGTTGAGAAGTTGACTCTTGGGATATCGGATATCACAGTCAGAAATTACCTACCAGTGTAACACCATACTACTATATTCCTATGCATTGAATGAAACTGTTGCGTGAGATAGCTAGGCTTGGGTTGCTTGTTATCATGAGCATCAATAATTTGGTGCAACACATTTTTGTATACATTTTGAGGTCGGATGACTAATGTGTACAGGGCACCAAATTTTGTAAAAAACCTAAACTATCTATCTATTTTCTTTTAAAGTTTTCTTGTGTTTAATGCATTATCTGTTCAATTGTATGATGTGAATGAAAATGTGTCTTTATGTGTGTTAATGTATATTTTGAACCTCGGTCGCTAAAAGAATACGATTGTGTGTTAATTTTTGAAATGTGTTTGATATTCAATATAATCAAAATGTCTTTCCAAAAAGTCGAAGTCTAAGGAAAATACGATGAATTGTTGGTTTTAGATGGTGTATACGCTAGTAAGTTGTAGTATGACAAAGGCTGTGAGTCTAACCTAATGATGATGTGAATTTAATACTGGTGAAATGGCATCGAGAAGAAGTTTGATCAGCACTTGCCTATACTGAGAGATATTGTTTGTGGATTAATGATACCAAATCCCTTGAAAACTCACTAACTCGCCACTTGGAGTCAAAGGCAGCATCTTCTTTTGAAGAGATAGGACTTTTAGTGCTACGACTAACACCATCGGTGTACTGTGAATAGTTCAAATTAGGTCATCTGTGACAAAATGTAAAGTGGATTACTAACTTCAAGAAAATTGTGAAAAACAAACTAAGGCCAGGTGAATACACAAATCAAAGTATATACAATATGATGCAAAAATTCTCACTCAATTAAGCATAGTAACGTTTAAAGAGACAACTTCATTTCAAGGTTGTGTGATGGAATTCATCATAATGTTGACTTCTTTCGTAGGTTCCTTGGCAAAACGGTTTTGACAATACATGAGCCATACCATAATGGCTCAAAATTTTCGTGTTCCTATCAAAATCATCTTCTTGATCATAAGCAGAACCGGTCTCCTTGCTGAAGATCTGACTTGGCATTAGTCATATTGCACCTTGATTAATCTCTTCTGTACGCCAAATTTAGCCAGTAACAGCTAAACGCGTTCATCTGAATGGATAAAGGTTAAAGAACATGCTTCTTCATTAGAGGTGTCGGTGCTTGGTCAATAGTGAGTTTTAATGACAGAAATTTACCTTGGATTGGTAATATAGCTTCTGAACCATACACAATATTTGAAGGGTAAATACGGTTGCATTTCTCATGGAGTTGATATGCCCATAAATCCAAGGTACCAAGATTAAATTCCATTTTAAGTTTATAAACTTATCATTACGTTAAAGCATTCATAAGGATATTGTTGGCTTCAAATTGCCCATTAGATTATGAGATAATAAGGGCCATTATAATCACGACAGTCCTAATTTTCAGAATCGCTCATTAAATATTGTTGTTATAAAAATTCTTACCATGATATGTGACTATAGCTTGTGGTACACCAAACCGATAAACATGATTGCAAAAGGAACCAATGTAGTTGTTTCACCTATTTTATTGAATGTAGGCATCGCTTTGTGCTGTCTGAAAGTAATGGGTAGCGACAATAATATACTTAGTGCCCCTCGACGGAACGAGTGGCTGGGTCAACAAACTTAATACCCATTTTTCAAATGGTCCAAAAGTGATGACAAGATGCATTGGTCTTGTCGACATACGGATTTAATCAAACTCTCCTTTGTGACAACTTGACAGAGGTGCGGTCATAGAATGTAGTTCGCTAAAGTAACGGTCTGGAGAAAGTCTTCTATGCGGTAGCGTATTGAACAAATTTTCACCACAAGCACCAACATGAAAATCATTCAGAGCTTTCTCGGCACTCCTCATGAGTGAGAACCTCCTTAAAATAGTATTGACACATGACAATAAAGAGTGTGTCTTCGACAATCACATAACTTTGGTTGGTATCGAGATACATCGTTGTTGTGGTGAGAGGTATCGAACCGAAAAGTTTGAGTTTGGAGATAAATGATAAAATCATACTGAGGTGGGATGACTAATCGACAAAGACTCATACGGAATTGATGGTTACGATATGTGAACTTAGTACTATCGGAGGAAGGTCGTAAACTCGGCAAAAACCAAGAACTTCTTTGACTTGGTTCCAGTGAATTCAAATCAAATTCACATGAGTACAATCCATTTGAATATTTCCCCATGATTGACTTGAAAAAATTGTGTCATAGGGTTGCAATCCAAAATGACAATGGTCTTCTCGAGTAGGGATATAATGGCGAAATATTTGGGCAACAGGACGCATTTGTAAAACAAGCACAGCGATATGAAGTACTAACCATATCATTGGTTACAACTCAAATAATGTATCATATTCTATCATAGTGTTGTGGACTAAAACCATAGCAATAGTTTGTGTACGGTAACGAATCGCAAATAATCACTCTGATAATTAGGGTGATACACATTAATGACGCTCGGATCGAGTGTCTTCAGGCATCAAAAAAACTTACGCAACCTTATCCCAATCAAGGGAATCCCCCTTTCAAAGATGAGTAAATCCTTTAGCCATTTTCGCGCCAATTAGGTGTGAACAATCATAGAAAGATAGCCTTTCCTTGAAGTCTATAGCGAAGTAAGTTTGATCGACGCGAGCAAATCAGAGTGAACTTGGACCTTCGGTGGGTCAGTTAGGTCCACATATTTGAAACGATGAATCCCAAGTAACCTTCAGAACAACACAAAACACACATTTGTGTGGATTTAGCTTGTATCTTATGGTGTCGACGACGTAGAAATACTGCTCTCAAATGCGTCGTTGATGAATCAGATTTTCGTGAATGTGTGGATAAATCATCTAGATAAGGTTGGAAAAGATATGGCAATGTGCATGGAAAGAATAATACCTTCTCTCTAAAATATTGCCCAATGATACCCCAATGAAACTAATTTATGATAAGAAATGTGCCAAAGGACATATGAATGTTGTATATTGTTCCTAAGGCGAATATTGATTTGATTATGTTGAAGTCCATCCATGAAAAACGAAAAGATTTCTGTGCAGCACGTTCATCAATAATTTGGTAAATAAAGACAAAATTTTCTTTTGAATGACAATATTGACATCCAAATAATCAATACACACTAAGTTGTCCTTGTTTATTCATGACAAAAACAATGTTGAAGCCGATGGGTAAAGCGGAACAAGGTAAATGAAACCAACACACAATTTTTCCTTTTGCTTTAATGGCAATGACACCTAATTTGGATGAACAAAATAGCGTTGACATACTCAGTTTGACATTGGAGCACATTTAATTGTGTGTTCAACAATATGAAATATATGTGGAATTTCCTCTTAAGGCCAGAAAAACATATCTAGAATACATAAAGAAAGCGATAAGTGTTAGTTGAATCACGAGCAAGTGCAACAACGTGAATATTTCTACAATGCAGCTTTGGTTAAATAACAATAAAGCTCGTTTCTTTAATATTTGGCGGTTTATTCGGTCCGATAGCATTAATTGGAGAAAAATTTGTGGCTCGTCCAGAAGATCATAGCGATATAAAAAGTTCAATAAGGTTATCTTCATTGTAATATGGAAAAGCGGGAATGATGATGATAATCTTCATAGTTTATATTACCGGAATCATGGCTTCTAATGTTCTCCTTATAAATCCGACATGTGCATGAAAAAGATTAGAAGGTACCAAATATAATAGACGATCGACGATGATGGATCAAAAGATGCATACTTAAGCCAAGAATATTGATTACTATGAAATCTCAATTGGGCTTGGCGACATATATTCAACTAAACGTATCTGCTTTTAGGTATTAGTGATATTCCTTAAGTCGGATAGAAATGGGTATCATGTGACATGTCTCTATGTGCAATTTATCCCAGGCACGCAGTGGCGGTAATGAAAAGGTGCCCATTGAGAAAAATAACGAGAATCGCACAATTCTTTGAAGTGCTAATTTGAGGTTAATGAACTAACAAAAATGTTACGGATACACAAAGACTGAAAGCTGATTGATTAATGGCTTGTGGTAACGCCTTTGTGAAGCGATGAATCATTCCAAAGTAAGAGGTAGAGCGATCGCAATCATAACATAAACCTAGCAACCTTCTAAGTAATATGTTGTGGTCAAGGGTCCGTCAGCCAGCCTCAATGTCCAAAAGTTACGGTTTTTCCCCCTAGTTGGAGCATGGGAGTTGTTGAAAAATGCCACAAAGGCTTGTATATACAATTTCAAAAGCTTTCGATATCGTGGCGATTGAGATAAGCGAAAGGCAAGGCAAATAATTCAACAATTGAGAGACGTAAATACAAGTAGATGCTCCCTCATCAATAATGGTGCAATGAATGGGTGATTGCAGAACATTTACATGGATTGAAAAATGCTAATTAATTTAGTAATTGTAGCCTGATAACCATGTGATTAAAGACTACAATATTAGAATTTGTCGGGTGGAATTCCACCAATTTCTGACAAAAACTTTCTTATGGGATGGACAATTTTGAAAGTACCTTGGCGTGGAAAACGCAGATTGAAGGTGATTGAGCGAGATCTTCAACTATATTGTAATTTCAAGGCTGCTGAGCTATGAGAATGAATGTCGTTTGTGGACGACTCCCCATCGGTGGTTATGTTATTAACTACGGAATAAAGATGGCGGAATTGATTTAGTGGATGGATCGTGGTGAAGTAATAGGTTGATTGGTAGTTGTTGAACAACAAAATTGTCCTTTCTAAGAAATCCTTTCTCATCTTTTCCTTACATTTTCATCGTCCATACACTCAATCAATGATAAATGATATGTTTATCTCTAAGAATACATTTGAATAGTCCTTATAGTATATTTTGATGTTCTTGTTATTTTAATTGATTTTTTGTAATACGCTACGAACATCTGTAGCTAATTGTTGTTTCGCAACTACTTTTATGGTTGATAGGTTCGAGAGCGAAATAAGGCAGAGTCACATAGGCATCTCCGAATGATCCATGTGGATTGTCCTATCCACATAGTCGAAATAAACATAATAAGGTGTGCTCTTGTGATTACTGGTCAGAAATTACGATTGAAAGAATAATTTTGAGAGCGAAAGAACTCTTGATTTGGTCGCGTGGCGTCGAGGAGTTAACCATTTTAGAATTTGCTTCTATATTTCAGTTTTAATCTCCATATGTGAGATGGCTCTTGAAAGTTACATTTAATTTTGTTTAAATATTGGTTATGTGAAGACCGAAAACCAGGTCTTAATTTTAATAAGCATTTATGTATACTTTAAATCTTTCTTTTTTCACTGTAATACGAGGTGTGTTCCAAGTAGTTCCCAGTTATTCTTAATGCGCGTGTGGTCTGCTGGGGATCTCAACCTACTATTATGTCATGAAAGCCTATGGAAAGGAGGTTTTCATTAGTTGTTTAGTTTAAATTCATTTGCTCTTTTTGTCAATTCATAAATGAATTCATATTTTTAAAATTTTAGATTAATATCATAGGAATTCTTCTTTATCGATTTTAGAAGAATGGCCTTCTTAACCTTTGCTTTCCTAGAACATCTCAGAAAAGTAGATTCTTCTGTTTTACAATTGGATTATATTTGAAAGACAATAAGACTCTGATTGTAGTTTCTTCATGTTTTTGTTGCTTTCTTAGATGTATCCTGGGTTAAATGTGTGTTGAATAGCATAAATCATGCCAAGAAGATGACTCTATCATACTTCTAGAATTGGATGCTTGAGTATTTATTATATACCAATAATTGAGTTTTCCTTTGTGTCTTTATATTGCTTTCTATATTATGTCCTAGGTTAAATGTATAATTGAATATTAAATCATGCCAAGAAGATAAACTACGTCATACTTCCAAATTAGATATGTGAGTATATTTAACCTATACGCTAATTGAGTTTTTATTTATGTTATTTAAATATTTTCTTAAATTAATTTTCAGCCTAAAGTGTAAATGGAATTACTGTAAATCATGTCAAGAGGGTGTTCAGTCATGCTTCCATATTGAATGTGGGTAATTGATCATACAATAGTTTCTTTCATACAGATATGTTTTCATTTGGAATTAGCATTTCCATTTTCTAATTCTCATTCATAAGATTCACTATTTCAACATCATGAGTAGAACTAGGGTTAAGATGGATTAAAATTAAATTTAATTTTCAAAAGCTCAAAGTCATTAGAATAGATACTCTATTTTTAGATCAAATTCTGTATCCAAAGATTTGATTCGATTTTATTAAATTAGAATAGTTCAAGAACACTTCCTTGCTGTTATTCCTCAAGATTATTTTAACACTTAGCTTCATTAGATTCGATTGATACATTTCTTAAATTAACATTTAAACATAAGAAAACAAATCTCCCAAAACAACATAAAAACATATAACGAATTAAGAAAAGTTAACTAAACGTATATGGTGCTACACTTCATCGGATTACAAACCTGCGGTGATAATTTATTCTTAAGAAATTTAAAAGACATTAAATTGGCTAAGAATTTTAACGTCGTTTATTAAGAGAAATATAATTAGGTAACCTCATTTCTTACATCTAAAAAAAAAAATGATATACATAGAGAAAAAAAGGTTAGAGGTAGATTCATAGCTAGATGCGGGATTTTAATTTAACAACACCACTCACTCCCACTAGACCCGTAGTATTTCATTTCAAACTCATATTCCATACTTCACTAGACATAGACACGAAGTCTTAATCGCCGAACCAATACGAGAGGATCTCACCACTTCATCCAGGCGGTCATAGGCGAAGATCTTAGATCTCCAACGGAAGGAGTAACCTTTTCACACTCTCTGAGTAAGAACCCATTCTAGGCCGAAGGTTAGAAATTTCTAGTGGAGAAGAAGAAAACCTTTCTTCAATATCAGTTAATAGAAGAAACCAAAAGAAGAGAAATTAACTTTACGATTTAGAGACCTTGCTGTGGCTATGAGGAATCTATAATGGCGAGAAGAAGGAGGAGAAGGAAGAGGGGAGAAATTCTAAATGGAGAAAATTTGTTGTTTGGAGGATGAGGTGGAGGACGAGAGTGGGAAGGTTACAAAGGAGGAGGAATAGGAGGTAGAAGAAAACAAAGAAAACGAGAAAATGATAATTATTTTATTTTAGTTCCTATAATTGAAGGATAAAAATGCCCACAATGAAAAAATAAACAATCTATCTATTCTGCAAATTTCCATGGATTAAAGAGTGAAAGATCTGAAACCTTTTGTTTAGTTTTGAAGTTTGTGTAGATCACATGATTACTTACAAGTCTCAAAACTAAGCTATTTCTTGCTCTTTGAAGGAAACTTTTAAGAGCTAGTTCATGGGATTGGTCATATGGTGTATTGGGACATGGAATGAAATGAAAAGAAGAATTTTTAAATATGTTTGGATTATTGCATACTAATAATCATAAGGATGAAGTATTCAAGATAATGCAAAGAGGATGAAAATTTGGAGGATACAATTGAAAGATTCAATTATAACATAAAAAGAGCTAAAATGGATAACTTGAATCAAGATGTTCAAAAGCTCTTTGCTAAGAAATAAATGAGATGAGTGGATAAACATTATCAACATGAGTAGGAAAGGGGTGTCTCAACTCCACATTAGCCAGCATTCTTCGAATTATGTATTCATATCTCAAGGAGAAAATATCAAAAACTTAGAAAATTCCAGAGATTCTTCTCTTGCTAGAGTTAATAAATGCAACTAGAACGAGCAAAGTAGGGGTAGAAATTGAAATACAGTTGATGAATTTAAAAAAAAAAAAACATTTTAAAAGAGTCTTGGTGAACGGACAGAACACCCTTAAATTACAAAACAACGAGAAAAGGCAGAAAGTGGTGCCTTAGCTATTTTTACATCCTAAATGCGAGAAAGCATGCTTTAAGAGAATGTCCTCTTGATCTAAAATTCTGTGAGACCTTTGTGATTTGCTCAGAAAATCACGTGAAACTGAAGTTGCCCTTCAATTCTGGGTCTTCAAGGACCTTCATTTCAAGGAAAGTAACTTCAAATCTAGAATCTCTTTAACCTGTCTGCAAATACCATAGCGGGGGCCACAAACTTGGGTTTTAACAATGAAATGTATATACATTACAAAATAATTGGAATTGTTGGCAAAAACACTTGGTGTAACCTCAACCTTGGGCACAGGAATGAAAAATCACCATGGTAGATACTCCAATACTACCAATATCTCTCATATCCAAACTATCCTCCCAGAACAAGTTCCTCGATAGAATACATGTGACTCCAAAACCCAGTACACAACTTGCACCAAACACCACATTTCCACAAAGACCAAATCAACTACTGCCCAAACCGTTGCAAAACCCCAATAATAAAAATCCTCAAAATACGTACATTATAGAAGAACAACAATTTCCATTTGTGATTATTCACTGAATGTGATTATAATAGCTTAATTAGGTAGAATATTGAAAGGAAAAAACATACTGTTGTTGTTCAGAGCAAAAGAATTTTGAGAAGATTCTCTACAGACAAATAAAATTTTGAAAGAGGAACTTGTCTCTTCAAACTAGAATTATGAAAATATAACAAAAGAACCAACAAAATCAACTCTATCATAGAGCAACCATCGGTATTTATTTCTAACCTTACCTCATTTTCTGAAATATTACAAGTTGATGAAAGGTATAAAAACATATAATGTTGCCTAATTATGTTTTCTAAATGAATTAGAAAAAATGTGTGTATCAAAAAATTCCTTTAACAAGGCCATTAAAGATATTCTAATTCTAACCAAAATAATAAAATAATTGAGCATGAAGAAACGAGGAAGAAAAAACGAAAAGAAATAAAAAAATTCAACTAGTAGGAGAAAAATTGTGAACGTCATGATGGGAAAATTTTCCATACAAAAATATTTACGAATCCGAAATCCCGATTTAACAGCAAAAACACATATCAATGGTATTGAAATTCCAAATACATTGATTGGTTGGGAGAACGACTATAAACATCACGAGCAAAAAAACTGTGGAACAACTCAGCTTCCAAATCTTAGGTATACACCTACATTACTGCAATTATTAGGAGATACTAATCAGCAGGATAGTGTGACTAGAAAGACATTTCGGTATCCTTAGAATCTTGGGGTATCCGATTTGATTTTATGATTTTAATCCCAAGAACAATCTGAGAGGACATCCACTAATAATAGGAAGACCTTGATTGCATTCACGGTTGATGTTTTACATTAGTTGTAGATACGTGTGTGTATATATACAGTGGTAACTCAACAAATAAATTCATGTTTCATCAACAACAAAAAAAATCACAGAATAGAAGATGAAAAATGGATTAATAGTATTAATGATATACAATCTCTCTTTACTATTTCAAGCATTGGTAGAAGATATTCTAAAATCTTAAAATTCCAATAGAAAAATTTTAGTCATATTCGGAGTATGAACATGATCAATTTTCGGGAACAATGCAATATTGGTGTTGTCATCCCGAGGCAAATGTTCCTATACTCTGTGGAAGAGTTTGGTGACACTATAGTTAAAATTTTTTAGGAAAAATCCTTAAACTTATGAAAACAAAAACTTGGATAGGTGCAACGAGAGAAATTTAAATAAAACATTACAACAACATTCTTTTGCATGCATGAGAATGGTGACATGAAATACGTTGGTCCTAAGACACATAAACATCACATCTACATTGAGGAAAATTATCGCTTCATCAGAACAACCTCAAAGAAGGATAGAATCCAAATCTTGGGGAAATTTTGAAAGAAAATTGCAAAAATTGTTGAATATAAACTTCGTTTACCCAATTTCGAGGATAGTGGGTGGGTTTCTCCCATAGTGATTGTACCTAAAAATAATGATAGCAGAGGTATACATTGACTATCAAGAGTTGATAAATCTACCCTAAAAGTCTTTTCCTTTACCTTTTATGAATCAATTGTTGGATACATTAGCAGGTAAATTATTTCTCATTTTTTAGGATGGTTTTAAGTGGTTACAATCAGATCAGTGGCACACAAGGGTGAATGAAACCACGTTCACTGTCCATGGGGGAACATATTAAACCGAATACTTCATTTTGGTTTTTGCAATGCAACATTCAAGGTGGTACTAGGAATTTTTACTGATCTAATAAATGATTGTTGTGGAGGTATGTATGAATGATTTCTGATTGTATAAAATTCATTTGAAGAAGCTTTAGAAAATTTGGAAAGTTCTTAAGAGATGTAAAGAAGAAAAATCTTTCATTAAGTCATGAAAAATGTTTTATGATGTTCTTGAGAAGTAATTTTTTAGGACATCACATCTCGAGAGGTAAGTTAAATTTGATTCATCTAAAGTTGAAGTCATCTCCAAATTATCAATTCCACAGTTTTCAAGGATGTTAAGTTTTCTAGGATTCACGGGGTATTATAGAATTTTGTAAAGAAAAATTCCCATAAAATAGCATCCCCACTCTTCAGTACTTACGAAATATTGAGTCGGTTAGAATCATGATTTCCAATTGAAATTTTGAAACTTTAAAAACAAAAAATTTTACCGAAGCACCCATCTTAGAGGTCAAATTGGAAACTACACAACACCCAAATTTCAATAGATGTCGGAATACAACTTACAGGAGCTGTATTAGGAAAAAATATTTGATCCCCTATGCTTTGTCTATTACACAAGCAAAATTTGACTCTTGCTAAGTTAAATTATCACATATTTGAAAAATAATTCCTAGGCCCATTTTCCATTGCTATCGATAAATTTGGACATTATGTCTGAGCTACAGAACCTTTGTTCATACGGATCACTTTGCAATTAGATATTTAATGAATATGATCTGTACTAATAAACGGAGTCATATGTGGTCCTTCTGCTCACAAAATTTCAATATCACCATTCTGAAATGGCTTTGAAGAGCAAAAAACGGAGGTTGCTAATTTCTTGTCTAGAATTCTAAATGTCCAAAATGATATTCCGATTCAAGATAATTTTCTGCTAAATATATTTTTGCAATAACTACTAAAAAATCATGGTTTGCGAATGTTTCTAATTACTTAGTCTTACGAAAATTTGCTTGCTTACTTATTTCTGAAAGAAATAATTATTCAAGAGCTTAAGTTCACTTTACTCATGGATTAATGATGAATTGTAAAAACGGTCCGGATGTTATTGTAAGGTGTGTTCGAGAAGACGAAATGCAGTTATGGGCATGTCATGATGAACCCTATGGTGGACACTTTGTTGATAAGTCTACAACCTATAAAATCCTTCATTTAGGACATTTTGTGCATCCATCTTTAAAGATACCGGAAATGTGTCAAACGGTGTGACGGTCAAGAAATGGGGAAACTTCATTCACTACGGACAGAAATTCATGCAACCTCGAGGTACTCATTGAACCATTTGAAAAATGGGTCTTGTGTTGTTGGACCAATCAATCCACCATCTAATCAAAGAAATGTGTTATGGTATGTCTTGATTATGTCACTAAATGGGTAGGGGCTAAAGCACTTTCTTTAGCTAATAATAGAATACCCGTAGTTAAATTTGTTTTTGAGGATACCTTCACTCGTTTTGTCCCAGAAAGGGGTGTGATGAATCAAGGATCATTTGCCACAAGGTGTTAGGCTATTGAGAGAATGCAAAGATCAGAAAACTTGAAAATCTACTCATATCATCCACAAGCAAATGGTCGAGTGGAGTCTACCAATAAAGTGATCGAAGGAATTCTCCTGTATTTTACATCTACATAGGAGATTAGGTAGAGAAGGCTTTAAAGACCTTGTGGGCCCTGCGGACCACATGGAGGAGGAATACAACGGGACATACTCCCTGTGAACATTTTATGGGAAGTAAGTCCTATTTCCTATAAATTTCGGATCAAACCTTCAAGATGGCGGGTCCAATTAGGGTTTGACTTATCGGGGGTTAGAATCACAGATTGGAAAACTTAATGAACTTCGATGAAATAAGGCAAGATGTACTTCAAGAACAAGTATAGTCCAATAACAAAGGTCCAAACGGCATGATAAATATGTCAAGAGAAAAAATTTCAAGCGGGGGATTGAGCACTTTTATTGGAATTCAAAATTAAAGACTTTAAAGAAAATTTTGAACTCATTGGCTTGGGCCTTATGAGTTGAAAAATTGTTTGACGATGGGCAGATCCACAATCGAAAAATTGATGAAGAAAAGTGCCTCTTGTTGTTGAATTGACATTGATTAAAGGTCTATCATAATAATTTCAAGGAATATTTTGTCAAAACATTTCAAGATAATACGTGTAATTGAACGAAGAAGAATCTGCTGTTACAACTCTAATCTTTTTGTTTTCTATCTGTCAATATATATATATATATATATAAGTCTGAAAAGCAATCGATGATTGGCATCCTTATACGAGAAAAATATGGGATGAAAATTAGTTGGCATCTTATTTTCCATTCCATTTAAAAATCCCAAAAAATCTTTGCTCGCCTGACATAAAATAAATAAAAAGTGATACTGAACTATTTCCAAATTACTGCAGTGACTTGTTCCAGATTTGAACATTCATTTGCGCTTTGTCCCATTTTCTGACCTACGAAGCAAAATATTGAGTACGGAAATTAAAACTCCATTTAAAATCATCATGCTAAAGGATACTGAAATCAACATCGAGAAATAGTAACAAAAGGTTGGTTCTAAGAGTGAAAAGTTACATAAATTTGTTTAAATAAAAAATTCAAAAACATTAACGTATATATATAGATATCACATACGCAACATGTCGTCATTTGATTTGAAGTTTGGAACTCACTATCATGTCATAGATACGGCCACATCATACGCAACACTGTTCCTGTGATCCCACGAGCGGACTCCCATTTATGATTAAATGGTCATGTCTTCATTTAACGTAACCTTCCTATCCATCTCGTTCTTAAACCTCATCAAATATCCATCTCATTCATTCACTACAAACCCTCGATGTCCTTCACAGGATACTTGCTCAATTCACTTCACTTTAAAGAGATAATTATAGGGCTAAATTTTTACGATAGAACATAGGTTTGATAATCGGGCCAAAAATTTCGCGGTAGGGCTTCATGGTGAGTTGTCACGAGATCGAGGAGATTATGTTTTGAAGATAGTAGCTAATTTTTGTAGAAAAAATTTGATGGTTTTCACAAAAGAGATCACTAAGTCTTTTAGAATAACTGATGGAACATAATTCGAAATAGGGGAGACATCAGAATTTTAGTGGCCAGAAGCATCCATGGCTAAAAGCCCACATAGCTCTGAAGTTGGTGAAAAGGTGGTTCAAAAACAAAGAATTTCACGGTGAAGCATGGAGATTTTCCTCAAAGAAATCCGAGTATGGATACTTTCATTTTAAAAGACATCCTTTCTCGACACTCAAGACGAATGAAAGTATGCTTTTAGTACACAGAAATTTATCCTTGTGAAGAAACCAGAATACCAGGCTGCATGTATGTGTCATATTCGGTTGTTGATGAATTTTTGGGGGATAGTGAAATAAATCTCCCTTTCCTTTCTTGAACTATGTTTAAAAATAATGTCTACAAATTTACATGAAGATTTCAGTTTTAAAACGACACTATACTTATATTGGTTGGTAAAAATATCATTAATTCCATTGAAAAAGTATAGAATCGCCTTGGGGAGAATTTTATGATTAGAAACTATTTACGAGTTGAGCACGAAACAATCTAAGAATAAAATACTGCTATAAAAAGTAGAAGAAATAGTGATACAAGCATTGAAGACATGCCTTCACCTCCACTACAACAAAATGAGAAAGTACCCTTTCGGGTGATGAAAAAACAAGAAAAGAGCAAGGTTAGAGTGAAAAAATTTAAGCCTCTACGTGGGGAGAAGCTCTAGACTGCGGGGGTCAATAGAAAGACACTATCACAAGCTTAAAGATTTGTGAACGTGAGAGGAACCTCCGGTGCCATCACCATCAATATCTCTCCCTCCATAGTCTATAAATTCTCCTATACACTGTTTTGAAAGCATTATGAAAAGATCTTTAGGCACGAATACCAGTACATCAAGATATATGTCTGGAGTCATTGGAGAAAAGGAATACAACAATGAATCCAAACCTGTCAATCTGATAACCTCTAGTTGACATATCAAGCAAGAAATCTCTACGAGCTAAGTTATTGAATAAACATATTAACCGGAAGGAAGCAAGCTTTGAAATGACCCGAACCAACTAGAAATGTCATTAATGATAACACCATTTTAGTTGGGATTGTGTTACAAAAAGAACATAAAGTTCAAAGAAAGAATGAAATTATTGAATAAAAGAATACATTAATCTAAATACAAACTCATATGAGGAAGCCTAGGATGGCGAGGACACTTCGATAAGCGAAGAAAAATTTGGTGTATTCGTAGAAGTGTATTTGAAACAAATGCAATAGGATAGAATTTCGTTTTTTTATAAATTGTACATGAGACAATGTCTTAGTGGGGGTATGTTGAACATAATTGTCCTTTCTCTGACATCACTTTCTCACATAACTTTTCCTTACCTTTACATAAATCCATACATTCCAATCAATGATAAATGATATGTTTTATCTCGGAAGAATGCCATTTGAATGATATCTATGTTATATTTTTATGTTCTTATTATTTGAATGGATTTTAGGCATCGGCTACGAAACATCATCCTATTCTACAACTAATTATTGTTTCCTGCTTCTTTTGTGGTTTGATAAATTGAGAAGACGAAACACACAAATGAAACATCATAATGATCCATGTATGGATCTCATCCTATCCATAGTCGGAATCGACGGAAAAAGGTGTACGTGATCATGGTCAAAGTACGGTCGAAGGACGTAAGCCAAGAGTAAAGACTTCCTTGATTTTCTCTAACGTAGCAAATCAAGAGTTAACCATTTAAATTGCTTCTATATTTGATTTGGTGCAGTGTAGGTGGAAATTAGTTCTTAGCAGTTACATTTAATTTTGTTTAAATATAGAGTTTGTGTGAAGACCAGGAGCAATCTCAATTTTCTATAAAACACTATGTATGATTTAGACTACATCTTTTCATAATACGAATATTTTGTTCGTGGTTCAGTTTCTTCTTAATGCACGTATTCTATAACTACAATCTCAACCTATTCGTATGAAAGTCATATGAGAGAGAGTTTTTTAAATGTAAACATTTTAGTTTTAAGTCAGTTTATATGTTTTTTCAATTATGGTAAATTCACATTGCGTTTATTTTTAGATTAATATCATAGAATACTTTTTTTTTTTTTCTACGGATTTTAGAATGAGCGCTGTAATATTTTCTTTCTAGAACATATCAAGAAAAGTGAGTTATTTCTATTTTTCAGTGAATTGTGACAATATGGGCTGCGTTGTTTGGTTTCTTTACATGTTTACTTTCTTAGATGGGATCCTCGATTAAGTATTGTAATTGAATACTTGTAAATCATACCAAAATAAGCTTTGTCCATATTTTAAAATTGGATACTTGAGTATTTAACCTATAGAAATATTTGAGTTTTCCTTTCCATGTCTTTACTAACGCCTGAATTATATCTCAATTAAATGTATAATTGAGTGCTTATCAAAATACGTATGACAAGATGACTTATCATACTTAGGTGCTTAATAATAGTGTTTAACTATACAATAATTGAACATACCACATGTTGTTAAATAGTTTAAGATTAAATTTTCCAAAACTAAAGTGTCATCGATTGCACCTTAAGTCATGTCAAGAGGATAGCTACTGTCATACTTCCATATTGAATGCTTGGGTAATTGATCATGCAATAGTTGTTTTCCTTTGAATCTGCTTTCATTTAGATTAAATTGCCATTTCAATTCCTAGATCCTTAAAATTCATATTTTAATTCATGAGTAGAACTAAATTGAATGGAATTAGAATTAGAAATTTAATTTTCAAAGCTCAAGTCATTGGTAGATACTCTTTTTTAGATCAGATTCTGTCATCCAGGTTTATTCATTTTATGCAATTAGAATGGTTCAAGAACACTTTATTCTTATTATTTAAGTTAGTTTTAAAACTTAAACTTCATTAGATTAGGTTGATACATGTCTTAAAATTAACATTTAAACATAGAATAAAAATCCCCCAAAAAACAACTTTTAAACATACCAACGAAGTAAGAAGAATGTTAACTAAGCATATATAGTGCCACACTTCCTTGATTACAAACCTTGGTGATAATTTAACATTGAAAATTTAGAACATTAAATTGAATAAAATATTATTTTGAATACGTAATATTTATTTAACGTAGACACCAAAACATCTTTTTTAGCTGCGCGACGGATAGCATAAGCACTTGGGAACTAGAGAGTAGGATGTTAGCAACCATGTTTGTGTCCAGTTAGGAAAGGATTTATCAGCATATAATAGAATGCAGTGAAGACTTAAGAAGCTTTGAGGCAGATATTGAGAGACAATTTAAGCAAGTTCTCCTCCTTCATATCAAGCAAGGTAGCAGGGTTTACGATAATTTCTAGATTGTTGATGGAATGATCGTTCTTTCTTCGGGTGAAATTTTTATTTTCTTGGTTTCCCTTTTCTTGCTTCCGGTTGCTTGTCAATTTTGCCTTTGTGAGATGACATGTATTTGAAAGAAACCCGGAATCGAATGTATTATAGGTGTGAGTATTTCGAAATAATCATCGTCTTCGGCATGAAAATGTAACATATGGAGGAGAACAATAAATTTGATTTACGATCGGTACAAATTTCATCATAAGTAAGTAAGGCCAAAATTAGTCGTCTAAGTATTGGGCATGAAAATACAATTTCTCTTCCCAAGCTGAAGAATCCACACATTATTTCATCCTCGGTGATAGATGGCAGCAAGGACTTAATAAACCACTTGGCAGAAGCTTATCGGGAAAAAAAATGTTTCATTCAACGACGATAGCGCCACTCATGAATATGATCGAGAAATGTGAGAGTAGTAGTTGTCTTGTTTAAGGATTGGTCATTAGTTTCATTCCGGTTAATAAATGTGGAGTAGCTAGAGTGGGTTAAAGGTAGTGGCTAGGCGGTGAATTTATCAAGTAATCCTGCTTAGTGATTTAATATGCTACTTCACGATCCCGGACCGGTAAACATCTCTTACCCATTTGGAAAATATTAGTCCTAACCAGGTCATCATTTAAGAAGAGTTTGATGAGCACCACAAATGATAAGTTATAGCATGCTTTAGTAGCAGGTCTTCTCTGAGACTTCCATTATTGAATTTAGGAATATCGAAGGTTAATTTATATTGGAATCAGGTACACCAAGAGAAATAACTTATGGGATCATTAGTGGTGGTTTAAATTAGGTAAATTCTAATGTTGTGACAGAAATTGTCGATTTAAAATGATTAGAACCAACTTGGATATGATGGAATTGCTTGGGCAACAAGCCTTTGTGCACTAGCGAAGTCATTTATTACAGTAGCAGGATAGGGGTTATTTTGATGACGAAAGGAGTTTGAGGTTGTGTTCAAGACACAGATAAACATTTATTCATTGGTGTTGTGACATTTGAGTTTACTGACTGCAAGGTGATTTTACTTCAATATTACTATTGGGCAAATGGGTGGACAGGTTGTGAATAGGTAAAATGGTAGGAACTTTGTGACATCCACATGAGGTTTAATCTAACACAACGTAGTTGTAAAGATTCAAGATACAAGTGGTTATTGTAAACCAACCAAGACGTGGAGTCTAGAGGGCCAAGACTTTGCAGTGACTGGGTTGAAGGACCACGGAATGGATAAAAAATTAACAACTGTTGAACACCGTAAATGGGGTAATTAAAAGTAATATGGTGGAGTAAATTTAGGGCGCAACAGTTCGAACCGGTTGGTATGAATACACAACAATTTGTGGTTGAACATAGCAAAGATAATTTCATGAAAAAACAATGTTCAGCATTTGGGTGACACATAAACGATGAGTCTTGTCAAAATGGGTGACAACAGTTCCCAAAGAAGCATGAGAGTATCATAATATGGAATATATTGATCTCCAAATGGTGGGAGGTCAATACGAGATTAGTGGATGGAAGGTACCTGAATGGACCAACTTGATGTGGTAAAGATGTGTATAAGGATACAAGGTAAATTACGTTATAAGTGAAGATGTAATAGATAAAGATACCAAAAGATGATATGGGTGAAGTCCATGGATTTGAGGAGGCACCGGTGGGTTCCACATGATTGGTAACCCGGTGGGAAGCAGACGCATACCACCATAAAGATATTGCTAAAGATGACGTGGTAAACATAAATGAAATGAAAATAGTAGATGTTGTTGCAACTATAATAGATAGTACATTCGGAATGTTGACTCATCCATGGTCGAATAAATCCTAGTGAATACCTATGGTTTCAGGAACTTGGTTAAGCAAGGATGTGGCTAAAGCAATATAAGTTAATCGAGAAAAAAGATAGCAAAGATAAAACCCTAAACCCAAAATGAGTTGAGTTCGAAGAGGTATTTCTTGTTGAGGTTCTTCCTCAATCGAAATCAAACGGTAGAATAATTTCTGCGTTAGGACCGAGATATCAACACCGAGGTGGTTGAGCTGCGCGATAAAAGAAGACTCAGTAGCTACGAGAGACTAAGGAGCGACCAATACGGAAAAACTACTTGTCATTAGGCAAGATCTAGATATTGTGGTAAAGAATAGTGGGATCTAGATCGCTTCCGATTGAACAACCTTGGAAGTTGGATGTATGGTCTCAGCAGTTGGAACAGGTGTCTACGGGTAGCGATGAGGACTTTGTTTTCGATGACGATGTATAAACTTGAATATGTGGGGGCTGTCTAAAGGCAACTACGTGGAGTATGATAACGAAGATGATGCTAAGTGGTGATGGTATTAGATTCGGTAGAAACAGAAGTTGCCTTCGCAAGCCAAAAAAATGGCTTAAAATTGAGCAAAAAGGTGGGTTTAAGCGCTATACCATGTGAACGACGGGAAAAGGGTTGTTCTTCTTCCATGTTGTTTGATTGATTTTATTAAAAAAAATAAAAAAATAAAAAGGGTGATACTATGCAAAAGGGATTACCGAGTAATTTTCGACCAAGAATACCTCACAACACGAAACACGAAAATACGAGCGAGCCGTCTCTGCCGAATGTTGTGTTACTGCGTGTACGGAAGTTACAAGAAGGTTAATCGTTACCTATGGATGGTGAAAACACAAATTTGTCCTTCCAAAATGTAGAAAGTGGCGGAGGCCCAAGTCCAATAGCGTTGCTTGTAATGTGTGAAACCTTTTGATGATACTTTTATAAAATTTAGAGCACTGAAACACCGCCTAACATATAGAAGGTACGTGGATGAGCTACGACGCATATGTATGCGTGGGTTAGGTTACCACTTGGAATGTATCACGGACAAGTTAACAGCATTCTTAACACTATGGATATGACGGCAGCAGGTCTACATCTCTAGCCTAGACCTTGAGTATTGTAGTTCAATATTTTAATTTAATAGGTTGAGGATGAGGTAATTTATGTTGATATTTCTGCATTTTATATTTCAGGTTCACCATAAGATATGACAGGGAAATTCTAAATGAAGAAACAAAGGAGAAATAACTTTTCAATTAAATTTAATAATGAAAACATACTAAAGGGATAGAAATCGGATTTTTTGAGCATAGATCTAAAACTTCAAACTAAATACGAATTTCCTAATCATTCACTATGCAACACTCTGATCTCTAAATAGATAACTACATGTTCTTTTAAGTTTGCTTTAATGTGAATGAAAAAAGAAAATAAATGTGAATCAAATCAACGATGTTTTATTTTTTGAAAGTAAAGGCTGAAACAACAAGGTACCTCTTCAAAATGAAAACTGAAAATAAAATTACTACAACATGTGAAAATAAGAGAATTGATCTAATGCAAAATTTACAACTTTGGTTTAATTTTCACAATGATAAAGAAAAAAAACTAGTCAAACATTGAACAAACAATTTATCAAAAGGAGGAAGAAGCTAAGAAATGTTCTTTGTCTCTAAGGTCAAACATCTTTACGAAATGTAAAAAGCAATAGGTTAGACGAATACAAAGACAAATTATGATGAAATTGCTGTTTGAGCTGAAAAATGCTTTTGTAAGGGCATACGGTGTGTTACACAAGCACTATAGACTAGGAATAATGTTTTACACAATATTGTCCCCAGTAACAATGCATTAGTGTGATGGAAAGCTTAGAAAATATCAGGCTAAACACACTTCTACGGAAAAAAGTACATTAAATGAGCTTGAATATATGGTAAGTCTCTGATGATGCCGTGGGGAATTTTGAGGTCTAAAATGGGCTATAAAGGAAATAATAAAATAATAGTTAAACGATAAAATAGCCTTTATGAATTTGCAATTCACTTTTTACCAAAATAAATGTAATTATAGTTGAAGCAGTTCAATTAAAAGTTTTTCAAAATAAAAATAATAATAAAAATTGTTGATGTGACTATAAATAGAATGAGATCTTCACGAAAAAATCATATCATTATTTTATTAATGCATTTTGTCCTTTGTGCTTAACTAACTTAAAAATAAAATATAAATATAAATTCATAAATTCTTAATTATAAAAATATCACTATTAATTAAAATTTATATTATTTAGTTATAATAACATGTAATTAATATACTATGTAAAAAATAATATAATATAATATATTGTTTTATTTTGTAATTTTGTGACCATACTGAATAAGTTTCATTTATAAATAAATATTTAAAAATATATAAATATAATATTTTAATGAAAAGGTACTTAACAATGCAGAAAGATTTTGAGACCATACATTTGTTTCTTTCAAAAAATATAGAAATAGGATCATGTAATATTTTATTCAAAAAGTGTGAAATTACATTTATTATGAATTACGCTGCTTTTATAGCTTTAAAAATGCATGGAGCACTATCATGAGTAACCCATGATTTCTCCACCATTAAGCTGTGTAAGTAAATGCAACTGGCTAAAGCAATACCACCTCAACCATTAGGGATGATGTCATCCCTAAAATGTATTGGTTTCATAAAGTGAATTTTGATAAATGCATTCCTTAGGAAAACATTTAAGAACAAAATTATAATAGTTAAAAGAAGGCAGCTTACAAAATGATGGATTTCTCCCTTGACAGGGTAACGTTGTTATGAGAAGTCTAATCTGGATAATGATATTCCATGATGTGGTGTTCTTCCTCGAAACAACAGAAAAAGAGTAAATGTACTTTCTATAAAATATAAAGAAATATAGAAGGATAAGGAACCTACTTGTGATCTTTGGCTATGGTTCTCTTCTATTTATGGTCTAACATACTCTTGATCTGTTGGTAGGCACCATCATGCACTGAATAAATACGAGAAGACAAAAAACAACTATAAATGTAATATATCTACATATCGCATAAAGTGAATAATTAATTTGAAATACACATTTGAGAATACATTTAAAGATAAGTGCATATGTAGAGAAAGAATAGACATATTTGTTAAATAATAGGAGAAATACAACACGATGGATCAGTTGGTAAATCAAGGCACAACAACATTCCATCCTCATCACAAACATCATCTGTTGTTCTGCATGATGTGACTCTAGAATTGAGAATTCAACGACATGTTTATACTAGGTTATTCCTCACCACTTGAATGGTATAATTTGTGGAGGTACTTAAGTAGTTTAAATAAATGATATTGAATGGTTCGAATAATAGATGAGACTATGTTCCGGGTTCAGTAGTGATGGATATGGACACATGTATTGAAGTATGCAGGCACCTGCCAGGCTCTTCTAGAGGCATTGGACAGAGAGATTTGCGGAACAATGATGATTCGTTCCCAGGGGAACCAACACACCCTTAAGTGTGGAGGTGCTTTAAGGCTTGCCCTTGCATGGAAGTAAGTGTTTGCAATGCACTTCTTGTTAGAAGATTGATGGTCGATGGGTCATTCTTCTCTGTTAAACATTAGAAACTCTGAATTAAAGCCATCGTTGGAATGACTTCTCTGAACGTAGCAACTAAATTAGGATGATTGACTTTGTTTGTGTTGAATTAGGGGATGATAGACCATGACTATACGGTCTTCAAAGGGATGATGCAAAATTGACCTGTAACAACTATGACCATGGCTTTGTATGTTGATCATCTTCATGACACTAGAAAATAGTTGTGTGCTAACTAGGGTTTCATGTTCTATGGTCATTTTGTAAATGTGAAACATTATAGATATGATAGATGCACGAGGTTCCCTAAATAATCCCCTTGAGGTTAAATACCATGATTGTGCTTATGTGTAGAAAGTTGGACTTATGCTTTATTTCGCCTTGTCGAAGGATGATCTTAATAATTGATAATGTTGATTAACATTTTAAAGCTAAATTTCTTTAAAATTTGAAATGGCTAGTCTTGGTAAAGAGGTCAATTCACAAAATATATGATGACATGATGGTAAATAACAAATATACATGTATGTGTATTCATGGATTTCAAAAATAAGTTGATATATATGTTCAAATAGTGTCTAAATTGAGATATGTGATTGATAAAATTTTGCGAAGTGTGCAAAGTTGCAGTGTAGGTACTTGAATTAACCAACATTGGAAAAAATAGTATATGTTTATTTTATTTCATTAATACACTAATTGCTATGTGTATTTGCATCACATATGTTAGTGGTAGCGAGGAAACATGTGTACGTGGAACGACGCAACAGAATGTGGACCAATTCCATCAAGAACAAGAAAAGAGGAAATCACGTCAGGGAAAATGAACATTAAGAATTTGGAGGTTGAAGCTTTGAAACTTGGAAGATGATCTAAAATAACAATGCAAACATTAGGAATATCACTAGAAAAAAATAATTGGAAAAAGTGGAACTCTGTACATAAGAAATTGTAAAATTTACCTCTCAAGCTAAATTCTCCAAAAGAAAAAGCATATTAGTATACGAATGCCATATTAAGGTGGAAAAGGATAAGAGGTTGTTTTCTTATTAGGTAGCACTAGAAAATAATATAGAAAGGTTTTCATGGAACAAAATGTGACCTTAACTTGGTCAATGTTTATCTCATTATAAATACTTGTAATTATTTAAATAGCTAAGAGAGAACACATATTCCATTACTTGAAAGGCTTGCTTGAGGGGTGTTGTTTTAAATATAGGTCTTAATTGAATGAAGTATTAGTTTTAAATAGGATAATTGTGCCATATATTAGCGAAGGAAGGAGCAAGGCAAGTGTCCTTTAGGCATAATAACCAACCAAAGAAAGAAGGACAAAGATTTAAAATCAACATAGGTTTCTCTGTTTAAGTGTTGACTAGTGTGGAGCTAGAAAAAGATGGACGATTAGTCTCTCTCTCTCATGCACGTGCATGAGCATATGGAAAGATAACATAGCTCTATGATGGCATTCAAAAGAAGAATCGAAAACACACAAGAAATAGTTGTGGTGAAAAAAATAAAGATAAAAAAATTCCTTCAAGGGTGGGTGAGAACACAAAGAAAGAAACAATCAAATTTTATTTAAGATATGGAAGATTAAAAAATCATGAAAGGTCACAGTGGGTGAAATGATGCCTCGAATAATGATGGATTTTATAAAGGTTTAAGAACAAGCTGGAAGCTTGTGGATTGATGAACCATGGCTGGGGAAGGCACCTGTGTTCTGTGGGGAGATGATGAACCACCAAGTGTTTAAAACAATGGTGCATGTTCTCATATATGAATTATTTGGTAAATGGCTTCTATGCTCTACAATATCTTGTCCATTGATGAACCTTTGTTGTGGACTCTCTTCTCCGAAAGCGAGTTGAACTATAATACGATGGTATCTGTGGATGTTCCTCACGTGAAAAAGTATGGGGGACCATTAAGAGCTGCAGATTGGTGGATGAAGGAAGAGTGGCCTTATAATATCATTTTAGTTATTTATTTTTTAATTTTTTCAGCGAGCTTTCCCACCTCAAGCTCTAGAATCTAGCTAGTGGGTGAGCTGGTAATAGTGGTTGTAGCTTAACTATGGTTAATTGAGTTGAAGTATGACTCTCAATTTTCCATCCTATTTTCCACATGAGACAATGTTAAAATTATTCTCCCTAATATTTTGAATGGAATGTACATGTTTAACATAACAAAGCCTATGTTGGTTTTAAGGAATATGTTCCATGTGTGTTAATGAGATATTTAAATACGTACGCATGCCTAGGCGGGTGTAATTCTATAGTTTAGTGTTTTTTAATCTGTGTTCCTTTCATGAAAATGATAAGTATGAATTGCTGACGATTGATATTTATTTTCTTTGTTTATCCCCAGGTTGATTCAGTTAAGGCATCTTTATAAATTATTGATAAAATTGCTCAAATTCTATAATTTTGAATAATACACTCAAATTCCACATTTAATGAGTGTGTCTTACCGTACATTATTTCTAAGTTTCATGTTAGGGTATAACCATTATTGATGGAATTAATTGAATATGTCATGGTGCTGTCAGCTTAGGAAAAGATACGAGAAATTTCTAAGTATGAAGTTGCATAAAATGAGCTTCAACACGATGGGATTGGTTGGTCGAGTTGAAAGCTACGGCTGAATAGCTACGTTAGGAGTCTGAAATTTGTGTGAAGGCCTATATCATGGAATGGTCCGAAAGTATATGGGAGTTAGGAAGTTGGGCCAATCGGCCCAGTTGGGGTGGAGGCTCTACTTTGATTCACTTTTAGTATGTGAAGAGCTGTTCAAACTATAGAAACACGATGCACCTCCATGTAGATATAACATAGGAAATGATATGGAACATAGTAACCCAAATATGTTGTGCAGGCACACAATAGTGTACATAACCAACATCAATAAATGATATTAGCACCTTCAACAAATGATGCTTGAATGGTCATATCTTTCTGGTAATTTAAAATAAAGTAAAATTGTATCATTGGAAAAATGTCAGCAAGACAAAAACAATGATATTGTCCATTTTAAGTTCTTAAGTAGTTGGAAAATAATGGTACAATTGTTTCTATATGATACCATGGAGATTGGGTCGGCATTGTAACTACCTCCTTCTACCCTTAGTTGGGGTTGGAGTTAAGAATATAGGTTATGTTACAAAATGTGTGGAAACTTCCAAGTTCAACACTTGTGCTAAGAGAACATCATACATAAAACTAACAGCGAGGTTCAACATTGAACCTTGGGATTTCCGGTGAAACCTAAAACCTTGTGTACGGCTTGTTATAAATCTGAGGTTTTTTTTATATTTATTGTGTGTGCTTCTTGTTGTGTTTTATTGTGATTGAAGAAACCTCAAATTGACTAATTAGAACACTCCCCAACCCTCTTTGGTGCCTCAAAACCCCAAGATTTGCCTCATTCCTTACTTTGCTATTGTATTTTGCTATTTTTGTGCCTTTAGTGCATCTTGGCTACTGAGGTGATTATCAATATTTTTATATGTTTTCTTGTGAATAGTCTATGTTTCAATGAATTCACTCATCTAATAGCTTGGAAATTTTGTGACGTCTCTTTCCGAAGTACTTGAGAATGATCGTCGATTGTCAAATGGAATTGCTCTAACATATTTTCTGTACGAGGACATCTTGGATGGCTACGAAGAAGCCATATAGTGAATGGATTTGCATGCCAGCTTGTGTCTTTTACTACAAAACACCGTAGTCAAACAACCATTGTTTTGTTATATTTTTTATGTCGCTAAGTTTTGTTTAGAAACAAAGACTATTACCAATGGGCGTTTCGTCATTGTATGTTTCTAACTATGTCTTGCTCGAGTTTATATGTTTCCTCTCATTTATTGGACTATATTTGATCGTGATACGTTATATATTTCCTATAAAAAACGAAGAAAAGAGTTAGTTGTAATATTGTCATGAGATTGTTGGCTAGCTACGTTTGGGTGTATCATTTTGATGACTCTCTTCCATAATAAAGTTACTGTTTGTTGTTGTTTATTTGCGTAACCATTGATTCTTTAACTGTAGTGATTCCAATCGAACAAGGCTCCTGCTCTAGAATAGACTTGCATAAGACATTGCTAACCACATGATATTATGCTTTATGATTTCTTTTCGGGTTATAGTTTTCATACTGTAAATGGTTGTTATGTTCTTTTTTATAGTAATTGGTGTTGTAATTTCTTTATGAGCATTTGCATCTTGAATTTGTTGAACAGTACTATATGTGAGGGCACTGACAGCCTTGGTGTTTGGAAACTATTACTTGAGGGATCCTAGCAAGTTGGGAGAATACCCTCACAGACTCAAACTTTTAGTTATCTTCATTAAAATAGTTGTGATCAATTGATTGAGTACTTGTTACTATTGTAGATGTGTTGAATGTTGATGAATATAAATTGCATTTAATATTTGTTAAGCGAAAGTAGAACATCATGTCCATTAATTGTTAATAAAATGCTGATATGTGATAGAATTTCCAATCAAAACTAATCGCCATATATTGTGTTGGTGCCTCATCAACTTGTGTACTCGATCGATAATTTAATGAACTAGCAATTTAAAGCGATTAAATTTCACATTTTTAATTGTCTTTAAAAGGAGGTGAAAAAGAAACTAGATACGATTGGTTATATTTTAGATTGAACTTCCTCATCTTCATGTTTGAGCATCTCATGGAATATAGAGGTGGAGGGAGCGGTAAGATGAAAATGAAATTGCGTCCATGTTTGTGGGTTCCCGCATCAACGGATCTAGATAGTGTTGAATACACCACGCAGGTTGGGGAGAGGTAGGAAAAAGGTGAGAGCAAGGCATTTGACCCTCCAATTGGTAAACATAAACGTAAAAACCCCTGGTACTAACTTGGCCGGAGCAATAGCATTGATATGGGAAAGAGAAGGTGAAGTGTTAGAAAATCAAATGATAATGGTAGATGTAAGGGAAGTTGCTCACCACCTCTCCTAATTATCTTTATTAAACCGTGTTGGGGAGAGGGTACGATCATCATTCAAAGTAGGCAATTCTTGGACTTACACCCTAGAATCTAAATTAGGTTTATAGGAGATAACATAATCGTTAACAAAATGAAGTATGAGACAAACCAACAAAATAAGAGAATGAGACAAATTACATTTTAATTTGTTGATCAATTTCTAATGCTGATGAATAATATTTCCTAACGATGCTTATGTGCTTTCAGGGCTAAACAAAGTGAGATCTCAACACTTTTCTGTTTGAATTTGATGTCTTATTTCACAGTATGGATTATTCAACAATACACACGGTCGATAATTTTTAAGCTATCTTAAAGACTCACCACCAGTGGTTTTAAGCAGGACTGCCAAAGAGCATCACTACCTGAGAAGGCATGGAACGGAACGTTCCTCCAAAAAGTATCGCGGAATTGTTCCAGAACGCCAGTTAAGATAAGTGGGAAATAAAGAAGAAGATGAAAGTTAGAAGACTACATGGAATATTTCTCTATAGCCTTCATTGTATGACGACATAAGTTGGATCACGAAATGAAGAAGAATCCTTTTCTTAAAAACATCGTGAAAGAAGTTAACGATGTTAAATTTCATGCAAAATGAAGATATGCTAGGTATTTAATTTAGTAAATATCACCAAATTTTATTGAAGATAATCACATGGACAAGAAAACCTAATAAAGGCTCTAGGAATCTCCTTAAAACTAGAAGTTGACTTCTTGGTGGAGTAGCAAAAACAAATTAGAAAATAATGCAGAATAGCTAAAGCTATATCTTAAGCACTACGATTTAACCAACACCTTGAGTTTCAATGAAAACACGAAGAAAATGCTCTTCCCTTGCTATGCCTACCCAAGTGTCAAAATAGGCATCATAAAATATTGCCTACTTGATAATGACTATGGATAGCCATCTTATGTAAGATAATTTCTCCATAGATATTTGTCCTTCTTTATCGTCACAGTAGTATATCATAGGGATGAACTCACAACAAAGAAACTATGTTCATTTAGAAACAAGAAACCATGGAAACCTGGTGAACACAGGTGCGTGTTTGACATGACACGTAAATTTGCATTTCCTAACAAGGGGTATGCTAACAATGGAATGTTTTCCACGGAAAATATGTATGCAACAACCACATCCAGACAATCATGGAAATAAGGGCACGGGTGAGGACTAGGCTATGAATCCCCTCTCCCGGTTTTATCCTCCTGGGCTGGGTATCCTTAAATCTCAACCACATTTCTGCAAAAATACTGGAACACCAACATGTCAACATTAATATTTGAAAAAGTCAGTGCAACTACCTTCACCCAACCTTTTAGGCCAAATAAACTACCTGTAAAACCTGTAATTTAGCTAGATAATAAAGAAGCTTCAACCTATATTACAAGCTAAGTTGTGTCCATTTTCAACTATGTCATAAATCCTATGAAAGTCTTGAGATATCATTTTACGATGCAGCAGGGAATGGTGTTGTACGGTGTATTTACATTATTATAGAAGAGGAAAGGGGAAGAAGTTTCTACCCACAGCAAAGAAGAGGCAATGAACACACCTACATGACAAGAGAACAAGCCTTTGAAGCAACCATAATCCTCATTTTACTAAGAGGTTAGTGAGGAATGAACCAATAAAACTTCCTAAATAGTGGTTAAAGAACTAAGAAATATTTGTATTAAAATTCCTTATTGTGGTATTAAATCGTGCTACTATTTATGCTAATACAATAGAGGAGGTTGTTCTTAAAGGAAACGGGGAATGAAACAAAGGACTCTTCTCTGACATTTTAAATATTTGTTGGGGAGTGTGTTGGTGTGATTTACTATAAATAATTTAGCGAAGAAATATTCTAATCTTGGAGGTCTATTGTTTTGATACATATTAATGGAATATGTATTCCTAACATGATTGACCTGAAGCGACCATCAACATTATGACTATGCATAACATGAGATTTCTTGAGGTTCGTTGATATTTGTCCTACTCAACTCTTCCTGAAGCCCCAAATATCGGTTCAAGAATTAAGCCATAAGAGTTTGGCTTTCTTGTTTTATGTTACGTAGGAATATCATAGTGGACTTCATGGTTGTGCAAAACTAAATTGATGATTTGGAAGACATCGAATGATATTTTGGAGGCCATGGATTGCTACAAAAAGTAATTCCTGGGAATGTAGTTTTATCTCTCATGAGTGGAAATTTGTGAAACAAAATTTCCCATCACACTGCCAGAAGTCTCATGTTGAATCATGGGAGAACCCATGGTTAGAAGCAATTCGACACAGCAGTAGAAAACAATTCAATCGATGTGTAAGGAGTTGATAAGATAAATAATTTTCGAGAATATTATGAAAAAATAGCTTTCAGGTATATTCTGTAACCATATTAGGAATTATGGTTATGATAGTCATCCATTGAAAATTTAAAAAGATGATGTTATGGAAATGGATGATTTGCCTATTTTCCTCGTTGGGTAATGCTATTTGAAGTGCCATCTTAAGAAAAAAGAACCACGTTGTGTCTTTTAAAAATGAAGTCATGGAAATTTTTAATATTAGTGTTGATCTTACTAATGATCAAAAAAAAGGATCGATCCTACAAGTTTCTCTTCATATTTATACGCAATCGGTGGCTATTAAGTCCAACAACATGAGAGTTTATTAAACTCGCATTTAAGAGGAAGTGAAAATAGGGTTACAAAATCTCCTTGATATTAAAATTTTAATCCTCCTTGATATCTAATAAATATGGATTTCACTATTTTTGGTCCCTAAATATTCAGAAAAATGGCAACTATTCGTATGCTTTTAGAGTTAAACACACATATGAAGGATTATTTCCCCCCCCCTTCCATTTATAGATTAAACCCACACCATACCTATCGAGGAAGAAAATACTTCTCCTCTTAGGATTGGTTTAGTGAGTGCTCAAAAAATTCAGAAATTTCTCTCGAGATCAAGATAAAACTACCTTCCTTGTCCTTGGAAATTTTTCCTATTGATTACACCTTTGGGTTGTGTAACACAACTACCTTCAAAAGTATTGGACATTTTCAATTCGATCATAAGCGTGACTTGGTATACATGGATGATACATCAGGTATCTTTTTGTATTTTTGAAATGTTGATAAAAATCCTATTTATTAAATAGTTTGTTAAATTCAAATCTCTTAATATATTTGATCAATGACAATACTTTATTTTAATTTTAATAAATTAATTACAATTGATATTGATATTGACAATCTAGAGTTAGTTAATAAATGGGATCGACAATGATGTTAACGAAATATTCTTAAATATCATATTCTTAACATCGAGTTGACACAAATGTTGGTTGGATATGTGTACAACAAAAGGTGGGTATACCACTTCAACAGTAGATATATTCAATTGTAAATCAACGCACATGGTGTTTTTCAATGTATTCATTATTGAATGTTGAATTTTATTTTATCTCGTTATGAATCATACAAGTCTTCAACTAATGCTTGTTTACTTTCAAGAAGAGTGCCCTGTTTTTGAATCTTTCGATAAGTATAAGTAGCTTCATACCATACGGAATAACTTGTTTTGAGGGAAATATATTAAGTGAAACCAAATTGTAATGTTTTTAATATGTATGGAACTATATTCTCATCCATGGTTTATTTCTATATACTATAGAATACAAGACTGTTGTATTTCCATAATAATTATTGATGTGTTTTTGAGTAATGTCCAAGTTCCATGTATTTTGGGATATAAGTTTTGGTGGATGGAAAAAAATATTTTTCTTATTCAATTGAATGTAGCATGGAATTAAAACGCTAAGTTAACTTCATGGAATTATGTAATGTACATATTTGATTCAACATATTTTGAATATATACATTTCTTCTCTTTTATTTTAATTAATTTTGATTTGATCTTTGTAACATAGTTAAATATTATGAGCCAAATGACCAATTCATGAAATATAAAATCCAATAATTGTGGTTGATGGATGAACTCTTAGGGTTTGATTGTTGCGATGGTTATTGAAATATTTTCTTGTTATTAAGGTAGTTTGCAAATATTCATATTGAGTTAGGGTTTCTCTCTGATTACACAAAGATGGAAAATATATTAGACTTTAAAAAACTAATGTATGTAAATGAAAATCATAATTTGTCAGTGAAGTTCTTTTAAGTTTACTAATATTATTATATTATTAATATTATTTTAACAAAAAGATTCAATATTTTGAAAAAGTGTGTGCATGTTTATATGACTGTTTAGTGTTTTGAAAAAGCGTCAATGACATAAACGACAACCCATGGAATTTTCACACAAGTTGTCCATTTGAATTGGTTCTTCTTTTGCTATGATCAATTTTCGTACAAGTTAATACAACTTTATTATTTAATGAGTTAATATAACTTAGTAGCCTATTGTGACCATTGTATGGTAGCTAGTTAAAAGAAACAACATTACTAGTAGAATCTTGACCTAAATGCAACACTTGTTCATCTTCCGACTTTGAAAGAATTTTCAAATTCATAAAACCTCATTTGTGCCCGAATTTTTAATGTCTTAGGGATTACCATGTATGTGAATCACTATTTACAACATGTTTCTTTTTTTTGTCGTTAAAGAAACTTTCATTTAGATTACCGGGGGAAAGGCGTAGCTTACAATGTCATCTCCCGATAGTCAAAATCTCTCTCATTTTGACTAGACATTGATTGGGACTCGAGAATATAGTAGAGAAATTTTACATACATTATTTCCGAGAGGCATTGAAGCCTTAGCATACTAGGAGTAAACAAAAAAGAGAACCGAATTGACATAACAACATATCAAGCATATCAAGGAGGAGGGATGGGGGGGGTAATACAATGGGAGTTGCAAAGTAACCAGCACGATCATTCATATGAAATCAATGTGTTCCACCACACTTCCAAACTACGGTAGTAATTTGTGTGTGGATGCATTATGACAAGAGCTCTGTTGTTCCCGAAATTTGTTTTTGTTTATAGTAGATATCGTTGAGATGACCACATTTGGTGCAGCAGTATTTATGTATCGTTACGAGAACTCCAGCCCATATTGATTTGAATATCTTGAAAGATGCTGCAATGGACTCGTGGAACGGCCAGCTGTGTGACCTTGAGAGTGAGCTAGAGAATAGTTTGAAAAAATCCTCGATTTCTGGGCGGTAGAGTTAGCGGAGGACGAACTATAGCTAGAACGGACATGCTACATGGATGTGTTGACTCCCCTCGATGAGCGACCCCATTGGTGAGACATATCAAATTTAACTTAAAAAGCTTTGAGGGAAAGGCTTGTTACACGTTGTTTTATCACTGTGACATTTGTTATCTATATGGGTCCAACACTACTGTATATTATGCTCCCTTGATAAAAAACCCTAATGTTCCTAAGCAAGTCTTAGAATTGGAGAAAAGCACTCATTAAGAGCACTTAAAAGTATGCTTGCACTTTTCCTAGCCTTTCACTGTGGGTCCCCGCGTATTTATTTCGTGCTACTGCGGCGACTCACATGTTCTTGTTATAAAACACCATGAACCCCCGTAAAAAAGTCAAAATAAGAAAAAGTAAGTTCTGAAAGCCCAATTGGTTGAATATTCTCTGGCTGGGCTTCTGAGCGCGATACGTTTGAGGTTGTCCCTCCACTCATGGGCTTTATCCATCCATTCATGGAGTTTATCCCCTTGAGTACAGAGCTAAAATACATTCATGAGAGGAATCCATCCCCCTCTTCAGAACTAAAACTATCTCCATTTCCCTATAAATTGAGCTCATGTTTAGGTCTCGAGTGGTGGGCCTTTGTAAAATAATTGTTAGAAAAATTCTGAGCCATACTCTCTTACTGGTGTCGTTGGCATGAGAGTAATCACACCCTTATGTCACTCTGTCTTTGGTTCAAGGAGAGAAGGCTTGTCCAAACTAGGGAAAGACGATTTTCGGGACTCGGGAAAACTTGTACGACATCAAAGCATCGGAAGATTTGTAAAATTACTCTTTTCATTCAAGAAAATATATGGATCTCTTTTCTCATGGGTTTTTCTTGTGTTTTATTTGAATAATTCAATACTTAGATTCACTTAGTCACTAAATTGAATTAAGATTTATTCTTAATTATTATATGTTGCGAGTGCTTTTAATTCTTTTGTCTGTCTTTGATTCATGATTCTATATGAAAAGCCTCTTTGGAAGCATTGGATAATGCCCCATAAGATATTGAATTTTAAAATGAGGCATATCCTATTTCTTTGTTATAATAATTACGAATTGCAAATAATCTAGAAAATGATTTACAAATGAGATGTTTGTTTCTGAATAAATAGAATATGAGAACCACTCTTAATAGTAAGAGGGATTACATAACAAAATAGCGACTCCCAGGTAGAGAATATGTTGAATTTTCTATTTTTATTTCAATTTGAATTTTAAAAGTTTTATGATTTTGGTTATGTAGGGAGGCTGAGTTTGGGTAAATAAATTTTGAAATCACTGACAAGAAAAAGCGAATATTTGTTTTTTGGATTTTTCCCTTGCCTCCGCGGTTTTCATTTAAAAAACAATAAATATGTCAAGCTTACAATTAGAACAATGTGGTACAACTCTGTTCTCCATTAAGCTATAGGACCTGGAAAAATTTTGAAAAATTAAAATGTCTTTTAAAGACAAATCACATGATTCTTTGTGTTTTCCCTAGTCCTATCTTGTTTGCTCAAATCTTATGTGAATTTCTTTACAATGTCCTTGATCTCTTATTAGTTAATTAGGTGTTTTGAGTTTCTTTTTGAGAAATTAATTAATTTGATTTCCTTTGGTCATTAATTAAGGTGTGTCTCAGAATCTGTGATTTTACTTCTTTTTTTCTTTTGTTTTTTGCAAAAACATTCCCCCGCATTCGCACGGGGGGGGGTGTAAATTGTGCAGGTGTTATTGCCTTTGATTGTTTTTGTTTTTTGACCTTTAAATTCTCACCCAATTTTCTTCTTACACTTGATAGGTTCCTTGAATTGCATTAGTGGAAAATATATTGTTCTTTCTCGATTTAGAATCATCTTGTGTTTGAGGAAATTCTTGCATAGATTACATTTGCATGTTAAATTCTCATTTTCGGAATATGAACGAAAAATGTGCATAGATTACATTGCATAGTTTTCAAGTGAATTGTGCATAATTACAATGCATAGTTTAGGTACGGAAAAATCAGTAAATGAATTTAGATAGGTTTTCTTTGATTTTGTTACATGTTTAATACTTGTTTAAAAACATAAAAATAAAAATTGGAATTCGAATGATAGTTTTCTTGCTGAAATTAATTGCATTAGAAATTTGTTATATTTCTCTTGATGATCAATCTTTGTCGTTGAAGTGGTGGAACTTACTCTCCTTACTTTAGTTAGGATTCATCGAATTGAAAAAATTACATTTATCATATTCGATTGCATTCGATTTTAGGTGGGAGTCCCCTTACTTACCATTGGTTTGATATCCATTTACCTTTTGAAATGTCATGACCAAATAACACAACGTTTAATAAAATTCATTTACAAGAAATTTTTACATTTTCTGGGGCTCTTTCACAATCTAGCTTGAAGTAGTGCTTTTGAATAGGTTGTAGTTAACTTTCCAAAGAAAACTAAACAAACAATAGCATCTTGCGATGCGGAAAAAATTCCAATTGTTTCAATTGTATAAGGAAGCTCTTCTTAAAAAGGTCAACTATTGCGGAATCATGTCGACCCGGTGAAATGGTACCTATCTCATTGGCAAAGATAGAAGAATGTGCCACGTAATACAAACGGTAAGCCTCGGTTAACCATTGACAAAGGCACAGTGTCAACATTGAAAACCTCGGATTGCCATGTCGAGGCTTTCAGAGGTTGAGCTTTGATACTTTTCCCTTGCGTGCTATCGGATCGTGGCTTTGTTCCCCCGAGTCGGTGTCTCGGTTGGTGACCTTATTGTTGTAATGTTGTATGATTTTCCCCGACGACGGTGGGTAGAGGTCCTGTGCAGAGCAGACGTTGGCTAGACTCACTTGGGATTTCCCGGAAAGGTACTCTTCTTCGAATGTGTAAGTGAAGTACTTGCACGGAGAATGTTTCAGTAACCAAGTTTTAAGGTATTGTTCTCACCGACCGCTAATTTTCACATTGATCTACCATAACGTTGGATTTCATCACCAACTAGTGATTTCAACGTGAAAACAAATTGTTTGTGTGTAGTTTGACTCCTAGATTTGATAGTACGTGTTCATTTGTTTGTTTTCTTTTAGAACCTTAGGTGTGGATTATTGAATTTGGTTATTAATATTTTTTAAATAAATTCAATGAGGTTGAATATAATTACAACAATGCAGAATTTACCAACAAAGAACCCCTCTTATTGAGAATGCTATAGTACTTTTTTTGCTTTAAAATATTGGTTCTCCTTATATGGCACATTGTCATTACATGGATTTACAATAGCTTTAATGACAATGATTGGTTGAACTTCGTTTTCATGAATATAAATTTTAAATTTGGGGTTCCCATGTTTGTGGGATTAGCGAACCAAAAGATAGTTCACTGTCAGGCCCAACTTTGAAAGGGGTTCTAGAGATCTAGCCCTCTGGACACAGGAGAGGGATCTCTCAAGAAAAAAAAAAGAATAATGTATCTTTGAAAAGCTCAAAGACAGGATATTGAGCTGATTATGAAGCACAAAGGGGTTTTAAAGTAATTTGGTTGGTTGGTTCTTTGAGTTGGTCATGAGATATGAATTGAAAAGTGATGGAAAGAAAAAAGAAAAAAAAACAATCGGACACTTGACAAAAAGGGCTTGGGTCAAGAAAAGTTCATCATTGAAACTATGGAGTCATGAAAGGAAGAATTACTGCACAACAACTAGCCAATGTTTTTAGAGGAACAAATCATCTACACTAAAGGATCTTTTTAGATAGATGATAGGATGGAACATTGAGAAAGAAAGTGAAAGAAGAGAAAGCAACCCAATTTACTGTCTATAGATGCAATTAGGAGGTCGTTTAACTCCCAGGACACCAGCAGACATACTCAGCGGCTTCAAAAAGAGGGACAAAGGGCGGCTTATAGATCGGACCGGAAAGTCATTTAACTCCGGTGCGACTTTACTTGTGCTCGAAGGAAAAACAAAGAATGAGTTTAACGAGAGAGATATTAGAAAAGGCATTTGGTCGCTGAGATCCTAGTGGGCAGAGCTAACTCTAATCCCAGGTGTTCCCAAATATTCCAGCAAACCCAACAAGAACAACTAAAGACGATTCCACATTAACTCATACATCAACTAGCGATGGCAAGGAACTGTGGTTAAATTGGCAAGATCGACCTTAGATAATGCATTTAGAAAACAAAAATTTAAGGCAAGAAACGGACATAGGGTACTAACAAGGGTAAATCCTATGCCATATTTTTTGATACAAGCAATGAAAAATAAACAACCTTAAATGTAAAACAGTTGAAAAACACCAATAGTAATAAACGAGGATCTGTGAAAATGTGATTTGATTAATTGTTGAAAACTTAGATCACATACACCAAGATCAATAGTTGTTACTGTTCAAACCTCCTCGACCTACTACATATGCTCTCTTGTTAATCCTCCCAAGATTTTCCTGTGATCGGGAATGAATCCCTCAGCAACAACGGCGACCTTCGGTAGGTAACAACAACACAATATTTTCTTCATGAGTTTTTATATTTAACGAAGAGAGCGAGGAAGGCAGAGTGAAAACTAAATGCGCGTGCTCGAGAGAAGGGTGGCTTCGTGCAACTTTAAACTGCGAGCATTAATCTGCGGCACTCTTGGAGAAATAATGGTCTTGGGTAAACTACATTAACTCGGTATGTCTCAGGTACGATACAGTTTCCCATTGTCCTCTCTTGTGATACCCATCGGTGTGTAAACAAAATGGTAAATAAATAATTTGGATGGTCTGTATGCGCATTAACAACGCTGCGGTAGCTTCGTTTGTGGTCGGCGGAAGTCTTCGGGGAACACGGTAAATAATGGAGCGTGTGGGTGCTTTGTCACTGGAACAATGTTTGATATGGCTCTTCTTTGAATTAGTTTTGCGGCCATTGAGCTCTGCCGCTTCATTTATAGCTTTTCTGTGAAATCCTGTTCTTGTAATAAGAACACAGCAATATCATGATGTGTCTCACAGTAACTATAAATGAGATTGAGTTGTAAATCCATGCATAGAAAGGTAACTATGGAAGGATAGAGGAAACAGTGTGACGGTGTGGTGAAACAATATTTTTGAATGAAATGAATATGGAAAAATGCATTGAGAGCGAATAATATGAGGTTTGGTGGAGCAATGCATCATGGAACGTTTGATCATGATGTAGAGCGTTAGATCAACGACGGAGATCAAATAGTGGAATGATACTTATGAAAATGGATGAAATGAATATGAAATATGAACTTTTAATGTAAATCTTCGAAACTTTAGACTTTGGTGGAAATGAAAAAAGGAAATACCATTAATGCAACGGACATGCGTGTAGGGCTGGGACCCAAATGGAATCGCAAATGGCAATTGGAGACGAAGGTAGGGTGGGTGATACGACACAAAACTACGATGTGATTAGGGAAGGTAATATGGAAAAACCTTTGAAAAAACAAAAATATAACAAAATTCCGAATTAACGAAGGAAAACCGTTTGTTTGTGAATGGGAGGAAGAGTTAAGTGGTGGGAGCCCAAGGTCTATCGCAATCGGAGATGGGAGAGCGGGGGAATGAGCGCAGTGAAATAGGGAAAGTGCCAATGCGATCGATCGGAGGGTTACGATTGCGATGGTCGAGAATGCGATGCAGGGTTTAACGATTGTGATGATCGGAAGTCGGAGCGATCGAGGGTGGACATACGATGTGATCGGTACGCAAATAGTGTGATAGGCAGAGTCGGAGGACGTCATAAAAGTTGCGGTGCAATGATTTGCGATTATTACGAACGTTGGATCAACGGATGGATCAATGACAGAGGAGAGTACGTTGAGAGATACATGATCGGGGGAACACAAAGGATGACACATACAAACTTGCGATTGCGATTAGAGCGGGAAGTCACAACGAACGGGTAGATCGACGGAAAGATGGACGCGAGGATGAGGTCGAAAAGTTTCGATCGAGAAGGCGGAAGGGAGATGCGATGCGATCGATCACACATCGCAAACATTTTAGATAATTAGATGGGACGAGCATAAAAAGTTGCAGTTGGGGAGCACGATCGACGTGGGCCGCCAAGTCTCGTGTGAATCGCGGTGCGGTCTGATGAGAGGACTTAACAAAAAAAAATACAATCGCATAAAGTTTCGATTTCGTAACAATGTTCAACATGGCTCCCAAATTAGAATTATGGCTCCCAAAACTGGTGCTTGGTCTTGAGCTACGAGTATATGAGAGTGGTTGAAAAGTGGCAGAAGGGCTAAACCCTATTACAAAGTAAGGAGAAAATGGTCTTTAGCCATTTAATGCATTGAGTTGAAAGGGGTGATAAAAAAGGAAAAAAAAAGGAAATTTGACCCAACAAGGGTGTGGGTAAGTTTGAAGGGTTTTAAGGGGATTTAAGGAAGACAGAGGGAATTATAAGAGAACATGGGAGATGGAACGAGAAGGTTTAGAAAGGATAGAAAATAAAGGGAAAAGAGCCTTTTGAGCATCTCTTCTAAGCAGAAAAGTTTTATAATGGAAATCGGAGAATTCCTTAAGAGGACAAAAAGGCACAAGGGAGGCACAAGGATGATGTGTTATCGGGGAAATGCATTCATGAAGGCTCAAAACATTAGCCCCTGTTTTTTAACTTGCTCAAAAATTTATAGAGGCTAACATGTTCCCATCTCCATGGATTATACCTCAACAGTTCCTACATCTCAACATCACCAACCTCATGACCCCTTTACCTTCTTTTCCAAGCTTGTATCTTCCTCCATTCCTCTTCTCTTGGTAAAAGCCTTGATGCTGCACAATAACCGGAGTGATTAAGAAAAAGAAAAGGGAAGAAAGAAAAACGAAGATAAGAAAAGTCTGACCAACTTAATCATGGATATAGTGTTAGTAGTGTTGAAAACTTCCAACATGCATCGCAAACCAAATACCCTTACGAAAATATTTGTAAGGGTAGCCACTTCCTTCTCGGTTGTCTTGGCATTCCAAAAGGTCTTGGTATGGTCGGAAAATTCTCGTAACTTCCTATTGATGCATCGACCCGATGATAATCGGTTCTGCAGGAAAAAAGGGTAAAATTAGGTTTCTTATGAAGTTGTGCAAGGGAAGCATAAAAATCACATTTTCCCCTATGAACATGTGTTATATTCTTTCCCGACTAGTCCCGTGTGGGGTGGTCTGGGGGGCGATATCCCCCTTGTACGTTGCGCTTTGGGCATGGCCCAGGATCACGGGGGGCGTGGCCCCCCCCTTGTTTGGGGTATGCGTGGAAATATAGGAAAAAAAATTGGACCTTGTTGCCGATTTGGGTGGACTTTGTGGTTAGGTATGACCTGGTTTTGCTTCAGTATTTCTAACAAGTCAGGTGAGAACTATGGTTATTTTCTAATCACGGTTAATGGATTGGGGTTTATGTGTAACCGACATGTATATATATGTGTTGTAACACTAAAAGGAATATAATGAAAAATCAAAAATTTGTTCGTCTGGAATTTGGGATCCAAGGGAAAATCTTTGTATATATCTATTTTATGTTTTGTATATAGCTATTGTTTATTTTTGTTTTAAGATTCGTTTCACGGATAATTTTTTTTGAGTTAAAACCATTTGGTATCGAGCGATTTGTTCAAAGAGACGCCTTTCTTTGAGGGTTTTTCTAACAAAATTTCAAGGGTAGACTTTGTTCGGTGGGAGATGCGGGATCGATTCTTGCGGTGAAAGATGGTGAGCGGCGGGAAGAATGAAGATGGGTAAATTTAATAGTGGGAGATTTTGAGTTGTGGAAGATCAAGATGGAGGATTTGGTGGATAAGGATGGGTGGATCGCAGTGGTCAAGGGTACTAAACCAATGACAATGTGGAATGAAGCTGAAGAAAGATGAATCGGAAGGAAAAAACACAATACGGTGTGTGTCTTGGGTCGGTATTTTTGAATGTGTACGGGAAGCTATGATGAAGGAGTGCAGAGACAAAATTGGGACTTGTGCAGTCTAAGTCTCTGGTGAATAAATTGTTCTGTAAAGGAAAAAGCTATATAACTTTGAGGATGAAGGATGGAGAACTAGGTAGCGAAACGTACGAACGCCTTCAATACGTGGTAAGTCGATTTGTCATCTGATATTAAAATCTCAAGCAAATATAAGTACATCGATTTGTTGTGTTCTCTACTAGACTCTTGGAAGTGTTGGCAATGTTGCAATGGTAGCAATACAACTACCTTTAATTTTGATGATATTGTCGTGTAATGCTTAGGAGAGTAGAGATGAGAAAATATGAGCTAGAATGAGATACCTTATACGTACGAGAAGGTCCCAAAGTAAACAAGAATAAGGTTTCGAAGGGTGGAATCTCGTCTGGAAAGTTTGTAAGGCTGTGTTGGAAATGCGAGGAAAGGAAGGAGCACAAAAGGAGCGCACAACGGACTCCAAAAGCTCTAAAAGGAAAGGATGCGGTGATGCTCGCTACCAGAGGGGCGCTCCACCTCGGATGAAGGTAGAGGATGCCTTGTTGCTTCTTCTTCAAATACACATAGATGTGGTCATGGTTGATTGAATACGGTGCATCCTTTCACTTCACTCCCCATGAGGAGTGGTTTCTGTGGTATGAGAAAATAACGATGGTGGTGATGTCTTCTTGAGGATGAGCGGGCGAAATCATCGGACATGGAAAATTTAAGTTGAAGCTACAGGTGGAAGGATTAGAACACTTCCTAGTGTTGCGCATTCTTACGTGCTTGATAATTTCTATAAGCAAGATGGATGATGCGGTGTAAAAACGATGTTCGAAAGATACTTGTAAGATATTTCGACCGCATTAATACGGGAAGTTCGATTGAGACTCTATACAAACTTCGAACGACAACATTATTGATGAGTCTAAAGATTATGTAGTTCCGAAAGTAGGCAGAAAACAACGGTCATTGGAAGAAAAGACACGTACTATGGCATAAAAGGTTTGGACATATTAGAAGAAAGAACGTGAGATCTTGCACTTAAATGGTGTGGTAGGCTGTCTAAAGTGCTCTCTGGTTAGGTTACTGCTTCGAACATTGTGTATATGGAAACGAGAATACAATTAAGTTCATCGGTGCTAATGGTGAACAAGATAATGAAGGCTTGTTCATAGTGATGTATTCCCAGACCTATGTCGGTTCCCATCCTTTGAGTAAAGTACGTAATATGTTTCATTCATGAATGAATTCTCAAAGAATACCTGGATATATTTCTTGAGAAGAAATGCGAAGTCTTTAACAGTTAAAGAAATTAAGGCTCTAGTGGAAAACCAAATAGAAGAAAGATAAATGTGCGAGGACGGATAATGGTGGGGAGATTTTGCGAAGAATTTGAAGGATGCAGCAAGAAGTGTGGTATAACGTAGCGAGAAGAATAATCATACACACCTGGAAAAATGGAGTTGCGAGAAAGGAGCCTGAACGAGAATGCGCACGATGGAAAAGGCAAGAAAGCATACTCGGTGGTGCGGGTTGAGACAAGTGCAGGTGGAGAAGCGGTGGGCGCATGCTACTTGGTTGCTTAGATCACCTTCATTAAACGTTGAGATAAGACTCCACATGAAGGTATTAATTTGGTAAAAACCCTCTCTTTCACATACGAGGGTATTTGGATATGCAATCTGCATATGTACATGTTCAAAAGGAAAAGGACCAAGTTGGATAATAATCTGAAAGGTACATCTTTATTGAGTATAAGAGATGGTTTAAAAGGGTTAAACTTTGAGCTGGAAAACAAGAGAAGGTTGTGTAAGGATGTGGTGTTTAGAGAAGGTGAAAATATATGTTTGTTAGCTTATGAAGTCCTAAAGGAACACGGGGAAGATAGGTTTGAGCTAAGGGAGGATGGGCCAGGACTCTCTAGCAGGAGGGCTGGAGAAGGAAGAGCCACAAACTCCGATTGTAGAGAAAGATCGATTTGGGAAAGAAGACAACCAGCAAAGCTATAGTCCATGCTGCTTTCTTGTTCCAGAGTGCCTTTAAGCATATTGATGAGTGATCCCGAACCGTCGAGGAGAGCAGTGGGGTCTGGAAGGATGGAAAACTGGAAGGAGGCCATGGTTGATGAAATGGAATCACTGCATAAAAATCAGGCATGGGATACCGGTGGAGTTTCCGGTGGAAGAAATTATCAGGAAAAATGGGTGTTTAAGAAGAAGATGAATGTAGAAGGAAAAGGTGGAGAAATACAAACTGGGATTTGAGCATAAGGTTGTTCAGTGGGGTGAATTTGGTGATATTTTTCTCCTATTCCCAAAGTACTTCTATTAGATCACTTTTATCTGTTGTTGCATTTTATTTTAGGGTACAACAGAGATGAGCGTGAAGACAACATTTCTTCACGGATGCAGAGAATCTACATGGAAACAACTTTAAAGCTTTATGATGAAGGAAAAGAAGCTGGTGTCTGTGGAAATTTAAATAAGTCTCTGTATGGGTTAAAACGGTCCTGAGATGTTAGTATCAGAAAATTTAGTACCTATATATAGGGACTTGGCTGCGGAAGCAAGGAGGATCACTTATGTTTATTTTAAATTAATTGGTAGCCATGTTGTTTATTTGGTCTTGTATATGGATAATGTGTTTTTCGATTGGAAATAATAAAAATTATCCAAGATTTGAAGACCATTGTTCTCCAAATTACGACATATGAAGGATTTGGTCACCAAACTATATTTCGGCATGAAGTTAAGAAGATAAATGCTCGAAAGGCTACAGTTAAACTAGAGGAAGTATGTTGAGACTATATTGCGGAGGTTCCAATATAGGATAGTAAAGCTTGGTGAATGTTCCGATTCCTGTAGGTGTAAAGTTATACGTTGAACGATGTCCCCGAACACAAGAATAAGGGAAGGGATATGTCTCGTGTGTTCCATATGCAAAGTGTAGTAGGTAGCACGATGTATACATTGATACATGCTAAGTGAACATTTCACATACGGTGGGAAGTATTAGCTTCGAGTTTATGCTCAAACAGGGAAAAACATTGTTAATGGTAGGCAAGTTTCGAATATTTACGTGGTACTAATGGTGTAAACAACCATACCGGAAGACACAAAGATTGGAAAAAAGAGTGTTGGACATTCGTGGTTTTGTTGATGCGGTGGGTTGGAAGACTCGGACAAAAGATCTACAAGTGGGTATGTGTTCATATTGAAGGTACGATCGGTTGGATGAGTAAAAACACGATGTAGTAGCTCTTTCAACTCTAATGGGGAATACATAGCAGCCACTCATGCCAGCAAAGACGATTTGGTTGTAGAATTGTGTTCAGTATGGGGTTGAGTGCGACAAACTATGAGATAGATGCAGTAGCCAAAGTACAATTTTGTTAGCCTGAAACCTTGTATCATTCAAGAACAAAGCACATTGATGTTAAATGTCACTTTGTGAGATAGTTTGAGGAGCTAAAAAGAAATTATTAGCATTAAAGGTGGACACTTTGAAGAGAATGTTATATGAGATACGTGTGAAGTACGTAGGCACTCGAGAAGTTCTCTTGGTGTGAAGAAATAGTGGGTGTTTGCAAAGTAGGCTAATGACTACAGCTCTCCATAGTCCTAACGGAAAAACAACAAGTGGGAGAATGTTGAGTATGTGTGCACCATGTTCCTGACTAGTCACGCGTGGGGGGGGGTCACGGTGGGAAATAGCCCCATCGTTCGTCGGGTGTAGCAAGGGGTAGTAGCCCCTGTGACCCAAGGTAGGCGGTGCCAAAATTTGGACCTTGTTTTTCGGTGGCGGACCATGTGTAGTTTATTCTTGTGGGTTTGCACATGGTTTTGTAACATGATGGTTTCGACCTAATGTTTTATTGAGTCCGGTCAAGGAACTATAGTTTGTGTTCTAATCTGGGGTTAATGGTTAGGTTGTATCGCCCGGCATGTATATATATATGTGTTGTGTTACTAAAAAGAATATAATGAAAAATCAAATTGGTCGTCTGAATTTGGGATCTGAGGAAAATCTTTGTGTATGTCATTTTGTGTTTTGTGGTCTTCTTGTTGTTTATTTTCTATTTTTAATATTTGTTTAGAGATAATTTCGGTTAAATTTAAAACCTACATGCCCTCACATGGATAAAGCCTCAAAATTTTGGAAAATGTCTGTTTCTGACACTTGTTCAGTAGTTCTGGTCTTTCTCCCCTTTCATCAACTAGCAAAAATTGATCTAATTCGAAATGGAGTCAATCCTCTTCCATTGGAAAGTGAAACTCATATCCACTAAATTCATGATCCTTTAGTGATCAAGTAGGTAACTCAATTTCACATACGGTGATCCTCTCCCTGTAGAAGTGGTCATCTTGCGCTCGGTTCTTATTGTTACATCTTTTTCTTCTGCATGGGGCATTCCGCGCTACTACGGAACCCCTTCCGTCAGGGGTCTTTCCTTTGATTGGAATACCCAACGACGAACCTTGTCCTTCCTCCATCCCTTTCCGAATCATTACGAAGGCTTGTGGTAAGAAGAATGTGCGTCGCTGAGAATGTGAGTAGAAAAGTGTACTGACCCAAGTATTTTATCCTCAACCTCTTGGCAAGCTTTGGGTTCCCCTCAGCTTGTGCTTGTTATGCAGAATCTGTCAGATTTTAACAGAACCATTAGTGAACCTTTAGGGATCCTTCCAAGGTTTCCTATTACTTTGGAAGGTAAAACTGTCTGTATTGATCTTATGGTAGTCCGAGGCCCCTTGGATTTCAATTTGCTACTTGGGAGAGACTATGTCTATGCAATGAAAGCTGTCGTATCGACTCTCTTTCGTGTGATGTCTTTCCCTCACAATGGAAACATTGTGACTGTAGACCAGATTTCGGTCGTTAGTCTTGATTCGATTACCAATAATCCGACACCCCTGAATTTTCCTTATACAGAAGTGGTATCTACCCCGCTACGGGTTAATTATGTGGCAACCAATCCCATGTTTTCAGTTACTGATGCAAGAGAACCTCTCCCTGTTTGCTCGACTTCCTTTGACTTAGATCCGATAATTGACATGGTGAACCCTATGGGGGCATTTGAACGTGATGTTCTTATCCGTATTGATTCCCTTGACATGGATTCCTTCCAGAGAACTATTCTTCCATCTGATGAAGATCTCTTGGAAGCCATGATCGAGGTGTGTCCCTTGACATGTGTTTCTTCTAGTTGGAAGCCATGATCAAGGTTCTATGAGGAAATTTATTTTCTCGTGCCAACCTCGTTAAAAAATGAAACAGGTTCCTATGAGCATAGTTCATTTTATTATGTCAAGCTCATTAAAAAAATGAAACAATGTTCCATGAGGAGAGTTCTTTTTCCTGTGTCAACCTCATTAAAAAATGAAACAGGTCACCTTGAGGAGAGTTCTTTTACTGTGTCAACCTTGCTAAAAAATGAAACAGGTCCTTATGAGGATGGTTCTTTTATTGTGTCAACCTCGTTAAAAAAATGAAACAGGTTCCCATGAGGATGGTTCTTTTCCTATGTCAACCTCATTAAAAAATGAAACAGGTCACCATGCGGATAGTTCTTTTACTGGGTCAACCTCGTTAAAAAATGAAACAGGCCCTTATGAGGATGGTTCTTTTCCTGTGTCAACCTCGATAAAAAATAAATAAGCTTATAAGCATGGTTCTTTTCCTTTGTCAACCTCATTAAAAAATGAAACAGGTTCCCATGAGGATAGTTCTTTTACTGTGTCAACCTCATTAAAAAATGAAATAGGCCAATGAGCATAGCTCTTTTCCTGTGTCAAGCTCATTAAAAAATGAAACAAATCCTCTCCTAATTTAGTTGAGTCTTTGATTAGATCTCGTAATTGTCAAGTCGAGTCTTTCATATGATCTCGTAAATGAACCTTCATTCCATCCAGCTATTAGTAACTAGTAGTCTAGTTAGTTGAATGACATGAATCTTGGGGGGCATATGCTCTTGTAGGTTACTCTTGGGGGGCATTGAAACTTATCTCAAGCATGATTTTTCCTTTGTTTCAAGCTTGTGTAAAAATTAAACAAACCTATGTCAAGCACACTTTTCTCTGTTTCAAGCTTGCGTAAAAATGAAAGCACTTTTAAGCATAGTTTTCCTTTGTTTCAAGCTTATGTAAAAATGAAACCTATCTTGAGTCCATTTCAGTTATTATTTTCAAGACTCATTAAACTCATGAAAATCTTGAGATTTTTTTTCTATCTTTCATTCTCGTAAAACACATGAAAAATCCGAGTTCTTTCCGTCTTTTCCTGCTCGTAAATTAAATTGAAATTCGGCCAGCTGAGTATACTTTTATCACTTTTTCGGGCTCTTGAAAATTACGAAAAAGCGAAACCTTGGAGTTCTCTTTTAAGCCCTTTTCAGACTCTCTAAATATAAAAATATCGCCGAGTACTTGAATATTTGAACTCATTAAAGGAAATGAACAATCGTCCCTTCAGTATAAATTTACCCCTTTTTGAGACTGAAATGGACTATTTACGAAAAAGGTATACGTTGACTAATCATGGTTAATATAGTCCTCTCTTGCATTATTTTATCCTTTTTCGGGCTTGAGAGACTAAATTTATGAAAAAGTACAACCACAGAGTTTACTTATGTTTTTCTTCCGACTCCCTAAAACTAAAAAAGTCGAGTTTCTCCTATATGGGACTTGTTAAAATTTAACAGTAAAGGACCTGTCGATTACAAACAGGAACGAACTACTCCTTCTTAGGGTTTGATTTTAATACTATGATGGACTCATCCGAAGGATGAGCTTACACAACAAGAAAATGTTATCCTCCTCAAGCTTGTCAAAAATAAATAGGTACTTGCCAGTAATGGTGGGGGGAAAAAGAGAAAAGGAATCCAGTTGTCACCCTTGTTTAAAAGCAATATACCACTCTTGAACACGACACTTTTGTTAGACTTGTACCTGGGTTGGGAAAATCCTTTTTCTAACAGTTAATAAAACCACATTGAAATTCTTCAGCCGGTTTCTGGGTATTAGCTTTAGGTCAATTGTTACCAAACCATCTGCAGTGTCGTTATGTGTTCAAGAGACAGTTCAAATAAACCATTCATTGCAAACATTTGTCTCCATTCACGTTGACCATCCCTGAGTTAGTCCTTGCAAGTATTATTTCAAGACTCATTAAACTCATGAAAATCCTGAGATTATTTTGCAATCTTTCATTCTCGTAAAACACATGAAAATGCTGAGTTCTTTCCATCTTTTCCTGCTCATAAATTAAATTGAAAGTCAGCGAGTTGAGTATACTTTAATAAAATTTTCGGGCTCTTGAAAATTACGAAAAAGTGAAACCCTGGAGTTCTCTTTTAAGCCGTTTTCAGACTCTCTAAATATGAAAAGATCGTCGAGTATTTGACTATTTGAACTCGTCAAAGGAAATGAACAGTCGTCCCTTCATTATAAGTTTACTTATTTTCCAAACTGAAATGAACTATTTACGAAAAAGGTATACGTTGACTAATCATGGTCAATAGAGTTCTCTCCTACATTATTTTATCCTTTTTCGGGCTTAAGAGACTAAATTTACGAAAAATTACAACCACGGAGTTCACTTATGTTTTTCTTCTGACTCCCTAAAAATGAAAAATGTTGAGTTTCTCCTATACTAGACTCGTTAAAATTTAATAGTAAAGGACTCATCGATTACAAACAGGAACGAACCACTCCTTCTTAGGGTTTGATTTTAATACTAAGATGGACTCATCTAAAGGATGAACTTACACAACAAGAAAGTGTTATCCTCCTCAAGCTTGTAAAAATAAAGAGGTACTTGCCAGTAATGGTGGGGGAAAAAAGAGAAAATGAATCCAGTTGTCACCCTTGTTTAAAATCAATATACCACTCTTGAACACGACACTTTTGTTACACTTGTACCTGGGTTGGGAAAATCCTTTGTCTAACAGTTAATCAAACCACATTGAAAGTCTTCAACCAGTTTCTGGGTATTAGCTTTAGGTCAATTGTTACCAAACCATCTGTAGTGTCGTTATGTGTTCAAGAGACAGTTCAAATAAACCATTCATTGCAAATATTTGTCTCCATTGGCGTTGACCATCCCTGAGTCAGCCCTTGCAAATATTTCTTCAAAACTTGATCTAATGGTTTCGTGTCGTGGGCTTTCCTACAATGGGTCACTTTCTATCGACGACAGCTCATCATCTAGAAATTTGATCTAGAATCCTATCAGCACCTTGGGATTTGCATGCCCTAATGACAGGTTTATCGGCTTCGACGACAGGTTTCATCATTGACCTTCGATCGAATGATTCCGTGAAGTGTTCGACTGCAAATCATTCTTTTACACTTTGTGGATTGTACTGAGTAATTTGAGGGCCATTATCATTATGGTGGTTTCTCTCACACTTGTTAACAATTTACATCATTGACTGGTAATCAAGTGGTTTCTACCATGTTTGACTTCGACACAATCAATCGCATGTAGAATCGTACTAGTTCGGGAAGCGGAAATCAAGACCCTGGATCTAGTTTCCACCATCCAGGCCGCGAGGAGTTTTATTATTCATGATACAGTAGAAAAATTATGACAGATGGCTGCGCCCATGCTGTGTCTACTATTGATGTAATATTAAAATAATATCTGTACCAGAACATTTAGTTAGTTTTGATCTGAGTATTGGAATGCCTACCTCAGCGATGATATATATATACATGCTTGCATTGAATGTTTTTACAGGTTTTCGACCTGTATGTCTGCAATCCAATCCTCAGAATGATAAAGCACTTCACTCTTCAGAATAACCTCAGACTTTTCACTTTAGGGGGCAATCTGTTACATGTTATTTTGTCACCATGACATTTGACTGTCCATATAGGTCCATCACTACCTATATTATGCTCCCTTAGAAGTCAAAAGCCCTAATGTTCCTAAACCAAGTCTTGGAATTGGAGAAAATATCATTAAAACCCTTAAAAGTCTAACTCTGCACTTTTCCTAGCCCTTTCCTGTGGGTCCATTGATATTTGTTTTATAGCCTGCAGCAGCTCCCGCACGTTCTACTTATAAAACCTGCGAACCCCCGTAAAAAGTCAAATAAAGGAAAAAGTAAGTTCTAGAAGCCCAGCTGGTCAAACATTCTCCCAACTGGAAGATTCTAGAGGCGCGATCAGTTTGAGATTTATCCCTCCACTCATGGAGCTTTATCCCTCCATTCATGGAGCCTATCCCTTGGTCTATGGAGCTCAAATACATTTATGAGAGGAATACGTCCCCCCCTCTTCATGGAACTGAAACTACCTCCATTTCCCTATAAATTGAGCTCATGTTTTAGTTTCAAGGGTATACTAGAGCTTGCATAAGGTAATTGCTAAAGAAATTCCCAAGAGTGCATACTCTCTGCACTAGTTGTTGTTGGCATGAGAATGTTCACACCCTTATGTCCATAACTTTATGCTGGTTCAAAGAGAGGAAGGCTTGTCAAACTGAAGGAGGAACGATTGTTCAGGACCTTGGGAGAAACTTGTACGACATAAAGGCATCAGGTTGTAAAGTTACTCTTTTCATTCAAGATAATACATATGGATCTCCTTTTCTCATTGAGTTGTTCTTGTGTTTATTTGAATAATTCAATACTTAGATTCCTTGATCACTAAGTTAGATTAGATGTTCTTAATTATTATATGTTGCAGGTGCTTTTAATTCTTTTGTCTGTCTTTGATTGCAGGTTATACTTACTGAAGAAGCCTCTTTAGAGCGTTTGGATAAAATACTGCACCGGACATTGGATTTTAAGGTAGGGGAATGTCCTCTTTCTTTGTTTATAATAATTCTGAATTGGAAATAATCTAGAGAAAACAATTTACAAATGGATGTTTGTTTCTAGATATTCGTAGAATACTAGGGAGATCACTCTTGTCCACAAGAGGGATTAATCCGCATAACAAGGCTGAGCGTAAACCTTGTCAAAACTTGCAAGAAAAAATCCAGTAATGAAGACCAGGAAACTGCTGTCTCGAATGGGTGCACACCAAAACCTTGAAACTGCGAGCTATAAAACAGGAAAGGTAAGCGTTCGCCCAGATCGAAGAGTTTTACTGGGAAAACACTGCCCACCGCTCAATTAACCCACTAAGATAGAATTCAAAGGACTAGTTGCAAAGAGGGAAAAATTCATTAACATCGACCCAGAATGGGAACCCAGACCACCAACAGAACTAAGTAGAGACCGGGGTAGCACCCCCACACTAGTAATAACCAGATGGAATTTCTGAAAACGAGCCAACCACAAACAAACAACAACAAATCCCTCCAAATACAATGGCATGCAGGAGAAATCATAAACACATATATCTTACCCCACACATAGAAGGGAGTTCCAGGAGCTTTTGTTTTCTTGGTGAGGTTTTGTGGCCAACTATGGCGTGGATACGACATGATGCCTCATCTGCTCGAGTGCTCGGATCCCAGGAACAAGTCAGAAGGCCAAGCCCAAACCAATCCCAAATACCACTATCTTTCACTTCACCCCTTAACCAAGTCCGAGACCTCAATCAGTCTCCATGGAACCAAACACGCACACCTTTTTTCTCCTCCAGACCCAAATTCATCAGCCAAACTTCTTGACTGGATCCAAACATTCACCAACTCTCGAATTTTAACAATTGAATGTGCAGGATGGATCATCGTGTGAGGGAATTGAATGCAGGGACGACACATGCGTGAGGATTTAATGACTGTGTGGAGGAGGGGCATGTCCCAATGGCCTCTGATGTGACAAGTGTACATTCTCTTGGTCACCCCCATTGGGGGTATTACAACACGTTTCAATGGAAATTTAGATCCACATTATGATTAAGTTGGGGTTAATAATAATATGTTTTTGGACATTAATTAATCATGAAATGAGAAAATTTATACTCTAGATAAATGCCACTTTATCATTATCATGTAAGGGTCCATGCATCTCCTTTCAAAGTTAGATAAGAAGGTAAGTGGTATATATAAAAAATAATTAATCAAAAAATATTTTACTTTTGTTTTAAAATATGGTTAATCTATTTTTATATGAATTTAATTATTTTAACACACGTTTGAGACTATGAGAGGAGCTAGGGTTTTTAATTTGTGTAGATACTTATATGGTGTCATCATTGGTCATGCCATAGTCACTCACATTGCAGGAGGGATCAATTTAGTAGATGAAAAACCCTTCTCTCGCCAAGGTGTCAACTACTGTTGGATTCAAGCTCAGTTGTTTATGGTTCAAATGCCTTTTGGCTAAAAACCTTTAAGCGATTCTATGGTTTAGATATGGCTCCAACCACTGACCTATCCTTGTGCTTAGGTTTCAGTCTTGTCTAGAGCCGTGACATTGAAGCAGTCCATGCAAAATGGGAGCTGAAGGACCTCGATAACATATATTGTGAAAGGGGCCATACCCTTGTCCAACGTCATCTGGGTGGATGTGGCAAGCTTGGTGGAAGAGGAGCTTAGTGAAACCATATATGTGCACCTGAAAATTTTTGTGGTATCAGTTCATGGGAGGAATTCAAAGGATGGTGAATATGTGTGCATGAAGTTTCCCTGCAATGTGTTTGACGAACTGCCCGTCTGAGTTATTCATGGAAGGTGTGGGATGGCATGAAAAATGTTTGACATAATTCTCCAGCTAGACTTGGGCCCTTAGTTTATTTTGAATCTCTCAAGTTGTTCACTTGAGGTGGATCTCGTGTCTCTAAACCCAAACTCCATCTCGTTAATTTTTGGTTTTGGGGATTGTGATATCCAAAAATTCCATGTTTTTGTTAAAACATTTTCTAGAATATCACTATCTTTTAAGGCCAGTGAAGGTGATGTGGTTTCATCGCTTGAATTCAACATTCATAAGATGAAATGAATTCTTGTAGGGGAAACGAGGCTCCTTTTTGAAGGTAGGAAATTAAAGTCGACAAATGAACTCAAATATTATGGCATTACAAAGGATACCTCTATTTTCCTCATCAAACGTCTGAATGGAGGTGATAGAGGAGGTGGGGCATCTTTGGCTTCAAAACCATTGTCATTCGAAGATTACCTTAAGCCAGGTTCAAACTCTCAGATTATCAAGGATCTCTCAGGTCATGCTTTTTTGGTGGACGATTCATCAGACACGCAAATGCTTGAAGTGAACTAGATTTGTACCAGGATTAAGATAACATATTATCAATACCAAGTAGTAATATATTAGTTCAACAAATTCCGCCCCCCAAATTCTACCCTTCGAGGTTGGGTTCATCAAAACTGGACCGATAATATATATATGATATTTTGTTCTAAAGGCTAATTTGTGGTAGTATTCAAGGATCTTGAAGACTGACAGAGGGTTTTCAATCAAGGTCCTTCGTTTCAGGGCCAGGTTGGTCATTTGATTTAATTGTGGTTTCTAGAGTTTAACCCTCTATCCATGAAGTCATTGGCTACTTTGTTATGGGTAAGGCTCCAAAATTTACCCCTCTAGCGGTTTCGGATAAACTTCCTTGATGCTATTATAAACTCCATTGGACGCTTCATCAAAGTAGACAGTGAAAGATTGGCTAATGGGTTTATCTCATTTGTTCATATATGTGTTGAACTGGATTTAAGTGAAGGATTACTAGATAAAATCATTCTCAAGTTTGTTGGAAAGGAACATATTCAACCCTTGGATTACATAAACACAACTTTTAGGTGTATAATTTTCAGTAGCCATGGCCTCTTCAGAATGCCTGCCCTTACTCAAAAGGGTTTCCTGACTCCCAAGAGTTGAGAAAAACCAATCATGGATGACAGGATCAAAAGGTAGCAACAAGTGTCAAGAACTCGTCAATCCACTAGAAGGATTATTCTCAGTAGCAAAGGTCAAATAATGATTCTTCGGTTCCTCAAGACTTAGTGCATACCCCTGTAGATTCGCATCATCCCTCAACAGAGGAGAATACTCTAACACAAAATAATGAAAAGGAATCAACTTTACCTGTGACCACTCAGACAATGATAAATAAATGGTATGCCCTACTGAGCTGGTAGCGCTGAAGCTCTCCCTAAAAAATGAAGATATGTCCTTATCCTCAGTTGTAACCGATAAATTTGTAGGTTGGGTTGATATACAAAAGAGAAAGAGAAAAAAAGAAAAACCTATGAACAATTTTGGTGTATGACTCTAGAAATGCTAAAACTATTTTGGAAGGCATGTCTTCCTCATGTAACTTGCTTTTTTTATTTAATATAATTTAATTTTAAAAAATATCAACTATAATTAATTTATTAATAAATAAAATAAAATATTAATAATGATTAAATATATTAAGAAATTGGAATTTAAAATATTATTTAATAAATAACTTTTTTATCAACATTTCCAAAAATGCAAAAATATAATTATAAAATGGGTAGAAAAGCACCTAATAAAATAAAATTATGTCATAGTGATAATTAAATAGATATGGAGAATTAGAATCATTTGTTAACTATGTTTTTAATTAATGTGCCCAATAATGATTTTAAAAAGTCAGTTTTATTTAGAACAAAATATCTATTATAATGGAATTATGAGATCAATAAGAGATTTTTTTTTTAATTGATTAAAGGGTTTCTCAACTAACATGCCCATAAAGAATGATTAACAAGAATACATTTTGACAACAATAAAATATGAATAATACAATTGTAAATTAGTTAACTACATGTATTTATATTGGATTGTATTAAAGCATTTATAATAATTAAATTAGACGAATTTAAAGGAAATTTGGAATAGAGAGAATCTTGTTCATCAAATAAATTTGCATTCAATGTGACAAGGGATGATTTTCAAATATAAAACATAAATTAGGAGAATTGGATCACTTTGAGTGGGTTTAGTGGTTAAGAGCATGTGTTTCCTTTTAAGAGGTCATATGTACAAAACCAAAATGAGGTAAAGTATGTACATCTCCCTAAACTTTAATCACCCATGAGGTGTATACCAATTGGTTTTTGTGGGATTTAGTCCTCACCAGGTCACAAGTTTAAATCTCATGGGAGGGGTTGAAGATGGGAGCCACTTTTGGGGGAATTAAACTACCCAAGGGGTGTGCAATCTAGACCGAGTTTCACACAATCCTAGTGATATCATCTCACTTCAGGATAGATCATTATCCCATCCAAAATTGTGACTATCCCTACACTCAACCTAGACGGAAAAAAACAAAAACAAAAAAACAAAACTAAGAGAATTGGATTCAGAGACCTTTCACTTGTTAAAAAAGTTTATAATCAAATTGTTAAAAAAATAACTTAAAAGATTAAACTTTAATTTTGAAATTATTTTTCAATTGTTAAATCATTATTTAATTAATATGCTGAAAAATGATTCTAGAGGATTAAACTTCATGAGTGATAAGGTGCCCACTGAAATATAAGACATAATTTTGACTCTAGTGGTAATTAGGGAATGTTGCAATGGTTGGGATTGGTAAATGGGTCCTTTACTAATATGCTAGAATTGATACCCACATATAATTCATCACAAAATTTCTAGTAAGGCTAAACTATGATGAAAAATTAAACTATGACGGTAACAACTAGGAAACTTAGAGGAATGGTGGAAGTATTAGAACCTTTTATTTGTTAAAGAGATTATCAACCAATGCTCTAAAGAGTAATTTTAAAAGATCAAACCTTGATGAATGAAAAAGTAACCACTCAAATTACATAACAAGGTAATCATTTAAACTACACAACAACATGAGTATCAAAGCTATCAATATGCAGACGATTTTGCAGAACATATCGATTTTTGGTTACATCTATATTTTTTTCCGAAACACATTATCAAAAGGATCAAATGGATCTCAAAATTTATTTGGGCTGGTAATTTAGATAAACATAAATTTTACTTGCCTCTTCTTTAGGCATTAATGTAGAGGAATGAAGATAGTGGTTGGGGTTTCAAGGATTTAAAGATATTAAGTCAGGATTTATTAATGAAGAGTTTATGGAAAACGATTTCTGGAGATGGTCTATGGCAGCACATCATCAAGGCATAGTATTTGCAAAATCGGTCTATGATGCAGTGGATCAAGGAGGGGACACACATCCCATGTGACATCTCATACAGTTGGAGGAGCTTTATGAAAATCAAACACTGGCTATTGAGCAACATCATATGGCAGATTGTAAATGGTTTTAATGTTGAAATCATATTAGATCCTATATGTGGATTTATTGGGGATCATACATTACTGGTTTCTCTTCTTAGGCAGATTCATAATATTGGCATTTATTTTATTAATTAGATTATGGTTAATAATGATTTAGTACAACCTACATGGATAAGGGAAATTGATATTGGATTATACGAAGAACATGGATTTCTCTGTGATAGGTATGTCCAAAATCTATCACTGGTTAGTATTGCACTATATGATAAAGATGATATATTTTGGAGGTTGGTAACTTGGAGCAGGGTCAAATTTTGGTTCGAGATGCATACTGGTACATTTATCCTACTCAGTCAGAGTCTTGCCAATGGTTCATGAAAATTTGGAAGTAGAATATTCCTATTATGCTCAAGGTATTTGGTTGTTTAGTTTGGAATAACAGGGTATTGACATGGGACAATCGTTGTTGTAGGGGTTTCAATGGTGTTGGCCATTGTATTTTATGTGGAGCCGATTAGGAAGACACAGTACATCTTTTTTTGAAGTGTGCATTTGAAAAATCCATTTTGGTTGGAGTGATGAACCTATTAATTCTTCACGTAGATTGGATTACCACATTGGGTGACTAGCTACAAGACTAGATGTCTAATTATAAAGAATATGGTTCACTTCCCCTATACATAATGTGGGGCATTTGGAGATGTCACAAATCTTATATTTTTGAGAAATCCTCAGCAATTATCAGATTTTCTTGCATTCATATTGTTGCCTTTTTCAGTGAAGCTGGGATTGCTGGTAGTAAACACTTGATGAGAAATATCATCCCTTTATCTTCTTCATATGGATTCCCTAGAGGGTTTTTTGACTGAGCCATTACAAATAATTTTTGTGGATGTGGTTCTTTTATCATTATAAAACCCGGATCACATTATCAATTTAGGTTGAGTGGGGTCATTTGCACAAACACATGAGCAAAGGTCTTGGCCCTTTGGGGTGTCTTATTTTGTGCTCGTTGGCTTGATATTAGGGCGATGGATGTGTTTCATGACTCTCAGGTGGTTATGGAGTGGGCCTTTAAGAAAAAAACTTTCTATCCTCCACTTTTGATTGACTGGTTAATGAGAATCATGTTGATTATCGAAAAATTCTAGAAGGTTTCTTTTTCACATGTTCATAGAGAATTGAATGGTATCATTGGCACTCAGGAGGGACAAAAACATCATTTTTGTGAGATTACTTAATCTCACTTTGAAAACAACATTCTTTAGAGGTCATATAAATTCTACTTTACATGATATTTATTATTAATGGATGGAACTCATGGTGCTATACAAAATTTGATTTCCATGTATTTTAGGGGTGGATATTTAAATATTAATTTTTGAGATATCACAGTTACTGAAAGAAATTCTTTTTTGGGTTGGGTTGATGTGCAAACATCCATTCAAGCATGGATCCAATCCATATTGACTATTTGTGTCTTGGATATGGTCTGCTACGAGACTGATTGTAGACTATTTTTTTTTTAAATTTTTTTTTTTGGTTTACTCTATACCAGTGCAATATTCTTAGTGGTTATCTTTGATGCAAAATACATATGTTTTTTGAGATGTAGTATTATGACGTAGTTCTCTGATGAATATTAAAAATCTATTGGATAGAGATGTGGAACATCATGAAAGATATTAAGTATACTATAGAGGCGACGAGATATAATCTCATACTAGAACATGTGTCAATAAATTATTGGAGGAACCTAGAACTTTAGTTAGTTTTTTCTGATTGAGAGAAAAAAAAAACTAACCAAACATTGATTTAAAGATATTGTAAATTAGATACATACTTTTTAGTGTATATATACCGGGCCGATGTTTCCTCTACCAATCCTCTAGTGAGGATGTCAATCATCTTTTTATCCATTGTCCTTTTGCAACTTTGGTTTGGACTTGGGTACTTCACTTGATAACTCTCCTTTAGAATGGGTTCGTTTAGACATTGTCTCTTGCCTTGGTAGATGGAATGTGGATAACAAACAACTCCGGACACTAGTCTTCTTCATCATCTCAGGAATTTGGCAGGCTCGGAATGCACTTATTTTTGAGCAAGTGCATTGACATTTGGTGGACTAGCTGCAAAATTATATCTTTGCATTATGAGTTTTCAACCTCAACATCTCCCGCCCTCAAGTGTCCTCCTCCTCACAACATTTAGGCTAAGTATCCTGTTGGTTTTTTCGATGGGGCTTCCTCTTTTGGTCTCTGTGAATGCGACATGGCCATTCAGTTACGCCCAGCTCGCTCTTACCGTTTCCATTGACACAGTGGCATTGGCTCTAATACTCGTGCTGATCTCCTTGCCCTTTGGGGTGTTCTTCATTGTGATATCTGGCTTGGACTGAGGACACAAACTATTTTTGGAGACTCAAAAACTATCATTGAATGAGAAAATGAGCGGGGCTAGGCTTGAACTCTCTATCCCTCGCCACTTGGAAACTCAAAACTAAGTCCCTCACCAAAGAGTTCAACTACATTTCTATTTCCCATATCTATTAGAGTCAAAATGGAGAAGCAGACTGACTGTCCAAGGATGGATGTTCCTCAGAGTCTGATTGGATCTTCTTCTAGTCATTTGAACACAACATTCTGCAAGGGATAGGTTATTTTGAGTTCTAAATTCTTTTCTCTAGATATTTTTGGGCCTTTTGCTCCGTATGCTACTTTTTTTATTACATTCCTCTATCTTCAATATATTTTCTACTTGAAGTCCTCTGTTTTTCACAAAACTGTATTCTACCAAGAGGAAGGTCATATGAAAACTATCATTTTGTTGTGAAATGTTTGGTTTATTTTTTTGTTCATTCAAATAAGAACTAGTTGGTTCACAAAACTATATTCTACCAAGAGAAAGGTCATATGAAAACTATCATTTTGTTGCGAAATATTTGGTTTATTTTTCTGTTCATTCAAATAAGAAATAGTTGGTCTCTAAAATCTACTTGATGATGTCAGTGAATTATTCTTTCCACTAAATTATGTACTTTCTTTTGCCACTTTAATAAAAAACTCTTTTTCTACCTTGGGAAAAAAACTAAAAAGATTCATTGACACAAGCGATCTTTCATTTATTAAATCCATAAACACATCCTTGCCTAGTTAGGCAAGGAATAATGGTACAAATTGTAACATGGAATGAATGATTTTAGTGGGATATGTATGTCTTCTATGTTTAGGTAATTTGCTTTTCAATAGTCCATCATGGGGAGGTGACTCTTGTTCACGATAAGTTAGAACAACTTTCCTAACCGCCATATATTCTTCAACCTAATCTCTTAAAGATCCCCTTACCACTAAAGTCCAAACATAGTATTACGTGCGAAATCCTGAACGTTAGGAGACAGGACCAACAGAAAAATGGAAAGCCAAAGCGCACGGTCACATGAGTCCTGGACAAACCAATTCAAAGAGAAATTTTTGGCCGAAATTATACGGGAAACCAACGGAACCGAACGAGCCGCGGAATCAATCATTCATTCTCGACGGATAATTAGTGAAGTATCTGCTTACGTCATAATTAGTCATAAATATTTATTTTCAAACAAGAAAAGGCCTTCACGTGGGTGGTGTCATCCCGTTGCGAAAACTAGTAAAAGAGCCGGGCCCCCAGCATGGAGACGAAAAGTCACTCGACTGTAATAGCCGTACGATAAGCCGACAAGTACAGCAAGTGGGCACGTTACTCTGTCGACTCTTACACAGACAGGACAGTCTCTGCAATCATTAGTTATCATTTGCTGTCACTGGGCCCACTGGTCACCGCTCCGGACCGGCCTCTTTAATTCTGAGACTCTGCTTTTCTTTAACCTGGTTTCCGAGAATACCGCCTTTCCCGCAATTTTGTTTCGTCCGAAGTTTCTCGATGCACAACTCAATAAATAAATAAAGTAAAAGTTGCAATATAATATAAAGAGAAAAGAGTTGTTTTTAAGTGTTATTTTTTTGGAGTTTTAGGTAGATTTATGATTGGAATTCGGTATAACAATTGTGGTGAAATCTTGATTTGTGTTATTGAAATTAGCTTTTTAATAGTATATATAGATTCTAACGACACTTTGATTGTGTAAAATTTACTTGTCAAACTTATGATTTCAATAAATCTCTACCAAATTTTAAATAGATTAAATCGAAAAATAAACCCATTTTTTTTTTTAATCTCACTTAAAACACAACTCAACAATGTAGATCTGTTTGTGGACCCACAAAATATATCTCCCTGCCCTCTTGAAATTGACATCAGTGGAGGGTGACTTAAAATTCAATATTTTAAGCCAGCGAAGCGTGTGATGAATGGTATTTAATAACACTTTATTAATCCAAGCACACAAATATTTATAATGGTTATCATAGAACATCATTAAAAAAAAATTCACACGTTATTTATAATCAATTAATTTGGAAGGGCTTATTTTTTTAACAGAAGAAATGTAGAAAAATGATGTGTGTATTTTTCATAATGTTTGCTGGCATGTGACCAGTGATACAATAAATAAAATACAAAAACTATATTCGATATCAAATGATGATAAATAAATATATGATATTTAGTGAATTCCTAGGCTGTCTCCATTTTATGGATCGAGTAAAATGGAGTCAAAAGAATTACATACACATTAATAAACGAGTAACTCATTGTTATAGTTATAATTTTGACAATGATTGAGAAAAATATCGATATTATATGTTATATATAAATTATTTAGGAAATTAAAATTTATAAGTAATTATGAAATTAAATTATTGTAAATTTTAGTTTAAGAAATCAATATTTTTTTGATGTAAATTAAAAAAATAAAAATAAAAATAAAAAAAATATTTTTCAAAACTATAAGTATGTATGTATATTCTAATTATGTTGATATATATGTCTATTTTAAAATAGATATTTTACAATTTTAATTTAATTATTAATAATTATTAGGTGGATGGTAGATATTTAACATTTATCTAATATTTTTAGAGTGAAAGTTTTTGTGAGAAGAGTAATTTTGTTATAGCTAAGATCTTAGTTAAGATTGATCACTATCATCACATGAAGTTCAGAGAAACCATTGAGATTGAAAAACACACTGCCAATTTGAACAAAGATGATGGATGGAAGATTATCAAGAACTCGATTCCTACCATTTATTCGGTTTTGCTTCCTCTTGAATCCTATCTCCCACCTTCCTTTTCTTTTTTAATTAATTTTTTCCTTTGTTTTCTTATGTTTTTATATTTAGGGTTATTATCACTATTATTATTATTATTATAAAGAAACATGTAGAGAAGATTATATTAATAAATATGTGATTCGACCCAAAAACCGTTGCAATTTTTCAAAAAGCAAGAGATACCAAAATTCTATGAAGATTTGAGTTTGAACACACATGATCATCGCAAATCCTTACACAAAAAATCCTCAATACAAAAGTTTGTTCAAATTCCAACACAAAACTTTCCAAAAGTCCCCTAAAATCCAAATATATTTGCATTACATTCTCAACTTGGTGTCATTTTAGCTTTTGTATGGCTTCTTGTTATCCTTGGAGAATTGTTTTCATATTTTTTCCAACTTTAGTTCAACCCAAGTTTTCGGAAGAATCTAACATGTCACCATTCTTTGAATGAATTCTACTGGTAGATTCATTCTTTTGACCCAATGAAGGTTCTTACAGTTCAACCTGATCAACACAAGAGAGAGCCCTTTCGAACTTGTTTTCTAGAAAAACACACTCAGAGAATTGGACTTTAAGGAGAATTTTTTTCCCTTGTCTGAATGTTCAAACCCAAAATTCTTTTTCAATACAAGGATTCTGCAAAGAAACATTTGGGTTACCATCTTTCATTGCGGTGTCAAAGACCTTCATGCCGATACCCATTTTCACTTGATTTACTACAAAATATGCTTGATTGTTAGGAGGATGAATCTTGAATTCTGAATAAATAAATAATATTTCCTTTTACAAATTGACCACATTACAGAGAAGGATCCTCCTTAGAGATTGTATAATGATATGAATTGGCACCCTCCTACCATCTTGGTTTTCTAATATTTTTCTTTGCGTTGATCTTCCCTACTTTGGTGTAGTCTTTAAGGGAGTGTTCGATATCATAGCAAGCTCTACAACAACAAGAAATATTTTTATAGTCCAATTTGTGCACCCATAAATATTTAGGACTTATTAATTTTATTTTCAACAAGAAATTCTTTGAAATCCATTTCCACACAAATGCGAGCATATATGGGCTTCAAGTATAATTTTTTGTCATTACATCGACAATATAATATTCCTAGAACATTACCAATTGTAGTCAATGAAGCAAGATTCCACATATGAAAAGGGAGGTTGGGAAGCCTTACCCAAATCAGAGCAGTAGAAATTGAAGCCATAAGAGGGTCGAAGGAGGGAAACTAAGGTTGCAAAGAGAGCCCTGTGCTGCCCCAAAATAACAGGCCAGATTCTAAAATCAGAGCACGATCTTCATCTTTGTCGAAGACTACAACAAAAAACCCTCTTGTGAGAGGGTAGATATTCAAATCATTGGATATTAAAGGTTTCCACTGCTCTAAAATACAAAAGTGGAGATCAACCTAGCCTCGACCACAGACCATTAAACCTGCAAATCAAGCCTACTTCCAAAAATAATTTTCCTTCACTTAGAGCTTCAACCACTAATGGAACCTCTATCGAGGGGGATTCAAGAACATAGATCCCAGAGGAAGATGGACCTGAGTCTGAGCCTGTTGAGAGTTCATTGTGCTTGAGGGAGGAATGGTGCTTTTTTCATCAATTTCTGTAGCAGAGGGGTTAGATATTTTGGAAGACATGAACGTCGTGGGTGAAGCAACACCCTTATCAACAAAATAACTGTAGCATAGGTAGAAAATATTCCAACCGCAATGGAGAAAGGTGGGACCTTCGCCAATACAAAGAATTTATTTCCAGCCGACGAGGAAGGTACGATAAAAGGCACAACAAGAGATAAAGTGGCGGAGGAGGTCAAGATTCTAGGTGTCATGGAAGCTAGGAGGTCGAATATCAGCAGAACAGTGGGAAAGGAAGGAAGAGTGGTTGGCTAGGGTCGAACCCTAACCGTGGCAGTAAAGGAGAGCCACAATGTCACCATACTTTAAAAATTGGTTTTATTAGGATATATTAATATTCATGTTTTTTTTTTACTAATTCTCTTTTATTAATATATCGATGTATACATTTATTTTTACATTTGTTATTAAATTAGTTAAATAAACTTATCTGATCATCAATTTATTATATATATATATATATATATATATATATTATTGACATTTATAACCTTTTGAATTCTTCTTTACTTCGTTTCTTATGTTAATAATTTCATTAAATATTATAAACATTTTAATATTTCCAAATTCTTCTTTCACATTCTTTTCATATTTTACACCCTAACGTTCAATTAACTTAAGTTACATCTCTTCTCCATTTCTGATCCCACATCTCTCACCTTTTTATCTCTCAACACTTGATCATATTTCATATCTCTATCTTGAGGATGAGCCACACTTGCTGGCTTCAAACCTCGACCATAAAAAAATTGATGTGCATAATCCGAAAATACCAAAACAAAATCTATCGAATATGTTGGAATATTCATAATAGTTGTCATAGAACAAGGGTTAAGATTTATCTCCAAGTTAGCTATGCTCTTTTAACTAATTTATCTCAAATTAATTAATTAAAAAAGATGTCATATTAACACATGTAATATTGAAACAAAGTTACCAACTTAATGAGAACTGTACTGAGTTCTCAATTTTTTAGAGGCCGCAAAAAGCCATGATTTTCATGTCAATTTTGAAAAGTGTTGATGCAACATCAACTTTTTTTTTAGTATATTTTTGACACTTTAAATTTTCTTGTGTATTAAGTATGATCATTTTTTTAGATGTTAGTGATTTTGATGTCGATTTTGAAAATTGTTGATGCAACACCAACCCTTTTATTTTGGGCTTATTTTTGACATTTTAAATTTTCTAATGTATTAAGTATGGACATTTTTTTTAAATGTTGGCGATTTTCATGTTGATTTTAAAAAATGTTGATGCAACATCAATTTTTTTTTTAAGGTGCTTCTAGGGTTTTTCCTAGGTATAAGAGTCATTGTCATATGTTTAACGCCACATGGGCACATTGTAACTTGTAAAGAGAAAAATATTTTTGTCTCTAAAGTGTCAAAATACCTCCAAGATCAAGTTGGCCTAGAGAGCTGCCAAGTCGGCCTACATGAAGAGCCACATGTCCCTTGGAAGAAGCCTATATAAGGAAAGGAACTCGACTTCCATAAGGCATTCACTCACTCTCACTCATATGCGAAGAAGAGGAAAAGAAGAAGGTCGAAGAAGAGGATGAAGAAGGAGTCAAAGGAAGTTGAGTTGCTTGGATTGGGTCTCTCTCTCTCTCCTACACACAAGTCAAATCTAGGGTTTCTGTGTTAGGGAATTCTTGGGTTCGATCTTGGTGGACATGAAGAGAAGAAGGAATGAGAAGGGATTATAGGGCATCTTTATAGTCCTACATCTCAAGGAAATGCAAGCGAAGGGAAGAAGGAAGCTCTACAAGGAGATAAAAGTCTCCAAGTGAAGGTGCAACAATTGCAGTAGCTGCATGAATGCAGAAATTTCAGACTTTCTGGTGAGGTCGAAGGAGTTGCAGTTGGAGGCCATGCTGATCTTGATCTTGGAGGGTATTTGTTTAAGTCTCTAGGTCATGTTATTCGTCAATTGAAGCATCTATAAGAAGAGAAGAGATTTACGGGTTTTCCCCTCAAGAGGAGGGGTTTTGGCCTTGGCTTGCAGCCTATATAATGTGTCACTCTTCTTATTGTTTTGGTAGTTATTTGTTGTATTGCACACTGTAATAATAAGGATCAAATATAAGAAGTAAAAAGATAACACAAATAATTATCAAGAAAAAGAGAATTAACTTATTCACTGTCATATTGAATTCTCAACAATGGGAATATTTTTGACACTTAATTTATTTTTTGGTTTTAAGTATTCATTTTTTTTAAATATTGATTATTTAACCATTTTTCAAGTTTTTTTATTCTTATTCTTCTTTTTATCTGTGAGAACGGTTTGATTTTTAAAGGTTTTTCAAACTTGTATTTTTTTTCTTTGCAATTTATTTTATTTTATTTTTGCAAAGTTTAAAAAATATATATATTTTGAAGTTAGGATTTTTTTATATGTTTATGTATTGTTAATTAATACTTCAATATATCCTCGATTGGGGTGTTAAAACAAGAGATTTTTATTCCCGAAGGAACGTGTGTGCATTAATGGAAGGCACGTGGCTGCAGGTGCGAGGACCAACCTCCCCGTCCTCTCCAAGAACCTTGAGTATGTGAGAGGATTTGAATCCGTGTGTGAGAAATAAATCCGTATGGGATTTTGTAGGTGGTGGCGCCAGTCGGGAGTTAATGGAGGGTGGCACGACCCGTTATCAACTGCTCGACGTTTGGTTATGGTATGAAATATGTTTTGAGATTTGTGGAGTTTGGTTGTGTCAAGGAATTAGGTATGTTCGTTCAGAGTGGGTTAATGGATATTTATGTGGACACTCGGTCTGGGAGAGGTGGCGTTTGAGTTTTCATTGTCCCTTATTACGTTCACAGGAGTCTACCTTTGTCAATTTATGGTTTCGTCTTAGAGTTATGTCCTTTGAATGGAGGAATCGAGCTCGAAGTTTGCTTCTAGTAGAGTTGTGTTGTTCTTGTTGGGGTGTGGTGGTTTTGGAGCAAGGTCAATTTTTGGTTCGAGATGAATATTGGTACATTTCTCCTACTCCTCATTAAGAGTCTTGTCAATGGTTCATGAAAATTTGGAAGTATAATATTCCTATTACACTCAAGGTATTTGGTTGGTTGGTTTGGAATAACAACGTACTGACATGGGGCAATCTCTGTTGTAGGGGGTTCATTGGTGTTTGCCATTGTATTTTATGTGGAGATGATTATGATGATGAAATGCATCTTTTTTTAAAGTGTGCATTTGCAAAATCCATTTGGGTTGGAGTGATGAACCTTTTAATTCTTCACGTAGACTAGATTACCACATTGGGTGACTACCTACAATATTGGATGTCTAATTATAAAGAATATGGATCACTTCCCCTATACATAATGTGGGGCATTTGGAGATGTCACAAATCTTATATTTTTGAGAAATTCTCACCAAATATCATAGGTTCAAGTGCATTCGTATTGTTGCCTTTTTCAGTGAAGCTGGGATTGCTCGTAGTAAAAATTTGATGATGAATATCATTCCTTTATCTTCTTCATATGGATTCCCTAGAGGGTTTTTTGACAGAGCTGCTACAAATAATGTTTGTGGTTGCAGTGATTTTATCATTATAAACCGTGGGTCACATTACCACTTCAAATGGAATCGGGGCATTAACACGAACACACGCTTAGAGGTCTTATCCATTTGGGGTGTCTTATTTTGTGGTCATTGGCTTGATATTAGGGCAATGAATGTGTTTTGTGACTCTCAGGTGGTTATGGAGTGGTCATCCAAGTAAACAACTTTCGATCCTCCGCTTTTGATTAACTAGTTAATGATAATCATGTTGATTATCGATACTGCAAAGAAACATTTGGGTTACCATCTTTCATTGCGGCATCAGATACCTTCACACCGATACCCATTTTCACTTGATTTAATACAAAAGATGCTTGATTGTTAGGAGGATCAATCTTGAATTCTGAATAAATAAATAAATAATATTCCCTTTTACGAATTGACCTCGTTATAGAGGAGGATCCTCCTTAGAGATTGTATAATGATCTGAATTTTCACCCTCCTTCCATATTGGTTTTCTAATACTTTTCTTTTCATTGATCTTCCCTACTTTGGGGAAATCTTTAAGGGAGTGTTCGGTATCATAGCAAGCTCCACAAAAAAAAAAAAAAATTTTATAGTCCTATTTTTGCTCCCTGATATTTAGGACTTGTTAATTTAATTTCAACAATAAATCCTTTGAAATCCATTTCCACACAAATGCGAGCATATATGGGCTTCAGGGATAATTTTTTGAGATTACATCGACAATATAATCTTCCTAGAACATCACCAATTGCAGTCAATGAAGCAAGATTCCACATATGAAAAGGGAGGTTGGGAAGCCTTACACAAATTGGAGAAGTAGAAATTGAAGCCATAAGAGGGTCGAAGATGGGAAACTAAGGCCGCAAAGAGAGCCCTGTGATTCCCCAAAATAGCAGACCAAATTCTAAAATATGAGCACGATCTTCATCTTTGTCGAATACTACAAAAAAAAACCTCTCGCGAGAGGGTAGATATTCAAATCATTGGATATTAAATGTTTTCACTACTTGAAAATACAAAAGTGGAGATCGAATTAGCCTCGGCCATAGACCATTAGACTTGCAAATCAAGCCTTCTTCTGAAAATAATGTTCCTTCACTTAGAGCTTCAACCACTAATGGAACCTCTATCGAGGGGGCTTCATGAACAGGTATCCCGGAGGAAGAGGGACCCAAGTCTGACTTCACAGTGTAACGAAATGATGAAGGAAATGCCCTAGAGGAATGATGGCAAGCTACATATTTCATAATGTCGCTAGAAGACTGAGGGGGCGCCACTTATTGAGAGTTCATTGTGCTTGAGGGATGAATGATGATTTTTTCATCAATTTCTGTAGCAGAGGGGTTAGATATTCTAGACAACATAAACATTGTGGGTGAAGCAACACCCTTATTAGAAAAATAAACTTTAGCATAGGTAGAAAAAAAATCCAACCGCAATGGAGAAAGGTGGGATCTTCGCCAATGCAAAAAATTTATTTCCAGTTGACAAGCAAGGTAGGATAAAGGGCACGATGAGAGATAGAGCCGCGGAGGAGGTCGAGATTCTAGGTGTCATGGAGGTTGAATATCAGCAGAATAGTGGGAAAGGAAGGAAGAGTGGTTGGCTAGGGTCGAACCCTAGCCGTTGCAGTAGAGGAGAGCCGCAGTGTCGCCATATTTTTAAAAATTGGTTTATTATTATTAAAAAAAATTATTTTTTCTTTTATTTTTCATTATATATATATATATATATATATATATATATATATATATATATATATTATAATATTACATATATTGATATATATTTTTATTAGGATATAATAATATTCACGTTTTTTTGCCACACCATTAGGATCTGGTGGTTTTTTCGCCCTGTGGTTTTTGCGCCACACCATTAGGATCTGGTGGTTTTTTCATCGAGCTAGAGGGGCATGGTAAACACCACCTCCAATGGTGTTTTCACTAGGGCAAGTCGGGCTTGGCAGTGCTCGTGGGGGGGATACATTTTTCCGTGGGTGGTCTAGTCTGCAGAATATTTCCTTAGGTTGTGGGATGGGGTTCTTGGCATGGTTGTGGTCGCGCTGTGGTCCTCTGGGTCTGTTTCAGAGTGGATGGAGGTGGTCACGCAGGCAGGTGTAGTGAATTATTCCTCAGTGAAAATTCCCCGTGGTATCAGGTTGATTATCATGCGTTCTGTTCCTCGCATGGCTCGCTCTTCGTCCCTCATCAAGACCAATTAGGGAAGCTCAGCGGGAGGTGAGAGCCTCTCACATTTGGAATTGGCGTCCATCCCCAATTACTTTGGGCTCAGAGGCTCATAGGCTCAGAGGCAGTCGCTCGGGTTGAGCTGCCTCAATGGGTCGTGGATGTTGCAGGGTGGGTCGTAACTGCCGGGTGGGCTTGGAAGCAAGGGGTAGCAGTGTACAGGGAGGATCAACAACTGGACGTGGGGTTCACACACAATGGGTTCAACATCAAGGTAGGTTGGCTTGTCTTGGTGGAGTAGGGAGACAGGGGCTGGCGCATCGTGTGGAACGACGACAACGACAAGATTGTTTCATGGAGCAATGCAGATATTTAATCCAATCAGTTTTGGAACGCTTGGAAACTTCAGAATGAGTGAGGTAGGAGGAGCACACAGAGCTAATTTCCACCCTAAAATAAATGCACTACTTTCAGTGCCATGTTCATGAGAGGATAGTGGTAGTCTTACGAGGCCAAAACATGTTATCTGAGAAAGTCGAAAAGTTGGAGACGTAGATGGCCCATTTCAAAGAGCATGTTTGATGCTTCTTCCGTCCTCCTCCTCCTCCAAGAACAACCCTAGACAAGTCAACCTCCATGAATTCTGACGAATAGCATGGTTAATATGTATTTTACTTCTTTTTTTTGTTTACTGGTGCTTATGGCCTCTCAAGTTGTGGACTCTGTCACTGATGTTTTTCTATTTCATTGTCATATGTTGCCAACGGTAGTCAACAAACCTAGTCAGGGTTAGACTACTTGCGTTTTGATTTTGATGTTCTATTTTTTGAAATAATGATTAGAAACTCGATTTACAAAAAAAATAATTAATACTTCAATACAAATAAAATAATTGTTATTAAGAAAATAATAACTTTAAACACTTGACAAAAAATTATACATTTTGCACACACACACACACACACACACATAATTAAAAAATATACATTTGTGGACATTTTCGCTAAAAATGACATGTGAAACAAATAATTTTAATGAAAAATTTAAAAATAAAAAGTTGAAAAAAAAGCAAATTTTACGATTTTGTTTTTTTTTTTTTTTTTTAATTTATGTCCAAAGATAATAATGCTTGATATACATATATATATATATATATATATATATATATATATATATATATGTATAACATTTAAAAAAACAAACATTTAAACAAATGCCCAAACATTTAAAACAAAAATTTGAAAATAAAACAAAAAAAAAGCATTATAAAACATTAAAATGAAAATTTAATATATATATATATATATATATATGTCCAATTTTTGAAACGTTTGTTTCATATATATATATATATTTTACATTATTAACAACAATTTATTTTTTATTTTATTTTTTTAAAATTAAAAAGGTAAATGAAAAACTTAAAAATATTGCAAAAAAAACACATAATTAAAAAATAAAAATAAAAAAATCAAATGAAAACTAAACAAAAATTACTCCGATATGGGCAAATGAACATAATTTGAGTTGTGTGGCCTGATGTGGATGGGACCCTTGCATACAAGAGGCAAGCATAGGGAAGGTGATATGGACAAATGGCGTTGGGATTATAGAAGTCCTGAGAATGAAAAAATTAAGTACATAGGTTGGACAATAGTTTGGATGCACTGTTTATGGGTTTAGGGTATGGGCGATTGTGTGGGTGGAAAAAAAAGTAGAGTTTGGATGAATTGTTTAGGTTCAAGTTGATTTATAATTTTTTATTGATTATCATATAAATCAAATGGATAGTAAATGTAAATAGGCATCAATCCATAATAATCACCAAAACGCTTATTTCATGATACATCTTACGTTGCTAAAATTAAAAAAAATTATAATAATGAACTAAATTGTAACTTTATTTTAAATTATTACTATTATTATTAAAAGAAAATTAAATATAAGTTGAACATATATACAAAAAACATGTAACAAGATTCGTAACAATGGAGATTCACCCACACTTTATCATGGAGATTCTTAATCTACAAACAAGCTTTGTTATAATACCATGGGTCAATACTATGGCTTATGAAGCCCACGTGCCTAAAAAACATAACTCATTTCATATGACACATTCTCATATGATTTTTTGTTAATTAAGCAATTAAATTAAAAGGAAAAAAAAAACATAACTATTTTGAAGATAAATATAAACCTTTGATTTGTGAATACTCCTAAGAATATTGAGGTTACATGTATAGTTGACCTTGAATGGTTTTCATTGTACTCACCTGCTATATAGGTTTCGATTCAGGAGAAGATTTTGATTTAATACAATATTTTCATCACGATTGAAAACAAAACTACTAAGACTATTATAAAATATTTCATGGATGTTAAGTCCCTACCATCAACCTTGTTATCACATTATACTTTGTTTTTGAATTTTTTCAGAAAATGCTAACAATTTCAGTGTCAGCATTTTAGTTGTAATAAACAGGGAACTCATTGAAAATGAGATTATCAACACTTTTGGTGATTCGATAATATTTTCTGAACAATGCACTAACAATGGGGTTATCAATGTTTTTGGTATAGTTGACAAGCCAACTATCAACGCCAAAAAAAAAAAAAAAATCAAATTTGATTTTTCAAATTTCACTAACCACGTCAACAAAAAAATTTATAGGTTTTGAAAACGTGCGAAATTCAACTCAAGGAAGTAAGTAATTTTTCAATCAGTGGTTTCCATTTCTGTCGGTTATGTTTGTTTATTATTTACCCATAAGTTAAATACGTGGACTCTCGACTTGTAATTATTCATCCCATCGTGTAATTATTCACCACGACCTGTAATTATTCACTTAGCCGGTTAAAGGCATTTCACCATGTAAGTTTTTTTATTTGTTGTGAAAGTGGTTACGCTTGGCAAGATCTCATCCGGGTTTTTCCACAAGAATCCAGGATCAAATCTTGATGAGGTTCTGTGTTTGTTTCCGCTAGAGTTTACAATGGGGAAAAGTGGAAAGGCTAACCAAGATGAGTCCAAAGCACCTGACCTCTTGGAGGTCTATCCCAACATCCAACAACAATTTCAGTAGGCAGGATGGAAAGAATTATTTTGTCGATGCACTGACTACCACGATGTAGTAGCTCGTGTGTTTTCTCAGGGTTTCGATGACAAATAGGTGGAAATCGGTGGAATCTCTTGCCTAGTCACGAAGGAGCTAATAGCAAAGGCCACAACCTTGCATGCATATGGAGAGCGAGTTTTTAGGAGCCATATATTAGCAGGAATCTAGAGGTGCCACTTTTCCTGAAGGAGGAGTTCAAAAATCACAATTGGAAAGATAGGGTTCAAAGAGCTTGGTTACAAGAAAAATGGAATTGGTTATTTATGTTGAAGATTGCAACAAGAAACAGTGAAATTGGCATCCAAAAACATCATCCTTTTTTAGAATCAGGGCTCGGAATCTCCACAGTTCTCATTTTTCAGTCAATGTTTCAGGTCTAAAGCAAGACCCATCATCAGGACAAATCTGATGATGGGTCTTGCTTTAGACCCGAAAACGTAGACTGAAAAATGAGAACTGTGGAGATTTCGAGCCCTGATTCTAAAATTCTACACCACATAAATCTACAATCCATCAACATCATCCTTGATCCTAGTGAAAAATAAGCACCTACATTGGGTGGGGCCCACATAGGCTATTTTTAGGTGATATGTCTATTTTTAGAATTTGGATCAAAGTCTATTTTTAGTAGTAATATTTTTATAGATGGTTGAGAAAATTATATGGATGGATGGGCGTCTAAGTTTGGAATGCATGTGCGAATTTGTTTCGTGGAATGCCTGTCTAAAATTAGAATGCATGTCAATTTTTGTTAAGCCCTTAACAAAAATTAGACAATAAATAATTATCTATTTTCAATGAGTACTTGGAACTAGTTAACTGAAGTGGAAAATCAGTTAGCTAAGTGGATTTCAAGTTGAAGTGGTTGGTTGGTGGACCATGCAGTGGACTTCGTTGTAACTGAGTGATACAAAGTTGTAACACAGTTGGATGTGTAGTTATGTGAGTTGTTATTTAGTTTAACTCAATTAAGTGAGTTAAACTCAGTTGTGCTAGTTGTAACTAAATATACACTAGTGAGAGATCAATGAGTTAATTATTTAATTAATTCACAAGCAGTGGTCTCACATGCAACTGAAGAAATACTATCGTTAACTACATGCATGTCAGATCTAGTGGAGACCTAGTTGAGAGATAGGTGAAAGGGCTTGTTTGACTATCAGTTGTGACTATAGTGGTGCATTTAATGCATCCACACAAACATTGGAGATGCTTATGAGGATTGCGCAGTCAAGGCTGGCCATAAATAAATCATTCAGAGGTTCTTGACCATAAGGGATTGCGCAGTGGAGGCAGGCTGTCAGGAGGCAGTAAATTGGTGCATGTGTGAACCAAGTTTTGTATGACAGCATGAGACAATTGTATATTGTACTGAGAGCTCTTGGAGTAGAGTTTTTTTATGAGATTGTTTCATGATCCATGACATACGTAATATATGATAGTTGGGGTTTTTAGCTTTAAGATTTCCTGGTGAAATCATCTTGTTATGTGTGATTGATTTTTCTTCACGTGTTCGCAATTGGTGATTTAATTTCCGCAAATAATTAAGTAGAGGGATTCTGTATTTAATAGTGGATTTAATTGTTAGATCAGGAGAGTCTGTTAATACATCATAGTATTGTTTAAATTTCTACAATTGAATAGTACCCAATCCTACTTCACCTGTGAATGACGATTCAACTGATTAAATATCTATCATTTTCATTTCCTTGCACATTTATTTGGTCAGGTTAGGATGAATTCCTATTTCTATTTATTGGAGAGTTTAAAGCATATGGCCGCTCATTTCAGAGCAAGAACAAACCCTTCTCCTCACTATGTCTACCACAATTCCTACATCAAACTGATGATTAAAAACCAACAGACCAAAGTGGGAAGAACATGGGGCCACTTCTTATTTTGGGGAGGTTTTTAACCTCAACCCCCTAAAAATTTAAGAGGAAGGAAGAAAAATAATAAAAATGGGAGGAAGACTCATGTAGCGACTCCTACTGAGCCAAGCCCTAGCCAGAAAGACATAGAGATCCCTTCGACATCCTCTGGGCCTAAAATCCCTAAAGTATACCAAAGGAGAAGTTTCAGGCTCAAGAAATTAAACCCTGCATCCCCTAAAAACTTACCCTCTACTATCATTTCTCCATAGGTTGTAAGTTCACCCTTTGAAACATCCCCTGTAGAAAAAAATTTACCAAAAATTATTAAAGGAAAAGAAGTTGAAGTTGAGATCCAAAATAAACAACATCCAGTTGAAGAAACTCCACTATCTGAAAACCTTAAAGGGGGAAACAACCTCATACAAGGCCAAAAAAAATTGAGGTTTAAAATTAAGTTGAGAAGCAATCCAGATTTGGCTAAGGAGGTGATTGGCATAGACAATGTGCCATTAAAATACCTTATAATCAACAGAAGAAAGACTATAGGTTCTAAAAATACCAAAGATAAATAATCCAAGGGAAAAGGTCCTATAGAAACCCGACAAAGAAAAAGACAGAGGATAGAGAAAGTATATGCGCTTCTAAAGGTAACCAACACCCTCAACTAGGAGGCTTGGGATAATTTTCAAGTTTTTATGATGCATTTGAGAAACAACAAATTTTGGGTTTATCACCGAATGTGTGCCTGACAACGCTATACATATATAAATGAAGGAAAAATCTGACACCTCCGCTGTCAGCGAATTTTGCAGGGAAGAGCTGACATCTCTGTTGTCAGCGAATTTCGCAGGGAAGAGCTGATATTTCCATTATCAACAATTTTTGCAAAAGAGTGTCAACATTCCCATTTTTAGCACATTCTGAAAACAAACAGAATGAAAATATTGTCAGTTAGTTTGTCAGCAAAATCTTCGACTCAGGAAACTAGATAAACTGGCAATGACAGTATCGACAATTACACCATAAAACTCGAGGAAAAAGGAACTTTAATAGAAGAACGTTTTTCAGTGAATGATTAGACCTGTTTTATAGAGGGACCTGTATACCAATGAGGAATTTGTTCTATCCATAAGGGACATGTTTCTATCATCAAGGGATATATTTTGAAGATACATTCTATCAGCCTAAATATTAGAATATTTTCTAGCAAATAGTTTTATTTTAGAAAGACTTATTGTAATTAAAAGATATTTTTCAGATACATGAACTTAGAAATTTTTTCTATTTTGGATTATTGTAATTAAGTTTGAAGCTATAATCATGTGATCAATTGTTGTAATGTCTATAAAGACAATTTCTAAAGAATGAAAAAGGGTTAGGTTTTACTTGAAAACATAGCATTCTGGTGTATTTGAGAAAATATTAAATACTTATAGTTTTTTATGAGCATTTGCAGAAAATTCTTATGTTGTAGTTCCTTGCCTGTTGTTTCTCTATTTATAAAAAACCTTCTTCATGTTTGGAAAGTTTAGTATTTGAGATTAGGATTCATTTATGCTCCTTTCTCATTATTTCTCCGTCATTAGTACGCGTTTTTCTCTTAACTATAATACTGATTTCTTTTCAGTTATATTCTTCTAAATTTTTCAAATTGTTAGAGTTATTACTACCTTGCCTTTTGTGTCCTGCTCATTAGATCTGTAGCATCATCTGATAAGGCTGGACTCCATGCCCAATGGTGTATTTTCTATACAACCCAACCAAATTTGATTATTTCTCATACAAATATGGCCATAGACCTTAAAGTATAAACCTACTACTACAATGACCTAGGGTAGTTGAGTTTAAGGAAATATCCCTCTCAAGGTTAAAGGGCCAACTTTCAACCTCAAAAATTTTTGAGGTTACCTTATAGTTTTTCCCAAAAACCAAAGTTTCTTTAAGATATAACACACCAAATAATAGATAAATTAAATAATGAAAACCTTATTTCAAAAATATCTGCCTAATAATGTTTTTAATAATTTTATATATTTTATTTTCAATGAAACAAATAGTAGCATTTTTATTAATAAAATATGGAAATGCTTTTTAAGACCCAAAACACAACTTCAACAAAGTAAACCAAAAATATTACTATCTCTAGGACTAATTAACAAGTTAAAATAGGAAAGGCGACTACTCAAGAGAAATATGCATTTACAAAATCTCAGTGATAACAGATGGGGAAAAAAAAAACTTGACTACATATCGCTGAGTGATGACCAAGGCACTCCGCAAAATCACTAGGTACCACGTCCATTTGCACCCAAGCCTCTTGTACGTTGGGACCTCTTGCGACTAGCAAGAGCCATGGGGATGGGAACTTCAAAACACACCCTACCCACAGAGGAGGATGCAAAGGAGGATGAGAATTCCAATGTTGCCACCCATGAGCTAAGCAGAGAAATTTTCGTTTCTACGTGATGAACCAGTGGCTTATCTTATAAAAACTATTGAAAATAGCACATTTACCGCTCCAACATATCTTCCAGCTTTTGGATTGAAGCTATGAAATCCTAAGAAGAGACCGACATGCTGTCAATTATATCATACGAGTATATGTGCTCCAAGCAATTAGATTTTCCCTCCATTCTGAGAAAATAACTCAGTACACCACTGCGTGTCTCAAAAGCATTAACCCCTACAATATCTACACTTCGAAAGAGAGCCCAATCCCAATAACTCAAGAAACAAAGAGGACAATATGTGAGCAGAGGATCCAAAGGGGAAAAAATAGATAGAGCCTAAACTCTACCATGAACCATTCTACAATAAAATGACTCGAGACTCCACAAAAAAATCACTTGAATAGAGAGATGTCATCATAATATCATATCAGGAAAACGATATTAACTTCATGCTCACTCATATAGCACTAGACATTGGAGTCGAGAAGAATCACATTAAAAAAAACTCAAAGCATAATAAAAAGATGCAATTTTTAGAGGAGAGAAGTGCCGAGAGTAGAGGCCACTTGTTCACCAGAACTTGACACTTAAGAAACCTCGTAATATATTGAGTCCAGAAAGGGAAGGACAACTAATGGGAAATATAACCCTTGGCCTGAATACCTAATATAGAATCAATATGTTTCCTCCTTGAGGTGACCCTCAAAGATGATGCAAGTGGATGGAGGCGGAAAGCTCTCTCCCAATGCTTAATATAAATAAATGTGGAACCTTGCATTGTTAAGGGATTTGGGAGAGGCCCAAACTCTAGTTCAATTCAATGTCACTTTGTATCATAGTATCTCTCTTCTTTTCTAACTCATTAGCTATCGAATTTAGTTGTCTATAGACATGATAGAAGGCCACCCAATTAAACTAGGAAATTAAGGCAAGAATCCTTTGACATAACATTGGGGAATTTGAGCTAATATTCTTCTTGGGTTTAGTGAACTGATGTATGACCAACATAGAGTCCTCAAAAGCATTACTTTTGGATATATTAAGATCGCTAGTAATATCCAGGCCCTTCCAAACGGAAAGAAATTGTGCATGGTTATCTGTTGTTATTCCAAGACCCCAAGAAAATTGGGAGACTATTTTTTCATCAGAGCCAAGGATGACTCCTCCCACTCCATCCTCCCCTAGGCTTCCTCGAGACACCCCATCAAAGAATAAGGAAAAATTAAACTTTATTTACCTCCACTGCTTGAAATCCAACTGGTTCAATCTTATACACGACATTTTATTGACTTCAGGTCAAAGCTCAAGAAAAAACAAAGAATTTGATAGTTAATCATGCTTGATCCATTCACACTATTGTTGATTTAAGATCATCAATCTCTATAGGATTGTAGCCACAAGTTGATATCACCTCAAGGAGCATGGACAAAGCTTTAGTGGCTGCCTTTAAAGGAGAGGGTTTTTCATTCTTAAAAATTCCCTTGTTCCTGGAGATCCAAATTGTCCAACACAGGAATGTTGGAAGATTTTCCCAACACTGAATTCACAGAGAAGAGGATTTCATGTTCCATGGACAATGTCATTTCTGGTTTTCGAGAATTTCCTCCCATGAAAGAGGAATATAGGTGATAGTAGAGACCATACCATAGGAAATTCACCAACACTCTCGAAGAAATGGAATAACATGAATAAACGAGGAATGTTTTCTTCTCTCAGAGTACCCATACGTTTAAGAGGTTTGAGACTTGGACACCGTGCACGCGTGAGACGAGTCTAGTGCACTCAAGGTAGTTGGATTTACATAATAATATTTGAGTATTTGGAGACTTTATAGGTCCCTTGGATTATTTTCTGTAAAGGAAGGCATGGTTTGATTTATGACCATAAAGGAGATCATGTTCTCAAGATTAACCTGGGTCTCAAGCTCGTAATATGTGAGTTGATCTATGGTGACTATCTTCCAATTTTGATGGAAGCTCATTGTGTGGTATATGGATGAGCATACCACGTTCATGGCATACATGAAGCTATTATCCTAAAGGAGATCATAGTTGATGGGTGCTTCAATAACCCCCACTTCTAGCAATACTTTTTTTCCAACAACATCGACGGAGTAATTATGGTATAATAATTCTAGCTATATGGGATGACCATCATATGTTGGTGAGGTAATTATAGATGCCATGATTTTAGGGGATTCAATATTTCACCAGACTTGGGTGAACATCACACATGTAGATGCACCTTCATCAACAATAAAATGTTGAATAAACACATTCTTGATCAGTACTAAGATTTGGAAATATATTAATTAGGGGAGACATGGTTTATCTACTTTATCAACATTAAAGATAATCATGTGATAATTTTTTGGGTCCACAATCTCCAAATCAGGAAGTAGTGCCTTAAATTGTGAAGGAAATGTCTGGAGTACTTCCAAAGATGACACGATAGTAGCTAATTGTGCCAAGTCATCTAAAATATTGTATTTATGTGAAACCCAAGTATGAGAATTAGGAATGTTTAAACATAATGAATCCTTAGTGATATGGGGTTGCACCTCAAATGATGGGTAAGGGATCGAGAGGTTTCTATTGGGTGACAAAAAAGGATTTGCAAATGGATTTGGTTGAGTAAGGGGGGATGATATTGATATGACTGAGAGGCAAGGATAATGTCGACATAATCCAACATCAATATTCGGTATGTTCCATTCCCAGGTTGTTTGGGAGTTGGAGTAGGAGGTGTAGTTTAGCAACCATTAGTGGCCATATAGCCTTGAGAAGGAAATGGGTTCCTTAACATAACTAGTTGTGAAGTAGGGGGTTGAGTTAAAGATGAAGGTGGTTGGTTACCATCCTTAGCATTCTCCATAACCTCCAATGAATAATGAAATTTTGGGACCAGAGAAAATTCATGGGTATAATTATTGTATGTACCACAACAATCACAAGGAATGTTCATTTGAATAACCTTGTTCTTTTTTGGATGATTACCCTTTTTCTATTTCATGGTATTTGAGTTTCCTCCAATAGTCACGTTAGGTTGTTGACCTTAGTTTCTTAGGTTTCCTTTGTTTTGGGAGATTTGTTTGCTCTTCCCAAAAAAAAATCTTTGAATTACGAGGTTTATTTATATTTTGATGCGCATACACTTGACCTTGTTGGGGTGGTCCATGTTGAGCCATGCAACCCTAATGTGCTAGTGTTAGAGAGGATGGAGCACTTGTTTATAGAAAATGGTAATATGGTTTCCATCACACTCTAGTATGTGGGAGTAGTACAAATGTACCTAGGCATAGGTAGATGTGGATAGGAATATGATATACTAGCTCCCACTTTTGAGGTAATGTGAGAGTGATTAGTAAGGGAATAAGCATAAGAGTTATTAATTCCCCCTATGGTTGACCATATATCACTAGTGTTGGGGGACATGGGTGAGGATGATGGTATGCAATCGATATGATGACATCATTAGTGGCATGGGATGACCTAGGTGTTTAAGTTGTTAGCACCTAAATCTACCTCAGGCTGAGAAAGGTAGGATCTAGGATAACATCATACCATGCTTAACCTGGTAGCTAGCCCTACCAGGTCAGGAGAGGCCATATTTTCTGAGATTGACAAGGAGAGAGCCCTCTCCCGACCTGGTAGGGCTAGCTACCAGGTTAAGCATGGTATGATGTTATCCTAGATCCTACCTTTCTCAGCTTGAGGTAGATTTAGGCGCTAACATAAGTGTCACCTGAGAAAGAGCATGGTGCATCATGGATGATGATATAGAGGTTTCTCAAGTGGGAATAGATCGAGTCATACCGCATGGAATTCTAAAAGGCCTCTTCCTCATTTCTAGGGAATGTCAATGCCACATATTTGGAAATGGGAGAAAGGATATACTTTAGGAACTAATCCATGAAGAAAAAATAATTAATTTATGTATCTTGGAATAGGATTTTCCATCTACACCATTCCTAAATGTGATCAATTATATGGGTGGTAGTGGTTTGGAAATAGATTGTTAGAATCTCAATAACCATGTCATGGTAGATCGGTAGCTAGAAGTATGAGAGGAAGATATTTTCAATGGTAGTGAACACTTTATGAGGGCCACGAGTATGGTAAATGTACCACTTCACAACGAAAATAATCGATGTGTATAATGGAGTTCGAGGAACATATAGAAGGATCATATATGGTTAGTGCATCTCTTGGAAATTTCCCTCAAACTTAGGGATATATAAGGGAATATTTGTTGGCATATGGGGAAATTTATATCCTAAAATATAGGATCATTTATTAGTTGGTTCAAATCAAGGAAGTTCAAACTAGCAATAAATGGAAGGAAGGGTTGAGTTGCATTCATTCCTAGATTGGTTTCAGTGTTGGTAACCATGTTAGTTCCGACATTAACACTATCATTACCTCTTTTATGAGCTCTTGCATTGGGGTTAGCATTTATGCTAGGGTTTATACCTACCATATTGATAGCGGGTTGGGGTTGAGTGGAACTAGAGGATGAGGAATTACGATATGAGTTAGAAGAGATAGAGCCAAAAAGAGGGATAGTGGGAGGGATCCAAACTCATTGATAAAGTGTAACTAATCATCCAAAAAGAAAATTAGGATGAATGCCTCCCAATCTTCGAGGCCAACTCTTTACGAAAGCTATGTTGTTGGGACAATGTGTACACTATCAAAATGGGTTGAATCTAGAAGGTTAGAGGTACAAGGAAGTGAATAAAGTAAAAAATAAATAAATTAAACACTATGTGAATAGGTGGTGCAAAGTAATTATTTTCTATGATTGATATACTGATTTAATTCAAGCAACCTCATCTTATAAATTGAAAATATTCTAGCTTAAATGATCGAATACTCCTTAAATGAGTCTTAGACTATGTTTTGGATGGCCTTCCAAAATTCCTAGGTGTTGGTTAATAATTCCCAATAAGATGGAAGGTATCAAAGATAATTACCCTTACAACCATCACGTGAAGAAATCTTGCATACCCATAAACATCTATCCCAATTGAAGTTGCTTCCCACAATTGGCACCTATAAAGTAGTTTTCCTAAATAATGGCCACTAAGGTTACCTTGATCTAGTGGGGATAAGAGAATCTCAAGCTTTTAGTGTTAACTTTAGACCTGAATTTTTGACCAAGAGTTTGGAGCCTTAAGGGGAACTACAAAGTCTAAGCATTATCCCTTTCACCAATTTCCTCTCAAACCAGTTTTGACCACTAGGTGATGAAGGATTTCAAGCTCCCTAAAGAATCAAATATGTCTCAAATGTATAATATCCAATGGGAGTTATTTGGATTCATATTCCAATAGCGTTAACATAAATATTAATTTTTTTTTGGTGCCCAAGTGGGCTTAAAAATATATGTTATACTATGGTTAATTCTAGTAGTCAGTGTGGGGTCATGAACCAAGTAAAATTTAGTGGTGTGCACATGGGTGCAAGTGATGTGTTTTATAACATGAAAATTAAAATTCTTGTAGTAAAATGAAAGGCTATGTAAATTGAAAATAAGTAAGGAAAAAAAACAAAAATGATGTGCAAAGGATATTCACTACTCAATAGTAAAAGAGCCTATGTTATGAGGGTTTTATACAAGCAAAAGTGTGAAAAAAGAGGGAAAAAAGGGGGGAAATGGGAAGGTAATGAACTAATAAAACAATTTGGGTTCTATGTCACTAATGTACAACCAACATTTTACAGAAACAACAACAAATATATAGTTGTTTTGAGTTGCCAAATCTCCTATAAAATATCTATCACTAAAGGGTGTCCAAAGAGAAAAAAAATTGGAGGCCAATGATAACTAAAATGGGGGTTTCTTATCCAATAAAATATATGGATGAAGTAACTGAACATATCTAGAAATAATTATGAAATGGTTTCTGCCAACTTTCTACAACAAACTTCGTAATTAGACCCTAAGATCTGACTTGGTGGAGAAGTACTAAAAGCCTTGTAGGGGATTATTTCTTCCCCTCAAGGTTTGGAAACCCAAAATATCATGGATTTCTAGTCTCACTGTTAACAAGAAGCTTAAAATCCTACAAAAGATAGACAATTGGAAAAAAAATAAAGAAATTCTTATAATTTTTTTTTTTTAATTGGGCAATGTAGAAAATTGACCATGTTCGTGAGCATTAGAAGTGTAAATTTTGGGCCAATAAATGCATACCAACTCAATTTCAAGGCTAAAAAGTGCATTGGTAATGTTAAGGCTTAAGTTGATGGGATCTATTCTAGAACTACCATCTGTTGACCCCTTGAGACCTATGACCTAAGAAACATGAAAAACAATATAAAAGCACCCAGTAATCCAAAATTTACTAAAAATAGAAAGGAAATGAGAGACTGAAGAAGTCGATTACTTACTAAACACAAACCAGGATCTGAAATGTTCATATCCTCAATGGAATCACCATTTGTTATTAGTTTCTACAATAAGGGTTTGCAAAAAACACTATATTATGACTTGCTAATGGTCCATCAAATAATTATGAGTATTATATAATAAACCCTCAAGCCTATTTAATACCCATTAACATGTTTTTTCATAAATATGAATTAAAAATAATATAAATGTTACAAAAATGTAAACCATGAAATGTGTAATAGAACTCCAAAGAAAACCCAAGGAAATATTTTTATTAATTTGTATCACTCATGAGGAGATAACCTGAAATATGAATCTATAGACCTCCTCCTTGGGAGGCTTTATTGAGAATGATTTACTTGTAAGCAAGTATCCATCTCTCTAAATAATTGACAAGAAAAAAGAAAAAAATTATGGAGCTCAATAAGTGAGAAGAACTTGAATAATGCAAGAGCAAAGGTTGGACTATGAAAATGGTCATGGTCAAATGAGGAGGAAAACCTATCCTCTTTATAACAAAATGGTTGGTCGATTTGATGAGGTCAAATATTAAAAAATATTTGTTTGACCAAATCAAGATATAACTAATTTTAATATTTTATTAATTTTGTGAGGGAAAGAGGTAAAAAAATGGTTAATGACCTTTATTATGGACAACTGACTCAAAGATAATGATTTATTGAGTTAATTAATGAAAAAAATACTTAAATAAACGATTTACTATATTATTTGAAGTTGAATCAGTAAAATGGTTTGAAGTAATTTATAAATAATTTTTTTATTAAGTTTTTTCTACGTAAGAAAGTAATATGGATGGTTCATAAATACACACTTTTTAAAATTATTTTTATGTGAATAAATAGAATGAGTGAAAATAATTAGATTATCTTCATAGAAATAGCTGAAATTATGAGAATAACATAAAATTAGTGAATTTATGGGTTAATTACATGTAAATGGATAAATTATTGGAAATAACTTAGGAAAAGTGGTTCCTTGGGATATTTGCTTAGGTAAAATAGGGTTTTAATGTGTAAAACTCATATTGTCATGGTGCATTTCTATCATCCTAGTAATTTTAGCTAGGTGATTCTTGCTTGTGCGGTAACATCATGCATAACTTCATAAAATCAATTATTATGGATTTTGATGCACATTGGCATGTCATTAGTGTACTTTTTATGTAGTAAGGAAGGCCACTTGCTTTTAATAACTACCAACTTAAATGAAATGACTTACTTAAACTCATTTATGAGAATGAACTTTTGGCCATATTGCATGCACTTAAGAATGATGGCCCTACCTATAAGAAGGCACTTCAAGGTAAAAATTATCATGATAGTTTGAAGTACTTCTGGTAACAAAAATTATCTTTAAAAGAACAACAAAATTGGTTACAAACATGTTACGTTATGAATTTAAAATTATTTACACAAATTGAAAACTAAATTTGGTAGTAGATGCACTTTCCAACAAAGAAAATGATACAAATAACTTACTCTATGCTATTTCTATTCTACAATATGATTGGTTGGAAAAAGAAAGAATAGAAGGGAATAACATCAAAAGATATCTTGATCATTCAACAACTACAATAGAATTGAAGTGCATTAGATAAATTTATGTGGAAGAGGGATTCATCATGGTATTAAGATTGCCAATATTTGCATAAGAATTCCTAACTAAAATAGAAGGTCCTTTTGGAAGTGCACACTTCTCTAATAAGAGGACTTTAAAGGTTCCTAAAAACTTACTATAAGTTCAAGATGCATATTTTCTAGGAAGTCCTAAAACTAATGTTCAAAAATTTGAGGTTGAAATTTTGGTTTTCTAATAGAAAAATGGAGAGACAATCAATACCTCATATCTCCTACAACCATTATCCATGCCAAGTCATTTTTTGGAAAGATGTCTCAATGGATTTTATTACAGGTTTACCCAGGTTTGAAGGAAGGAATATCATCATGATATTGGTGTATCAAATAAAATAATATTCCTAATTTTTCTCTATTTCTCATACTTTTAAAGAAATTACAATTACTACAACATGCATGGAAATTATTCAGAAACTACATGGAATCCCCAAGATTATTATAAGTGATAGAGATCCAAATTTCGCTATTAATTTTCGGACATATATTTTCTTGTTTGGGTGATTAATTAACTCACATATCCTCTTATCATCCTCAATCTAATGGGGAAACTGAGGTTGTAGATAAATGTCTAAAGGGGCATATTTATTTCTTCGCGTGTAATAGATAGAAACAAAAGGTCAAGTGGTTTCCTTTAGAAAAATTGTTGTACGTCAAAACATCCTTCATACTTCATTCAAAATTCCCGTATTTAAAATTTTATGGAAACCATTGTCCATCCATTACAACACCCTTGAGAGGGAAACCCAAGACCTAGGTAATGAAGGAACACGTAAAACACCAACAAGAGGTTCTCAAACTATTAAAATAAAACTTGGTTAAAACACAAAATAGGATGAAACAAAAAGAAATTAAAGGGAATTCGAAGCACGTGATTGAATATTTTAAGTATACAACCTTATAGATAGATCTATATCAAGAAACAATCAAGGAAAATAATTTAGCACCAAAGTATTATGGTCTCTGTAAGGTGTTATAAATGAATGTAAGTATGGATTAGAAATTGGAGTTACCTCCATGTTCATATGTACATCCAATCTTCCATTTTTCTTGCTTAAAGAAGAAAATAAATCAAAAGATACCATATTTTCACACCTTCAAAAACCTTTATGCTTCTACCGTTTAAAATACATGGCTGCGTCCATGGAATGGTTTCCCATGCAGTGGTAGAAACTAAGGCATAATTTTTTTTGTTTTAGATGAGCCAAAATCCATAAACAAAGGAGAATAAATGTAGTGCACTATAAGGAAAGCACCTTCTAGTGAAATTCTTTATGGAATCCCCCACCTCCCCCAATAAATAAATAAATAAAATAAGATTCCTTTATCCATTTATAGCATATATTTCTAGAACATGCGTGTAGCTAATGGATTTAATGGACATTTTTTTATATTTATCTTAAATTGTATTAGGTAAACTTATGCACTTACATATATGGTGCACTAATGGATTCTAGTTATAAGTGCACAAAATTTTGTTATCATTATTCCATAATAGAATATATTTTTTTTGTAAATAAGACTAATTCTATTAAAAAAGCATATGGTACAAAATGGGGTTACAGTTAAGAGAGGCTCGATAGCGAGAAGGCTGAAAATGATAAACTATCAACCTCGGCCACGTTAAGTAACCAAGAGAGAAACAAAGAGAGCCAAGAATATAGACATGGGATCCGTAAGAGACAGACACATGAATCTACCCAGAATGGGTTGAATCCTCAATACAACATTTCTTTCCTTTCTTTTTTGTAATTTTAACCAAGTCGTCATGGGGCAGATGGGCTAAAACCACTTGAAAACTATTATTGACTAAAGGAGTTGTCTCCTTATCTAAATCTAAGGAGGAGGACTCATGAGATCGTTTCTAAGCACTCCATGAAACATTGGGCCCTCTGGGGTCTGCTGAGAGCATATCCTTCTCCTGATTTGCAACCTCCACATCTGCTTCAATCTCCTCCTCATCTGAGCTGAAGGATTCAATGTCATCCATGGGAGGCTGTTCACAAGGTTTCCAGCTTTTAGAGTTTTATTTGACATTGCTTCTCTTTTTTTGGGCAAGGAACGTAGTACAGGAGTTCGGAAGATGCCCTGTTTGATGGTAGTGACTATATTAGAAAGAAGTGTTCTCATATTCCAAGGTCTATGTCCAATGGAAATCACCAACCTTGAGATTGATTTGATTGGGAAAGCCTTTGATTATGTCTAGTTCAACGCATATTCTACCATAGGTGTATATGCCCGTATCCCCCCTGGAGGGGTCCGTTTCCAGAAAGTGTCCCACGGTGTTTCGAATTCCTTGAAAGACACAAAAGTGCCATAGAGGAGCAGGTAAATTTGGAAGCCTGGCCCAAATAGGAAGCTTGGTAATGACTTCCGTGGAAGGGTCAAAGTTTGGGAACCAGGGTGTTGGGAATAAACTTGCTTTTCCCCAAAACCAGGGACCACCTATTAAGGATTTTTTATAATCTTCATTGAAAGCAAACATAAATATAAATAAACCCTTCGAGTGGAAGATAAACTTGTTGTTATTGGTCCAAGTGGAATGAATCCATTGGTAGAGTTTTGTTGAGGGAGGCCATAATCCATTGAATTAGCAAATGATGGCAGATTTTGCATACATTTGAAACTAGTTTTCAAGTGTTGGATGGGAAATTTCTATAGAGGGAAAATCCTCCATTTTATCAACCAAAAATGGCTTGGGAGCCTTAGAGGGTTGATCAGCTTTATTGGGAGTTTGTGCATGGAAAACATCCTTGTAAGAGAAAGCTTGAGCAGAGGATGGCTGCCTGACTACCCCTCCTCGCAGATGAAGGGTTAAAACCACAGAAAGATCTTTTTCAATATTATAAAATGAGAGCGAAAGAGAGCCCTCTAGTTATTTACCTCCATAAATAAATCATTGAATGGTAGAAGGAATCCCCAACCTGTGTTCTAGGGCATGCGAAAGGCTCTTCACCAGATCCGTAGAGCGAACCCAAAGAATCATGGTTTTTTCGGTGAGAAGGGAGATCTGAATATGGAAGGAGGGAGATGAGAGACCTGGGGACCCCTGGCTTCCAATGCTCATCTGGGAGGCTAGATTGACAAGCCCCGATAGCCCACTGCTGCCCAAGCCTACCTTTTCACATCTGTTTTTTTCCTATGTGAGAAAACAACCTTGGCTCCTAGATCTCGGGGTTGCGTGTTGGATCGAGGAAGCATTAACGAGTATGGGTATGCCAAAGCATTCAACGTCTTTCTCACTGTTGATCATCATGTTGGATATCGCGACTTCCTTTTTCCTCATATCAGAATGGAGATCCATCTTGATCTAGCCAATAGGGAAATCGCCAACCTTCTCCGCCTTCTCTCGGTCCCAACTGATTTCATGGATGGGTATTATGCTAAATGATGGCTCCCCTGGTCTCATAGTTGCCAGATCCGCAAGGCAGATTTGTTTCATGTTGGCGATGGGAGATGTTGCGCAAGCACAAGCCCCTTCATTATTATGATCGCCACTCTTGCAGATGTTGGGGGATACTGAAATGGTTTTTGGAGGGCATCTTATTCCATCCAGCCCATTACGGTGGAGCAGGATTTGTCCACCAAGTATGTGGTCGGGAGGCACATCGTCAGATTTGATCCTTGTGTCGGTGATCACAGTACCTGAAGAGACTTGTGAAACCCTTGCACTCGTCATCGCTCCAAAAAGCCTCCAATTTTAATATTTCATAATATAATATCAGTTCAAAGAAACTTTAAACATTATTTATTTGATGCATCGAAAGAAAAATGATATATCACTATATAAAAGACATAAAATAAGGCATAGACATTTTATTATGTTCTATCAAATTTTAGTTTAGAAAATTACAAAAAACTTATTTGCATGCTTTTGCTATAAGGGCACTGAAGGTCCCTTTTAATATTTCATGATAGAAATTTAATTAATATATCCTTAAACAATAAGCACACCAATGCATCCCTATATAAGACACTCCAAATAGTGTTTAGAAAATTTATTATGTAATATCAAGTTTTATTCTAAAAAAATTATCAATCCACTCCCATAGAGATTCATTGTTGCAATCCATCTATAGGTGCACCAAATTGTTGGACCAAAGATCACACTACGATGGGTTGAATCAATGTGAGAGTAAATTTACAGTTTCACAACTTTTCTTTAACAAAATATTACATAACAATGAGGCATAACCATTTGCAACATATCAATAAGTATAGTAATGCATCATTACATTAGCTACCGATCAACAGGCCATCACATAAACAGGAAGAAACAGGAGATTTTATGCGGAAACCCATACACGATAAAACCACAAATTCTTCTTCTTCTTATGCTTCAATTCATTACATAGATTTGCAGGATCCAATCCATTGGAAGCACCCACCCCAAAAATATGAAAGTCGCTACTTACGGTAGGATACAACCTGATCAAGGCACTAACCTCAAAAATGTTCAAGTAGAAAATCAATGTAGGTTACAACTTTATTGAGGCACAAACTTTGATGATGATCAAGCTTCAAATTGCTCTAGTCTCCAACCTTAGTGGAAGAACCCACCTCCCTCTTCAACCATCGTGGACCTCTTTTCAAAATATTTCAAATTGGATTTGCTTTCACTTCATACAATATAATTCTTCAAAGGTGTTTTCATACTACTTCCATTCCTCTGTTAAAGTCCTACTCCAAACTGTTCAACAATTTGCTTACATAAAGGCTTTCTCGGAACCTATTCTTCAACAACCATTTCAAGAGCTCCCAAAACACATAAGATGGATTTTGATCCTCGAAAACACATGAAGCACACTCTTCAAGTCTCTATGGCCATTCGCTATTGAACCTTGATCGTCACACTTCTTCCGGAATCCAATTTGAACAACAATGTGCTCATAAATTATCAAAAACCATTTGCAGCTATATAAACACCATACACAAATTAACCATTCTACAAAATGAAATATTTTCATCACATTCTACAAATGAGCCATTTTTTGGTCACTTAAAAATGTTAGTTATTCGACAAAATGAATAATCAAGTGTGTCAATAAACTATATGTTTAATTCATATATTAATTATTTTTATAATTATTACTAATAATTTAAAATAAAATTACAATTCAATTAGTTTTTATTTTATTTTATTTTTAATTTTAGCAACATAAAATGTATTATTAAGTGTTTTGATAGTTATTATGCATTGATTTCTATATGTTTATACCAACCACTTAATTTATATGGATTATGTTTTAAATATTACATGTCAAATGAAGATAGAATGAATTACACATCATTAATATCAATAATATTATTTTTATATGTCATTTGTCAAGGTCCATATTAAGTAAGGAAGGAAATACATATCTCCCTCACATTAAAAAGTAATTTATTTCTTTATTTTTTTTACTTTTAATTACTTTGTTTTTTATATAAATTTGATGTAAAATTAACGTGGAAATTGAAGTATTTTTTTATGACCGACATTGATTAATTATTATTGTTATTATTCCAATTTTTTAAGTAGATAGTAGGGATTTAACCTCCTTGAAAATCAATGGTTGAGATTTATCTCTAAAGTAGTTATCCTCTTTTTACTCTTTTAATTAAATTGATTTATTAAAAATCCATATGAATAATTGTCATATGAAGTGAGTTATGACTTTTTAGGGCATTGTGATATTGATAAGCCTTGGTATTGGCTCATGGTATTGGAACAAAACTTATTTACAGATTAAAAATATTTATGGTCAAGTGGAAGTAAATCTCTATAGTTAAGAATCCGGTTCCATGTTTTTTCAAATATATATATGTTTAAATTATATATTATTTTTTTATAATTAATAATAATAATAATATTTTAAAACAAAGTTATTATATAGTTAGTTTTTTTTTTTTTTTTTAAATAGCAATGTTATATGTACTATGAAATAAATGTTTGATGCTTATTATGATTGATGTCTATCCGCATATACCAAATATTTAAATTATATGGGTGTGCTAGTATTTTATTATTTTTAAAAGGAAACATATTTTTCATATTTGATTGTAGAGCACTATGCAATAATGATGAAATAGTTTTGAAAACTGAAATAATTTTATTTATTGATTCAAGTGAACTTTGATAATCAAATTTTTTAACAATTATATATGTATGTATGTATGTTGAATAATTTGTTAAATTGGTTTTGTTAACTTTAATATGTCTTAATTATTGTGTTATGATATAATAATCATTATAGTATTATTGTTTTATGATATAATAATTATTTACATGTTATGTTGTTAGGTGTGTCTATTTTTTAAAGAGTTTCAAAAAATTTAATTTAATTATCAATAATTATTAGGTAGATGATAGAGCTTTAACCTCTATAGAATATGCTAGGATATTCTTAGTAGTATACACAATTCAAAGGTTGAAATTTATTTGCAAAGTAGTTATGTCATTTTTGGCATTCTAATTAAATTGATTAATTATAGAAAATGTCATATAAACAAGTGTCATATGAAATGATATATGATTTTCTGGGCATGTGTTATTGATAAGCCATAATATTGTAAAAAACCTATTTAAAATTAAGAATATCCATTAAAAATATTGTCACGTCTATATATGTTTAATTTATATATTAATTATTTTATAACTAATAATAATATTAATAATAATTTAAATAAAGTTATAATTTAATATATATATATATATATATATATATATATATATATCAATGTGAGTTGTATTATGAAGTATGTGTTTTGATGTTTATTATGAATTGATGTTTATAAACATTTACCAACCATTTAATTTAATTTATATGATTTTTCTAATAATATGATAAATAAATAAAAATGTTATAAATTATGTTACCAATTTTCAATAAATTGTTGAAAGTGTAAGTGTTAATTCAAATTTGATAAAGCATGGATGGTAGGAGGGGGAGGGGTTTTATATAGCCTTGGTGACAATTTGAACACAAGGTATGCATGGGGTTTGGGGTCCATGATCAAAAACCAAGCTGAATTACACGACCTCTTGTAAGGCCTCCTTATCGGGAAAGATAGGCAAATATCCAACATAGTCATAATTGGGTGTTCTCTCCTTATCATCAACCATCTTCATAATGGCGCCATGCCTAAGGAAAGCATCTTGGAAATCCTAATGAGAAGAATCACAACATTGCTTTAAGAAATCCCATAAGAAGCATACTTCCATATCCTCTGAAAGCAAAATAGTGAAGCAGGCAATTGCACTAACAAAGCTTGCCATTTCCAAGTAGACAATTAGAATTAAATAGAATATATAGTTGGTGCAATCTTCCATAGCTTAAACCACATTTCATGGCTCTCAAAATGAACTTGCTCAAGTCTAAACAAGCATTATGTGAAATAAGATGTAATCCCCAAATTTCATGTGCAGTCATCAATTATCAAGCCACATAGGTGGTTGGGAGTATGAAAAAGTTCGTGGCATATAATGGTGTCACTCCCCTCCTCCCAAATCGCATGCATATAACCTGGGGGATGTCACCTCTATACTAAGCACCATTCTCCTTTACTCTCACATTTTATTCTCACAACAAGCGAATAACCTCTAAGCACTATATTTTATTGTGGATTATAAATTGGGTTCAAGGGGCTCACCGAAGATCTGTAAGTTGAGACCTCTCTCTAGTGATTATTATTGGTGTATCTTCCATCCCAGAGCATGCTCTACCTGTGAATTTCTCCTAGGATGGGGATATACAGCACTCCTGAATGGTGTTGCCTCTCTGGGCTTGGCTCCCTTCTTATTTGAATTCCTCAAGTGGGAGTGGTAGGACAGGCCCTCGTGAGGTGTTGTCTTGGATATTCTATCAATGTGCTTGGCACTCAAACATGTCTTAGTGATATAATCAATCCCCCAGCATACTTCAACTTCATGCAAATTGTTACAAGGAAGTAAGTTATAATCCTGGTTTCCAAACTCGGATTTTCATAAATAAGTGTTGCTTCTTTCCATACAGATTGCATAATCTGACACTTGTTGAAACCACAAGAGAATGCATGTGGAAGAAACCTCTAGATCATGCTTCCAACAACCATAACAGTGATAATTTGGTAATTCTAGATATAATAGCTCAATAGAAACAAAAAATTGATGACATGAATCTACAACATATGATTTTTAATCTGAAGATGCAAGATTACATGTTATCCGCAACACAAATCCAAGATGACAATCTCTCTCTCTGGGAGAATATTGCCACATGAATTGATGAATTTGATGCCCTTTGAAGTCAGTTGAAGACTCTTCAAAGCTGGATCAATCATGTGATTGTGTGTATCTTGGAGATGGAAGAGGCAACTCGTACCAATAAAGAACAAAGGGTGGACCTCAATAAGCCAACCACATGATAGTTTTTCCAATGTATGTTTCGAATGTTACCTTGTAAATATCATCTTTTGTTCCACTATATGTTCTTAATGTTAGCTTGTAAATATCATATTTTGTAAAGTTAATTCTATAGTATATATAACTATCAAAACAACAGACAAGTTAATATAATTTGAAGTATAATTTGAGTTATTTTTAGTAATATCTAAATAATATTTAGACTTTTGAAGTATTAACAAGAGAAAAATATTATAAACTTTTCGAATAATAACTTTATCTAATCACATATTTTAGTCAAATCTTAATACTTTATATTAAAAGAAAAATCAAAATTAATAAAGCAGAAAAAAAAAAATAAAAAAAAAATAATAATAAAAAAAATAAAAAATAATAATTTTTTTTTTTTTAAAAATAAAAATAAAATTGATAAATCAAATTTCAATTATAAATATGTGTAAACTATGCAATGAGCACTAGAATATAAAATTATCCCATTTTAATTATAATGAACCCATACTCTCGGTTGATTTTTCATGATTTATATTTTTAAAAAATATATGTTTTATTGAGTATAAATCAATAATAACAATATAGCAATGGGAAGAGGAAAATAGAACTTAAACTTTATATATGGATGGTGAATAAAGTAGATTATGTTTGACATTATTTAAATACATATCTAATATAATAACTTTAATGAAATATTAAAAAGTAATATATTTAATATATTAAGTTGGTAGACGTTAATCATATATAAGAAGAGCTATGTAACTAAAATCATTATTTAATATTTATGGTTGGAATAAGATAATTAAGTTTTAGTTAATTTATTTTTATTTATTTCATTGTGTCTTTGTGATTAGTTTGGATCGTGCCTTTAAAAAGTGCTTTTAATGAGAAAGCAATATAATATTGTGAAGCATTGAGATCAATAGGAAGGTTGAGGCTAATTTCCATGTTTAATAAAAACTTTTTCATTTTCTTCATTATAAATATGATTCATATAATATAAAATAAAATTATTTATATATATATATATATATATATATATATTATTATTATTATTATTATTGAAAGTATTATATTTATGTTGTTATGAAGAAAATAAATACAGTTAGATTTTTATCAATTTATCGTGTCTCATTTTAACTGGATTTGTTGGTGAAGAGAGTTTGAATATGGATCGGAAGATTTAGCAATTGATACCTTATTTTCAAAGGGGCACGAAGTCATACTAGCCAAAAAACTGATAAAATAAGCAAACAGCTTGTCAAAAGTATATCAAGGTAGTGGACACGGATGGTGCATGGTTGCAGGTGCTAGTTGGGCTTGTTGCTCATGGATATGGTAGTTAATGTGCTTCAAGCGGGCCACTAACTCTTGCAAGCATTCATTTTTTCACCGTTGGCTTCTACGAACATTCTCTAATTGTTCTACAATTTCTAATTGAGATAACTGTATATCATTCAAATAAGCCACAATTCCATTTCGATCCTCGTATCTATGATCGTGGAGGATATCCAGGTTGGCCTCAATCCCTCGTAGTTGAACATCAATCGATTCTAGGGAGGGGGCCTGAAAAACACAATGAGGAGAAAGAGCGAGGTCCTGTGCTAGCTCCTCCTCTCTATCCAAACTGGCTGAGTGTTCCTCATTAGAGGATGAGGCACTGCCCACACGAGTGACTGGATGGCCATGCTGTCTACCCCCTCTACAGGGTCTTCCTCGTTGATGCAGCATACCTATAGATGAAAGGAGTTTCCTAGACCAGACAATACCCCATACCCACTGACCCTCCAAACCTCCACTACACAACAATCTCCATTTCCCACCACGGGATAAGATAGTAGCAAGGGTTCAATTCTACTATACCAATGCAACAGGACCAGACTCCCCTTAGCCCCCTGACACTACAAAAAGGAACCTACCCTGAGAATGGAAGCAGGCCCCAAGACTTGACATAGAAAAATCCACAAAAAGACGTTGAGAACCTCCCAAACCACCATAGGCCAACCAAACTGAATATTAATACCTCATGAAATGTAAAGACAGACTCTTGGTTCCACCCAAGTACCCGCCCAAGATCGAACCCAAGACAGGATTAGGCCTCAAACAAAAATGGGGGTTACAATTGACCACAATTCTATAAATAAAATCCCAAATTACTCCTCACAGGGACCTGGGGCACTTGGCTAACATCGACAGTTGACTTACACCCCTAAAAACCCATAGGAACATTGAACCAAGTCCCAGCTCTACATCCTCTGAGAACGAATAAATTGAAACATAAATAACACCCTTTCACAAAGGAAATAGTCACAATAGGATGTACAGAAAGAGAAGTAAAGACAACAAAAAAACACCAGCATGAGAGGAAGCACATTACCCAAATTCGTAGACCCTGGTAACACTACCAACACAAAAAGACGATAATCGGCGGATGGAGGAGCAATGAGTCCTGAGAACATTACCACACACATGGGTAAAATTCGGCATTTTATCTCTCACCACCCTAACCTTTCATCTTTCTTTGTAGGCCTGAACAACAAGCCTAACCACCACCACCTTGCACGACGTCTCTTCTCATCCCCCAACACAGTCAAACACTCACATTCCCTAGCAAGAACATACTGCTTAAGATTACCTTCTCTAGAAACGTCCTTCATTGGGCCGAGTGCCCACCACCTACCCTCATTAACATCCGTATGGGATACAGATGGTTGGGGTGGGGATCCCAAGGTCCCCTCAATGAAGGGTCACCCACCCCCATTAGGGGATATATATATATGAAAATAAATAAAATTAATTATTATAATTTTATCATAATATTAATATTGATATAGTATATTTTAAAATATATAATAAAAATAATTATTATTAATTTATTTTAATATTATTATTGATTAATACTGATAAGTTATGGCAAAGACTTGAAGAGATAATGGTTCCTATTGAATTGAGGGTTGTTGTGATTCGACTATATGAGAACATTGTCACCAATTGACCACTAAGGGTTGGTCTAAAGAAATTAAATGCAATAATAGTGTTAAGCAAGGGTGTCCCCTATCCCCTACCATTTTTTGGATTTACATTAATAAGCTAGAAACATATATGGAAGTTGTGGGATGCGTTGGCCCCAAGCTCATTGGTAAGGTATTTACTCTTCTCCTTTATGCTGACGATATTGTTCTACTAGCCAGAAGCCATAAGGATATCGATAAACAACTTAAAATCCTGCATGATTTTTGCTCCAAGATGGGTATGACTGTTAATACCGACAAGATTAAAGTCATGATAATTAAATCCAAAAGGCTCAACCATGATAATTTCATCTATGATACAATTACTTGGAGAAGGTTTATTCATATAAATATTTAAGTATTGACTTTCCTCATCATCTCAATCGGAATTATAACATTGAGAAAAGGATTATTGGCAGCTTGAAAGCTTATTATGAGCTTGAAAATAATTGCAAGATAATTGGACTCTGGGTTTGGAGTAATTTTTTTTTTCTTTGAGACTCTTTTCACCCCCATTATTTTGTATGAATGTGAGGTTTGGGGTTGCAGTGTATCTAGATAATCGTGGAGGAGATCAAGTTGATCCAAAAGTAATTTATAACGTACAACTTCAAGATTAAAGGTAATACCCCCTATCATATCCTTTTGCCTGAAGCTAGCCTTTCCCCCATTGAAAACATCGTCATGTTTCACTGTCTGATGTATAAGAAGAAGCTTTACAACATGGAAACCAATAGGTTCCCCAAAATTGCTTCCAACTCTAACCAAAACCCCTGGCACCTCAAGCTCAAATGTGGTTGGCATAAGGATGCCTAGTCTTGGCTCAATTATTGGGGGTTAAAGGAGGAGATCATCTTGGAGAATAAATATGACATTAAAAATACTGTTACTTCCAAATTTAAGGACAAATTGTGGGATTATAAGGAGCTAGAGGGGAAAAGGAAGCTAAGGTATTATAACGAGGCGATTAACCCCACTCTCACTAACCATAATTTTCTCTTTGTCTTGACCATAACTAAGAATAAAATGAACATTGCAAAGATAAGAACTAACTCCCGTTAGCTTCGAAGTGAAACCGGGTGTTGGTCTGTCCCCAAAACACCATGGGATGAAAGAATTTGTCAATTGTGTGATACTAAGAGTTTTGAAGATAAAAATCACTTTCTCTTGGATAGGCCAACTCTTACTCACATCCATTCTCATTTTAAAAATGTTTGTCACACTACCAACCTCAACTTGTTAATTCGGCAAACTATAATGATCTAAGAATGCTTCTTTCCCTCCTCTTCAATCATAAAAATAAAATATTAAAAAAATTCAATTAATTTCTTTCTTTCTTAAAATTCAATATATCTCAATAATCTCAATGAATGTTAATCATCATGATCGTCATCAATATCATCAATAAATATAAAATAAAAATATTATTATTATTATTATTTATTAATTTTTATTGATAATTAAATATCAAATAAAATACATTAAAATTTCAAATTTTAAAAATATATATTTAAATATATTATTCAAATTATATAAAATAGTTGATAAAATATCATGCTAAGTTTTTTTTTTTAATATGAAAATAGTCGAAACTTGATAAGTAAAAAAAATCCAATCATATTATAAATAATTTTGATGATTTTGATATCTATAAATATAAGTCCCTTGATCAAAACTTAATTCTGCAAATCATATATATATGTATATAAACTAAACCAGACGTATAATGACCCAAACAACGCATCACATAATGACGAAAATTTTAATACCTGAGCAAAACAATTATACCAACTTGCAAAACAATTTTAGGACATAACATTTATCAAAGGAACGAATAGCCCATGTACATATTAAATAAATAGTTAGATTATTCCAATTAATGTACTCTTTTTTTTGCTTTACCTTTTGTCCTTACGCACTCAATCCAGCATAATAGTGCCTCAAGTCAATAATTCTTAACGCCTAGTCTAATTAGATTGATTTTTTTTTAAATTTTGGTAAGATTTAAAAAAAAATTGAAGAATTTTTGTAAATTCAAGCTATAGTTATCAAATTTTAATATTTTAGGTGTTTTAGAAATTTTTAATAATGCTGAATTTATTTTTATCATTAAAAACAAAATTCAAAAACAAATTCAAATCACTTTTTTGACAATCCAAACAATTCCTTCACCTTCATAAACAACTCCATTCTTAACCAAACCTTACCCAAAAAAAATTGAGTGGAATTATTATTGGCAATAGCCACACGTAGAGTGAAATTATTATTGGCACATTGTTATCATTTAAAAAAAATGGATGGTAACTTGCCGTGCTAAGGCACCCATAAATGTTAGGTGTCTTCTATTTAATTGACGGTTGTCACCAATAATTATTATTAACCATGTCTTAATTGGGTACCCAATCCCAAAACATTAATGATGCTCGATGAGTCCTCAACATTACTTTTATAAAAGTGGAAAGTACATAGTGCCAGAATATTGCTATTATTATGCTAATAAATAAATAGTTTACGTTTGTGATAGGTTTATTGTATGACAATCAATAATACTAACAACATGTCAACATGTTATAGAGTGGAAACGTAAACATTATAAGTTTGGAACTATTTGGGATTTGTATTATTTTGGGATTAAGATGTCAACGTGTTATAGAGTGGAAACGTAAACATTATTAGTTTAGAACTATTTGGGATTTGTATTATTTTGGGATTTGTATTAAGAAGGTAAGAACACCTTTTGGATTAGATATTGAATGTATTGGTACATCATGTAAATGAGATGGTTTTTTTCTTCTTAAAAAATATTACGTCAATATAAACTTGGGTATCATTGTAGTTGGTTTTTTTTGGTTGGTTTAAGTTATGAGGATTTGAACTTAAAATCTTATACTTTACATATTATTTGATAATAAGGTGATAGTTAATTTAAAAAAAATTGTAGTTGTTGTTAGTATTATGAATTTTTATTTTAGATATGTATTGGAGTTATTTGTTGAAATAAAAAAGTCATGTGATGTGATGAATAATGAGATTTTATTAATTGATATTTGAAAAACTAATTTGAAAGGTGGTAGCAACATAAACTTTGTATTTTTATGTTTCAAAAAACTTTTTTACTCGACTATAACAAAACATGATATTGAAAATGAAGAAAAATGCATTATAGTACAAGTTTTGATTGAAATATATAAGTAATAAATAGTTTTAGAATTTGTATGTTCAATTATTATATATTTTATATATATTGTGAATCTATATTAGAAATAAATGCATATATGAATATTTTGTGTTAATTAGTTGTTATATTAATATTTGAAATTATATATATTTTTATAATTATTATTATATTTTTAAAATGATATAAAAAAATATGTGGTATCTAGATCATAAATATATTTAAATATATTTTAAGAATAAGTTTTTTATTTGTTTCCAAATATATGTGATTTTATACTACAATAAATATGAAAGTGTACTAATTTGTTTTTGCTTTTTTTTTAAAGTTTGGTGGGACTACATTTCTATCATGTTCAAGAATAAGTTTTTTATTTATTTCCAAATACATGTGATCTTATGCTACAATAAATATGAAAGTGTACTAATTTGTTTTTTGTAAGTTTGTTTGGACTACTTCTTCATCATGTCTAATATATCACCCTGATTCGGCGGGAATTGAACAAGTGACTTCACATCAAGGAGTGCCTTAACAGCACCGGATCACCATCTATCCAAAACCCCATGGACATTTTTTCTTTGTTATTATACTTATTTATTTTTATTTAATTTCATCTAGAGGTGTTCTTCAGCCCAATATGGAAGAGATGTTGTAATGTCTTATAAAAATTTTGACTTAAAAAAATAAAATAAATATAAAAATAACTTGAAACTGAAATGCTAAAAATAGAAATTCTACATCATCATTATTATAATTATTATTAATTTTTGTTGGATAGTTAAGGTAAACTTGATTTGGCCAAGTTATTGATGGTTTTTCAGCTTTAGGTTTATGAGAACCCATGGTATTGACCCATGATATTAATGTGGAATATATTCTATTTAATTGAGGAAATTAAACTAGCCTAGATCCATCTTAGCTTTGGATATACCAAGTGACAACAGGGAAAATTTATCTTTTCCCCTAAAAGAGGTTTGCATCTCAAGAGATTTGTTCCCTCTCAATGCTTGGTAGATACAAAGTTAAGATAGATCTAGGATACTTAATTATTAGGTATGCCGTTAACATCTTGTTTGTAAAAGAGAACTAATTTCATAAATTGGTATTAATTTATCTTTTTATATGTGTCTGTGTGTGTCCTCAAGAGATGACTACAGATTACAGGTTTAACCTGTGACTTGAGAAACTGCGACCCAGGGGCATCTAAGCCGTTAAAATCACCCGAGGATCGCACCCATCTTCGGCCACATCAGCCCTTAACATGACTGGATTTTTTCCCATGGAGTTTCGAACCAATGACTTTCACATCAAGGAGTGACTTAACAGTACACCCAATCATCATCTGTGAGCAATTATTTAAATTTAAATTTAAATTTTTTATTTATGTTTATATTTTTTAATTGTTGGTATTAATTACCAATTTTTGATCATTTAACTTTTTCTAGATTTTTTTTTTCATATTTTAAGGTTATTGTTACTATTTTTTCATATATATTTTATGGCAATATAATATTTTTATTAATTAATTTTATATTGACTAATATGTTCGTTTATCATCCACAAGTCTTGGATAGACAATGCATTGTCAAGATACTCTTAGATGTTAAATCACTGATTCAATTCCCTGTCTTATTTAGATGTTATTTTTGGACATAACCATGATATAGGTTCACCAACACATAATTTATAAAAAAATATGACCATTTATCTCTTGTTATTCTTTAATTAATCTTTTTATTATTTTTTATTTTTAACTATCTAACCTTTACTCTTATTTAATTAATCTTTTTATTGTTTTTTATTTTTAACTATATAATATTTACTCTTCTTATTATTTAATTATTATTTTTATTATTTTTATTTTTAACTATGTAACATTTAACCAAAATCTCTTGATATTGGATCTCTTACTTATTTATTGTTCAATGCTTATCAAATTTCTTATCTAAGCCATATTTGATTGTTGGAAAACTTCACTGAAAAAGATATTGAAATGTGATAATATCTTTACAAAATCATAATTTCTCTTTACACTAAAACCTTAACTCTAAAATACTAGAAGATCTTTAATCATTAAAATAATTTTAACTCTAAAATATTAGAAGATCTTTAATTATTAAAATATTGTTCAGAAAAAATTGATTTAGACAACTTGCAAATATTTAAAAATAAATAAATAATAATAAAATACTAATATAAATATAGAATAATATTTAAATAAATCAATATTTTACATTTATTAAAATGATTATTTTAACAACTCACATGGTATATAGTAGTTGGTGATGGAGTGTACTGTTAAAGCATTCCATATTTTATTTATATTTTATTTATAAATTTATATATATTTTATTCCGTGTAGTTTAAGTGTCATTCATATTATTATAAAATAATATATAAAGTATAAGATTTAAAATTTAAATCTCTCTTAATTAAACCAACTATATATGTATATATATAACATGAAAAAAGTAAAGTACATATTAAGATAGAAAAGATTAAAGAAGAATTTGTATGGCCATAAATTTTATAAAAAATAAAATTATAAAAAATATAAAGTTTCCAACTTTTTATATAAATAGAAAATGTTAAAATAAAATTAAAAATATGCATCATAGGTTTTGACAAAAACATTTTTACAAGTGTTTGTGTTCACAATTTTTTTTTATTAAAATATATGGCAAATTCTACATTAAATATTAAAGCTTTTCAACTTTAACAAGTTAATATGGAATTCACATTAAAAGATATCAACAATGGACATCCAAAATCAATATCAAGAAACTATTAAAACTCCTAAAAAAATTCATAACGAGAAAATATTTAAATAAATGTAAATGAAAATCATTTGAAATCAATATATAATGATTATAGGTTAATTGAATAATACATATTCTGTGGTTTCGTGATATAATTATATGTATTGAGTAATTATGATGGTTAATGGATTATGTTCCATGGTTAAGTAATCTAATTAGTTAGATATGTAATCATCATATTATTATTAATCTATTATAATATTTATTTATGATCACTATTTAAATACATTTCATGTTTTGAATTTGTTCCCAAATGACATTTATGATACAATAAATATGAAATTGTACTAATTTGTCTTTGCTTTTTGTTATTTTATTATTTATTTTTATTTTTTTATTTTACTTATTTATTTTTATTTAATTAATTATTAGATGTGACATTAAGATATTGTTTACAAAAGGAACTAATTGCATATCTATTGAAAAGATGCATAATATAAATATGCATAGTATAAATTTTATTTATAATTATTATTTAAATATATTTTGAGATTAGATTTTGGATTTGTTATATGTTACATTTATGATAGGAAAGGTATTTCAATGTTTTATTCTTATTAATTTATTTTTGTTTTGTTAATTAATTTTTTGGAATTGTTATTGTATTATGTAATTAGTTTCATATTTTTTTTTTACAGTTAGTAAGTTATTGAGATAGTGTCTTGTACCTAGTTTTTACATGTATAAATAAGTGATTTTATCATTAATATGATATTTTTTCATTATGGACGTTCATTGTGGAGTTTATTTGGGCTTGTACAGTGGTATTAGAGACTGGTTGAGTTGTTTCTAAACTTCATCTATTTGAAATCTGTGGCTAAAGGAGACACGGAGCATGAAGACCGTGAAGATAGTTGAATGAAGCATAAGGTTAGCCCAGTGGAACAGTGCAGTGGGATGCCCAAACTATTGACTCTTTGTAAGTTTTATATATTTACGTCATAATGAAAGATGATTGAATAAATTCAGAGGTATAAAGTTTTTTTTACATATAGTTGGAAGTTAGAATACATGTTGGAGTTTTGAGTGCTTGTTGGTCTTAATAAAAACTGCCAATACTGAGTCGAATGCCAGTAATCTCTAGACTGTTTGCTAAAAGTCTAAGTTCCATGCATCCAAGGGCCACTTGATGTTTTAATTTTGAGAGGTTTTATTTGCATTTACTGCATCAACATGGAGTTTACTTAAAGTGATTTTTCTGAAGGATAGTATTTGCATTTACCGCAGTAAACAGGAATCACAGTAAAAATTTTGAAGGACCAGAGTTTAATCACAGTAAAATGAAGGATATATTTTTTTGGTGGTTTGAATTAATTTTTTAATTGAAGAGTGGTCAATTTTCTGGTGATTTGAAATACGTATTTTTTTTAAGAGGCCATTGGTAAAATAAAATATTTGGAGGCTAATAATATTTGAACCTAGCTCTTTTCTTGGCTATTTTTGAAACTTACCATTAAACCACATAGCCAACTTTATTTGAAATAAGAGGAGAAAGGGACTTATATCTTTTCATAGCAATTATGACTTCAATAGTTTCCATAGTTGGAGTTGTTCTTAATGGAAAGGAAAATTATCCATAGTGGTTTAGAAAGCTTAAAAGTGTTTAAAAGTGCCCTTGTTTTTAACGATTTGTGGGACATTTATCAAGGCAAGAAGGATAGTGACGGAAAAGAAATTGCACCAGAGCCACTTGATAACGAGAAGCAATGTGCAATTTGGGAGACAAAAGACAACAAGGAATATGCATTAATAAATGCATCGGTGACAGAAGAGGTAAGTCGATATATCGTTTCTTGTGGTACTGCATTCGAAGCATTAAAAAAGTTGAAAGAATTGTATGATTTTCACTCAGAACTCGAAATTATTCAGTTATTGTTGAAGTTGTTTAATTTGGAGATGAAGGATAATGATCCTTTGAAGAGTGCCTCTGAAATAAAAGTCATTTTTCATGATATTGAAGCCACTCGAATTAAAGTAGATTTACAACTTACAACTTTTATAAAAGTCTTTCACCCTGTCTATTCACATTATTTGGAATCTCTCCAAGCTAGTGGGCAGTTAAAAGACATTACATTTGATAAACTTGTAAACAAAATAGTTGAGAGAGAAAAGGCCTTTGGGAAGAAAGAGGACCCACCTAACTCTAATGTAGAAACTTTGTGCCTTGCACAAAAGGATCAAAAGTTTCATGTTGAAACTTCTAGAGGTGATAAAAGTAGTAGAGGTCATGGTAGGAGAAATTATAAAGGCAGGGGGGAAAACAATGAAGGAGACAAACAATAAATTTATCGACAACAAATGAATTTTAATGATAGATCACCTATCAAATGTTTTAGATGTGGTAAAATTGGTCATACTACTACTAATTATAAAATCCCTTGGGAGAAATTTAGTGAAAGGAGAGAATAGTGGAATGAAAAGAAAGATCAGCCACCACCAGATAAGGGAAAATCATCAGAGTTTTCACATTACATTTTTGCTCATTGTAATTTTAATATTAATGATATTTTCAACACTGCATTTTCTTCATGGCGAGATATTTGGATTTTGGATTCAGGAGCCACTTGTCATATGAAATTTAAGCGATATTTTTTTGAAACTTTCAGTGATAATATTGATGGTGTTATTTAATTTACTGACAAGTCTCAAATTAAACCATCTAGAATTGGGTATATTTTTTGAAGATATTGAATATTGCACATTATGTTCTATAGGATGTACTTTATATTACACAGTTTCAGCGAAATTTGATGTCTCTTATCCATATTCGGCAGTAGGGGCATTCTATTCATAAATTTGATGGCATCATTGAGATAAGAAGAGCATGTGATCATGCAGTTATTATGACCGGTGTGGAAGAAGGTACACTTTTAAAGTTAAATGATACTTCATCTACTAATTCTCGTGAAAGTTATACTTGTTTGGCACAAAAAAGTGATATCATGTGCCCCAGCTTGTTGTGGCATACTCGATTTGGTCACATAAATTATGGCAGCATCAGAATTATGAAAAAACAAGGTATTAAAGGTCCTCTGACAGTTCCAAGAAAGATTACACCTTGTGATGCTTTTATTTTGGGAAAACATTATAAACAACCCTTTCATAGTTCATCCTTTAGACCTTCACGAAAATTAGATCTTATCCATTCAGATTTATGTGGACCTATGCATGTTGCAACTGCCAATGGAAATAAATATGTGTTGACTTTTATTGATGATTACTTGAGAATGTGTTGGGTGTATTTGTTGAAGAATAAGTCACAAGTTTTTGAAGTTCTTAAAACTTTTCATTTGATGATTAAAAATGAAACTCAATAGAATATAGGAATTCTCATAACTGATAATGGTGGCGAGTATGCTTCTCATACTTTTGAACAATATTTGAAGGACAATGGGATACAACATCATACTACAATACCTTATAATCCACAATAGAATGGTGTTGCAAAACATATGAATAGAACTTTACTTAATATGGTTAGATCTATGATGTTATTTAAGAATGTTAAGTTGATGCTTTGGGGAGAAGTAATTCTTTGTGCACCTTATAATCGAAATCATTATCCTTTTTCTATCATCAATAATAAATACTCTTACGAAATGTGGTATAATCGTCTTCCTGTTGTTCAAAATTTTAGAGTCTTTGGTTCTCTATGCTATGTATTAATTCCTAAACATCAGCGCAACAAATTGGGTGATAGGAGTCGTAAATTTTTTTTCTTGGGATATTCTGCTACTTCCAAATCTTACAGGTTGTATAATGAGGAGAACAAGAAGTTCATTCTTTCCAGAGATGTTATTTTCCTTGAATCAGATAAAAATAATTCCATTGTTGATAGGAAATTGGCTCACTTGGATAAATTTGCATCTAAGAAGTTTTATCTTGAATATGATAATGATGTTCCACACACTAAAGGGGGGATTATCATTCTGGATCATTCTGTGGTTCTTCCATATTTGACTCATGATAATGTTATTGCCGACGAAAAATTGGATGATAGTAATGATTCTGCAGGACCAAAAATTTCTCTTGAAGATCCTATTATTGAACTTGTTTTTCAAGATGAGAAACCATCACAACCACTTCAGCAACCTTTACAAAGATCCATACATGTTCAGAGATTTCCAAGCAAGTATGATGATTTTGAAACAAGAAGTTTTTCTAAAGGTGATGTTACTTCAAGCTTGGGTAACGTTTCTCATGACTGTGGATTCAATCATTTTACAATTATTGAACCCAATTGTTTTGAAGAAGCGTGACTAATTGTGATGAATGGAAGGATGCAATGAAAAAGTAAATGATTCACTTGTTAATAATGGAACTTGGAGGTTAGTGGATCCTCTTGCTGGTGTGAAGATTATTGGTTATAAATGAGACTATAAGATCAAGTACAAGGCAGATGGTTCCCTTGATAAATACAAGGCAAGGCTTGTAGAAAAAGGCTATGCTCAAAAGGAAGGTGTTGACAACACAGAGACATTTTCTCCTATAGAAAAATATGGCACAATTAGAACTTTTCTTTCTCTTGTAGATCAGAATAGCTAGAAGGTACACCATATGGACATTAAAACATTTTTTTTGAATGGTGACTTGAAGGAGGATGTTTATATGCTTTAGCATGAAGGTTTTTCTATTAAAGGTAAAGACAAAAAGGTATGTAAGTTGGTAAAGGCATTATATGGACTGAAACAGGAATCCCGTGCATGGTATGAAAGAGTAACTGAACTCCTTCTCAAGTTGAATTATGAGTTGTTTAATTTGGATGATGTAACTCTTTTTGTTAAGAAAGTTGGAAAGTGGCTTGATTAGTTGTTTTTCTATGTAGATGATTTTATGATTACAGGAAATAATGATGACTATATAGCGTATGTTAAAAGAGAGTTAATGAAATTTTTTTGATATGACAGATTTGGGTTTATTACATTATTATTAAGGGATTGGAGTTGATCATAAACCCAAATATATTTGTATTTCTTTAAATAATTATATTAGACAGTTATTGGACAGATTTGGGATGGAATATTGTAACCTTGTTGCTACTCCTATGGAGCAGAATTTGAAACTTACTTCCAGTGAAGGAAGTATGTTTCAAGATCCAACAAAGTACAAGCAACTTGTTGGAAGTTTAAATTTTCTTACTACTACACAACTTGAGATAGATTTTGTTGTAGGGATACTTTTCAGGTTCATGCATCATCCATGTGAAGGTCATTGGAATGCATCGAAGCAAGTGCTCAAGTATTTGAAAGGCACTTGAACATATGGCATCAAATATTCCAAAGTTGCAGATTTACATCTCACCAACTATTCAGATTCTGATTTTGATGGAGATAAGGAGAATGGAGTCTCTACTTCCGGTAATTTGATGAGTCTTGGATCATAAGCAATCATTTGGAGATTACGCAAGAAATTTGTTCTTGTTGATTCTACCACCGAAGCCGAATATGTTGCAGCATCTCAAGCTACAAAAGAAATCATTTGGCTTCGCAAAATACTTGAAGACTTGCAGGAGAAACAAAAGGCTTCAACTCCACTACTCATTGACAACTCTTCTGCAATTTATTTGGTCAATAATCCCAAGTTTTGTGATTTAAGCAAGCATATTAACACTAAATACCACTTTATTTGACACTATGTAAAGTCCAAAGTTATTCATCTGACACATTTTCCTACTTCAGAGCAGATTGCAGACATATTTACAAAGGCACTAGGACGTGAAAAGTTTGAAAAGTTCAAAATGTTACTCGGCATGTCACATGTCCCTTCGGATTAAGTGAGGAATTTTAACTAATCCTTCGGGATTGTTATTATACAATATGTAATTATTTTCATATTTTGTTTTTACAGTTAATAAGTTACCGAGACACAACTGTCTCATACCTAGTTTACACATGTATAAATAAGTGATTTTATCATTAATATGATGATATTTCATTATGTTATTTCATTGTGGAGTTTATTTGGGCTTGTACATGCTTTTGTTATTTTATTTATTTATTTTTACACTGAAGGTGTTTCCCATTTGGAAATAGGCAGGCTAAGCTTTGTCTACCTTTTTCATCTCCATTTGACATTTTTCCCTTTGTTGTTTTGACATGGGTCAACATTAACAAAAGAAAAAAAAAAAGGAATTACACATTTTATTGTAACATGGACCATTTTGATAAATAAAATTTGCTTATAGAAAAGAATTATATAAATAATAATGAGGAACTTATCATGGAAGAAATTATTAGAATTTGAATAATCTCAAATCCCTAGGAAATTGGTGGGTGGGGAACCACGTGGCACGAATATAATTTTTTAAATTTATTAAAAGTAATGGACCATTTTTCTAAATAAAATTTTGTTATATATAAATGAATTTTATAAATAATAATGAGGAACTTATCATGGAGAAACTTATTAGAATTGGAATAATCTCAAATCCCTAGGAAATTGGTGGCGAGGAGCGAGTAGGGATAAATATATTTATTTAATTTTTAATATCTAAATTAAAATACAGAAGGTGTTTCCCTTTTGAAAATGTTGGCTAAGCATTGTCTACCTTTTTCATCTCCATTTGACATTTGTCCCTTTGTTGTTTTGACATGGGTAAACTTTAACATAAGAAAAAAAAATGAATTACACATCTTATTGTAAAATGGACCATTTTGATAAATGAAATTTGCTTATATAAATGAAAGTTATAAATAATAATGAGGAAATTATTAGCATTGGAATAATCTTAAATCCCTAGGAAATTGGTGGGTGTGGAGCATCTAATTTTTTAATTTATTAAAAGTAATGGATCATTTTGCTAAATAAAGTTTGTTTATATATAAATGAATGTTATAAATAATGATGATGAACTTATCATGGATAAACTTATTATCGTGAAGAAACTTATTAGAATTGGAATAATCTCAAATCCCTAGGAAATTGGTGAGCGAGAAACTAGTAAGCATAAATATATTTAATTAATTTTTAATATCTAAATTAGAAATAAGTTTGTTATTTTTCTATTTTTAATGTTTTTGAAAAATAATAATAATAATAATAATAGTTTAATTTTAAGATTATAGCTAAATTTGATATTAAATTGATATATGAGATTTTTTCATTTAAAGTTTATATATATATATATATATATATATATAACAAGGGTTAAGAGTATGTGTTTGTTTGGTAAAATGTTATAGGTTTAGGTTATATATATATATATATATATATATAACCTAAACCTATAACATTTTACCAAACAAACACATACTCTTAACCGTTGTTATATATATATATATATATATATATAATTTCTCTCCTTTATATGTATACTTTGTTAATATGAAATTGAGATTTATAATTTCTCCATTTCACATATAAAACAAATATATCTAAAATAAACAATTCAATAATGTGAAAAAATTCCAAACTATAAATACATATCATATACTTAGTAGGTACTCTTCCAAATCAAAATTCTTAAGATGACTCCCACACAAAATTTCTTTAACTAATTATGATAAAATCTCACCTTAAATAGTGTTCAACCTAAGACATTATTGGGCATTTTTTCATTTCGGAATGGACATCCTTGAAATAAAGAAAGAAAAAAAATTGTAACATCCACAAGGCTAAAGATAGCCTATGGGGCCTCTTTTAGAGTGCAAAATTTGAAAAAAAAATATGCACCTAAACAGATTTAATCCTCTTCAAAATGGATCTATGTTGGTTCTATATATGCATATAGCATGTCTAACTTTTCATTTTTAAAACTATATTTTTGAATGCATAAATGGATACAATGCCTTGAAAGTTTACTTGGACACTTGGATTGTGTAAACTACACCACATAAATTTGCAATTCCAACAAATCTTTGCTAGACAAAATTTCTGTTTTAATTTAAAACTGGCTTCAAGAAAATGGTTCCAAATTAATTTAAAATGTTTAAAAGGATATAGCTAAAATTATAAAACAAATCTCGTTCTTTATGTTGATTACATAATATCCCGGAATCTGAAGGTCACTCGAGTGAAATATGATCTTTGTTTCATCTCATTATTAACACACATTGAATTTAGTCATTTCCTCTATGTAATTACAATTTTTGTGTGCCAGTTCCCACGAGGACCTATGGTAATGTTTCTCCTCATTACCTTGCATGGTATATCTTGGATATAATATGTATATGATATTTTGACATAGTGGTATGATTGGAAAAAAATGATTTAGCCAGCTGGTTTGAGCAACATTTGTCAGACGGGCATCGACACAAGTGTGAGACTATTGCAATCCTGAACACATTTCCTCCCCTCCATCCTCCACCCTTTAGGTTGTTATCTTTCCTTTGCTACAACATTTTTGTAGTAACATCATAGGCATGTTCAATTCCTTCAGTGTGGGAGTATTGCAAGCCTGGACACATTTCCTCACCTCCATCCTCCACCCTTTAGGTTGTTACCTTTCCTTTGCCTGCAACATTTTTGCAGTATCATCATAGGCATGTTCAATTCCTTCGCTGTATATTTGCACCTTTAGGGGTGATTGCAAGTTATTTAATTAATTATTAGATATGGTATTAACATCTTTATCGTGGTATAGTATAACTTATAGACGAAATAGTTTTTTTTCACCATAATCCAACGATACAATTTCAACCAATAATGTGATGTTTTATTGTTTAAAATCCATTTTTGAATGCATAAATAGATTCAACACGCTGGAAAAACCCTAGGGCACCAGAATTATACAGATTAAACAAATTAAACTCAAAATTTTAAAATCTTTACCAGATTTTGGTTAAAATTAACCAGAAAAAATGTTGTAAAAAAAGGTCATTTCGTCTATAAGTTAGAGTAAACAAAAGAAAACTAATTGCATATCCATTAAATATATATATATTTTACCATGCAACTTTATTAAGTAAATAATTAATGATTCTAAGGGTTTCTCAATAAAACAATATTAAACAATCTTTAGAAGCAATATTAAAGAAACTTTAATCACCATTAAAAGGCAAACATGAAATAATAATAATAATATAAATGTAAAATAATGTTTAAAAAAAGGGAGTAATCTTAAGTGTGACTTTTTGGAGTTTCTAGAGAATTTATGGTTGGAATCCCGCTAAAAAAATTGTGGCAAAATCTTGATTTATGTTGTTTAAATTGGTTTTTTACTACATATATGAATTCAATTCGATACCCTAAAAAACCCGGGGTAGTGTAATTATGAAGAGTTCACATGTCAAACTTGTAATTTCAAAGAATCCCTCATAAATTATAAACAAATTAAATGAAAAAATAAAATGAAAAACTTTTCTAAAAAAATAATCATAAAAAAATCAATCTCTTAAAAATGAAAATTTATTTATTAAAATGATAATACATAAAAGTTATTTATTAATAAATGGAAGAAAAGTCTCACCTTGATGTATATATACTTACTAATTTACTTTAGAATCAACTTTTTAAATATATTCTTTGTCATGTTATTATGTTTACTTTAACTACATTTTGTATTATACTATTTAATTTATAATTTTTTTCTCAAATTTACATCAATCAGAGAAAGAGAAAAAGAAATATATATATATATATATATATATATATATATATATATATATATATATATATATATATATATATATATAATTTTAAAATAAATTTTCTTATATTAGTTGATGATCATATTATAATGACAAAATATTTTTGTCTCGGTCTTCCAATTGGAAACCAAACTAATGACAAAAGTTTAACTACCTTAAGCTAGACATAATAAAAAATATAGAGAAAACTACTACAATAATAAAGTATCTGGAATCTCATAATTGTTTATGCCATAAAATCTCAAAATAAACTATATACCTAACTAAATAAGCTAACAAGGGTTACACGATAAAATAGAAACACGTTGACCAAACATCATTATATTTTGTTTTAACTCGACTTCGAGAAGGACCTTGTTGACTTCCCTTGCTAAACCACTCTTCTATGTAAGGCATGTGAAGTCCAAGCTTTCCAAGTGAGCTATGATGGTTACATGCTCCCTCGGAATGTCATTTAACTTCTTGATTACTTCACTTCTTATATCATTTCGATCTGCAAGGACCTTTCCCAAAAGACCTTTAACCCGCCAATACAAGTCTATTGTTTGAAGGTCCTAGTTTTGTCTTCCTCGGGTATAACTAAGCTCTGGAATCTATTCTACCACTTCAGCTTACACCTATGAAGGGGTGCGACAATGATAAATTCAAGCAAAATAATTGGCTCTCGAAAAGGCTCTAGGTCCACCGGGGGATCCATGACCATTGGCGCCTCGTTTGGAGTGCATACGATGACATGACATGTATATGGAAAAGGTAACACAAACAATATAGGATGGGGGGATTGGAGGGAAAAAAGCATGCACAAGAAGAAGAGTAGAGAGGATACAAGTAGACAAAGACTAACCAAATAACACGGAGAAAGCAAGAGGATTCTTAGTACAAGAAGAAGGTGAGATTCTACCAAAGAGAAAAATCCTACACCAAGTAAGACCCAAGAGCCCATGAGCAAGTGAGATATACCAAACTAAAAAGAAAATGAAGGCTACAACTCTCGGGACTTCATAATAGACACATCAACCATACGTAAGAATCCAAAAGTGAGAACCGCAAATAAGACAAAATTCAAAAGTTGAATTTTGACCATCCCAGCATACTTGAAGTTTGTGCCAAATTATCATTAAGCAATTGCATAGATGCAACATGTGCTCAAGCCAACAAAAAATTCTTTTGGATTGAAATGGGAGAATGGTCGAACATAAACAAGAAAACATAAGGTAATTGACCCTGCTGTGTAGATTGCCACCTGACCTCAACATGTACTAGAGAAAATGGAAGTATTTTGTGAGAGATAAGATAAATCATGGAAGAAAGTGAGTAAACACAAGGCAATAAACTTTGGAGCCCAGGCCAGGAGGGCCTTCAACTTCCCCTAGTAAAGCACCGAAATGCAACAAACCTTCCTACCTTTTAGTCTATACAAAACTAAAAGGTTGAGCAACTTCCTTCCACCACTCAACCAAAAACCCAACACAACTATTCACCATTAGATAATCCATAACTATCCCAAAAAATAGCGACATTAATGTTGGAGGTCTCAAAAACTATCCTTAATCAAATCTTATTTAATGTTGCAGCTTCGTCGTGACACGAAGGCATGTGGTGGAGGGTGGCTACCATGCCACCCTTCTTAATTGTGTGGGTTAGTAGTGGGACGGTCTTCCAATCCTCCTTGCTTCCATCCATCAAAACCCTCATCAGACCAAATAATATTACAACTTAAATATGTGTAATTCTTTTTTCAAAGAAACGACTAGTAATTTATCTCAATAAAGAAAGGGCCAAACCACTACATTTTGTGAGAGCAAATAGACTAAGAATCCTTCAATATTTGGGTTTGAAACCGCAAGAACAACCCAAAACCTTAAATTAATATCACTTTCTACTTGGCGATTAAAACTATTCCATTTGAAAAGTTTCCAAAAAAACTCCTAATATCCACATGAATTTGTAATGCATTCCTATTTGAAAAATTTTGAGGTTGTATTTTCACTTTTCCTGGAGATTTTTTCATCTTTATTTTAACTTGGTTCCAAGCCTTGTTTTTTGTTTCAATTCTACAATGACTCCCATGTTTGGTGGAGCCTGCGTCTTAGTATCCATATTGCTTTTCGGAGGAGGAGTCGCCTCCAACTGGCATGCCCACGATATCATTTTCCAATGGTTAATTTATGGACGTGTGAGCCTTGCTAAATCATCAACTTTTACACCGTCAAGAACCTTTTCCTCGAGAGAATTCATCTACAAGGAACTTGGGGGAGAAATCAATTTATTATATTTTTCTAAAAATTCGGAAGCCTTTTCCTTACTGCCAAATATTTTTTACTCTTTTTTCATTTTTTCCGCATTATTAGGAAATGGAGGAAGATCATATTTATAGATTGTGTAGTGATCTTGATTGGCACCCTCCCACCATCAATATTTGTGATTAGAACTCTTAGCTTTATTCTTCCTAGCTATGGGGAACGATTTGAGAGAATGGCCAATCTGTAGCAAGCTCTACATTGAAAGGATATGTTTTCTAATCTATTTTATGCATCCATATATATCTCGTGTGGGTAAACTTGATTTCAGCTAGAAAACATCTGTTGAAATCCATTTCCACATAGATGCGACCATAAGTGGGCTTTAAGTATATTTTTGTTTCATCACTAGTAGAATTTGCCTAAAGTGTTACCAGTTACAGTCAATGAGGCATGATTCCACAAATGCAAAGGAATATTAGGAAGTCTTACCAAAATTAGAGCGGTCGAGATTGAAGCAGTCTGGGGGGCAAAAGAGAGAGACCATGGCTGCATAGAAAGCCTAGCGCTACCCCAGAACCACAGACCAGAGCTGGAAATTAACAATATATCTTCAAATTTTTCCAAAAATATGATAAATAAACCTCGAGCTAATGAGTATATGTTCAGGGCATCATAAATAAGAGGTTTATAATGCTTAGAAATCCATGTGTGAAGGTCATCGAGCCTTGGCCACAATCCATTAAACCTGTAGACCAAACCAACTTCAAAAAACCATTTTCCTCACTAGGGCCTTAGCGACTACCGGAACCTCAATGACCAAAGCATCAAAACCTGGAGTAACAAAGGAAAAGGGCCCAGAAGAAAACTTCATAGTATCTCGAAGAGGAGGCATAGGCGGCCCTGAAGGAGGGCAGCAAGACGTGGCCATCAATATATCACAAAAATAGAAAGGGGTAGAAGAAACAACCCCAATGTCAATTGATGAAGAGGCCACTAAGCCAACAATAGAAGAATCTGCAGCTGGGGTCGAGAAGCTAGCTGATGGAGCAGTGGAAATCTAGGAGCTCTTCTCCATATTTGTAGTCAACGACTTAACAAGAGGAAAAAACAACGTAGAAGACATCAGAGTTAAATAATTCACAGATTCTAACACCATTAAGCCACATAAATATCGAGAGAAGAGGAAAGGCGGTTGACTAGAGCCGAACCCTAGTTATTGCATCATAGGAGGAAAGCTCCACCATCATAGTCTCTCGATTTCCTAATTTAAATACGTATACTTTTACTAAATATTTAAAGCTAATTGTATTTAACTATATTTATTAAAAATAAGTTATATATATATATATATGACATAAAATATTATAAATAATTTTTGATATAATAAACTCTCTTTTTTTTTTAAATATTAAAAAAAACACACATTTTAATTTTTAAATTATATTGTATTTATTTTAAATTAATAATACTACATTTTGAATAAAAAAACCTTTTAAAAACATATTAAATTAATAATCATATTTCTTTAATAATAACTTTTATTAACTTATTATATAATAATAATAATAATAAATAAAAAATTAATATTTATAAAATAATCATAATATATCTAATCAATATTTAAAAACTTTATACTTTTAAATAATA